>OU343218.1:117018438-117413438 GCA_910596185.1 Chrysanthemum makinoi
GATCGCAAGGATGTTCGTTGATTTATCACTAGGATTGATGAATGTTTGATTCATCGGGATTAGATGCAATGGTTGGAGAGCTATGTGGGAGGATGACCAAACTTTTCGATTCTGACTTTCCAACGTCCTCAGAAAGTAGTTGATCGTCTGTAATCATTGGGTACTCTCTTGATTGTGATTTTGTTTGTTTGATTATCTGAAAATGGCTTGTGCATACATAACAGTGTACAACCCGTTCTTGTAATGAAAGGACCCTGTGGTACGCTTCAGTGCCACAGTCCTTATGAAAGGAGCGAAAGCTTCTTACTTTTGAGTAAAACTTATCAAACCTTTCATTTTTCAAAGGTTTTACTCAAAATAACAAGTACTTCCCCTTTATGACTTTTCAAAACCTCAACCATTTATATCACTTGTTGAGGGGGAGTATTTGACTTAAAAATTTTGTTGACAAACTGTTCTTTGTGCAATCTTCCCACAAAACTCAAAATGGTCATATTTATGATGAGTGCTTATTCACTCATCGTTTTTACCCACCTAAGACCTAAAAAATGACTAAAAACACCCAAATACGCTCAAAATATGTCAAAAATATCCTCGGAGTGTGTTTTATGTCTTTCAGGTACAAAAGGATTGAAAACAGAGCGAAAACGGGAAAAATCGAGCTGAATCTGGAAAAGTGCAGTCAAGACGTAGCCGGGAATTCTGAAGCCCGAGACGCGTTTTGAGAGTGATAAGGGGGAAAAACAACTTAAAACCTAACCCGAAACCAAAATTTCCATTTTACCCATCCCCGATACCTAAATGACCAAAATCCCGATTTTACCCAAAACCCATTTTTGTAAAATCTCAAATTTTTCTTAAACCCAATTTTTAGTTTTCAAAAGAGAAAAAAAAAGTTTTAACAAAAGCAGAAAATACAAAAAAATTACTTATCAATTTTAATACCCTTTTATCTCTTAAAACCATTTTAATAAAAACAAATTAAACCCTTTACCCTTTACCCTTTCTTTCTCTCATCCTCAAACCCATAAAACCTGAAACACAAAATAAAAACTCACTCAGGAAACCTTTTTACCCGCCAAACCTTTCCCTCTCCTCTGTCCCTCTCCATACCCAAATCCCAATCCCACTAATCCCTCCCCCAAGGCAGAGTCACGAGATACCCAGTGCCACTGTGGCAATCCCAAGCTTACAAAACCCCAATGGATGGCTCGGATTGCTTTTGAAGAGTACCTACTTAATGGATGGCTGGATTTGATCTAAAGAAAGCACAATTGAACTTGGCTGGTTTACCCTCACAGAACAAACACAGCAAGAGAGAAGAACGAGAAGAGCAGAAGAAGACAAGAGATTTTTTAGAGTTGAGTATAAATAGGAGTAGAGACTTTATGTAAAAATTGTCTAGAAATTTTGTTCTAGTCCCACTTTAATTTCTGTTTTTAATTTACTGCAATACTTTACTTTCCAAGTTTAATTTCCAGTTAGCATTCATGCGTTGTAAGTTTTTTTTATGAGAATTGCAATTGTTCCTTTTTAATGTTCCTTAAAGTTTTTTTTTTCATTCATGTTAAAGCACTTAATTTGGTTAAACTCTGATTTGGCAATTTTACTTGGTCATTACTACTCCGTTTTATGCATAATTCTTCAATTTCAATTTGTAGTTTTGTTATTCTGAATAGTGTTTGGAACAGTCAAAGAAATGGGTCAAATTCATGTTTTGACCCATTTTTTTTAGTTGAGTTAGTTTTATTCAAGTGCTAAGTTAACACTTTGAAGTTGCTCTTAGTTTTCAATTGTTAAAAGTTAGATTAGAGTAGTTTTTTTCCTTTCATGAATCTGTCATAATAGCCTACAGCAGCCCTCTCCCCATTATTGTCGTTTAGATTTAGGTGATCTAACATTAGCATTAGTTTAGTTAGTAGTTGCAATTAGTAGTTAGGTTGACGGTTTTATGATTTTTCGTTTTAGTTAGGATTTACCACCTTTCAGTAGCTTTTGTTTGCGTTGAAAAATTCATCTTTTCTTTTTGTAATCTTGATTTGCAACCCTTGCTCATTTAGTTTAGCTCCTAACTGGGATTTTGTGGGGGCAAAAGCTTGCCCCCCAGCTTGTCTTCAAACACCCTTAAGCTCAAAAATTAAGTTCCACCTTAAC
Source organism: Chrysanthemum makinoi (assembly GCA_910596185.1). Lineage (NCBI taxonomy): Eukaryota > Viridiplantae > Streptophyta > Magnoliopsida > Asterales > Asteraceae > Chrysanthemum > Chrysanthemum makinoi. The sequence continues at coordinate 117,020,593 of OU343218.1, forward strand.
GCTTGTAGGATTGGCTTAAACTGAGCCTCGTTGGGCTGTTTGTGACTGAAACAGTATACCAGAAGCAGTGCTTTTTTTAGCTTATTAAGTGCTTAATTTGCTTATGTTTGTCCTTAGTTCTTACTAGATGTTTTAGATTAGAACTTATTAGGTTAAGCTTATTTGATAGCCTTTTGTAGCTTTTGTATCCTTTGTTGTCTACCCATCCAAACAGTCCCCTCATGTTCATTTTTTCTTTCCAAGTCTGCTGTTGTGTAAGCAGATTGTGATTGATTTTCAGTTTTTACTAGTTTTGGTTTTATCAAAAGTTCTACTTTTAAGTAATTATCTAGTTTGTTAAAAGAAAAAAACCAAAAAATAAATACAGTAAGTGACAAAAAGGTAGGAGGCAGGGATCGAACCCGTGACCTCCTGCCCTTCCAACACGTCCAAGATCCACAACTCCCTTGCCAACTGATCCGAGTAGTGTTTTGTGTCATTAGTGGAAACTTTAATTCATTTAAGGCATTTTAGTTATTTCCCTTTCAGCTTAACTTTAGCTTTTAACAGCTTATTGGAGTAAGTTTATGCATTGTTATTATTTTTCTCCTATTTAGCTTATCAAAATGTACCTTTCATGAATTTTTGGTATTTTTCCATTTAGTTTTACTATTTTTAATAATTACATTTCTAATTTTCAATTTTTAATTAATAATAAATAAATAAAATGTCAAAAAAATTATTCCGTTTTTTTCTAAAATTATTTTTAGTCATGTAGAAATTAGTTTTGCATTCGTAGGATTTAAATTGCATATTTTTTATTTTCGGGGCTCGGTGTGTTCCCGGTTTTTCGCGTTTTTGCATTTTAGCACCCTAGGATGTAGTTTAGCATCGTTATATTGTTCCTTAGGCTTAGTAGTAGTTTATTTAGTATTTACATTGTTTTAAGTACTTAATTTTCATTCCCGTTCTTTAATTTGTAGATTAGCGTAATCCAAAATCCAAATTCTTTTAACCAATTCAAGTCCTAATAACGAAACTCAACGACACCGTCAATTTCACACCTCGTTGGGACACGACCCGGGAAATCGCTTTCCCGGTATCACTTTTATCACATTCGTGAGATTTGGCACGTTAACCCTTTTCCTAAAAGGTTGATTTGTCGAATTTCACGATTAATTTGATATATTGATATTGTGTTTATTTTCACACTCACAAACAAACGAATCAAATTTTGGCACCGCTGCCGGGGAGGTGTGTTGCGACAATATCGTGAAGTTTTGGCGATTCGTGATTTGAAGAACCTTCCTCGTGAAGTTATTGCTTTTTATAAAAATACAAAAATACAAAAATATGTTTCTTTTCTTTGTATATTGATTCGTTTAAAAATAAACACAAATATCAATCTATCAAATTAACCGTAAAACTCGACAAATCGACCTTTTAGAAAAAGGGTTAACGTGCCAAATCTCACGGGTGTGATAAAAGTGATACCGGGAAGTGATTTCCCAGTCTCCCAACGGCGTGAAATTGACGGTGTCGTTGAGTTTCGGATTAGGACTTGAATTGGTTAAACAAATTTTGTTGTGATTACGATTCTACAAAATAAAGAACGAAATGAAAAATAAAGCATGTAAAACTAAGAAAACACTAAATAAACTACTTACTCAAGCTTAAGAAACGATAAAACGGCTACATTACATCCTAGGTAATAACATTGCCGAAAGCTAATCCCGAGCCCCGAAAGTGAAAATGATGCAAATAAAAGCCTACGGATGCGAAACTAATTTTCCTACGTCCTACATGACTAAAAATAATTTTAGAAAAAAGCGGAATATTTTTTTGAGTTTTATATTAATTACTATGAATTAAAATCTATTTAACACTAATTAATTGATTAAAATACTAAACTACTTTGAAAAATCAAAAATTACCAAAACTACTTGATTCTGGGAAAATTAGAAAACTTGGGTGTTGCTTTGAAAATAAGTCTAAGCCAAAGTTGGCTTATAAGCAAACCGCCTAAAGTGTCTTTACAAGATTAAACGAGACAAGACCCGCCGCGCAATTTGTGGTGTTGTGTGTGGAGGTTTTAATAGGCAAGAGGTCGTGGGTTCTTCTTGCTTATTTTTGAAAACTATTTTTTTTTTTTTTTTTTTTTTTTTTTTTTTTTTTTTTTTTTTAAAACTTGAAGATGAGATTAACTCTTGAACTTTTTATGAAAACTTATTGACTCTGTATTATTATATCAATCAAAACTCTAAACAAACACCCCTTAACGGTTATATAACATAAAGCAATAACAATTAAACTAAAATGTGCCCGTGATAAGTCTAAAATAAGCAAAGGAAAAAGGAAAACAGCTTTGATAATTCCTAATGCTAAAGGAAAGTAAGCAAATAAGTAATTAAGTAACAAATAAACACTAACTAAGCTATAATGTGAACACCTACGTTAATAAGATTTAAATAAGTCAATTAGAAACTGCACTCCAATAAGCGAAATTATTCAAAACAAGGGACTGAGGGTTCCAATTGGAGCTTATTTCTCGCAGCTTATTTTTCAATAAGTAAATTTTAAATTGGCAAACAAGTAAAATTAATAAAATCTATATTCAAACTGTTAGCTAAATTACAAGACAATGGGTCTTTCAAGGCACAAATAAGCTACTAAATGACTCAAAATCAATCATAATAATAAGCTCTTACACCTAACTACTTGCAAAACATAAATTAGAATCTTAATGCTAACCTTAACTATTCTAAAGAGGAAAATAAAAAGTTTGGGGACAGTGAGGGAAGTATCACAATTATTCTAAAACCATTTTAAGTTTGAGCAATGTGCTTTTGACACCAAAATGGATCAAAAAACTTGCTTGTGACCCATTTAAAGCACTAATCCAAATGTCTTATGAAAACAAGTAATCTCTTAACCCAAAAGCTCAAATGAGGATTTGTAGAACACTTTTAACTTCAAACGAGTAATCAAGCTTTTAATGACAGAGGAAAAAATAATAATGAAGATCATCAAGATTGCATATGAAGTAAAACTAAATTTGCATTCCATTAAAGGTAAATAACAATTATGGAGCTAGAATATCCATTCTAGACTGATTCACCAATTTCCTATTTATACTAAAAAAATGCTTCTCTCTTGTCTTCACTATCTCGCAGTTTAACCCGAGCCTTGTCAACATCTAAGTGGGTTGGATTTGGGTGTACATGTTTAATTAATGGGAGAACGGGGAGTCTAGGTTCTGGGTTTGCGGGAAAGGTGGGGTTTTGTTTGGGCGGGAAAGAAATGGGAAGACGATGATAACACTTGACCTAGTTGGGAAAACGGGTATGGATTGGGTTGGGTTGTTTATTTTTGGGCCATGGTAAAATACTTGGACTTAGGATGTAGACAAAGAACCATGTAATACTTTTAAGGACCAAAAGTGTAACATCCGAAAATCCAAGGACCACTCATGTATTTCCCAAGGGTCAAACATGTGTAACTCAATATTCAAGGGACCAAATCATATATTGGAAACGTATTGACGATTTAAAAATCGTGGATCAAAGCTGTAATTTCTCAAACTTTTGAAATTTTTCACCAAAGGACTAATTATGACAACTTATGATTTCAAAAGGACCTTGGTGATTTTTCTTTTAAAATACGCGCTTTTTCAATTTTTTGACTTAAAATATTGTCGATTTTAAACAAAACATCACAATTTTGAGATATGTTTATGATTTCGAGTGTTTTAGATGTTTTGCGTACCGATTTGTAAAATGATGATGAATACTAATCATCATATATATGTAAAAGATTAAAAATACAAAAAGATTTTTGCTTGTTGTTTTAAATAAAATAGAACAAACAATCAATATAACACTTCTCAACTTGAGTGTTATCATAATAAGGAACCAAAGATGCAAGCATTATTGGTTTAAGTTCAAATTGAAAGTGCATGTGCAAAAAATCCAAAATATTCTTCTCATTCCCCTTATCCATTTGATTCTATCTCTTTAACCCTCTACATGTTTAATTCTCATGGCGAATTATTGTCGCTGTTTTCACTCAACTTTATTGAATCAAGATTGTTTACGTGTGGAAGGATGGGTGCAAGCAAATCTATTGGTGCGAATTATCCGACTCTCTCGATGACTCTCCAAGTTTTTCCGACCATCCGCCACAACCCGATGTTTGTTCTATTGTTTCGAGCCCAAACCGCCTCTAGAATTGATCAAAACCTTTCGCGATTTACGGTTAAGGTTAAGAGAAAAGAGCAAGAACCGGAGACCAAAACGAAAGTGGTGGAAACTGCTAGCTCTGAGAGCACACCACTTGTCCCACCTCCGAATCTTCAAGGCGTTTTGAAGATTTCCTTAGGGTCGGAATGAACATGATTGATAACTACCTTAATGAACTTCGTCTAAAGTTAACTTCGGGAAGTACCGCTACAAATACCAATTGTGATGTTGTTGAGCCCTCGATTCCTACTCCCGCATCGAGATATCTTCGTTCGATCACGATTATTGCTACGGTTGTGGAGACGTGTTACCAAAAGGATTTCGTTGCTACAAATGTATGTGCGAGTGGTGTGGAAACTATCTTACCGATGGATTTTGTTCGATTTGTGCCGAGAATTCATGCGCTTATGATTCTAATCCTAATTCCTTCAATTTTCCTCACGATTTCAACTACCCTCCTCAGAATGCATACGAACCACAACCGTACTATCAAGAATTCAATGATACATCGTTTGTAACTTCTCTCCTCAATATATTTGTTGTGCAAATTGTAGGGGTCCTCATTTTGATTATCAATGTCAATCATGGAATCAAAACTATGGGCCTGACCCTTGTTATAACACTCCTTGTTTTGACAATTTCCAACCCCCACAATTTCCCGTCATTGAACCATATCCTGTCATTGATCAACATCCTAGTGAGAAAAGTATTCTAAAAGAACTTGCCGAAGATCAAGCATCTCGCTACGAAAAATCTATGCTAGAATTACTTGAAGAAGAGGAACGAGCCACTCAGATTGAGAAATGTATTGAAGAAATACGAATCGAAGAAATGGCACTTGCAAGACGTGCTCGATGGCTCACGACTTACATTGACGATGATGAGGATTCCATTCAAATGAAAGAATATTATGAGAGCTTATCTGCTGGAATCACACCCAAAGAACCCGTAAACTCTCTAAGTATGGGGATGAGAATCTTAGCATTATTCGGAACGGAATCGTCTTGTGTTGAGAACCTTGTCCCAACCCTAAGTGAGTTCGAGGTTATCTCCGGTGATGTGTGTGATGAGCCTCTTGATGATGATTCTTCTTCTCCTCCCACCCCTAATGATTCTGTTGAGATGATCTCCGAATCTGAAAATGATTATACGACGTTTGATGATTCTTTATCGTGTGGAGACATCGAGTATGTGGAGGAAATTCCTTCGAGCTCGTCGCTTAGAGGAAGTGAGAGATGTTGATCCAGATGATCTTGATATGGACACCGATTTTGAAACGGATGATGAAGATATTCTCGTTGTGTCCGAGAAACCTTTTGCTATGGCATTCACTAATCCTCTGTTTGACTTTGATTCTGAATTCACTCTAATTTCAGATAACCCAACCTTTGATATTCAAAATGAGGATAGTGACATTTTTACATCTCCTTTTGTACCCGAAGATAAGAATAGTGGCAATCCCACTTCGACGTTAGACCTTATTGAGGAGTTCGCCGATGAACTCGCTCTTATTGATCATTCTCCACCGGGAGATGATGATGTGCACTTCGACTTTCTTTCTTCGGATGACTCGATACCTTCGGGTTTTCAGAGTGACGATTATGGCTTAGGTCCATCATCCACCCGTCCGCCTGCTAAACCACCTGATGATGGAACCTCTTCTAAGCCTGACACGGATGTTTTCATTACTTCAGTGGTGGATATGATTTTTGAACATTCCGTTAATGTTCCTCAATCTAATCTTTTGCCCACCCATCCCATCCGTTGTCAATCCATTGACACTCTGCTTTCCTCTCCCATTTCTTCTCCATGTCTTAACTCCTTCGAGAGTGAAGACACCATCTTTGACCCCGGCATTTCTCTTTCTTTTGAGCCGGTTATATCTCATCGGATTGGAACTTTCAGCACATTAAATGTTTATCCAAACTATTTGAATGAAAGTCCGATGGCGATTTTCTCTTCCACTTACTTCCCCATGGACCAATGAATTCGGGGTCGAGTCAAGCTAGCGACTCGGTTAACAAAAACAGTAGCATTCCATGGGTGTCCACCCATGTTTCGACTTCTTTCTATTTTCTAACAACTAAGTGAGGGGGGAAACCTCCACGATGTTTGCTTCTTGTGTGTTTGCTCATGTTTTCAGGAATCCCCTTGATCGTGATGATTGATGCCTATTTTCAATCCAAATTACCGCCCAATATCCGATCATTTTACTAACGCTTATCCGGGGATATGTTTTCAAAAATCCTCTTTGTGTAAAATAACAGATTTCGTCCACACACTTGGTTAGTGGTATTACCTTTTTTCCGTTCGATAGTATCGGCCGGCGGACTTTGAATATTGAGGGCAATATTCAGTTCTAAGTGTGGGGGAATTCGTCGAATTTTGTCACAATTGTACCCTTTAGTCCCTAGTACCCCCGTTTTGACCCAAAATTTAAAAATTTTTTTTGCATAAAAAAGAAGTGCTTTGCACAAAAATAAAGTGTTAATGCTTCGATGTTAATGGTAGTTTAGTCTTGATTAGGTTAGAACAAAGGGAATCCCGACTCTGCTAGAGTGTTGATCTAGCTGCTCTCTTAACATTTAGGCTAAGTTTTTACGAGTTGTGCAAATGAAAATGCTAAGCGTGGAGTAGTTGGTTTTCTTTAGAGCTTATATAAGTAATCTATGGCTTTTTCTCCCAGAAGCTAACTAATTGGACTAAAATACGTTAGCTTCTGGGAGAAAAAGCCACAGATTTCCATTTTACCCATCCCCGATACCTAAATGACCAAAATCCTGATTTTACCCAAAACCCATTTTTGTAAAATCTCAAATTTTTCTTAAACCCAATTTTTAGTTTTCAAAAGAGAAAAAAAAAGTTTTAACAAAAGCAGAAAATACAAAAAAATTACTTATCAATTTTAATACCCTTTTATCTCTTAAAACCATTTTAATAAAAACAAATTAAACCCTTTACCCTTTACCCTTTCTTTCTCTCATCCTCAAACCCATAAAACCTGAAACACAAAATAAAAACTCACTCAGGAAACCTTTTTACCCGCCAAACCTTTCCCCTCTCCTCCTGTCCCTCTCCATACCCAAATCCCAATCCCACTAATCCCTCCCCCAAGGCAGAGTCACGAGATACCCAGTGCCCTTGTGGCAATCCCAAGCTTACAAAACCCCAATGGATGGCTCGGATTGCTTTTGAAGAGTACCTACTTAATGGATGGCTGGATTTGATCTAAAGAAAGCACAATTGAACTTGGCTGGTTTACCCTCACAGAACAAACACAGCAAGAGAGAAGAACGAGAAGAGCAGAAGAAGACAAGAGATTTTTTAGAGTTGAGTATAAATAGGAGTAGAGACTTTATGTAAAAATTGTCTAGAAATTTTGTTCTAGTCCCACTTTAATTTCTGTTTTTAATTTACTGCAATACTTTACTTTCCAAGTTTAATTTCCAGTTAACATTCCTGCGTTGTAAGTTTTTTTTATGAGAATTGCAATTGTTCCTTTTTAATGTTCCTTAAAGTTTTTTTTTTCATTCATGTTAAAGCACTTAATTTGGTTAAACTCTGATTTGGCAATTTTACTTGGTCATTACTACTCCGTTTTATGCATAATTCTTCAATTTCAATTTGTAGTTTTGTTATTCTGAATAGTGTTTGGAACAGTCAAAGAAATGGGTCAAATTCATGTTTTGACCCATTTTTTTAAGTTGAGTTAGTTTTATTCAAGTGCTAAGTTAACACTTTGAAGTTGCTCTTAGTTTTCAATTGTTAAAAGTTAGATTAGAGTAGTTTTTTTCCTTTCATGAATCTGTCATAATAGCCTACAATAGCCCTCTCCCCATTATTGTAGTTTAGATTTAGGTGATCTAACGTTAGCATTAGTTTAGTTAGTAGTTGCAATTAGTAGTTAGGTTGACGGTTTTTATGATTTTTTCGTTTTAGTTAGGATTTACCACCTTTCAGTAGCTTTTGTTTGCGTTGAAAAATTCATCTTTTCTGTTTTTGTAATGCTGATTTGCAACCCCTTGCTCATTTAGTTTAGCTCCTAACTGGGATTTTGTGGGGGCAAAAGCTTGCCCCCCAGCTTGTCTTCAAACACCCTTAAGCTCAAAAATTAAGTTCCACTTTAACGCTTGTAGGATTGGCTTAAACTGAGCCTCGTTGGGCTGTTTGTGACTGAAACAGTATACCAGCAGCAGTGCTTTTTTTTAGCTTATTAAGTGCTTCATTTGCTTATGTTTGTCCTTAGTTCTTACTAGATGCTTTAGATTAGAACTTATTAGGTTAAGCTTATTTGATAGCCTTTTGTAGCTTTTGTATCCTTTGTTGTCTACCCATCCAAACAGTCCCCTCATGTTCATTTTTTCTTTCCAAGTCTGCTGTTGTGTAAGCAGATTGTGATTGATTTTCAGTTTTTACTAGTTTTGGTTTTATCAAAAGTTCTACTTTTAAGTAATTATCTAGTTTGTTAAAAGAAAAAAACCAAAAAATAAATACAGTAAGTGACAAAAAGGTAGGAGGCAGGGATCGAACCCGTGACCTCCTGCCCTTCCAACACGTCCAAGATCCACAACTCCCTTGCCAACTGATCCGAGTAGTGTTTTGTGTCATTAGTGGAAACTTTAATTCATTTAAGGCATTTTAGTTATTTCCTTTCACTTAACTTTAGCTTTTAAATGCTTATTGGAGTAAGTTTATGCATTGTTATTATTTTTCTCCTATTTAGCTTATCAAAATGTACCTTTCATGAATTTTTGGTATTTTTCCATTTAGTTTTACTATTTTTAATAATTACATTTCTAATTTTCAGTTTTTAATTAATAATAAATAAATAAAATGTCAAAAAAATTATTCCGTTTTTTTCTAAAATTATTTTTAGTCATGTAGAAATTAGTTTTGCATTCGTAGGATTTAAATTGCATATTTTTTATTTTCGGGGCTCGGTGTGTTCCCGGTTTTTCGCGTTTTTGCATTTTAGCACCCTAGGATGTAGTTTAGCATCGTTATATTGTTCCTTAGGCTTAGTAGTAGTTTATTTAGTATTTACATTGTTTTAAGTACTTAATTTTCATTCCCGTTCTTTAATTTGTAGATTAGCGTAATCCAAAATCCAAATTCTTTTAACCAATTCAAGTCCTAATAACTTAAACTCAACGACACCGTCAATTTCACACCTCGTTGGGACACGACCCGGGAAATCGCTTTCCCGGTATCACTTTTATCACATTCGTGAGATTTGGCACGTTAACCCTTTTCCTAAAAGGTTGATTTGTCGAATTTCACGATTAATTTGATATATTGATATTGTGTTTATTTTCACACTCACAAACAAACGAATCAAATTTTGGCACCGCTGCCGGGGAGGTGTGTTGCGACAATATCGTGAAGTTTTGGCGATTCGTGATTTGAAGAACCTTCCTCGTGAAGTTATTGCTTTTTATAAAAATACAAAAATACAAAAATATGTTTCTTTTCTTTGTATATATGTAAAAGATTAAAAATACAAAAAGATTTTTGCTTGTTTTTTTAAATAAAATAGAACAAACAATCAATATAACACTTCTCAACTTGAGTGTTATCATAATAAGTTCCCAAACCAAAGATTCAAAACTTGCCTTTGTGTCACTTGCGTGAATACGCTTGTGATTATTGGTTTAAGTTCACTGTGTTTTGCCTCGGTCTTGTTTTAATTGAAAGTGTTGTTTTTGAAAGTGCATGTGCACTCGTCTTCGAAAAATCCAAAAATATTCTTCTCATTCCTCTTATCCATTTGATTCTATCTCTTTAACCCTCTACATGTTTAATTCTCATGGCGACGTTCGATTATCGTCGCTGTTTTCACTGCAAAAGCCGTATGGAAGAGGATCAACTTTATTGTCAGAATCAGGATTGTTTATGTAAGCGGTGTGGAAGGATGGTGATGAGTGTCTAAATACTCATCATTTTTGTACCATCTAGACTGCAAAAACATCTGAAAACACTCAGAAATGCATCAAAATGATGAAAATATCACAAATAAGTGTTTTATGTGTTTTAAATGCAAAAATACCAAAATCGATGAAAAACGTATAAAGTTTGCATAATTGGCGCTTTAGTCCCCAAGTTTCAAAATTGTCAAAACTAGTCCCCTCGTAATTCAAAAACTTGTATAAAGTCATTTAAGGTCCATGGGATTCAAAAGTTGTCAAAATAAACCCTTTAAAGTTTAAAATTTACAAAATGACAACTTTAGTCCCTTAAGTTTGGAAAATGTCAAATATAGTCCTTGGTTAATTTAAAAAGCGAAAATGATCAAATATTAACCTTGTACTATTAATAAATGACAAAATTGGTCCTTATGGTAAACTTTTGGAAAATTACATGTTGGGTCCCTTAAGTTTCAAAAATGACATTAAAGGTCCTTGGAATCATAAAAAAATGGGATTTTATCACTAATGGTCCTTGTACTATTAATGAATGGCAAGTTAGGCCCTTGCATTAGCTTTGGAATATTTGCAGGATCAGTCCTTGAAAATTCAGCATATTACACAAATGGTCCTTGGGCTTATATATCTACAAACCAAACCGGATCCAATATTAATCCAAATCCAGGCCCAAATCACAACCCGGCCCAAAGTTTAAAAAGAAATAAAACCGCCAAGATCTTGTAGCTCTTTCTCCTCCATAGTCTGTTTAAGCAAAACCATGATGGTTTCTCATCACCCTTATCTCCCCAGCTGTTAAATCACCTTTCCACCTTCCCCCTCCACCTCTACATACAACCAAACCCCAATAAATGCATAAAACCTGCTTTAGGACTTTTTGGCGCCAATTTGCAATTCAAAGGCCATGATCACTTTGACTGATCCAATGGCCATAACTCAAAGTGGAAATGATCGAGATGTGAGAGGATGCTTTTTGATATCTATAAAGAAGGAAAGAAGCAGAGGAGAAGAAAGAGTAGTGTAAATTAGTTTAGGTAGTGTCGTATTAGGTAATTTTTCCTTTCAAGTGTAATTTAAAGCTTTCAAGTACTGTTTTAAGTATTCACGATTGTACAATAACTCTTTTGCAGTTATCAATTTCAGTTTTAATGCAAGTTTTTAGTTTATGCAAAATCTTACTTTTGTTCCAAAATCTCAAATTATGCAAATGTTGTTATTTGTTGTTATTAAGGACTGAAATAGATCACATAAGCTCCAAAATAGCTTATTAAAGCTATTAGAAACTTTTAAAAACCAGTTTAGAATTAAAAGCAGAAAAAATCACAAAAATACTCAAAAATAGCTTTAAATTCAAAAATCAATGAAAGTGAAGATTAAAGACTGAAGCAGAGCTGAATTTGGATTGCTTATTGGTTTAGTGCTTCTTGGGAAGCTATAGGATATGTTCTCAGTCCTTTGTTCTAATCTTTCACTTGGAATTCATTTGTAAGCCATTTTTACCCATTTTGGCATTTTATTGTTTAATACAAATCATAAGCTCAAATCTTTGTATTTTCATGTTCATTAGCTATAGTTAAGTGTAATCAACCATAAAAATCAGTTGTATGTTCTTTTTAATTTATAGTTTTTAAGAAAATTAGTTTGACAGTTAAAATAGTATAAAGATCATTATTGAGTTTTAGGTTGTCATGGTTGTTGTTTAATGCTTAATTAGTGTTCTTAAATGGTAATTTAAGGTTTGTAATAAAGTTCATGGTCTAAATCAGTGTTTTACTTTGAAAATCTCAAAATAAGCCAAGTTAAAGGACTGTTTGGATTTATAAGTTCAACTGTGTTATAGGTTACTTGTGTTATTACTTGTACTTGTCTCATGTTTCATTAGTTCATAATAACTCAGAGAAGCAACAAAATCCAGTCCTTGTATAAGCAAAAGTCAAAAGACCATTTGATCACATTTTTCTAGTTCACTGTTGGATTTTTAAAGTTTCATGATCAAGGATTTGTTTTTATAAGTTGTTATAATCTCTTAATTTAGTCTTAATATAACCTAATACATCATAATTAATAAGTAAGATCAATCCTAAGTTCAGTTTAGTCAACTTTTAGTGATTATCAAAAAGTCAAAAGTTTCATTTAGTCGTTTTTGAATTAAATAGAATAATTTATATAAGATTAAATATTAAGTGTTATGATTTGAGCTTTTGGGATATCTAAATCCAGTTGCTAATCTTAACCCTAGTATTTTTTATATTTTCTGTCTAGCTTATTTAGTAGCTTTTTGCTTAGCTTATTTTGCAACCTATTTTAAAATTGTGTCCTGTGCACAAGTTGATCGGTCATTTTCAAGAGCTTGTAAAAGCTCTCAAAGGCACCATAGCTTGTAAAATTTGTTTCTTTGGATAGCTAACCAACCCTTCTTAAGGTTCCAACTTTAGCTTTTCATTTTGTAGCTTGTTATATAGGGTCGCAAGTGACTTTTGTTTTTGTCCATTTCAAGACTAACTGTCGACTCCGGTGATCACATTTTACCACCATTTTCATAAGCTCACCAAAAGCTCTCTAGTGGACCCCACTGTTAAAGCTTTAGATTTTTGGATAGCTTATCTGGTCATCTTGCTAATCCAAGTGTTTGTTTTAAGTTTCTAGCTTATTTAAGTGCTTATAAATAAGTCTAAAGGTGCCTAGTGAATCACATAGTGTCCTGTGCATACAGTTTAGTTTAAGCTTATTTAGAGCTTATTTAGTACTTATTTCTTAATAAATTTGCTTTTCCAGATATCATTTTAGCTTAATAACTGTTGTTTAGCTTATTCTTAGTTATCTTATGCTTAATTATTAACTTATAAGCCATTTGCTTAATCCTTGTGCTTATTTATTCTTAAAAGCCCACTGTTGAGAAACTTAAGCTTATTCTGAGCTTATTAGTTATTTTTGTAAAAAGTCATAGTTATAAAAAGTGTTTATTTTCTTGTGTTTAATAAGTTTGTAAAAGGAAATCAAAAAAATAAAATGTTTAGCAAAAGGTGGGAGAGCTCGAACCTCGAGACCTCCCACCTTATGAGAGTGATAGCATGTACTAGATAGCCACCTTGGGTCTTGTCTTGGTTATATCTTGCACAATTTATTCCTTAAGCCTTGTTTGTTAGTTAAGCTTATACGTTTATTTTAGCTTATTACTAGCTTATTCGAACAAGCTTTTGCAACTTTTGTATTTTTCTTTAATTTGTATTAGTATAAAGTATTTTATCAAAAAGTTTCAGATTTTTCTCAATAGTTTTAGTATTTTTAAACATTTAATTAGTTTAAAATCTTATTTAATTCATAATAAAAAATATAAAAGTCTAAAAAATATAAATCTTTTTCTAAAATTTTCTTTTGTCATATAGTACGTAAAAAATTGTTTTTACACTTGTAGGTCTTTTAGTTCATAAATTTTACATTTTTGCTTGCGCACTCGCGTAATTTTTAGACTTAACGAACGTTTTCATTTTAAATCTAGTATTTAGATAATTTAAGTTTACAATTTAGTTAAAATAGTTTATTTAAGTTATTTTATTTTATAAATCACATAAACATTGATTCCTTCCAAACTAACTAACTTTATTTCCCAACCACTTGTGAATGGCTGATACTAAAAGCTAGACAGCCTGGAAGAGGAATGCAAGTTTACCAAGGATTAAAATATCCTTGGATCGTTTATGTCCTGGTGTGGCGTGGCGTTCGGTACAATGACGTGTGAATTGTTGAAAATAGTATTAGCATAGGAAAACAGAATCGATTGACTAACACTAGGAATGTGAATAGTAATAGCTCACATGCCTACGTCATTAAAACGCATACACGAAACCTAAAAATATTAAAGATATACAAACGCACGCTTTAACTAAACGTAAACGCGTAACAAAATAAAAACTTAATTCGATCCAATACAAATCTCACAAATGTGAAAATCATATTTTTAGAATTCTAAAAAAATGAGAAAATTTATTAGAAAATTAAAATAAAATTTTACATTATTAAATTAATTAATATAAGTTAAAAATGAATTAAATGTATTTAATAATGAATTAAATAATAAGAAAATCTAAAATTAACTTAAATAAATAAAATAAAGAATCTGAAAAATCTAAAATATAATAAAATGAATTTTAAAATTGAAAATGTATTTATTACACAATTATTCTATTTATTATTAATTATTTACTATTATTAATTACTAACAACTATTATTATTTATTAAATAATAAATGAAGGAAGAAAAATCTGAAACTTAAAAAATGTTACTACTATAAGAAATAAAATGTGCAAAGGATAACTGAGAAGTGAGCTAGCCTAGGTGGGTTATGCAGTGAACTTGTCACCAATGGAACCTAGGTTCGAATCTAACACACAACCTTTTTGCACTTTATTTTATTTTTGATTTTTCTTTTTGCAAAATTATATAATAAGTAAAAATAAGTAACTTTAACAAAAGCAACTTTTTCAAAACTTGGAAATAAGCTCTGTGGGAGCTTATTTCCTCCACAGTTGGCTTTTAATGCCTTAAGCTTCTAAATAGAAGCTATCACTTGTGGTTAAAGGGTCTTTTTGGTTTTTCTCTTTATGAAACTGAGTATATACAAGTATTATACATATTTGAAGAAAATGGAACTTTACAAACTAAAGAAATAAGCTGTTTCACGACCTTATGACCACTTCCGTTGAGCTTTTGGCTTTATAAGTTGGGTCATAAGCTTGAAACAAGCTTGAAAAAGGAAAACAAAGGTAAAGAAAGGAAAAGATAGATTAAAACATTTTATATGGACAATATTTATAAGTATGGTGCACTGGGATAAGCCAATAAGCTTGTTATAAGCAAATAAGCAAATCCAGGTACATCTCATTACCAAACAACCCTGCAGTCAATAATATGGACAATTTAAGCTCATTAAATAAGCTCAAAAAGCCAAGGTGAGCATTGCAATAGCAAGGCATGCTGGTTGGCTTTCCAAAAAGCTCAAGTTCACTCTATGAGGTTCACAGATGAGCTTGTGAGAAGCTTATGAAAAAGGCACCAGTTCAATGCTCAGCTTAAGCTGAATCAGTTGATACTGAGTAATGGACAAAAACAAAAGCTAGATGCAGCCCTACTAAATAAGCTACAAGATGAAAATTAAGTGCAGGATCATAAAGTTGGGTTGCTAGGCTTCCTAAAAAGCCAGGCCACACCAGCTAAGGATCACTAATGAGCTTCTGAGAGGCTTGTGGAAATGGTGTAATACCACTGAATTGCTCAGGGGTATGTTGTGAGTGGGCAAACACAAGCTCTCAAATCTTTATTCAATAAGCTCATGAGAGCTCAACAAACACAGAAACATTGAGTATGACTAGTTAGCATAACATGAAACTAAAAATCACAAGCTCAAGCTTAAGGAGGAACTTTTCATTAGCTTTTGAAAACAACTCCACCTCCACTGTTTGCTTCAGTGGAAGGAGTAAGATGGGACAAAAAGGTTGGAATGATTAAGCTACCTAAATAAGCAAATAAGGGACAAATAAGCATAAACATTACAACTAGACCACAAAGGCTACACAAATAAGCCAAATTCACAAGCTAAGGTCAACTTCACAAGCTTTTACAAGCTTGTGAACTTGACACCTAAACCTGTGCACAGGGCATGGTTTTGAACAGATAGCTAAAGTAAGACCGAAAATAAGCGCTTTTAAGATGAGTAAAAGCAAACTAGTATTTTTCTAATTAATATAAGCAACAAAATTTTAATATCCTAGAAGGTTTTAAGCTAAATCTCAATAATGAGCACACACTGAAATTATAGATTTTATTCAAAAAGTGTGTATTGACAAATTTGACTTTTTAAGTTTATGATCAAAGTTGACTTTGATCAACTTTGATCTGAATTTAATGACTGAATAAGCTATATTATGATACAAGAACATGAAATAAACAAGTATGAACAATATTTAAACACAATTGGTGAGTATGGCCATACAAATCCTCACAGTGATCAAATGAGAGGTCCAAGATGATGATTTTGACTTTTATATGAATATACAATAGGTTTGAATGGTCACAACCTTCAAAGAACTCAAGATACACTATATAACCACCAAAAACAACAACTTAGTCTCATCTAATCACCCTTGAATCAGTTGTGCCCAAACACACCTTTAATAGAACCAAATTGAGATATTCAATCCATATCATTGCATAAACTAATTTCATCAAATCCAGAGGTTTTCATTGGGTAAATTAGAACTTTTCAAGATACATAAGTAGTCACACAAAGGTATACCTAGGATTATCAAAAATTGAGCTTATGACAGTTAAAAAATGGATTTTAGACATCAATCAGATTCAAAACATAACAACCTAATTTAAAGCTATAAAATCATTACATAATAACACATAAACATGAAAATATGAAAATTACAACAGATGGATAACTTAAACCATAAAAAGCAAAAATTGTAAAAAGTGGACTTACAAGGTGAATGAACTGAGACTATGGAACCAAGGATCAAAACCATAACCTATTGTCCTCCATAGGACTCTAATACCATGGCAATCCAGTATGAACCATGCTCCAAGCTAAGATCACCAAGAACACATATTTTTGATTTTCCATTGTATTTTCTCTATTTTTAGTGATTTTTGATTTTATAAAGACTAAGCTGATTTAAGGTTTCTAAAAGCTAATTAAGCTTTGTCAGGAGCTTAAGTTACCTATATGAGTCCATCAAACAACAATAATCCAACGTAAATGTAAATAACTTGAAATAAAAGAAAATATTGAAGAACTTGAAATGTAAAAGAGACTTATAATTAAATCGAGATTAGAATTCCATTGCACTAATATGAGTTCCATTACACTAATTAAAGCTGTAAATGACATTTAATTTAAATGAAAGCATTAAAAATTACACTAGTCTAAGGTGACATTGGCTTAAGGCCAAGGTTTGACAATTGGCTAGCCCAAGAGTGCTTCTTCTCATGCCTTTCTTCCTTCTTTTATACTCCAATAATGTTCCACGTGTCCTCTTGAGCAAATCCCACCTCTTAGCTTGGCCAATGGGAGAGTTTTGAGGATTTTAGCCGTTTTTGTCATTTTGGCGGGAAGCAATAGTTTGACTTGTAGAGCTCTGATTTAGCTAGTAGGGGGTGGCATTTATTGTAGTGGGTTGAGTGATGATGAGGGGTGGAGGGTTAGTGGAGAAAAGGTGATGGGAAGGCTAGTGTGTTGCGTGCAGCAAACCGGGAAGACAAGCAGGTGGTGGCAGGATAAGGGGAAGGGTACTGTTTGTTTGACTGAGGGTCCAAAATGGGGAGGTCAAGGGGTCACAATGGGCTAAGTGGCAGGGTCAATTTGGTTTTGATAAGGCTTGTAAGTTAATAATACAAGGACTAAACTTGTATTTCTGAAATCTTGAAGGACCAGGCCTGCCATTTTTCCAAAGTTCTCACAAGGGTTACTTTTGACAAGTTTTGAAAGTACAAGTACCATTTTTGACATTTTCAAATTCTCAAAGGACTAAACTTGACAATTTTGAAAGTTAAAGGACCTAAGTTGTAATTTTGTGAATTTAAATCTCAAGGACCAATTTTGACAACTTAGGAATCCCTAGGGACTTGAAATGATATTTTTCTTTATTTAGATTTACCAGGGACTGTTTTTGACAACTTTTGAAACTTGGGGACTAAAACTGCCAATTATGCAAACTTTATACGTTTTCACCAGATTTTGATATTTTTGCATTTAAAACATATAAAACACTTATTTGTGATATTTTTATCATTTTGATGCATTTCAGAGTGTTTTCGGATGTTTTGCATTTAATTGGTACAAAAATGATGAGTATTTAGACACTCATCAATCCCCACACTAAGATATTGCTAGTCCCTAGCAATGTTTTAAGAAAAATTAATGGATTTCATCTCTTTACCAAAAGCCATTACTTCTAGAGTAGCCAAATGTTTCAGTTCAAGTAAGAACCTTGGTACACCGATAACCAAGTGATTTTGAGCAAACCACCAACTTCCAACGGATTTGATTTGTCTTTACCGAGCCGTTTGCTCGACTAGCCAACTCTTAGATAAATTATTATCTTTGGTGAGCTGATTACCAATTATGGTTTTTCCACTGCCTTTACCACAAGCCATAATCTTGCGGGCTAGCCAACTCTTCACTTTTTAGGATATGGTGAGTTGAGGTACCATACAATTTTAGGCAAATTGCAAGCCATAAACGGATTTGAGATATCTTTACCAAGAGCCGTTTGCTCCTG
This sequence comes from Chrysanthemum makinoi, assembly GCA_910596185.1. Lineage (NCBI taxonomy): Eukaryota > Viridiplantae > Streptophyta > Magnoliopsida > Asterales > Asteraceae > Chrysanthemum > Chrysanthemum makinoi. Next base: position 117,039,014 of record OU343218.1, read on the forward strand.
GATTAGCCAATCCTTATGTGTGTTAGACATGGTGGACTGATTACCATTTGTTGTATTTAGTGCAAAACACTAATACCAAATGAAATTTTTTTAAATTTTGGTCATTTTTGGGGAAAAGGGCATACAAAGGTATATAAGTGATCAAATTCGCCAAAATTCCCCCCCCCCCACACTTATTATGAATATTGTCCTCAATATTCAAAGCTAAGTGGGATAATACAACAATTATTTTATTTTTCTGTATATATATATATATATATTTTTTTTTTTTTTCATTTTTAAAATATATATAACATGTGGGGCACACCCCCACACTTAGGTGGTAGAAAAGGGAAAAAGACAGAAATATGGGTGAAAACCCATATTGTATGGCTTGTTTTGATAACCAAGTCACTAGCTTGACTTGACACCGAATTAAATTGTTCATGGGGAAGTGGAGTGGGATTGCCACTCAAAGATTTGGTGAGAAATTGGAGTGGGATTGCCACTCACAGAATTATAAATGACAAGGTATGGAGAATCTTTTTGATTTTTAATTTTATAGTGTTTTTGTATTTTTAATCTTTTATATATATATGTACAAAAGAAAGAAAAATTCCTTACAACCGCCCTCGAAGAGAATCAGGTCCGGCAGGCTCAAGAATGTAAACAACCAACAACCAAATGTTGTAACTGAGGGACTCATCAAACTAGGCAAGTTGTGTGCAAAGGAAAAATGTTTTTGTATTTTATATTGTTTATTGAAAAGAAATAGGATACAGTATAAGTAATCACTACCTCCCGGGCTTGTGTCGGGTTTACCACGCTACTGATCACTTGTGAATGATTAATCCAATAAATATGTCCCCGACAGCCCGGTAGTTTGAATGATAAGGTTTAATATACAAACAAGGATAGGTATTTCAACAAAATACAAAATACAAGTCATAATACGTGTACGCACCCGTAAGCAAAATTTGATTCCTTCCAAACTAACTAACTTTATTTCCCAACCACTTGTGAATGGCTGATACTAAAAGCTAGATGTTGGAAGAGGAATGCAAGTTTACCAAGGATTAAAATATCCTTGGATCGTTTATGTCCCTGGTGAGGCGTGACGCTCGTACAATGACTTGTGAATTGTTGAAAATAGTATTAGCATAGGAAAACAGAATCGATTGACTAACACTAGGAATGTGAATAGTAATAGCTCTGCCACGCTACGTCATTAAAAACGCATAATCGAAACCTAAAAATATTAAAGATATACAAACGTACGTTTAACTAAAACGTAAACGTAACAAAATAAAAACCGATTCGATCCAATACAAATCTCACAAATGTGAAAATCATATTTTTAGAATTCTAAAAAAATGAGAAAATTTATTAGAAAATTAAAATAAAATTTTACATTATTAAATTAATTAATATAAGTTAAAAATGAATTAAATGTATTTAATAATGAATTAAATAATAAGAAAATCTAAAATTAACTTAAATAAATAAAATAAAGAATCTAAAAAATCTAAAATATAATAAAATGAATTTTAAAATTGAAAATGTATTTATTACACAATTATTCTATTTATTATTAATTATTTACTATTATTAATTACTAACAACTATTATTATTTATTAAATAATAAATGAAGGAAGAAAAATCTGAAACTTAAAAAATGTTACTACTATAAGAAATAAAATGTGCAAAGGATAACTGAGAAGTGAGCTAGCCTAGGTGGGTTATGCAGTGAACTTGTCACCAATGGAACCTAGGTTCGAATCTAACACACAACCTTTTTGCACTTTATTTTATTTTTGATTTTTCTTTTTGCAAAATTATATAATAAGTAAAAATAAGTAACTTTAACAAAAGCAACTTTTTCAAAACTTGGAAATAAGCTCGGGGAGCTTATTTCCTCCACGCTTGGCTTTTAATGCCTTAAGCTTCTAAATAGAAGGTATCACTTGTGGTTAAAGGGTCTTTTGGTTTTACTCTTTATGAAACTGAGTATATACAAGTATTATACATATTTGAAGAAAATGGAACTTTACAAACTAAAGAAATAAGTTGTTTCACAGCTTATGACCACTTCAGTTGAGCTTTTGGCTTACAGTTGGGTCATAAGCTGGAAACAAGCTTGAAAAAGGAAAACAAAGGTAAAGAAAGGAAAAGATAGATTAAAACATTTTATATGGACAATATTTATAAGTATGGTGCACTGGGATAAGCCAATAAGCTTGTTATAAGCAAATAAGCAAATCCAGGTACACCTCATTACCAAACAACCCTGCAGTCAATAATATGGACAATTTAAGCTCATTAAATAAGCTCAAAAAGCCAAGGTGAGCATTGCAATAGCAAGGCATGCTGGTTGGCTTTCCAAAAAGCTCAAGTTCACTCTATGAGGTTCACAGATGAGCTTGTGAGAAGCTTATGAAAAAGGCACCAGTTCAATGCTCAGCTTAAGCTGAATCAGTTGATACTGAGTAATGGACAAAAACAAAAGCTAGATGCAACCCTACTAAATAAGCTACAAGATGAAAATTAAGTGCAGGATCATAAAGTTGGGTTGCTAGGCTTCCTAAAAAGCCGGCCACACCACTAAGGATCACTAATGAGCTTCTGAGAGGCTTGTGGAAATGGTGTAATACCACTAAATTGCTCAGGGGTATGTTGTGAGTGGGCAAACACAAGCTCTCAAATCTTTATTCAATAAGCTCATGAGAGCTCAACAAACACAGAAACATTGAGTATGACTAGTTAGCATAACATGAAACTAAAAATCACAAGCTCAAGCTTAAGGAGGAACTTTTCATTAGCTTTTGAAAACAACTCCACCTCCACCTTGCTTCAGTGGAAGGAGTAAGATGGGACAAAAAGGTTGGAATGATTAAGCTACCTAAATAAGCAAATAAGGGACAAATAAGCATAAACATTACAACTAGACCACAAAGGCTACACAAATAAGCCAAATTCACAAGCTAAGGTCAACTTCACAAGCTTTTACAAGCTTGTGAACTTGACACCTAAACCTGCAGTAATGGGGCATGGTTTTGAATAGATAGCTAAAGTAAGACTGAAAATAAGCAGTTTATAAGATGAGTAAAAGCAAACTAGTATTTTTCTAATTAATATAAGCAACAAAATTTTAATATCCTAGAAGGTTTTAAGCTAAATCTCAATAATGAGCACACACTGAAATTATAGATTTTATTCAAAAAGCAGTGTATTGACAAATTTGACTTTTTAAGTTTATGATCAAAGTTGACTTTGATCAACTTTGATCTGAATTTAATGACTGAATAAGCTATATTATGATACAAGAACATGAAATAAACAAGTATGAACAATATTTAAACACAATTGGTGAGTATGGCCATACAAATCCTCACAGTGATCAAATGAGAGGTCCAAGATGATGATTTTGACTTTTATATGAATATACAATAGGTTTGAATGGTCAGTCAACCTTCAAAGAACTCAAGACACTATATAACCACCAGAAACAACAACTTAGTCTCATCTAATCACCCTTGAATCAGTTGTGCCCAAACACACCTTTTATAGAACCAAATTGAGATATTCAATCCATATCATTGCATAAACTAATTTCATCAAATCCAGAGGTTTTCATTGGGTAAATTAGAACTTTTTCAAGATACATAAGTAGTCACACAAAGGTATACCTAGGATTATCAAAAATTGAGCTTATGACAGTTAAAAATGGATTTTAGACATCAATCAGATTCAAAACATAACAACCTAATTTAAAGCTATAAAATCATTACATAATAACACATAAACATGAAAATATGAAAATTACAACAGATGGATAACTTAAACCATAAAAAGCAAAAATTGTAAAAAGTGGACTTACAAGGTGAATGAACTGAGACTATGGAACCAAGGATCAAAACCATAACCTATTGTCCTCCATAGGACTCTAATACCATGGCAATCCAGTATGAACCATGCTCCAAGCTAAGATCACCAAGAACACATATTTTTGATTTTCCATTGTATTTTCTCTATTTTTAGTGATTTTTGATTTTATAAAGACTAAGCTGATTTAAGGTTTCTAAAAGATAATTAAGCTTTGTCAGGAGCTTAAGTTACCTATATGAGTCCATCAAACAACAATAATCCAACAGAAATGTAAATAACTTGAAATAAAGGAAAATATTGAAGAACTTGAAATGCAAAAGAGACTTATAATTAAACTGAGATTAGAATTCCATTACACTAATATGAGTTCCATTACACTAATTAAAGCTGTAAATGACATTTAATTTAAATGAAAGCATTAAAAATTACACTAGTCTAAGGTGACATTGGCTTAAGGCCAAGGTTTGACAATTGGCTAGCCCAAGAGTGCTTCTTCTCATGCCTTTCTTCCTTCTTTTATACTCCAATAATGTTCCACGTGTCCTCTTGAGCAAATCCCACCTCTTAGCTTGGCCAATGGGAGAGTTTTGAGGATTTTAGCCGTTTTTGTCATTTTGGTGGGAAGCAATAGTTTGACTTGTAGAGCTCTGATTTAGCTAGTAGGGGGGTGGCATTTATTGTAGTGGGTTGAGTGATGATGAGGGGTGGAGGGTTAGTGGAGAAAAGGTGATGGGAAGGCTAGTGTGTTGCAGGCAACAAATTGGGGAAGACAAAGGTGTGGCGGGATAAGGGGAAGGGTACTGTTTGTTTGACTGAGGGTCCAAAATGGGGAGGTCAAGGGGTCACAATGGGCTAAGTGGCAGGGTCAATTTGGTTTTGATAAGGCTTGTAAGTTAATAATACAAGGACTAAACTTGTATTTCTGAAATCTTGAAGGACCAGGCCTGCCATTTTTCCAAAGTTCTCACAAGGGTTACTTTTGACAAGTTTTGAAAGTACAAGTACCATTTTTGACATTTTCAAATTCTCAAAGGACTAAACTTGACAATTTTGAAAGTTAAAGGACCTAAGTTGTAATTTTGTGAATTTAAATCTCAAGGACCAATTTTGACAACTTAGGAATCCCTAGGGACTTGAAATGATATTTTTCTTTATTTAGATTTACGGGACTGTTTTGACAACTCACGAAACTTGGGGACTAAAAGCGCCAATTATGCAAACTTGCTACGTTTTTCACCAGATTTTGATATTTTTGCATTTAAAACATATAAAACACTTATTTGTGATATTTTTATCATTTTGATGCATTTCAGAGTGTTTTCGGATGTTTTTGCAGTTTAATTGGTACAAAAATGATGAGTATTTAGACACTCATCAATCCCCACACTAAGATATTGCTAGTCCCTAGCAATGTTTTAAGAAAAATTAATGGATTTCATTTCTTTACCAAAAGCCATTACTTCTCGAGTAGCCAAATGTTTCAGTTCAAGTAAGAACCTTGGTACACCGATAACCAAGTGATTTTGAGCAAACCACCAGCTTCCAACGGATTTGATTTGTCATTACCGTAGCCGCTTGCTCGACTAGCCAACTCTTAGATAAATTATTATCTTTGGTGAGCTGATTACCAATTATGGTTTTTCCACTGCCTTTACCACAAGCCATAATCTTAAGGCTAGCCAACTCTTCACTTTTTAGGATATGGTGAGTTGAGGTACCATACAATTTTAGGAAAATTGCAAGCCATAAACGGATTTGAGATATCTTTACCAAGAGCCGTTTGCTCCTGGATTAGCCAATCCTTATGTGTGTTAGACATGGTGGACTGATTACCATTTGTTGTATTTAGTGCAAAACACTAATACCAAATGAAATTTTTTTAAATTTTGGTCATTTTTGGGGAAAAGGGCATACAAAGGTATATAAGTGATCAAATTCGCCAGAATTCCCCCCCCCCCACACTTATTATGAATATTGTCCTCAATATTCAAAGCTAAGTGGGATAATACAACAATTATTTTATTTTTCTGTATATATATATATTTTTTTTTTTTTTTCATTTTTAAAATATATATAACATGTGGGGCACACCCCCACACTTAGGTGGTAGAAAGGGGAAAAAGACAGAAATATGGGTGAAAACCCATATTGTATGGCTTGTTTTTGATAACCAAGTCACTAGCTTGACTTGACCCCGAATTAAATTGTTCATGGGGAAGTGGAGTGGGATTGCCACTCAAAGATTTGGTGAGAAATTGGAGTGGGATTGCCACTCACAGAATTATAAATGACAAGGTATGGAGAATCTTTTTGATTTTTAATTTTATAGTGTTTTTGTATTTTTAATCTTTTATATATATATGTACAAAAGAAAGAAAAATTCCTTACAACCTCGAAAGAGAACTGGTCCGACAGAGCTCAAGAATCAGAAACCAACAACCAAATGTTGTAACCGAGGGACTCATCAAACTGGGCAAGTTGTGTGCAAAGGAAAAATGTTTTTGTATTTTATATTGTTTATTGAAAAGAAATAGGATACAAAGATAAATAATCACTACCTCCCGTGCTTGTGTCGTTTACCACGCTAGCTGATCACTTGTGAATGATTAATCAGAATAAATATGTCCCGGATGTCCGGTAGTTTAATGATAAGGTTTAATATACAAACAAGGATAGGTATTTCAACAAAATACAAAATACAAGTCATAATAATACGTAAGTACAAGCAATGGGCCAAAATTTGATTCCTTCCAAACTAACTAACTTTATTTCCCAACCACTTGTGAATGGTCGATACTAAAATCTAGACAACCGGAAGAGGAATGCAAGTTTACCAAGGATTAAAATATCCTTGGATCGCTTATGTCCCCGGTGAGGCGTGACGCTCGTACAATGACTTGTGAATTGTTGAAAATAGTATTAGCATAGGAAAACAGAATCGATTGACTAACACTATGAATGTGAATAGTAATAGCTCTGTCACAGCTACGTCATTAAAAACGTACAATCAGAAACCTAAAAATATTAAAGATATACAAACGTACGTTTAACTAAAACGTAAACGTAACAAAATAAAAACTGAATTCGATCCAATACAAATCTCACAAATGTGAAAATCATATTTTTAGAATTCTAAAAAAATGAGAAAATTTATTAGAAAATTAAAATAAAATTTTACATTATTAAATTAATTAATATAAGTTAAAAATGAATTAAATGTATTTAATAATGAATTAAATAATAAGAAAATCTAAAATTAACTTAAATAAATAAAATAAAGAATCTGAAAAATCTAAAATATAATAAAATGAATTTTAAAATTGAAAATGTATTTATTACACAATTATTCTATTTATTATTAATTATTTACTATTATTAATTACTAACAACTATTATTATTTATTAAATAATAAATGAAGGAAGAAAAATCTGAAACTTAAAAAATGTTACTACTATAAGAAATAAAATGTGCAAAGGATAACTGAGAAGTGAGCTAGCCTAGGTGGGTTATGCAGTGAACTTGTCACCAATGGAACCTAGGTTCGAATCTAACACACAACCTTTTTGCACTTTATTTTATTTTTGATTTTTCTTTTTGCAAAATTATATAATAAGTAAAAATAAGTAACTTTAACAAAAGCAACTTTTTCAAAACTTGGAAATAAGCTCTGTGGGAGCTTATTTCCTCCACAGTTGGCTTTTAATGCCTTAAGCTTCTAAATAGAAGCTATCACTTGTGGTTAAAGGGTCTTTTGGTTTTACTCTTTATGAAACTGAGTATATACAAGTATTATACATATTTGAAGAAAATGGAACTTTACAAACTAAAGAAATAAGTCGCTTTTCACAGACTTATGACCACTTCAGCTTGAGCTTTTGGCTTACATTAGTCATAAGCTTGAAACAAGCTTGAAAAAGGAAAACAAAGGTAAAGAAAGGAAAAGATAGATTAAAACATTTTATATGGACAATATTTATAAGTATGGTGCACTAGGATAAGCCAATAAGCTTGTTATAAGCAAATAAGCAAATCCAGGTACACCTCATTACCAAACAACCCTGCAGTCAATAATATGGACAATTTAAGCTCATTAAATAAGCTCAAAAAGCCAAGGTGAGCATTGCAATAGCAAGGCATGCTGGTTGGCTTTCCAAAAAGCTCAAGTTCACTCTATGAGGTTCACAGATGAGCTTGTGAGAAGCTTATGAAAAAGGCACCAGTTCAATGCTCGCCTTTTGTTTAATCAGCTTGATAATCTTGAGTAATGGACAAAAACAAAAGCTAGATGCAACCCTACTAAATAAGCTACAAGATGAAAATTAAGTGCAGGATCATAAAGTTGGGTTGCTAGGCTTCCTAAAAAGCCAGGCCACACCAGCTAAGGATCACTAATGAGCTTCTGAGAGGCTTGTGGAAATGGTGTAATACCACCAATTGCTCAGGGGGTATGTTGTGAGTAGGCAAACACAAGCTCTCAAATCTTTATTCAATAAGCTCATGAGAGCTCAACAAACACAGAAACATTGAGTATGACTAGTTAGCATAACATGAAACTAAAAATCACAAGCTCAAGCTTAAGGAGGAACTTTTCATTAGCTTTTGAAAACAACTCCACCTCCAATCGCTTGCTTCAAGGAAGGAGTAAGATGGGACAAAAAGGTTGGAATGATTAAGCTACCTAAATAAGCAAATAAGGGACAAATAAGCATAAACATTACAACTAGACCACAAAGGCTACACAAATAAGCCAAATTATTAGCTAAGTCAACTTCACAAGCTTTTACAAGCTTGTGAACTTGACACCTAAACCTGCAATGTGGCATGGTTTTGAAAGATAGCTAAAGTAAGACCGAAAATAAGCAGCTTTTAAGATGAGTAAAAGCAAACTAGTATTTTTCTAATTAATATAAGCAACAAAATTTTAATATCCTAGAAGGTTTTAAGCTAAATCTCAATAATGAGCACACACTGAAATTATAGATTTTATTCAAAAACAGGTATTGACAAATTTGACTTTTTAAGTTTATGATCAAAGTTGACTTTGATCAACTTTGATCTGAATTTAATGACTGAATAAGCTATATTATGATACAAGAACATGAAATAAACAAGTATGAACAATATTTAAACACAATTGGTGAGTATGGCCATACAAATCCTCACAAAGGATCAAATGAGAGGTCCAAGATGATGATTTTGACTTTTATATGAATATACAATAGGTTTGAATGGTCACAACCTTCAAAGAACTCAAGACACTATATAACCACCAAAAACAACAACTTAGTCTCATCTAATCACCCTTGAATCAGTTGTGCCCAAACACACCTTTTATAGAACCAAATTGAGATATTCAATCCATATCATTGCATAAACTAATTTCATCAAATCCAGAGGTTTTCATTGGGTAAATTAGAACTTTTTCAAGATACATAAGTAGTCACACAAAGGTATACCTAGGATTATCAAAAATTGAGCTTATGACAGCTTAAAAATGGATTTTAGACATCAATCAGATTCAAAACATAACAACCTAATTTAAAGCTATAAAATCATTACATAATAACACATAAACATGAAAATATGAAAATTACAACAGATGGATAACTTAAACCATAAAAAGCAAAAATTGTAAAAAGTGGACTTACAAGGTGAATGAACTGAGACTATGGAACCAAGGATCAAAACCATAACCTATTGTCCTCCATAGGACTCTAATACCATGGCAATCCAGTATGAACCATGCTCCAAGCTAAGATCACCAAGAACACATATTTTTGATTTTCCATTGTATTTTCTCTATTTTTAGTGATTTTTGATTTTATAAAGACTAAGCTGATTTAAGGTTTCTAAAAGCTAATTAAGCTTTGTCAGGAGCTTAAGTTACCTATATGAGTCCATCAAACAACAATAATCCAACAGAAATGTAAATAACTTGAAATAAAGGAAAATATTGAAGAACTTGAAATGCAAAAGAGACTTATAATTAAACTGAGATTAGAATTCCATTACACTAATATGAGTTCCATTACACTAATTAAAGCTGTAAATGACATTTAATTTAAATGAAAGCATTAAAAATTACACTAGTCTAAGGTGACATTGGCTTAAGGCCAAGGTTTGACAATTGGCTAGCCCAAGAGTGCTTCTTCTCATGCCTTTCTTCCTTCTTTTATACTCCAATAATGTTCCACGTGTCCTCTTGAGCAAATCCCACCTCTTAGCTTGGCCAATGGGAGAGTTTTGAGGATTTTAGCCGTTTTTGTCATTTTGGCGGGAAGCAATAGTTTGACTTGTAGAGCTCTGATTTAGCTAGTAGGGGGTGGCATTTATTGTAGTGGGTTGAGTGATGATGAGGGGTGGAGGGTTAGTGGAGAAAAGGTGATGGGAAGGCTAGTGTGTTGCAGGCAACAGCTGGGGAAGACAAGCAGGTGGTGGCGGGATAAGGGGAAGGGTACTGTTTGTTTGACTGAGGGTCCAAAATGGGGAGGTCAAGGGGTCACAATGGGCTAAGTGGCAGGGTCAATTTGGTTTTGATAAGGCTTGTAAGTTAATAATACAAGGACTAAACTTGTATTTCTGAAATCTTGAAGGACCAGGCCTGCCATTTTTCCAAAGTTCTCACAAGGGTTACTTTTGACAAGTTTTGAAAGTACAAGTACCATTTTTGACATTTTCAAATTCTCAAAGGACTAAACTTGACAATTTTGAAAGTTAAAGGACCTAAGTTGTAATTTTGTGAATTTAAATCTCAAGGACCAATTTTGACAACTTAGGAATCCCTAGGGACTTGAAATGATATTTTTCTTTATTTAGATTTACTGTGGACTGCTTTTGACAATCGAAACTTGGGGACTAAAGCGCCAATTATGCAAACTTTATAGGTTTTTCACCAGATTTTGATATTTTTGCATTTAAAACATATAAAACACTTATTTGTGATATTTTTATCATTTTGATGCATTTCAAAGTGTTTTCAGATATTTTTGCAGTTTAATTGGTACAAAAATGATGAGTATTTAGACACTCATCAAACATCATTGTAAAAATAGTGATAGCGTTTATTTAATATATTTTAACTTTTTAATTTTCTTTTAATTTGCATTTAAGTCGTTGTAATTTGTTAATCTTTTCTTTAGGTATAATTATCCATCCAAAACCTTACTGATCACTATCCTTAGTGATCATTCTATCATCTGAAGTTGTTTAACACCAATTCATCCTCCGTGGGACTTAACGACCTAGGAATCCACTATATTCCTCTGATCTAAATTGCATTTGGTTTCGAAATGTTTTGAGTTTCTTACGGTTGGTCATTCACAAGTGGTCACTTGCATGAGATAACTTGACGGTTCGATGATCAAATTTTGGCGCCACGGGAGGCCGTAGCGTGTTTTAAGCATTTTTTTCAGATCCATTCTTGCACATATACCACCTTTTTGTAAACAGTTTTTTTGTAAAGTTAATCAAAATCAAAAAGTTCATTAACACTTTTCCTAAAGTGTTAACAAACCCAAAAATATTTTCATTCTTTGTTTTTATAACATGTTTTTTAAAAATACCAAAAATATTCCTCTTTACCCTCTTACCCTTTTGATTCTTCATTTCTTACCCTCTAGAACCATTTGATTCTTTCTATGTCTTATCCTCACCCTCTTGGTTGTCAATGGTGTGGTGGTCCTTATAATGGTGGCAATTGCCCTAATTGTAGCATGGTGGAATCAGAAACGGTCTGTCTATAACCGTGATCCCTATTCCTACCATAACACAACTGATTTATTCCATCAGCCTACCACATCATGAGACTCAACAGCTTTATCATTGTGAGTATCTGTGGTGGTTCACACTACGTTCTGATTGTCAATCGGGAAACACGCTTGTCTATGGGCGTTCCCGATAACAATTATGACTCCAAAGACATACGACTCACGGCCACATCAGTTCTCTGTGAGTATTGTGGAAGTCCTCACTCTAGCTCGGATTGTCAAACAAGGAATCCATTTCCTTGTAACAATTACGACTCTTCATATCAAGACCAACCTCCACAATACCAAATGATTCAAGCAACTCCTCATGAAACTACGACAGTGCCTTCTATCAAGAGTCTTGAGTTATGAAAAGAACTTAAGGAGGAGTCGGCTATGTCACATGAGAAATCCATGGAAGAATTGTTAGCGGAAGAACGGTCGCTAAATTAGATTCCCAGATTGCCATTGAAAACACTGTTAGGGAATCAATTAGAATACAAAAAGCATTCAAATCTAGCTCTCAATTCCATTTCATTCCCGATGACGATGATGATGAAGATACCCTTGATATTCTACAATTTTATTCATCAAGTTCATCAGTTGAGATTCCATCCGGGAAATGCGGGGAGAAAAGAATATGATCAATCACTAGCAGAGAAATAATGGAACTTGTAGAATCCATAACGCTAGTCCTTCTCAACTCCCTCAATCCTTGTTATCACACCCGAGGTTCACACTCACTCTCTGAACATGGGGATGAGTATCTTGACACTGTCCTGAAAAGGAATCGGGCGAATTCATAAAGTCTAGTGTTGAGGACTTGGTCCCAATCCCAGAGAGTCACAGGAACTTTTGATCATATGTGTGATTCTCTTTTCCCTCTTGAGTGTTCAAAAGATCATTTTGAAACTTTCTCCGATGTTAGCGACGCTTGTACTTCTCATGGAAACATCGAGTATGTTGAGGCATCACTCCCACAGCCCGATGATGATCCTCTTCTTGAGGAGTTCACCAATGAACTCACTCACATCAATCCACTTTCATCGGAAAGTAATGATAGTCTTTCTGATTTCAAAGCCGATCTGGGAGAGACTGAAAGTCTCATTGATAATGATCGTTCACTCACTTCTTATCCCAACACAATAGAGAATATTAATCACTTTGTTCCTGAAACATTCAAAACAACTCTCACTAATCCTCTATTTGAATTCGACTCTGAATTCACTTTAATTTCGGAGAATCCACTCTTTGATACTCAGATTGAGGATAGTGATGAGTCTGATGGAACTAGAGTTCACAGACTTACATTATGTGAATGATTCTCTTTACGAGGAGTTCTCCTTTGAACTCACTCATATCATATCTCCACCGGAGTATGATAACTTCCACTTTGATCTAGACAAAAATGATCTTTGTGTTCCGAGGGAAATGTTCTTAACCATGAGAACTTGCTTGATATCAAAATCCCATCCCTCCCACCCAGAATATGTCTTGATCAAATAAGCTTAAATGATGAGATTCATGATCCGAAAATCATGAATTCTCCTTCTGAGGATGAAGAGTTAGTCATGATTTTTATCATGATTTTCTTTCTCTTTTTCACTTATCCCGTGGCTTCTCCTATTCTTCACTCCTTCGGGAATGAAGACATTATCTTTGACCCCGGCATTTTCATTTATCATTTTTGAGCCGGTTCTATCTATATCTTATCGGTGTGGAACTTTCACGTGCTTAAATGTTTATACAAACATTTTAAGTGAAAGTCCGATGGAGATTGTCTCTTCCACTTACTTCCCCATGAACCAATTAATGCGGGGTCGAGTCAAGCTAGTGACTCGGGAATCAAAAACATTAGCAAGCACCACATGGGTTTTCACCCATGAGTCCACCCTAGTGTGGGGGAGATACCCCACATGTTGTATATATATATCTATAAAAAAATAAAATAAAAAAAAAAAAAAATAGAATAATTGTTGTGTTTCTACACTTAGCTAGTAATGTTATCTTTTTATGTTCAAGGATTCGGCATAACAACCGGTACTTTGAATATTGAGGACAATATTCATTTCTAAGTGTGGGGGGGAAATTCTGGCGAATTTGATCATAAATGTACCCTTTTAGTCCCTTTTTCCCCAAAATGGCCAAATTTTAAAAAAATTTATTTAGTGGAAGTACTATGTACTAAACACAACAAATGGTAATCAGTCCACCATGTCTAACCCACATAAGGATTGGCTAATCCAGGAGCAAACGGCTCTTGGTAAAGATATCTCAAATCCGTTTATGGCTTGCAATTTGCCCAAAATTGTATGGTGTTCAACTCACCATATCTTTAATTAGTGAAGAGTTGGCTAGCCCGCAAGTTTATGGCTTGTTGTAAAGGCAGTGGAAAAACCATAATTGGTAATCGACTCACCAAAGATAATATTGATAATTTATCTAAGAGTTGGCTAGTCCAGAAGCAAACGGCTTCTGGTAAAGACAAATCAAAACCGTTAAAAGCTGGTGATTTGCTCAAAATCATTTGGTTATCATTCTACCAAGGTTCTTACTTGAACTAAAATAATTGGCTACTCCAGAAGTAATGGCTTTTGGTAAAGAGATGAAATCCATTAACTTTTCATAAATTATTGCTAGGGACTAGCAATATCTTAGTGTGGGAGATTGATGAGTGTCTAAATACTCATCATTTTTGTACCATCTAGATCGCAAAAACATCCGAAAACACTCAGAAATGCATCAAAATGATGAAAATATCACAAATAAGTGTTTTATGTGTTTTAAATGCAAAAATACCAAAATCGATGAAAACGTATAAAGTTTGCATAATTGGCAGTTTTAGTCCTCCAAGTTTCAAAAATTGTCAAAACTAGTCCCTGGTAACTCAAAAACTTGTAAAAGTCATTTAAGGTCCATGGGATTCAAAAGTTGTCAAAATAAACCCTTTAAAGTTTAAAATTTACAAAATGACAACTTTAGTCCCTTAAGTTTGGAAAATGTCAAATATAGTCCTTGGTTAATTTAAAAAGCGAAAATGATCAAATATTAACCTTGTACTATTAATAAATGACAAAATTGGTCCTTATGGTAAACTTTTGGAAAATTACATGTTGGGTCCCTTAAGTTTCAAAAATGACATTAAAGGTCCTTGGAATCATAAAAAAATGGGATTTTATCACTAATGGTCCTTGTACTATTAATGAATGGCAAGTTAGGCCCTTGTATTAGCTTTGGAATATTTGCAGGATCAGTCCTTGAAAATTCAACATATTACACAAATGGTCCTTGGGCTTATATATCTACAAACCAAACCGGATCCAATATTAATCCAAATCCAGCCCAAATCACAACCCTACCCAAAGTTTAAAAAGAAATAAAAACCGCCAAGATCTGTAGCTCTTTCTCCCCCATAGCTGTTTAAGCAAAACCAGTGATGGTTTTCTCATCACCCTTATCTCCTCAGCTGTAAAATCACCTTTCCACCTCCCCCCTCCACCTCTACATACAACCAAACCCCAATAAATGCATAAAACCCGCTTTAGGACTTTTGGCCAATTTGCAATTCAAAGGCCATGATCACTTTGACTGATCCAATGGCCATAACTCAAAGTGGGAAATGATCAGAGATGTGAGAGGATGCTTTTTGATATCTATAAAGAAGGAAAGAAGCAGAGGAGAAGAAAGAGTAGTGTAAATTAGTTTAGGTAGTGTCGTATTAGGTAATTTTTCCTTTCAAGTGTAATTTAAAGCTTTCAATTACTGTTTTAAGTATTCACAGTGTACAATAACTCTTTTGCAGTTATCAATTTCAGCTTTTAGTTTATGCAAAATCTTACTTTTGTTCCAAAATCTCAAATTATGCAAATGTTGTTATTTGTTGTTATTAAGGACTGAAATAGATCACATAAGCTCCAAAATAGCTTATTAAAGCTATTAGAAACTTTTAAAACCGTTTAGAATTAAAAGTGAAAAAATCACAAAAATACTCAAAAATAGCTTTAAATTCAAAAATCAATGGAAGTGAAGATTAAAGACTGAAGCAGAGCTGAATTTGGATTGCTTATTGGTTTAGTGCTTCTTGGGAAGCTATAGGATGTGTTCTCAGTCCTTTGTTCTAATCTTTCACTTGGAATTCATTTGTAAGCCATTTTTACCCATTTTGGCATTTTACTGTTTAATACAGTCATAAGCTCAAATCTTTGTATTTTCATGTTCATTAGCTATAGTTAAGTGTAATCAACCATAAAAATCAGTTGTATGTTCTTTTTAATTTATAGTTTTAAAGAAAATTAGTTTGATAGTTAAAATAGTATAAAGATCATTATTGAGTTTTAGGTTGTCATGGTTGTTGTTTAATGCTTAATTAGTGTTCTTAAATGATAATTTAAGGTTTGTAATAAAGTTCATGGTCTAAATCAGTGTTTTACTTTGAAAATCTCAAAATAAGCCAAGTTAAAGGACTGTTTGGATTTATAAGTTCAACTGTGTTATAGGTTACTTGTGTTATTACTTGTACTTGTCTCATGTTTCATTAGTTCATAATAACTCAGAGAAGCAACAAAATCCAGTCCTTGTATAAGCAAAAGTCAAAAGACCATTTGATCACATTTTTCTAGTTCACTGTTGGATTTTTAAAGTTTCATGATCAAGGATTTGTGTTTATAAGTTGTTATAATCTCTTAATTTAGTCTTAATATAACCTAATACATCATAATTAATAAGTAAGATCAATCCTAAGTTCAGTTTAGTCAACTTTTAGTGATTATCAAAAAGTCAAAAGTTTCATTTAGTCGTTTTTGAATTAAATAGAATAATTTATATAAGATTAAATATTAAGTGTTATGATTTGAGCTTTTGGGATATCTAAATCCAGTTGCTAATCTTAACCCTAGTATTTTTTATATTTTCTGTCTAGCTTATTTAGTAGCTTTTTGCTTAGCTTATTTTGCAACCTATTTTAAAATTGTGTCCTGTGCACAAGTTGACTGGTCATTTTCAAGAGCTTGTAAAAGCTCTCCAGGCACCATAGCTTGTGAAATTTGTTTCTTTGGATAGCTAACCAACCCTTCTTAAGGTTCCAACTTTAGCTTTTCATTTTGTAGCTTGTTATATAGGGCTGCAAGTGACTTTTGTTTTTGTCCATTTTCAAGACCCAACTGTATCAGACTCTGATCACAGTTTTACCACCATTTTCATAAGCTCACCAAAAGCTCTCTAGTGGACCCCACTGTTAAAGCTTTAGATTTTTGGATAGCTTATCTGGTCATCTTGCTAATCCAAGTGTTTGTTTTAAGTTTCTAGCTTATTTAAGTGCTTATAAATAAGTCTAAAGGTGCCTAGTGAATCACATAGTGTCCTGTGCATACAGTTTATTTTAAGCTTATTTAGAGCTTATTTAGTACTTATTTCTTAATAAATTTGCTTTTCCAGATATCATTTTAGCTTAATAACTGTTGTTTAGCTTATTCTTAGTTATCTTATGCTTAATTATTAACTTATAAGCCATTTGCTTAATCCTTGTGCTTATTTATTCTTAAAAGCCCATTGTTGATAAACTTAAGCTTATTCTGAGCTTATTAGTTATTTTTGTAAAAAGTCATAGTTATAAAAAGTGTTTATTTTCTTGTGTTTAATAAGTTTGTAAAAGGAAATCAAAAAAATAAAATGTTTAGCAAAAGGTGGGAGGTGCTCGAACCTGAGACCTCCCACCTTATGAGAGTGATAGCATGTACCATAGCCAGCCCTTGGGTCTTGTCTTGGTTATATCCTACACAATTTAATACTTAACTCTCTTTGTCTCATTTAGCTTATACGTTTATTTTAGCTTATTTCTAACTTATTCAAACTAGCTTTTTCACCATTTGTATTTTTCTTTAATTTGTATTAGTATAAAGTATTTTATAAAAAGTTTGATTTTTCTCAATAGTTTTAGTATTTTTAAACATTTAATTAGTTTAAAATCTTATTTAATTCATAATAAAAAATATAAAAGTCTAAAAAATATAAATCTTTTTTCTAAAATTTTCTTTTGTCATATAGTACGTAAAAAAATTGTTTTTACACTTGTAGGTCTTTTAGTTCATAAATTTTACGTTTTTGCTTGCGCACTCACGTAATTTTTAGACTTAACGTACGTTTTCATTTTAAATCTAGTTTTTAGATAATTTAAGTTTACAATTAAGTTAAAATAGTTTATTTAAGTTATTTTATTTTATAAATCACATAAACATCATTGTAAAAATAGTGATAGCGTTTATTTAATATATTTTAACTTTTTAATTTTCTTTTAATTTGCATTTAAGTCGCTGTAATTTGTTAATCTTTTCTTTAGGTATAATTATCCATCCAAAACCTTACTGATCACTATCCTTAGTGATCATTCTATCATCTGAAGTTGTTTAACACCAATTCATCCTCCGTGGGACTTAACGAGCTAGGAATCCACTATATTCCTCTGATCTAAATTGCATTTGGTTTCTGAGCTGTTTTGAGTTTCTTACGGTTGGTCATTCACAAGTGGCTGGCTTGCGTGAGATAACTTGACGGTTCGGGACAGATCAGATGGGTGCAAGCAAATATTGCTATTGGTGCGAATTATCCGATAAAAACTCTCTCGATGACTCTCCAAGTTTTTCCGACCATCCGCCACAACCCGATGTTTGTTCTATTGTTTCTGAGCCCAAACCGTCTAGAATTGATCAAAATCTTTCGCGATTTACGGTTAAGGTTAAGAGAAAAGAGCAAGAACCGGAGACCAAAACGGAAGTGGTGGAAACTGCTAGCTCTGAGAGCACACCACTTGTCCCACCTCCGGAATCTTCAAGACGCTTTTGAAGATTTCCTTAGGGATGGAATGAACATGATTGATAACTACCTTAATGAACTTCGTCTAAAGTTAACTTCGGGAAGTACCGCTACAAATACCAATTGTGATGTTGTTGAGCCCTCGATTCCTACTCCCGCATCGAGATATCTTCGTTCGATCACGATTATTACTACGGTTGTGGAGACGTGTTACCAAAAGGATTTCGTTGCTACAAATGTATGTGCGGTGGTGGAAACTATCTTACTGACGGATTTTGTTCGATTTGTGCCGAGAATTCATGCGCTTATGATTCTAATCCTAATTCCTTCAATTTTCTTCAAGCGATTTCAACTACCCTACTCAGAATGCATACGAACCACAACCGTACTATCAAGAATTCAATGATACATCGTTTCAGAACTTCTCTCCTCAATACCTTTGTTGTGCAAATTGTGGGGGGTCCTCATTTTGATTATCAATGTCAATCATGGAATCAAAACTATGGGCCTGACCCTTGTTATAACACTCCTTGTTTTGACAATTTCCAACCCCCACAATTTCCCGTCATTGATCAACATCCTAGTGAGAAAAGTATTCTAAAAGAACTTGCCGAAGATCAAGCATCTCGCTACGAAAAATCTATGCTAGAATTACTTGAAGAAGAGGAACGAGCCGCTCAGATTGAGAAATGTATTGAAGAAATACGAATCGAAGAAATGGCACTTGCAAGACGTGCTCGATGGCTCACGACTTACATTGACGATGATGAGGATTCCATTCAAATGAAAGAATATTATGAGAGCTTATCTGCTGGAATCACACCCGAAGAACCCGTAAACTCTCTAAGTATGGGGGATGAGAATCTTAGCACTATTCCGGAAACGGAATCGTCTTGTGTTGAGAACCTTGTCCCAACCCCAAGTGAGTTCGAGGTTATCTCCGGTGATGTGTGTGATGAGCCTCTTGATGATGATTCTTCTTCTCCTCCCACCCCTAATGATTCTGTTGAGATGATCTCCGAATCTGAAAATGATTATACGACGTTTGATGATTCTTTATCGTGTGGAGACATCGAGTATGTGGAGGAAATTCCTTCGAGCTCGCCTTAGAGGAAGTGAGAGATGTTGATCCCGATGATCTTGATATGGACACTGATTTTGAAACTGATGATGAAGATATTCTCGTTGTGTCCGAGAAACCTTTTGCTATGGCATTCACTAATCCTCTGTTTGACTTTGATTCTGAATTCACTCTAATTTCAGATAACCCAACCTTTGATATTCAAAATGAGGATAGTGACATTTTTACATCTCCTTTGTACCAAGATAAGAATAGTGGCAATCCCACTTCGACGTTAGACCTTCTTGAGGAGTTCGCCGATGAACTCGCTCTTATTGATCATTCTCCACCGAGATGATGATGTGCACTTCGACTTTCTTTCTTCGGATGACTCGATACCTTCGGTTTTCGAGTGACGATTATGGCTTAGGTCCATCATCCACCCGTCCGCCTGCTAAACCACCTGATGATGGAACCTCTTCTAAGCCCGACACGGATGTTTTCATTACTTCAGTGGTGGATATGATTTTTGAACATTCCGTTAATGTTCCTCAATCTAATCTTTTGCCCACCCATCCCATCCGTTGTCAATCCATTGACACTCTGCTTTCCTCTCCCATTTCTTCTTCATGTCTTAACTCCTTCGAGAGTGAAGACACCATCTTTGACCCCGGCATTTCTCTTTCTTTTGAGCCGGTTATATCTCATCGGAGTGGAACTTTCAGCACATTAAATGTTTATCCAAACTATTTGAATTAAAGTCCGATGGCGATTTTCTCTTCCACTTACTTCCCCATGGACCAATGAATTCGGGGTCGAGTCAAGCTAGCGACTTCTGTTAACAAAAACAAGAGCATTCCATGGGTGTCCACCCATGTTTCTGACTTCTTTCTATTTTCTAACAACTAAGTGTGGGGGAAACCTCCACGATGTTTGCTTCTTGTGTGTTTGCTCATGTTTTCAGAATCCCTTGATCGTGATGATTGATGCGCCTATTTTCAATCCAAACCGCCAATATCCGATCATGTTACTAACGTTTATCCGGGGATATGTTTTCAAAAATCCTTTTTGTGTAAAATAACAGATTTCGTCCACACACTTGGTTAGTGGTATTACCTTTTTCCGTTCGATAGTATCGGCTTCGGCTGGGACTTTGAATATTGAGGGCAATATTCAGTTCTAAGTGTGGGGAATTTCACGAATTTTGTCACATTTATACCCTTTAGTCCCTAGTACCCCCGTTTTGACCCAAAATTTAAAAATTTTTTGCATAAAAAAAGTAGTGCTTTGCACAAAAATAAAGTGTTAATGCTTCGGTGTTAATGGTAGTTTAGTCTTGACTAGGTTAGAACAAAGGGAATCCCACTGCTAGAGTGTTGATCTAGTCGCTCTCTTAACATTTAGGCTAAGTTTTACGAGTTGTGCAAATGAAAATGCTAAGCGTGGAGTAGTTGGTTCTCTTTAGAGCTTATATAGGTAATCTATGGCTTTTTCTCCCGGCTAACTAATTGGACTAAAATACGTTAGCTTCTCGGGAGAAAAGCCACAGATTTCCATTTTACCCATCCCCGATACCTAAATGACCAAAATCCTGATTTTACCCAAAACCCATTTTTGTAAAATCTCAAATTTTTCTTAAACCCAATTTTTAGTTTTCAAAAGAGAGAAAAAAAAAGTTTTAACAAAAGCAGAAAATACAAAAAAATTACTTATCAATTTTAATACCCTTTTATCTCTTAAAACCATTTTAATAAAAACAAATTAAACCCTTTACCCTTTACCCTTTCTTTCTCTCATCCTCAAACCCATAAAACCTGAAACACAAAATAAAAACTCACTCAGGAAACCTTTTTACCCGCCAAACCTTTCCCCTCTCCTCCTGTCCCTCTCCATACCCAAATCCCAATCCCACTAATCCCTCCCCCAAGGCAGAGTCACGAGATACCCAGTGCCACTGTGGCAATCCCAAGCTTACAAAACCCCAATGGATGGCTCGGATTGCTTTTGAAGAGTACCTACTTAATGGATGGCTGGATTTGATCTAAAGAAAGCACAATTGAACTTGGCTGGTTTACCCTCACAGAACAAACACAGCAAGAGAGAAGCACGAGAAGAGCAGAAGAAGACAAGAGATTTTTTAGAGTTGAGTATAAATAGGAGTAGAGACTTTATGTAAAAATTGTCTAGAAATTTTGTTCTAGTCCCACTTTAATTTCTGTTTTTAATTTACTGCAATACTTTACTTTCCAAGTTTAATTTCCAGTTAACATTCCTGCGTTGTAAGTTTTTTTTATGAGAATTGCAATTGTTCCTTTTTAATGTTCCTTAAAGTTTTTTTTTTCATTCATGTTAAAGCACTTAATTTGGTTAAACTCTGATTTGGCAATTTTACTTGGTCATTACTACTCCGTTTTATGCATAATTCTTCAATTTCTCAAGTGTAATTTGCAGTTTTGTTATTCTGAATAGTGTTTGGAACAGTCAAAGAAATGGGTCAAATTCATGTTTTGACCCATTTTTTTTAGTTGAGTTAGTTTTATTCAAGTGCTAAGTTAACACTTTGAAGTTGCTCTTAGTTTTCAATTGTTAAAAGTTAGATTAGAGTAGTTTTTTTCCTTTCATGAATCTGTCATAATAGCCTACAGCAGCCCTCTCCCCATTATTGTAGTTTAGATTTAGGTGATCTAACGTTAGCATTAGTTTAGTTAGTAGTTGCAATTAGTAGTTAGGTTGACGGTTTTTATGATTTTTTCGTTTTAGTTAGGATTTACCACCTTTCAGTAGCTTTTGTTTGCGTTGAAAAATTCATCTTTTCTGTTTTTGTAATGCTGATTTGCAACCCCTTGCTCATTTAGTTTAGCTCCTAACTGGGATTTTGTGGGGGCAAAAGCTTGCCCCCCAGCTTGTCTTCAAACACCCTTAAGCTCAAAAATTAAGTTCCACTTTAACGCTTGTAGGATTGGCTTAAACTGAGCCTCGTTGGGCTGTTTGTGACTGAAACAGTATACCAGCAGCAGTGCTTTTTTTTAGCTTATTAAGTGCTTCATTTGCTTATGTTTGTCCTTAGTTCTTACTAGATGCTTTAGATTAGAACTTATTAGGTTAAGCTTATTTGATAGCCTTTTGTAGCTTTTGTATCCTTTGTTGTCTACCCATCCAAACAGTCCCTTATGTTCATTTTTTTCTTCTTCCAAGTCTGCTGTTGTGTAAGCAGATTGTGATTAATTTTCAGATTTTACTAGTTTTGGTTTTATCAAAAGTTCTACTTTTAAGTAATTATCTAGTTTGTTAAAAGAAAAAAACCAAAAAATAAATACAGAAGTGAAAAAAGGTAGGAGGCAGGGATCGAACCCGTGACCTCCTGCCCTTCCAACACGTCCAAGATCCACAACTCCCTTGCCAACTGATCCGAGTAGTGTTTTGTGTCATAAGTGGAAACTTTAATTCATTTAAGGCATTTTAGTTATTTCCCTTTCCAAACTTTAGCTTTTAATGCCTTATTGGAGTAAGTTTATGCATTGTTATTATTTTTCTCCTATTTAGCTTATCAAAATGTACCTTTCATGAATTTTTGGTATTTTTCCATTTAGTTTTACTATTTTTAATAATTACATTTCTAATTTTCAATTTTTAATTAATAATAAATAAATAAAATGTCAAAAAAATTATTCCGTTTTTTTCTAAAATTATTTTTAGTCATGTAGAAATTAGTTTTGCATTCGTAGGATTTAAATTGCATATTTTTTATTTTCGGGGCTCGGTGTGTTCCCGGTTTTTCGCGTTTTTGCATTTTAGCACCCTAGGATGTAGTTTAGCATCGTTATATTGTTCCTTAGTCTTAGTAGTAGTTTATTTAGTATTTACATTGTTTTAAGTACTTAATTTTCATTCCCGTTCTTTAATTTGTAGATTAGCGTAATCCAAAATCCAAATTCTTTTAACCAATTCAAGTCCTAATAACGAAACTCAACGACACCGTCAATTTCACACCTCGTTGGGACACGACCCGGGAAATCGCTTTCCCGGTATCACTTTTATCACATTCGTGAGATTTGGCACGTTAACCCTTTTCCTAAAAGGTTGATTTGTCGAATTTCACGATTAATTTGATATATTGATATTGTGTTTATTTTCACACTCGCAAACAAACGAATCAATTTACTCTCAAAATTTCTTCAAAAATAACATTTATATGCCATTTTTGAGGGGGAGAAAATTATGTGATAAGAAATATGTTGTGTTTTGCTATTGAATCCTCGTGTGAAAAGACTTCAACCCATGAATTGACGGAACCAACAGGTCATACATTGAAAATATCTGTCTTCCAAGACTTATCCAAGTAAATTGTACCTATTCGAGAAACTCTTGATAGACATGAACTTTGACGGGTTTGACAACCTTTCGGGGTTGTCCACATCTTCAAGGTAGTTATTAGAGTTAGTTGTCACCTAAAAGCTGACAATGTATCTCTTTAACTATGCAACGTTATCGTGTCTCGCAAGGGATTGTCTATCTTAAGTCGATCAATTCAAAAAGTGCGCGCTCTTTCCTCACTGTGCAGATTTCCATCAAAACTCTTAAGCACATGTTGAGGGGGAGTATTTATGAAAATCTAAAACTCTTGAAGTGTTCAAACATGTTTTTTTCATTCACAAACACTTCGAGAAATTTTCATGAAAATGGTTTTATGACAATGGAGTTATAAGGTGATTAAGGTTAGGAATAACCGTCCTATGATCCGCCAGAGCCGGAGGGATCTACCCAAGGACACTACCAATAGTTAGAATTAGAAGTCCTTAGGTATGATTATAAAAATGAGAAAATGAGAATCGGAGAAAGAAGGAGTTGAAGAATTAAAGAGAAAAGCAAAGAAAATGGTGAAAAGAAATAGCCCTCCAGATTATTCAACTTAGACACCGGGTTCAATTCATATGCTACTAGTTGTTACTAGATGACACCGGTATTGAAGATTAAAAGTCTTCATGGACCCAGTGACGCATGCACTAAACCTTCTTAGCCACTCAAGTTTCTCCCAAAGAAGCTTGTTTCATTCTCACAGGGAACCCTGCATAAACTATCGGCTTTCTCTTAGAGATTGCTGGTATTGAAGAAGGAGACCCTCTCCCTAGTCTCCGCTCAGGAAAACCAAAACGCACTATTGAGTCTAGAGCCACGAGATTCATCAAAAGATCTCTTAGGTACACTCGAGATTTCATCACTTGTTGTTCAACAATAAGAACAACAGTGGTACGTTATCGAGTCCTACACAGATCTTAGCAATCTGTCGAGAACATTTATGAGAGGTTCACATCTGTGATCCTCGGTGATTGAATGGAAACTCGCCGTGGTCAACATCAAACAGCCTCGAAAGCAGTCGCTTTGGTAACTCCCTGTGGATTACGCTTAGTGGTCTCAAACGGTCTACAATGGTGAGGTGATGCTTAGGTGTACCTCAGCGACTCATCTGAATCATAGGTGTACTTCGGTACATCGTGTTATCTCACTTGTGGGACTCCGGTTCAGGAACGGCTTTTGTGAGAATTAGAGTTTTGTTTTCACACTATGCTGTTAACACTCTCGAAGTTCAACCTTGTAAGTGCCGGAATCCGCTTATTACTAACCTTTCTTATGTTTACTTCTTATGGAAGCTCGAGCGACTGATCGCGTGCAGATTCTCCACTTGCTCATACCAACATCATCACTTATGGAAGTTCTCTCATAATCAAAGGCAACACAAAGTCGGAATGATTCTTCGTCAACAAAGAATCTACAAAGTTTAAAGACTTAAAGAACTTCATCAACTATAATCCAACGTTAAAGAGCGTGTGAGCATGTTGGAGAAAGACGTGGAGACACTGAGAGCAAAAGTCGACCGATGCGCATAACAACAACATACTATCAATTTCAAAGAACAAAGAACAAAAGAACAAAGAAAATGATGACGTCAAAGCAGAATACTTCAAAGGAAACAATTTCTCTACACTGGGAAGATTGTTCGAATCAAGACACTTCCTCTCACAAGAAAGAAGAATGTCAGAAGACGTCAAAGCTACTATTACGTCAGGACCTACATCATTTATCACTCTTTCATTCATCACTAACACTTAGGGGGATATTGTTGGAATCACTCCTAAACCTTAATTCAAGTGTTAGTGATTCATATGTAATAGTTAGCTTAATATGGCCTTTATGTTAGTAATTAGCCTTAGGCTTATGTAGAAGGCCCATAAGCCTAGGCCCAAGTCCAATAAGGAAAAGGAAGTGACTAGGAGTGTTGCCCTAGCTCCCTCTCCTATAAATACCTCTTGTAAACCCTCACTTGAGGGTTGGTTGTTCAATTTATTCACTTTCACATCTCCTACGCATAACCGGTTTAATCATACGAGTGTGTGTGTGTGTTTATTGTTCATCCGATCATTCTCCTTCTCTATTTCTTACATATTGATGCTTTTGTTACATATATGGTGACCTAACAGTTAGGGTATGGAGCAAAGAATTGAACAATGGAGTCCATATCGATCGATGGTAGAAAATTGTTGAGAAAAGACATTGTAAACGTGTGAAATGAATTTACGGATCTTGTAGACGATAAAGAAGTAATTTTTGTTATCGAAACGTGTTATCCAATAACTAGCACAATAGTTATATTCAACCAACCCGGAAAATTTTAATCTCAAAATGATACTTAGTCTCGGATTATCGAAGCTTAATCACAACCTTGGTCCAAAATTATATTCCGATATCCAACCCAAACTTAACCACTAATAGTCAAACCGTGTATAACAAATTCGGATATAGAGAATCAGCCCCAAATACTTATACCAATAAGAAATCCGATTAAGCTTGAGAAAAATGTTATACCAGCCCAAATTCAGTAGAATATACTAATGTGCAGCCCAAAATCGTTTCTAAAAGCCCAAGTCCAATTAGTCTTAACCTAATTATCCGGACTATAAAGTACACGCTTATACCAACTTAACCCTAATCACTCTCACCCTAAACCTAATCCTCTAAAAAACGCAGTCACACCAACTTCTTTGACTTCTCTCTTCCCTTCTTATCTCAAACCAACAAAAACGCAGCCACCCTTCTTGTAACCTCGATGATTTCCAGAAGCAAAAACATTTCAAGATCGTGTTTATGGTTACAGGTAGGTTTGATATGATTTGATTTTCGTTTCTGATCTTGTTAACCCAAAAGGAAAGAGATGATGAAACATGATTGTTTTGTTATTTCTTCAATATCTTTCGAAAATTAAAACAAGAAGATATGCTTCGAAACTAATTAATGATGATAGTCTCTTGTTGGTTTTGTCTTAGGACGAAATATATATTACAACGAAAGAGAAATCAGAGATCTATTGTTCCGTGTTTTTTTCTTTTTTTTTCGATACTTGGTGAAGTATGATAGTTGTTGGAGTGAAGAGGAGGGTTAATTGTTGTATCTAGTTTAGATTAGATTGTGAACTGTGATGATGAGATGATGATTGTGAAATGGGACGATTTCTTTCTCTTCTTGAGTTACAAATTTTTAGTTACAAAACAGTAAAGTTGTTACTCGTATTACTTAGTCGTAACCTTTTGCTCCCGTAACACCTTTGAAAAACCTTACGCGTAAAACCCACCTTACGCGTAAACACCTTTATTCGTAAACAAACCTTAAGCGTAAGCTTTTTGTGCTTAGACGTAAAACCCTTATGCGTAGATACCCTTACGCATAAGCTGTTGATTGGAAAAAAAAACCTTACGCCTAAACAACTTTTTACAGTCGAAAACAACCCTTACGCGTAAGCAACCTTACAAGTAAGGTTTAGGCGTAAAAAAAACGTACGATATACTTTACAAGTAAATCGTAATAGATCTGAAGATTCTCCAAAGGCCTTATGCGTAGAATGAAGAGCTTATGCGTAAACCAGGACCCTTACGCGTAAAAAACGAGGGTTTTGACTTTTTTTTGTTGACTTTTTTCCGACCAAGTTTTTCCGGTAACGATTTCAGACAATGAATTTCCAACAGAAAGATAAGCATAAAAAACAGTTTGTGGACACAAAAATAGACAATGACTGTTTGAACTTTGAAAACTATTTTCAAACCAGAGAATAAAGACAGATTGGACTTTTTGGACACAAGACAGCTGCTACTGTTTTTGACAGAAATATGTTTTGGACAGATAAAAAGCAGAAATTTTTGGACTTAACAACAGTTGCAATATTTGGACCAAATAAGCACTCTTTTACCTTAAAAGTTGCTACTTTTGACTTAAAATAAGCAAAAAGATAAGCAGTTTTATAAGCCATTACTAGAAAAAAATGCAAAAAATTTTTAAGACTAGATTTTTTGACAAAAAAGACACGATTTTTAACCATAAAAACACTTCTAAATCATCTTGAGGCTCTTGATACCACTTGTTAGGACCCTTTTATCAATCCATTTTACACAATAATATGGTATGGTGACTTGATAATATATATGTGTTTTAGAGAGACAGAGAATAGAACATGAAACTATATTTCATAAGGAAAACACACACTTACACACTCAAGCACACACCCCTCAAATGACCATTTGAGGGGTATTTATACTTCCTTATATATTACCCTTATGGGCTTGGCATGGGCTTGGATTGTACTTGGATTGGATTACAAATGATAAAAGGATAGCTTAACTAAACGTCTAACCATTTAGCTTAGCCCAATCCACGAGCCCGTTGACTATTCTAGTACAATATCTAACACACGTTACAAAGTTCCTAAATGTGAATGACCATCACTTCTATTAATTATTATTAAGGCTAAAAAGGCATGACGACGCCTTAAGCTTTTGCAGTTAAGACGAAACTTTTGCGTTTTTAAAGCGTGGATTAGACGACACAAAATATGAAAATATTTATATATTTATATCATATTTCATATATATCGAGTTTACAAAAAGTGTTATACATAATGAATAAGGTTAAGAAACTATCTTTGTATGTAATATTTTTTATTTTTTTACAAAAATAAAAAATATCAGAGTTGAATAAAAAAACTCGCCACGTCATACGCAAAGGGGCGCCTTCCACGCTTTTTCACACCTTACTTCAAGCCACGCCTAGAACCAACGTCAAAGTCTATTTCGTAATGTCGAACCTACGCCTTGGCTGCGCCAAGACGCGCCTTTTAGAACGTTAAGAATAAAGGTAACATATACAGTAATATTTAAGACTTTAGGATGAGTTTATAGGATATTTAAAGACATTTTCTGCTTGTGGTCCAAGCCTAAACACTTTAAGATTTTTTTTAAAAAATGTAAGTTTCGCCAATCAAAAGAAAGTAACAAGATTTTGTTTTTTAGTAAAGCTTATTTAACAAGATAACAAGTTTTTGCTTGCCTAAACACATTCACTTTTTATTTCCTCTCTTCCTTTTAGTTTTTGACATAATGGGACATTGAGATATATGTATTTGTCAACTATTTTAAGCAAAATATTATAATTTCTATTTTAAGTCCAAGGTCTATTTTTAACTCACCAAGTAGCCATTTAAGGTGTTGAATGGCATATGGTTTTAACATCAACTGATACACGTGATTTTTTAATCTAATAGTTTGTCCGATTCGCCATATATTTCTCTTCTTTATAGTGGCTTGTCCGAATAAAGTTTGTATGCCATTATGTCAAATTGTCAACATATTCAAAAGGAGATAAAATGTAGGAAAAAGTTTACCATTTAATACAAACTTGATATTCTTTTTTTTTAAATAGTCGTGTGCGATCGTGCTACCGTGGTACTGTGTTACTTCTAATGTGCCACCCCACTAAATGTGCTACATGTGTACAGTGGTAGGTGGGTGTATTATCATATATTCCCTTTTTGTCTTATTATTAAATGTGTTAAAAGACAATAATACCACATCTTTTATATAAAATAACCTTCTCTCTCACTTATTTTTCACCACTCTTCCCTCTCCCCTTTTTCTCTAGTCACCACCACCTCACTATCACCACCACAGATCAACACCACCATCACCACCTGATCAACATCACCAACCCATTTCACATCTTCAAATTTCGCACCCACTTCTTCCACCATCTCAGCAGCTGCAACCACCACTGGTGGAAAAGGAAGAGTACCATTTCCACCACCACTCTCCACTTCCTTCACTTCTTCAACAACAACTGAACCTGACCCATTTGCATCAGCTTTACAAGACACAAAAAGCAACTTACTTTGTGGCTTTAGAGATGAAAATAAGCTGATTAGGAGGTGGGTTTTTGATAAAGATGAAAAAGAAAGGAGTGAGAACTGGCATAGATATCCATTAGTTGAAAGAACCCGGTCAATGATTCCAAGTGCTTCAGAAGTGAGCTTTGATGAAATAAGATCAACTGCAAATAATTCAGAACATTCTATTTATCCTGCTTCTCTTCATGCTCCCTTGATCAGATCACCTGACCCTCCTCCTTATGTTACTGGTACACTTTTTTTTCCCTAATTATGTCTGGTTATTTTTGGTTTATTAATTAGGGTGTGTTGGGATGTAGGGTTAAATTGAATTTGCACCCTATTAGTTAAGAGCCGAAATAGAATATGTTTTGACCCCAAGGTGGTTCCAGGAACCCCATGGATTTTTGCATCGGAGTTTAAATTTTATCGCTGTGGTGATGGGGTGTCGATCTATGGTGGTGTTGATCAGGTGATGATGGTGGTGTTGAGTTGTGGTGATGATGGCGAGGTGGTGGTGACTGGAGAAAAAAGGGAGAAAGAGAAGAGTGGTGAAAAATAAGTGAGAGAGAATGTTAGAGGGGTTATTTTATATAAAAGATATGGTATTATGGTCTTTTAACACAAAGGAATATACGAGAATGCACCCACCTACCACTGTACACGTGTTGCACATTTAGTGGAGTAGCACAGTAGCACGGTCACACATGACCATTTTGAGAAAAGGTGTTAAGTTTGTACTAGATGGTGAACTTTTGCCAAACTTTTGTCCCCTTTTGAGAATTATCTCTTGGAAAAAAAAGCTAACAGGACTAGAATGTAAATAAGTAGTGTGCATGCGCTCCAGAACCAGAGAAGTAATGTTGTATTTCACCCCCTCCGTCCTAAAACAATTGTCCTTTTTTAATTTTTGAAGTCTTACTTTTTTAACTTTCA
The DNA here is from genome assembly GCA_910596185.1 of Chrysanthemum makinoi. NCBI lineage: Eukaryota > Viridiplantae > Streptophyta > Magnoliopsida > Asterales > Asteraceae > Chrysanthemum > Chrysanthemum makinoi. Next base: position 117,069,629 of record OU343218.1, read on the forward strand.
CCATAACTATTTTCTTTTGTGTTATATAATACTTGATGCGAAATATATGAATGAATTGGATTTTACATATATTTTTATTGGTGTAATTTTCATCAAGTATTATATAACACAAACAAAAATACTTAAGATAAAAGTTGAAAAAAAAAGACTTCAAAAAATTAAAATATGACAATTATTTTTGGGACGAAAGGAGTATTAACCAATTTATGTATTTAGGGTGTGTTTGTTTAAGTTTATATGTGAGCGTATGAACTTGTTTGGGCTTATATCATAATTTCCAATTTTTCATCTTATTTTAAAACTTATAGGCTTATCATAGCTTATTATGATATAAGAAGCTTGCATAAGCCCATAAGTCTCAAAGTAAGCCGAAAACTTGAGATTTATGAAATATAAGCCCTAACCAAGTAAGCTTATAAGCTCATATATAATCTTAAACAAACACCCCGCGTAGAAAAGAGGAAGTGTGAGTTTGAGTCTGGACGTGACATCCAGTTTTTTGCGTAGTTGTTGTGTAGAGTATGCTACAACTCGCTCTAGTTTGCGCCAATGCTTTTGTATACAATGCCTAAACTATGCTTAAACCAAGTGTTACATGATCCAGAACAAAAGGTAAACCCCCCATTTGATTATTCACATATATGTATAACTTAAATTAAATTACTGCGCACTCAGCAAATCTAGTGAAACCGTTGAAACTTTTTTTTTCATGAAAACTGTGAATATATATTAGAATAACATCATAAAAGATTACAAGACATTCAAGCTTTAGGACACATGAACATGCTCATGGACCAACCACAGAAAAACCAACATACAACCCGAAACATGCTATCTAAATCTCATACAAAATACTTCAAAGTTTCACAAACAACAATTATAAAAGCACCTATAACTCCCTTTCCTTCCTGACTATATCCCATTCCCTTTCATCTTCCTTACCTAAACTGAATTCTTCACCTTTAGACTTAGCAACTTTAACTTTACATGTTCTATAATAATCCCAATTAGCACCTCAACAGTCATGTTTTCATTAACCATTAACCTCCTATTTCTTTTTGTGACAACTGGCAATTTAGGGAGTCTATTTTAGGTAACCGCATTACGTTAAACTAAACCGAGCTTTGCCTTTAACACTATTTTTATAAACCGTGACTTGATTTTATATCGTCTATTGGTTTTTACGGATTATTTCATTATTAAATGAGTTATCGTATGAGTTTTAACTCTATTTGGTAAGCACTATTCGATTCAGCACTAGAAAAGCCTAAAACGAGAATTATTGTAACTTTTAGACCGTAACTCAAAAATTGACAAATAAATAGTCAAAACTCGTGGAAAAACGTAAATAACGATGTTAGAAAGTTGAATAAACGTCGCGGGACACTCGGGGGACAATATATGAGCTCAGGAATGGGTAAACGGGATATTTTACGAAAAATGGCGACCACGGCCTCTCTAAAACCCTATGGCCGGCCACCCCCTCCCCATATTTTATTTATTTTGAGGTCCCTAGTGTCCTAGTATATATACCCCATCATTTTCCCATTTCACCTCTTTCATTCTCTCTCTAAAACACACACACAGCCCTCTTTCTCTCTCTAACCTCTTTCTAAAACAAACCCTAGCCGCGGCCACTGTTCTGGCCACCACGGTCACACCGCCGAGCGTGACCAACCACCTCCACCACCATCTTGAATCTCTCTTTCTCCTCTTTCCAACCATATATTACACGCTCCATTTGGACCTCCATAACACCTTCAAATCTTCGAATCAAGATTCGTACTTTTAGGGTTTCAAGTGGGTTTTGCAATTGGTGCTTGAATAAGGTAAATGGAACAAGATTAGAGCTTGTTTGGGGAATAATAAGCCACAAATTGCAATCTAGGGTTTCGACCCTATGATGAAATTTGGGGCTTTTGGGTGGAACATGAAATTAAGTCTAATTAGTGTCTAAATAAACAAGTAATTAGTGTTTGGTAAGTGTGTGGTGTATCAATTTGACGGGTTTATGCATTTTAGGTCTAGTTTCATATTTTTTGTTAGAATAGATGATGCGTTTTGTGTTTGGTTAGTGACTGGAGCGTGAATGATTGGATTTGGATGTTGTGGAAGTGATTTGGTTGTGAGATGTGGAGCGTACGAACCACCAAGGCCACGTACGTGGCTCATGGTTCGTGTACGTGACCCACTTGGGCCACGAGTGTGGGTCGGGTCGATTTGGTAGCTTGTTGGTTGATGTAGTTGAGGTTTGGATGAGATGCGTGGAGCCGAAAAGCTTCTAGAGCTTGTTTGGCTCACGTGGTCTTAATCGCGACCGTGTCATGACCATTAGGGTCATAACATTGGTTTCGGGTACATTTGGTTGATTGATTGGTTAGCGAGATTGTTTTGAGTTGTTTTGGGATTGAATTGCGCTATTATGACTTTTAAATTTGGACTTGATATATATATTGTTGACTTTGAGCTACGTCGGCGTTACTTTGAATTTTTAGTCAATAATTGACTCCGACAAAGCCGTAACATGGATTTTAGTATAATTTGGACTATTGATTGATTAAAAGCCGAGAAGTTATGACTCGTGCTTGTGGACTCGAAACGAATAACGATATGAGATTAATGTTGGAATTTGACGAAATATATATTTATACATGAAAATGCTAATAGAACTATGAAATGTAAATAATAAATGGGCTTTTGTACCAAAAATATCGATAACAAGATTTATCTTGTTATTTACTATTTTTAAACGGAAACTAACGACTAAATTGGAAATGTTTTGTAATGAATAAGTAATTAATGTTTCGAGTACACGTTTATCAATAAATGTCAATTGTGGATATTTAATATTAGTTAAGTATTTATTTGCTTACATTGTGTGCATGGGTTACAGATAACCTAACATTAATAGTGTTGATCCACGTGGGTAGCGGACTTATTAGGTTGACGAATCTAATAAGAGCCCGCTAGGTACGTTGGGTAACCTTATTAATGGGTGGCTTATCCTTATGACTCGTTAGGATGCGACCGGTTTATGGAATAATAAGCTATACGATTGAATAATTGAGTTTATCGAGTTGACGAATTCGATAAGGTCTACTGTTTATTCCGAAACTTATTAAACTATGGAGCTTATCGCTTAGACGTCTCATTGTGTCGCATTGAGTCACATATTGTGTTGAATGGAGTTGCATATTGTGTTGCGAAGCATAGCATATTGGTTGTTTGAGTGCATTCATGGCATCATATTGAGTCGATACACCCATATGAGGAATACCAAACACTAGGATTAAACGGTGAAACGAGACATTTTGGAAATAACGAAATGGAATACATTGGGGTAGATAACATTGATTTTGAGGAATATATATATTAAAGTTAGTCTACATTAATAGGTTGTGCCGAGTTGATAGTTGCTGTGCCGTGATACCATTATCTTCTGCTAGTGTTTATTTGTGCGTTGATTGCTTGAGGTGAGTTTCATAGCTCTACTTTTATCTACGTTTTAACTATATTGGGGTGAGAATCATGCTACTGTTTTTGGACCGTGAAAACTATTTGGATTTGCTTATGTGCTTGACTGTGTAGATAGATGTGCGGTAGTTGTTGCCTTAGACTAGGTTAGACCGTTGCCTAGCTAAGAAGAGACTTCTACCTCGACCTAGTCCGGGGTTGGCAATTGTTCTAGATTTTGCCCCAACAGTGCTGGATTAGAGTCGTGGGGCTCGAGTAATCCCTGAATGAGGGATATGATTGGAGATCCGGGTAGGATCAGTGTGTGAAACGGTATTTATCTATCTTAGGTCTTGCATAGCAAATCAACTCTTACAGGTCCACTATGATTTTGTTGAACTTAAACCTATGAACTCACCAAAGTAGTTGACCTTTTAACATGATTTCTCAGGTAATTGAGAGATGTTTGGAATACGTGATCGGTGGAAGCTTGGCAAGAAGGTGGGGTTCAAGGATCATTTCTGACTCTGATAAACTATGGGGACCTATTTTATTAAACTATGTTTTGGGCCTAATATTTATACTTGTGGATTAAATGTTTTGAATAACTAAATTTGGGATTGGTTTTGAATGTCAAACGACTATCTATTTGCTATACTTGTGTGCGATACCAATCCAATAGTAACGCCTCGAAAACTTGATTAAGTCTTCCGCTGTACTGAGATTTGGGGGTGTTACAGATTGGTATCAGAGCTCACGGTTATAGAGAATTAGGTATTTTATAAACCATAAACTATAACCACTTTCAAGAAAAATTGATCATCGACCGACGCACGCCCGCTTGCCAAGCCGAAGCTTCTTATTTGATTATGGTATGAACTATGATTTGAATTATGAGATGATCTGTTAAGGGATATTGTGAACTGATTTTGGAAACATTATTATTTGGAGATATGATTATTGATTTTGGGAAATGAGATAGGGTTTTTGATTTTGGAAAATGAGATGCTACGGTATTTGATTTGAGTAAATGATATATAATGATTTTGGAAATTTTGAACTCGATTGATTTGATATGGGATTATGTGATGAAAATGGAACTTATGTGTTTTATTAAAGGCATGTTTTGAGTAATGCGGTACCTCTACTTTTAAAGCTTTCATTATGTGATACATGTTTTGGTTGAATTGATGCGCTTATTAAAACTAGTTGTTTCGAACACTTATACCTACCCTATGCCATTGTCACAAACTATGCCTTCACTAGCTTTTGATGTGTCTGAGGAGGTCCTTGTTGTTGCTAGTTCGCCAGCATTGACTCTCATGACGGTTGCGCAGGGTGATCCTTATGAGATTGCCCGTCACACTAGTTCATCATCATCACATCGCCCTAGCTCGTCTAGGACGCTCACTTTACATCAGGTCTTAGCACGAGCCCACACTCCTAGGCTTGCTTATAGCACTGCCCGCATGTCCGTGAGACCACCACCATCACCTATCCGTTTAGCAGCCCACTCTCTTCTATCATCACCACCAGCATCACCATGTCTTAGGAGGCCTAGATCTCCTAGTGTACCACCTCAGGATTTACCTGCACAGAGACTCTGACTCATGGACTCTCCCCTTATGGATGAGGGCGAGGAGGAGCAAGAGGTTGAGGAGGAGCATGAGATTGAGGAGCAGTATGTTTGTTAGGAATTGGAAATTCCATAGTGAAGTGTCGGTCACCCCAAATATAATTTAGCATAAATTAGCTCGTAGACATATCGTTATTTATCAGTTTACTAGTTAGTTATTAGTTTAGTTTAGCGTAGTGCAACACCGTGGAGGAAGGACGGGTCTTTACCCACTGTATGCCTGATCCACAGGCCGATAGGAGGTCGTGTAGTCTGTAACTATAAATACCCCCTCCATCCATGGAAGGGGTGGTGCTTGATTCAATCTAACCTTTTACATTTGAGAACCAAGTCTCTAGCAAGAACACCCTCTCTATCTTTCTCTCTCTAAATATGGCTAACATGTATTTTGATCATCCAAGACCACCCGAATCATCAACACAATAAATATAACGATCCTACAATTGGTATCAGAGCCCAGGTTGTATTGTTTTGATGATTCGTTTGGTTTTATATGCGGTTTGCTTGACTTTTGGTATGGTTTGTATAGTGTTCGTGGCTGTTTTTGTACTAATTTTTTATTGGAAAACATTTTTTTGAGAAGTATTGTGGTAAAACTGTTTTGTACATGTTTTTGTATCCAATATTGGTCAAAACGTCATATGTTTTCTACTGGTTCAATATGTCTTGTGTTAATGTTAGTTGGTCAAAATGTCATAAGTTTTTGGTTCAATATTGGTTCAATCTGTCATGTGTTTTTTTCTGTACCAAATACCTAGAATGTCAAATGGTCATGTTGAGTGAAACAAAGTGGTCATATGGTCAGATTTACGTGGTCAAAATGATGCATTCTGATGCAGTTTTTCTGGGTAACGTTGAAGCTGAACAGTTTTATGGTCGGAAAACTCTTGATCTTGCTAGTGACTTGTCACTCTGTCCAGATACTTTGAATCATCTTGGCGACTTGTATTTACAAGTGCAGCGACTTGTCATTAAGTTAGCGACCTGGACTCATTTTAGCGAGTTATTGTTTTGACTTTTGAGTCAAAAAGTCTTAGCAACCTGTTTGTTAAGAAGATAGCGACTTGTTTCATGCAAAAAGGTAGCGACTTGTCACTATTTAGCGACTTGTTTTGAAAATGTTTAGCGAGTTGTGTGAACAAAACTGCTAGCAACTTAACTCATATTATGGTAGCAACTTGACTCCATCTAGCAACTTGACAGTTTTGGCTAGCGACTTGACTGCATTTACCAACTTGTAATAGAACTGAAGAAGATGAAAAATGATAAATTGACATACACAACCACATACCATATACGATCTACATCAACCTCAGGATTTAAACAACCATCATCAGTCCTCAATGCATCAAACCTTAATCACATCCATCAACATATCCATTATTAATTCATCACAGTTCCATTTCTTGTCTATCATGTCTACATCTATCAAGACTCATCTGTCTACTTCTCATACTAGACTCAAACTCATGAAGTAATTAGATCTCAGCCATTGTTTCGTTGATAACACAGAAATATCAAGACCTTTTAGGTCAAATCACACGAATACAAAGGGTTAACATCATTGATCTAATTGTTAGTTATAATCTTCGAATTTAAAGAAGCGATGTTAACTATTAAGTCAAATCATTTCTTTTATTTCGTTCGGTTAAGACTCAAACTAATCTGTTCTCAGACCATCTCTTTTCGTTTAAATGCTTTATCACATCAAGACTCGAGGTCTATTTAACGAAAAAGAAAATTTAAAGATCCTTATCGGTATTTTACGAATCAAAAGACAAGAGTGATAACATAACTTGTTATCTTCTTGTCTTAACATCGATCCTGTCAATCAAAAACGATAAGACAACTAATCATAGTAATACCTCGTTTGATAGATCTTGTATCCGTCAATACACTCTAACCATCCCTGTGGTGAGCTCTATTCGATCAGATAAGAAGATGCATATGATATGTTGGAGGCGGACTAATATTTGATTAGGGTTTGGGATGGTGTGAGAAGGGTTCGGAAAGAGGCGGAGCAGTTGAGAATTATTAGGATCAAAAGTGATATTAGGGTGAGTTTTTATATCCGGTTCTTAGGGTTTGACAAATATTATAACTGGTCTCACTAATAATTTGGGTCTCGTGATTTCGGTGGGCTCTATCAATTTTTTGTGTAAATGGGCCGAGAGATGGTTACAGGTTGGGCCGGATCTGGTTACTTGATGGTTGGGCCGAGAGATGATCTGGTTATGCAAGTTTCATTTGATGCAAAATAGTGGGTACAAACTTTGAGTATATTTGGTATATAAGTGGTATCTTTGGTATTGCAACTTTCACAAAGATAAGCCGAGTGTTATCAAGTTGATTTATATGGTCAAAGTGAGTTGTTAAGTTATGAAATTTGTTGATATAATATTTGATGATGTGAAATGTTGTGATAATGAAGTTTGATGATGAGATTGGTCGACGAGTTTTGTTTATGTGATATATCAAGACTATGATATTTAATGGTGATGAAATTTGAGTCATACGATTTGATGATGTGTTCTAATTATTCAAAGAGACTTGATGTGACTTGATGTTGTGATTCTATGTATTATGCGGTTTAATACTGTGGTGTATACACTTTCACAGAAATTATTCTGTCACAGCATGAATTGATGTTTGAACAAGGTTGACTACGGGGTTGTTTGTTCGGCATTTCGTATTTGAATATGAAGTGAGGTTTTCCGGGAGCGTTTACTTATTTCGTCTTGTTTCTTTCTACCCTTCCGCGAAGATAACTTGTTTGGGCATTTATAGAAGGTGATAAAGACTTGGCTATTTAGTTACGTGTGTGATTCTTTCTCGCTTAACCCACAACGTAGCTATCACTTCGGTGTCTCACTCAGTTGAGAATGTCAAGAGGTTTTGTACATTGGGTACACCGTTTCTTCTTCACAAGGATTAATGAAAGCTTAAGTAACTAATCCGGGGAATTCTATTTCATGATCAAGTTTGGTATATCGGGTTTACTTCTCCTTGTGGTCACTATAATAGCCGTCAGAATGCTTGAATGATGTGTTTATCAAAGTATTGATTGGATGATTGATGATCTGGATGATGTTAGATTATGAACCGTTGATGTACGGCTACATGTTCCCCTAAAACAGATATTCACCGAAACCAAAGTTGTCATAACACATTCAAGCTGACATTGTTTACGATTTTGTCTTGATTTTGTAAAATCCCGCGAAAGAACCTATTTCTCGGTTTAAATCATAGACGTGTAAAATCCCGTGATAATGGAAACATCCTGGTATAAATTAAGTGCATTTCCGGATCTATCTTACAGTTTATTCTTGGTTTTGTAAAATCCCGTGAAAGAAACTATTTTTCGGTTTAAACCACAGAATTGTAAAATCCCGTAATGATGGAACCATCCTGGAGAAAAAGGAAAGTGTATTTCGGGATCCTTTCTGATGCTGGTGCTACGGTTTCTGCTTCGAAGAAGGGATAAAAGGGTGTACTTCATGAATTGGATGTGTGTTTGGATATTCGTCATGGCAGGTTAGTTATTACTTGGTTTTACGGGGTTATGTACTTTTAACTATGGTCAGGATGAAAATCATTATCAGAGTTCACTTAAAATTTCAAAGGAGGCTAGAGTTGAGTTTTTAATCAGAAGATGTGACAACGGAGTTAATTCTCTATTATTTATTTGAGGTTGAAGTGAATTATCACGGGCGAGTGTACTTAGTATCTGAAGGTATCGGGGATGGTTGGATGAAGATTCTTCAAGATCCTTGTTCAAGCTTATTATCAAAAACGAAGACTTGGAAATCTAGTTATTGTTGGGTGTCTTTTACCTTTTCTTTTACCACTTGGGGGAATTGGGCTCATACCACCACAAAATAACTATCACTTTAAGGAGTTACATTGTAGTGCTCAGTGTCACATTCAATTGTGGATTTTCAAGAGGTAATGTACGTCTTATACTTGATGGTTGGTTGGTTGAAGAGTATAGAGTACATAGAGAGTACTTAGAGATTCTAATGGAAATCGGCACCGCTCTTTGTTACATATGTGCAAGTATAAGTCACGAGTTCGGGTTAGTTTACTTGTGGTCAAATTCATCATATTGGGTAATCTCCATCAGCTGTCACTACAAAGAGCCTACTGAATGATAATGGTGGTTGATTACATGTTTTGCTAAGAGAGTTGAAAAGAGAGAGATTATGACGTATGAACATAACAGTTCATGCCTCGTTAATCAAAGAAAAGAAATGTGTACGCTTCAGTGCGCATTATCTTCAGAAGAAGAGAAATCTTCTTATTATGACCATTCTCATCAACATGCTTCATGCTTTTTCCATGCGCTTTTAATTATCAAGTGAACCGGGCTACCATTGATTGTTTTCTCATTCCACTTGCTCGATTATAATGAAGATGGCGACATCACGTGCTAATTTTGTGGGGGAGAAGTGTGAATAGAACATTTGGATGATTTCACTTGTTTAATCAAGAATGGCATCTCCGTATGCAATTCTAGAGGGGGAGAAGAAGTGTGATAACAATGCATGGTTGATTGATTTCTGAGAACAAATGGTTAAACGGCTCCTAACTCATGTAAGAATCGATCTTCTTTCTTATCGGGTCATCTTCACATGGAGTTTTCTACTAAGAGTCGTTGGTTGACATCTTCACTCGGATTGATGACCTTATCGACAAAGTGCTTTCGGTTAATGCTTCACGTATACATCAACATGATGATTCCGAACAATCTCTCTATTCTTGTTTGATGTGATTGGTAGTTTGGTGTTACCATCTTGTGTGTTCGTTGCGGCCTGATTGCTGATTTCCTTGATGAACATCTTTCTGTTCTTGTTTGATTGGGAGGGATTCTAGTTAAGGGGATTTGCAAGATGTAAGTTAATTGGGATGCTTTTTGGCGGGATGCGTTTTGGTGTGAGTTGAAGATGTTAACAATCTATTCCCCAACTAGACAATCTTGAAGAAGGTCGAGTCTACAGTCTGTTCTACATTTTCTGCTACATGTTAGAAGACTAAAAGACGAGTTGCATTTAACGATCTAAAGACTTCTTCTTATTTCGGGCACTCATCATAAAGATTGTCTGTTTAGGGGAGAGCACTAATTGGGGGAGAGTGAAATGTCAGATTTAATCCCCAATTAGACTTGCTCACATTCTGCAGCAATTTGATTCTCACAGATACATCTGAGCTAATGATGTTCTTCTCAAATGATTTATAGTACATGGGCTTAAATATGTTGCTGATTCTAAAGTATCAAAACCAGCAAGGGGGAAGGAGACACGTATCTAAATGCGAGTAAACTTGATGAACTTAATACTTCTAAGTAATTGAAGATATCCCGGGAAGACAAATGTTATTACCGCAAGAAACTCAAGGTTTGACTTATGGCGAGTAAACTTGATGAACTTAATTCTTCTAAGTGATTGAAGATATCCCGAAAAAACAAATGTCATGACCGCAGAGAAACTCAAGGTTTTACTCATCAAGGCGTTTAGTGTTCTTATTCCAACTATGTGGGGGAAGTGATGGAAGAGTTCGTTTCTGAAGATGAAAGAGGTACACAAGTGTGTGATGATTTTGATGTTATCACAATCATCGGAGGAGAGAGATTGTGTACATTGGGGATGCTCACTGCTTTTCTTGAGGGCTTAATCTGTGATTCGTGAGATATAATCACTTATTCCGGTGTAGATATCCGCAGAGATTGTCACCCGCAGAGATAATCGATTCGCCCCGCTTCTTCAATGTTATATAGTTATTCTCTCTTTGGGCATTCGGGTACTTCGGGTTCTTGAGCTTCATACACTTTCTTCAGGGGGAGAGAAAAGTATACATCGGGGTTATTCTTTGGCTATTAGACTTAATCTGCTACTTCGATGGTATAAGTTTCTTTGTCTTCGGGTATGTGCATTCGGGTTCGTGAGCTCTAGTCTAAGAGACTGATTGCATCAATTCATCTACTTGGGGGAAGTGTTCTCTTGACACCTTTTTGGAATGAATTGCGTCAGACTTTAGTGGTTATGAAATTTCTTTGGTAAATTTGAGAAGATTATTTATGAGTGTGATGATACGTTGCTGTTCTTCTCGATGATATAACCCCGAATGGAGATCCTCGATTATCATTCTTAAATGGAGCAGTGGGATTTATGGTAATAGTGTGCTTTTATGTGCACCTGGCTAAGGCAAGCTTGAAAGAAAGCTTTGAATCTGCTCAGCTAAAGGATTTTTGGTTTGGGGGGAAGCTGCCAAAGTCTCACTTTCGGATGGTTCAATTTCTTTCTTCTATGCAAGAACCCTGGAAGCTTTGGTGGTGAATGTTTAAGAGTTGATGACTTCTATCTTCTACGACGTGCTGCTCGATATCCTTATCTCGGTACTCGTATCATCATCTTCTTTAACTATATCATCTTCTCTATCTTTGTATATATTTATTAAAAACCAAATAGAAAAATATAAAATCAACAAAAATCCAAAAAAAAATTGAAAAATCAGAAAAGACCAAAAATATGTTTTCACAAGACATGTCTTCTGGTATCGATAACATCTGCGGTCTTAGAAATGTCATTCATTAATGGCACGGGACCATAGATGAAGTTCGAAGCAGAGGTGTAAATATTATTTTTCCAAAACATGTCTAAAAATATGGCTTGCAGTTATTTCAGACTGTAACCCGTGCTTAAACTATGGCTTGCTATTATTTCTGATAGCAACCCGCTCTTTAAAGAAAGGAAAGTGTTGCGCTAAACCAATTTTTCAAATATTTCGTGCACTTATCCTAAAACAAAACAAGGAAAGCATGTCATCAAAATGACTGCTGTTCCTACACAAATGTTTTTCCGTCTAAAATTCTTCAGAAAAATATTTGGTGTTTTACTAAATGGTGGTAAATGAGTTGCTTTCAAATCAATCAGATTCAGAGTTTTAGTAATAATTGAAAACTCAATCAATGACTTCAGCGCTTTTAAACTTTTTAGAAAAATTCATTGATCGAGGGGGAGAATGTTTTCAAATCTATATCATCTAACGAGCTTTCTTAATTATCCTACATGCTTAATTAAAAATGATATTTGCCTGTGTCGAAGGACTAGGAATTTAGGATATGATTGATAGGTTTAGATGATTAGAGTTTGATTAACACATAAACCCCATGCCTTATATGATCTGATTGTTATGTTGGATTGACTTTAATTAGTCGATTGCTGTTATGGGTGATGTCGACCACCATATATCTGTCTGTGTTCACTAACGTATGCAAGTATTTTGGTATAAGAATGTTCCCGATCCGGATCCCACATAATATGATGAATGGATGCCAAAAGGAAAGGGTAAGTATTTTTTGGGTTGACAAATGAAGAAATGGAGCTTAATTGGACTTCCATGGAGAGTTGGCATAAATGCAACATAAGAGGTCTCACTGCATCAGCAGATGGTTTTCTTCTAAATGATTGAAGAAACATAGCTTAATTTGACCTCAGTTGGCATTCAAAATGCAACGTAAGAAGAAGTATCACTGCATCTGCAGACGGTTTTTCTTCCAAGCCCTACAGCAACAACAGAAGCTTCTCAAACACCTAACGTATCTTTGTGCAGGATACCATTTTTAAACAATTTTGAAAAAATTGATTAAATTGTTTTGAAAATGGAAAATATTGTTTTTGAAAATTAATTGGACTTAATTTTAAAAATCACCGGACTTCTATTTATCAAAACTTAAGTCACTCAATCATCAACTACGGTCATCGATTGAGGGGGAGAGTGATTTAAAATAAAATATTTTCAAACGATATTTCTTCATAAAAGGTCCGTTTGTACAATAATATGTGGTGATCTAAAGATTTAATGTTATGTCATGGTATGATTTTTCTTTTGAATCAAGGTCTTTCAAAATGAAATTTTTTCTGTTCTTGTTTGATTGTGAAATTATTTTATTTTACTTAAAGATCTCTTAAAAACTATCATACCTGACACTAACAATCTTTAATGTTTTAAATTGGTCCTCTTCAGTCATTTTTCAAAATTAGATCTTGCCACGTCTTTCCCAAAACTTTTCTAAATGATTTAAATCAGATGGGATCACAAATCTCAAATGGTTTGATATTTTTGATTGGGGGAGAGATCGTGATTTAAATCTCAAATCTGTCTTAATGGAATTGGTTTTAGTCCTTTAAAGGCAATCCTGCCTCCATGTGCCAAACGATTTCTAATACATAATGCACATGTTGAGGGGGAGCATTTATCCAAAAACATGATGAGTATTTAAACTTGGCCACATATTCTCCCATGTTTTCTAAACCTGATTAAATCACCTGAGATCTAAAATCTCAAAGGGTTTGATATTTTTGATCGGGGGAGAATTTGTGATTTAATAATGAAATTTGATAAATGATGATCGATTTGATGAAAATGTGCAGTCGCTTCTCTATATAAAGCTAAACGCTTTCGAATATCGAAGCACATATTGAGGGGGAGCGAATGGTTTCTTAAATGGCTTTTGTTTTCGTGGATGTGCTTCAAAAGAACTCTTGCCTCTATGTGTTAAAATGATTTCTTTTATCCTATGCACATATTGAGGGGGAGAATTTTACCAAGAAAATCAAATGGCTTTTTCTATGAAAATAGTGATCAAAGAAAATATTTCAAAGTCCTCTTGCCTCCATGTGCTAAACAATTTCTAAATCATATGCACATGTTGAGGGGGAGGTTTTCTAAATGATCAAAACTATTAAGGTACAAAATGCTTTGATCTCGTATCACAAGTACCTTGATTGTTTTTCCAAATGATTTTTCAATTGGTTTCAAAGAAGAATGAACTGTACCAAAAACCGACCATTTTACTTTATGTATGGAGTTATAAGGATGGTGAGGTTAGGTATTAGTTCCCACGATCCGCCGTAATCGAGGGATCTACCAGTGGACAATCCACTAGATAGTGTAGAGTCCTTAGGTATGATGAAAAAGGAGAAAAATGAGAAATGGGAAGAGTGCGGACTGAGACAGAGCTAGTAATGAAATAAACCCAACAAGGTTCTAGTTATGAAGTCTCGGTAAGCACTGAAGGGTTGAAGAATGAAAAGGAAATGAATGTGAAAAGGGTGAAAAGAAATAGCCCTCCATCAATTCAACCTTAGGGCAGACACCGGGTTCAATACATATGCTACTGGTTGTTACCAAGGTAACGCCAGTATTGAAGACAAGACGTCATGGACCCAGTGACGCACTGCACTAAACTTCCCAAGCTACTCAAGTTCTTCTTAAAAGGGCTTGTTTCATTCTCACGAGGAACCGACATAATCTATCGACTTTCTCTTAGAGATTGTTGATATTGAAGAAGGAGACCCTCTCTCTAGTCTCCGGCATAGGAACCAAATGTGCACTATTGAGTCTAGAGCCAAGAGATCGTCCACAATATCTCATTAGGACACTAAATTCTTGAAGACTTGCTGTTTCACACAATGTGGAAAGTAAGAATATATTAAGAGTCCTACGCATTATCCTTGTGGTATTGCCAGAACATCCGAGTGATATGTAAAATATTCACGATGAAGATGGAAAGCCTTCTAGAGACAACATCAAACAAGCTCTTGGTAGGTGACATGTGAGATCTTTTCTAAAGATCAAACTTGGGAAAACGGGATAGAAACGATGGGGCGATTCACTCGTGAATCAACCTTGGTCCAGGATTGGAATTGACGAATACTTTTGGAAAAACCGTTCGATGTGCAAATCTTCTTTTCTCTAGCACGTCGAATGTGTACTCTTTCAAATATAAAAAGTATTTATGATTGAAAATTGATCTTTCTCATAAAACCTTCGTCGTATTGCAAAACGCTTTCTTTCAAGCAATACGCGATTGTTTTTCAAATCATTTTTCATCAATCAGTGAATCTTAATTACCGGTTCACTCACCGTTGTCTTCTTTGAGACGTTCGGTTTGAGAACGCTAGAGCAGCGAAAACCCTATCAAGGAGATTCTTAGGAATCCTACCTGATCACATGCAGTACTTGTACTGATCAACGGGAACCGTGGGCCGTGTACCTCAATTCAACGAAAGTGATCAAAGACACTTTCGTGTGTTTATTGCTAACTGTTGTTTGTAGGTACATTTGGACGGTTGCAGCTGATTAGAATTGAGGAGTCAATCCAAAGCCGCATGCTCACAACATCCACACTTAATTGAAGAAATCATGACTGGTGCATATCTACATAACCGGCTCGATATTTCTATACTATGTTTCGCTTATGTCCGCAAATATCATGAACCGGTAAAGCTTCGGCTACTCTGATGGAAAGATGTCATGATCCTGAAAGTGTGAGCATGTCGGTCCATTAGTCACAATATCACATGAAGGCAAAACAACTATGGATGATCCAGAGAGATTTACTGTGGCTGATGATCTCAAAGAAAGCTCGAAGATCATCAAAGATGTGGATCAGTTAAAGACCTCCACTCAAAGTACAAAACTATGCGGACTTTGAAGAATCACTGCTAAAGCACAAAGATGCAGATGTTGAAGAATTAAAGTCTACGAGCTCAAGATTGAAGATTAAATAGAATGCTAAGATTCGAAATGTAAAACATGGGGTGACCTCCCTTAGGGGGAGATTGTTAGGAATTGGAAATTCCATAGTGAAGTGTCGGTCACCCCAAATATAATTTAGAATAAGTTAGCTCGTAGACATATCGTTATTTATCAGTTTATTAGTTTAGTTTAGCGTAGTGCAACACCGTGGAGGAAGGACGGGTCTTTACCCACTGTATGCCTGATCCATAGGCCGATAGGAGGTCGTGTAGTCTGTAACTATAAATACCCCCTCCATCCATGGAAGGGGTGGTGCTTGATTCAATCTAACCTTTTACATTTGAGAACCAAGTCTCTAGCAAGAACACCCTCTCTATCTTTCTCTCTCTAAATATGGCTAACATGTATTTTGATCATCCAAGACCACCCGAATCATCAACACAATAAATATTACGATCTTACAATGTTGATGAGTATGAGGATCCTCAGGAGGAGGATAATGAGGATATCCCAGAAGGGGGTACTCCTCCATTGCAGAGTCCTGCACATTCTCCAGGACCAAGTTCTCCTTTGCTTGAGCCTATGTCCCCTGGACAGCCTTTTGGTTTTGATTCACCTCCACATTCACCTGAGATAGGTAGCCCGTTAGGATCTGAGATTCCATCGGAGATTGCTTCAAAGCCCGAGGAGTATGGTGAGACGGGTCTGATGTGGGAGAGGATTACATCACAACGTACTAGGCTTAGTCAGTTGACGGATCGTTTGGTTGGAGTATCGAGGGCTAGTATAGAGGATTTGAGAGTTGATATGGGTATTGTAGTCAGGAGTACTAGGGTCTTGCGTGAGGATATGTCGGAGCTTTAGGAGCAAGTTGGGGACCTGCTGAGAGGGTTCGCGATAGCTCGTGATGCTGATAGAGCGATTTGGCGTAGGATTGGTGAGTTGGAGAGAGAGGTCGCAGAGCTTGAGAGTGATTGCGACGCTCGACGTGTTGAGTTAGCATCTTTGTGGAGAGAGGTTGATGATGTTAGGAGATCAGTGAGTGGTATTCGTAGACGTGGCTAGATATATAGTATTAGATTCATGGTTTTGTACCATCTTGAAACTAAGTAGTACTTGGTTCGAGATGTAGGATTATCCTAGTTGTCTTATTGGTATCGTCGTTAGGATCGTTTTTGATTTCTTCGTATCCTTCCATGTATTTCCACTTTTGAAACCTATGAGTTATGGTTATTGGAACGTGCATCCTTAGTTATGATTTGGTATTTGATTGTTTTGATTTGGTATAGCGTTATCCTTGTTGGCCTTGATTACGTATTCAGGCGTTGTTGAGTGACCCTTGGAACCCAACTCTATTTACTTTTTAGAACGTGAATTGTGAACATATGAAACTGTTCTTCTTGCCTCCATAATGGTGGCAACAAGACAAAACCCGCTTATGAACAACCGAGCAGCTCCTGCAGTACGTTGTTGCCCCTGTTTGTCGAGGTCGTCATCCGGCCCCGACCACACCACCTGTTGAGAACCCGAACATTGATAACCCAGCTGTAGGGAACCCGAATGTGAACGACCGTGCTGAGAATGGTCCTGTTCCACAAAACCCTCCACCTGTGAACCCAACCTACATTGACCAGTGATCGGGTCTGAACTGTCAGGTTTATTACACAAGTCAACCACTTGTGAATGGTCAACCGTAATAAAAGCCAAACAGTCTAAAACCAATGCAATTAAGATCTAGAGGAGTATAGTTTTACCTCAGGTCGTTAAGTCCCAACGAGGTGTGAACACTGTAATACAACGAATCTGTGATCGGGTGATATTGAACAGGAAATGGGTGATGATTGATTTGGAATATTTATATCTAGAGAAAAAGTTTGTAAATTACAGGGGCTTAAATGCAAATTAAATAAAATTTAATAAGCTAAATTATATTAAATAAACGCTATCACTATTTTTAAAATTGAATTTTCTTGATTTTTCTTTTATAAATTTGAATTAAAAACTAATTTTAAACTTTAAAACTAAATTATAATACTAAAAATTATGAAAATAAAGAGGAAAATTATAAAACTATTTTTCAAAAATCTAAAATAACTAAAGAGAATTTTCAAAACTAATTTTGTATTTTTCTGATTTATATTCTAATTTTTATGATTTAAAAACTATTTAAAACTAATTATATTACTAAAAATTATTATTTAAACTAGGAAAATTATGGAAAAATATTTTTTTGGCTTTTTATATTTATCTTAATCTAGGAAAATTGAAAACTTATTTTTTTGAAGATTTTCTGATTTATTTGTATTAAAAGCTATTTAAAAAATCTTAAAAACTGATTTAAAATAAGAAAAATAGCAAACAGTGATGAAAAATTATGAAAAATTCAGGAAAATTATAAAATATGATTACTAATCTGGGAAAAATAAGAAAAGCTAGTTAAGTATGCTGTAAATAGAATCTGATGTTAAACTGCTTATAAATAAGCACACTAAAATAAGCTAAAGACTACCACAGAGAAGCAAATGATTACAGGACCTAACTTATGCTAAAACTACTAGAAAGTAACCTAAGCTAACTACTCTAAACCTCTAGAAAGCAGGAAACAAGCATTTGGTGTGAATTGCAATTAAAAGCCAAAACAGGTTTTACCTACTAACTTGCAGCCTAAAAATAAGCTACTGGATAAGCAAGAAACCTAAATCCAGTTTAAGCAATCCAAACTAGACCTGGAAAGGGACTTGTAAACCAAATATTATCCAAAGAAAAGCTCTTATGAGCTTGATGAGAGCTCTGCACAAACCTGCCACACCACAATGACCAGTGCACAGGGCACTTGTGCTGATCTGAAAAGCTGTTTAGAAGCTTATAGAAAATTACTAAAAATTTACAAAAATCAGATTTCAACTAAATACCAGTTGAACTCGGAAATCCCAAAGTATCACTTATTTTAATTCAAACCTGAGTTCATGAAAAATCCATAAAGTTTGGGCAAAACTGGTTTGAACAACTTTTGACTTTTGAGGACAGAAATGAAATGTTGACTTTGATGAACTTATGATTGATCCTACTAACTTAAACTGTTATTATAAGCTATTATAAGACTAGAATAAGCTAGGTTATCTACTTATAAGCTAAGGAGCATGATTAATGGTTCTAAAAGTCCAACAGTGGACTGTGAAAGTGCAATTCAAGTGGATTTTGACTTTTTCCAAAAGACCACTTGGTTTTATGACTTGAAAGGTCTAATTAAGCCTAAAGTGAGTTACCTATACTAGTTTTAAACTTTGAAAATTCCTAGAACACAGATTTGCAATATAATCCAAACACCTCTTTATAAGGTCTGTTGTGGTATTTAAACTAGAACAGACCTATATAAGCTAGGTTTCTTGGTTTTTACTGATTAACTAACTTAAATTTATACTAAATAAACAGATTACAATACTAATTAAGCACAAAACAATCTATCCTAACTTTAAGCTATCTTTGGCTTTTTATAAAATTTTTAAGGAAAATAAAGAAACTATTATAAAATACTAATAAGACTTGAAGAAATACTATTATAAACTACTAATGAGCAGGAAATAACTAAAATAAGCTAAAAATAAGCTATTCTACAGTAAACATAGAAAATTACATAAAACTTGAAATAAGCTTACAACTGAATTTGAACTGTGAATCAAAGAACAAGGACCAGAAACCACTCCTAGCTTGTTGTCAACAAGCTAGAAACCAGAAAAAACCATCCAGGCTTAGCTTCTTCTCCCAGAACTGCTTATTTTGAGCTTTTGTTGATTTTCTTTGACTTTTTCTGGTTTTTCTAAATTAAACAACTAGAATCTAATGCGTGCTCATGAAAAGCTATAATAAGCTTATCCGAGCTTGCTTGAAGGGGTAAAAGAGCTTATGTGACTTCTAATCAAGATAATTGACTTAATACAAATTATCAAGAAACATTAAAACTTGAAATCTTATTAAACTTGGAATAATTACAATACAAAAGTGATATTTAACTTGAAAAATAAACTTGATATTACACTGAAAACTTAAATTTAAACTAGAACAAACATTAAGTAAATTTTACACTACAAATTGGTCTAAAAACATGCGACACTACTTTCTCTGCTTCTTTTCCTTTTTATTGACCTCCAAAAACTTCCTTGTCGACCTCTGATTAAATCCCACCATTGGATAGGCTTAGATATCATCTTAATCGTCCATTTGGAAATTTGGCGGGAAAAATATCTTTGAGCAGGTTATTGCAATTAATGCAATTTGGGAGGATGTGGAGGTGGAGGGGTTGGTATACAGCTGTGGGAGTGAGGTGGAAAGATGGTGGTGAGGTGGTGAAACCACCCTGGTTTCTGGTTTTGGAATTGCAGGTGTGGGAGAGAAGGAGAAACAGTGGATGGCGGTATTCTATTTTAAAACGTAATGGGTTGGTTTGAATATTGGGCCGTGGATATGGATTTGGGCTTGGATTGGATTTAATATCAAAAGGGTCCGTTTGGTATAAGTTAAACATAAGGACCATTTATGTAATTTCTGATTTATGAGGGACTGATTTGAACTTTCCCCAAACATCACACAAGGACTAAACCTGCAATTAATGGTTAGTACAAGGACCAAAACTGCATAAAATTCCATTTTTAAAAATCCAAGGACTATTTTAGACAATTTTCAAACTCCAGGGACCAAACTTGTAATTTTCTCAAAACTTATCATATAAGGACCAAATATGCCACATTTGAATAGTACAAGGGTGTAGTTTGAATAATTTCCATTTTAAACACCTGTGGACCTGATTTTGCCATTTTTGTAAAGTTGAGGGACCAAAGTTGTAAATATGCAATTTTAACTTCAAAGGACTATTTCTAACAACTTGTGAATCCCCAAGGACCTTTAATGATATTTTACAAGTTTTGAATTACCAGGGACTAGTTTTGCCAATTTATGAAAGTTTAGGGACTGAAACTGTAAATTATGTAAACTTTGTCGTTTTCATATTTCAATCCTTTTGCACTTGTAACACATAAAAACATATTTCAATGATATTTATAGTATTTTGTGG
Source organism: Chrysanthemum makinoi (assembly GCA_910596185.1). NCBI lineage: Eukaryota > Viridiplantae > Streptophyta > Magnoliopsida > Asterales > Asteraceae > Chrysanthemum > Chrysanthemum makinoi. The sequence continues at coordinate 117,090,325 of OU343218.1, forward strand.
CATTTCGAGTGTTTTCGATATTTTAGCAGTTTAAATGGGAATAAAATGATGAGTATTTAGACACTCATCAATCCCCCACACTAAACTATTGCTAGTCCCTAGCAATCTTTTATGAAAAATTAATGGATTTCATCTCTTTACCAAAAGTCATTACTTCTGGAGTAGCCAATTGTTTCAGTTCAAGTAAGAACCTTGGTACAATGATAACCAAATGATTTTGAGCAAATCACAGCTTTTCAACGGTTTTGATTCGTCTTTACCAGAAGCCGTTTGCTTCTAGACTAGCCAACTCTTAGATAAAATATCTTTGGTGAGTCGATTTACCAATTATGGTTTTCCAACTGCCTTTACCACAAGCCATAAACTTGCGGGCTAGCCAACTCTTCACTAATTAAAGATATGGTGGTGAAATAACACCATACAATTTTAGGAAAATTGCAAGCCGTCAACGGATTTGAGATATCTTTACCAAGAGCCGTTTGCTCTTGGATTAGCCAATCCTTATGTGGGTTAGACATGGTGGACTGATTACCATTTGTTGTGTTTAGTACATAGTACTTCCACTAAAAAAATTTTAATTTGGCCATTTTGAGGGAAAAAGGGACTAAAAGGGTACATTTATGATCAAATTCGCGAATTTCCCCACACTTAGAAATGAATATTGTCCTCAATATTCAAAGTACCAGCTGTTATGCCGAAACTTAGAACGTAAAAGGATAACATTACTAGCTAAGTGTAGAAACACAACAATTATTCTCTTTTTAATATTTACAATTTTCATTCATTTTTTTAGATCTATATACAACATGTGGGGCATCTCCCCCACACTAAGGTGGTACACACTGGGTGAAAACCCATATTTAACTCATGTTTTTGATTATCGAGTCGCTAGCTTGACTCAACCCCGAATTAATTTGTTCATGGGGAAGTAAGTGGAAGAGACAATCTCCATCGGACTTTCATTCAAGATGTTTGTATAAACATTGAAGTACGTGAAAGTTCCACACCGATGAGATATACATAGAACCGCTCACAAATGATAAATGAAAATGCCGGTCAAAATAATGTCTTCATTCCGAAGGAGTGAAGAAGAAAGGAGAAGTGATGAATATATGAAGAAAAAAAAGAAAATCATGATAAAAATCATGACTAACTCTTCATCCTCAATAGGAGAATTCATAGTTTCATGAATCTCAGCAGTTAAGCTCGCTTGATCAAGAAAAATTATGGGTGTGTCTAGATCAAAGTAGAAATTATCATACTCCGGCGGAGATATGATATGAGTGAAGTCATCTGAGAACTCCTTGAAGGTGAATGAATCATATTCAGAATTGATATGAGTGGGTTCACTGGTGAACTCCTCCAATGTAAATGATTCATAATCGGGGAGAGAATTATGAGAATGAAAAGTGGTACTGCCACTAATCTTCTCTCCCATATTATCAAAATGGAACGTTTGCAATTCCGGAATAGAATCATCGAACAAAAGTTCACTATCCTCAAAGGGGATAGGATATGAAGTAGGCTTTTCATTAAAAGCCTCGATTCTAGAAATGAGAAGATTAACATTCAATAATGTAAGACGAAGAGCTTCGTCTTGGATTATTTCTTCATCATTCTCTTCTCCTAAGCTGACAAGCTCAGAAGGTAATTCCCCCACATAACTTATGTCTCCACAAGATAAAGAATAGTCCTCATCGGAATCAGAGAACATCTCAATATGATCATTTTGGAAGACAAGAGGAGGAGGGATATCACACACATGATCAAGAATTCCCTATGATTCTCTTGGAATTTGGACAAGGTTCTCAATACTAGACTTTATGAATTCGTTAGATTCCTTTTCAGGAACAGTGTCAAGAAGCTCATCCCCCATGTTTGGAGAGTGAGTGGGCATTTCGGGTGTGATAACAACATACTGAGGGAGTTGAGAAGGACTAGCATACATATGTTTTACAATTTCCATTTGTTCTTCTGCTAGTAATTCCATCATAGTCTTTTCTCCCTGATTTTTCATGGAAGGAATTTCAACTGATGAACTTGATGAACCTGTACAAAATTGACGAATATCAAGGGTAACTTCATCATCATCGTCATCAGGAATGAAACGAAATTGAGAGCTAGATCTGGCAGCTTTTTCTTTTGCAATGGATTCCCTAATAGATTTTTCAAAGGCAATTTGGGAATTTATTTTAGCCCGCTCTTTCTAACAATTCTTCCATGGGTTTTTGATTTGGATTATCTTGGGAATGGTTACCTTCCTTCAAATCTTTCACTAAATCCAAAAGATCAAGGAGAAGATTTTGAGGAAGTGGCTCAGGCGGAGGTGGTGCCTGATTCATTTGGTACTGTAGAGGTTGGTCATGATACGAAGAGTCGTAATTGTTACAAGGAAATGGATTCCTTGTTTGACAATCGAGCTAAAGTGAGGACCTCCACAATACTCACAACAAGAAAACTGATGTACGTGAGTCATATGTGTAGTAGTCATAATTGTTATCAGGAACCTGCTCATAGACAAGCGTGTTTCCCGATTGACAATCAGAATTGTAGTGTGAACCACCACAGTACTCACAAAAAAGAAAATGCTTGAGTCTCACAGTGTGGTAGCTGATGGAATAAATCAGTTGTGTTATGGTAGGAATAGGATCCTGGTTATAGACGACCGCTTTCCCGATTCCACCACGCTACAACTGGGGCAATTGCCACCATTATAAGGACCACCACACCATTGACAACCAAGAGGGTGAGGATGAGACATAGAAAGAATCAAATGGTTTTTAGAGGGTAAGAATTGTAGAATCAAAAGATGTGAAAGGGTAAAGATGGATATTTTTGGTATTTTTGAAAAACATTTTGTAAAAATAAGAAAGAAAATCTTTTTGGGTTTTTGTGTTTGTTGAAAACTGATTTTAAAATGTTTTCGGGAAACGTTTTGTTTTTATATGATACTAATAAGAAAATATGAATGATGAGTGTCTAAATACTCATCATTTTTGTACCATTTAAACTGCAAAAACATCTGAAAACACTCAGAAATGCATCAAAATGACAAAAATATCACAAATAAGTGTTTTATGTGTTTTAAATGCAAAAATATCAAAATCTGGTGAAAAACGTATCAAGTTTGCATAATTGGCAGTTTTAGTCCCCCAAGTTTCAAAAGTTGTCAAAAACAGTCCCTGTAAATCTAAATAAAGAAAAATATCATTTTAAGTTCTTAGGGATTCATGAGTTGTCAAAATTGGTCCTTAAAAGCAAAAATTGCAAAATTACAACTTTAGTCCCTCTAGTTTTGAAACTGTCACAAATAATCCTTGGAAATTTGAAAAATGACAAAACTGGTCCTTGTACTATTGGAACTTGGCAAAAGTGATCCTTGTGACAACTTTGGAATAATGGCAGAATTGGTCCCTCCAAATTTCAGAAATTACAAAAAGGTCCCTATCATTAACAAACCAAGCCTTGTCAAATTCAAAATTGGACCCCTGCCACTTACATATTTTGGCCCCCTGTCATTCCTGTTTTTGAACCCTTGGTCAACCCAGAGTCAAACAAGCAGCCTTTCCCTCCACCACTTATCCCTTCCCTCCCCACTTGCCTGCAACTGCAATTCCTTCTCCCAACACCATCACCTCACCTTATCCCTTATCCCCTCAACCCCCTCATCATCACACCTAGTCCACCCCCCCCTAGTTGCTAGCTCAGAGCCCAGTGGTCAAAACCACTTTTCCCGCCAAAACCATCCAATGGCCAAAATGCACCAAAAGTAACCCAATGGCTAAAATTATTGATGGGATTTGATCAGTGGACACGTGGAAACCATTTGGAGTATAAAAGAGAGAAGAAGAAGCAAGAGAGAAAGAGTAGTTAGTTTTTAAATTTTCATTGTATGTCGTTTTTTTTCTTAAACTGTTTTAATTAGCTTTTAAAATGTAATCTTAAGCTTTTATGTATTAAACATAAGCTACTTAATCATTGTAACTCATTTCAAGTATCAATCTAAGGTTTAACTAAGTTTCATCTTTTTTGTGTTTACTGTTGAAGAATTCAGTTTCAATATCTTATACTCAAAGCTCCAAGTAGCTTCATTTCCATTTAAACAAGCTTACTCAAGCTTATTATAGCTTGAGATAAGCCTAGAACACAGTTCTAAGCAATTTTGGTAAAAGGTCAACAAAAGTCAAACTTGAGCTAAATTGGGAATGGTGATGATATTGGGTTGATGCAGAGATTGGTTTGGGTTGGAATAGCTTCAAGTAGTTTAGTTATGGTTCTGGTATGAGTGGTTAACAAGCTGTACCTATGTGAGTTTGTATTTCACTTACCATTTTCAATCCATTTTGCTTATTATGCTTGTATGTGTATCTGTGGTCACCATTAGTTTAAACTTGTTTATTAAGTTGTAAGTAAGCTAATTAAACTCAGTTTAGTCAAGAATTCAAGCAATTTCAGTAGGTATGTAAGTTTACAAGGTGAATCAGTAATCAAAAGGGTGTTTGGATCAGATGTGTAAATTGAGCTTTAGCTTTGGTTTATGTTTAAACTCTGTCCACTCAGTCTTATTTAGTCATAATAAACTCATTCTAGTCTTAATTTTGCATCTGCAAACAACAAAAGTCAAAGTCTTATTGAATCTGCCTTAATTACTTTACTGTTGTGAATTTGGAAAAGCAAAAGCTCATTTTATGTTTAAAATACATAGATATAGCTTGAAGTAGGTGTATTTCATCATTTAACATCATAATCAATCCACAAATTAAGCTCAAATTTGGAAAAAGTCAAATGCCAAATCTATTTTCTAAAGTCAAATTTGCAGAATTTCAGTTTTGGGCCAAGATGAGTGGATTTTTCATGAGCACATTTCTGGGTCAAATCATATGAAACTTTGGGTTTTTAAACTTCTGTTGGTCTATTTTATTATTGTCATTTTTATAGAATTTTGTTAATTTTGTATAAGCCTCAAACAAGCTTATCAACTTGGGCAAAAATGCCACAAGACTGACTCAGGCATACACCGAGTCAAGACAGGATCTTGCAGAGCTTGCACAAAGCTCATTTGAGCTCATCTTGGTCTGTTCTTTGGTCTAGACATAGCCACCCAGGTCTAGTGTAGGATCCAAGTCTTGGTTTCATGTCTCAGCTTATTAGGTAGCTAATTTCTTAGCTTAAACTTGGTACCCTCACATCTGTTTTTGCACATAAGCTCATAACCTCAAATCTGGTGTTGCATATCAGAGGTTAAGGCTTGTGAAAACTTGTTGCATTTGGGTACTCTTATCATATTTTAGCTTCTGTGTTGCTGTGGTGGTCCTTGGTTTTCATTTTGCTTATTTCAAGTGCTTAATAATAAGCACTTATCCTTGCAGCCTCTTATTCCCACACACAACCACCTGTTTTTCCATTTTTCCTAGATTCTCAATAATATTTTAGACCTTTATTGAATTTTTCATATTTTTCCAAGTCAGTTTTCTATTTTTCCCTATTTAAATTAGTTTTTAAGTCTTTTTAATTAGCATTTAAATCAATTAATTAAGAAAAGTTTCAAAAAAATAATTTTTTATTTTTCCTAGGTTAAGATAAATATAAAAAGTCAAAAAAATATTTTTCTAGATTTTTCTTAGTTAAATTTGTATTTTTAAGAAATTTAAGTAGTTAAAATTAGTTTTTAATTTATAGAAAATACAAAAATAATCAGAAAAATACAAAAATAGTTTTGAAAATTCTTTTTTGTTATTTTAGATTTTTCCAAGTCATAATTTCATTTTTCTAGCTTTATTTCATATTTTCTTGTATTTTAGGCTAATATTAAATAGTTAAAATTAGTTTTTAATTAATAATAATTAGATAAATAGTTATAAAAATAATTTTCTTTTTCTATAAATTTTCTCATATCATTAGGTTTGTAAAAATATCATTTTCATATTTTTAGGGTTAATATTGCTATAGTTTCAGATTTTCTTTTATACATCGCGTAGTTTTTTAATTTAAGTTTTATAAAAGAAAAAAATCAAAAACATTAGATTTTACAAATAGTGATAGCGTTTATTTAATATAGTTTATCTTTTTAATTTCCTTTAATTTGCATTTAAGCCCCTGTAGCTTATGTACTTTTTCCTTAGTTATAATAAATCACAACTCTTTTCCGTTCAAATTCTCTCGATCACTATACGTTTGACTATTCTCGCACGGCTCGTTGGGACTTAACGACCTGGGGAAACACTATACTCTCCTGATCTTCATTGATTTTGTGCTTGAACTGTTTTAAGTTTGTTACGGTCGGCCATTCACAAGTGGCCGGCTTGAGTGATAAAACTTGACGGTTTGGCACGGATCAAATTTTGGCGCCGCTGCCGGGGAGCAGTGCTACTAGTCTTACGTTTAGCATATTAGTGATTTGAATATTCACTCCTTGTTTATACCACCTATATGTATTTATATTTTCTTTTAAAAAAATCAAAAACCCAAAAAGATTTTCTTTCTTATTTTTACAACATGTTTTTCAAAAATACCAAAAATATTCCTCTTTACCCTCTTACCCTTTTGATTCTTCATTTCTTACCCTCTGGAACCCTTTGATTCTTTCTATGTCTTATCCTCACCATTTGGTTGTCAATGGTGTGGTGGTCCTTATAATGGTGGCAATTGCCCCAGTTGTAGCATGGTGGAGTCAGGAAACGGGTCTGTCTATAACCAGGATCCCTATTCCTACCATAACACAACTGATTTATTCCATCGCTACCACACTGTGTGACTCAATAGCTTTTCTTGTGAGTACTGTGGTGGTTCACACTCCGTTCGATTGTCAATCGAGAAACACGATTGTCTATGAGCAGGTTCCTGATAACAATTATGACTACCACATATACAACTCACGGCCACATCAGTTTTATCATTGTGAGTATTGTGGACGTCCACACTGTAGCTCTGATTGTCAAACAAGGAATCCAATTCCTTGTAACAATTACGACTCTTCGTATCATAACCAACCTCCACAGTATCAAATGATACAGGCACCACCTCACCGAACACTTCCTCAAAATCTACTCCTTGATCTTTTGGATTTAGTGAAAGATTTGAAGGAATGTAAACATTCCCAAGATAATCCAAATGAGAAATCCATGGAAGTTTTGTTAGTGAAGAGTGGCGCTAAATTAGATTCCTAGATTGCCTTTGAAAAATCTATTAGGGAATCAATTGCAAAGGAAAAAGCAACCAAATCTAGCTCTCGATTCCGTTTCATTCCTGATGACGATGATGATGAAGTTACCCTTGATATTAGTCAATTTTGTACAGGTTCATCAAGTTCATCAGTTGAAATTCCTTCCATGAAAAATCAGGGAGAAAAGACTATGATGGAATTACTAGCGGAAGAACAAATGGAAAGTATAAAACATATGTATGCTAGTCCTTCTAAACTCCCTCAGTCTGTTGTTATCACACCTGATATTCCCACTCACTCTTTGAACATGGGGGACGAGCATCTTGACACTGTTCCTGAAAAGGAATCGGACGAATTCATAAAGTCTAGTGTTGAGAACCTTGTCCCAATCCCGAGAGAGTCACAGGGAACTTCTGATCATATGTGTGATTCTCTTTCCCCTCTTGAGTGTTCAAAAGATCATTTTGAAAATTTCTCCGATGTTAGCGAAGATTGTACTTCTCATGGAAACATCGAGTATGTTGAGACATCACTCCCACAGTCTGATGCTGATCATCTTCTTGAGGAGTTCACCGATGAACTCACTCACATCAATCCACTTTCATCGGAAAGTAATGATAGTCTTTCTGATTTCAAAGCCGATCTGGGAGAGACTGAAAGTCTCATTGATAATGATCGTTCACTCACTTCTTATCCCAACAAATTCAATAGATAATGTTGATCACTTTGTTCCCAAAACATTCAAAACTACTTTCACCAATCCTCTATTTGAATTCGACCCTGAATTCACTTTAGTTTCTGAGAATCCACTCTTTGATACTCAGATTGAGGATAGTGATGAGTCTACAAGTGGAACAAGAATTCACAAATTTACATCTTGTGATTGATTCTCTTCACGAGGAGTTCGCCGGTGAACTCACTCATATCATATCTCCGCCGGAGTATGATAATTTCTACTTTGATCTAGACACACCCATAATATGTCTTGATCAAGCGAACTTAACTGAGGAGATTCATGAAACTATGAATTCTCCTATTGAGGATGAAGAGTTAGTCATGATTTTTATCATGATTTTCTTTCTTTTCTTCATATATTCGGTCACTTCTCCTGTTCTTCACTCCTTCGGGAATGAAGACATTATCTTTGATCCCGGCATTTCCATGTACCATTTGTGAGCCGGTTCTATGTATATCTCATCGGTGTGGAACTTTCACGTGCTTCAAATGTTTGTCCAAACATCTTGAATGAAAGTCCGATGGAGATTGTCTCTTCCACTTACTTCCCATGAACAAATTAATCTGGGTCGAGTCAAGCTAGCGACTCGATAATCAAAAATAGTAGTTAAACATGGGTTTTCACCCGTGTGTACCACTCTAGTGTGGGGGAGATGCCCCACATGTTGTATATAGATCTAAAAAATAAATGAAAATTGTAAATATTAAAAAAGAAAATAATTGTTGTGTTTCTACACTTAGCTAGTAATGTTATCTTTTTACGTTCTAAGTTTCGCATAACAAAGCGGTACTTTGAATATTGAGGACAATATTCATTTCTAAGTGTGGGGGAAATTCTGGCGAATTTGATCATAAATGTACCCTTTTAGTCCCTTTTTCCCCAAAATGGCCAAATTTTAAAAAAAAAATTTAGTGGAAGTACTATGTACTAAACACAACAAATGGTAATCAGTCCACCATGTCTAACCCACATAAGGATTGGCTAATCCAGGAGCAAACGGCTCTTGGTAAAGATATCTCAAATCCGTTGACGGCTTGCAATTTGCCCAAAATTGTATGGTATTCAGCTCACCATATCCTTAAAAGTGAAGAGTTGGCTAGCCCGCAAGTTTATGGCTTGTGGTAAAGGCAATAGAAAAACCATAATTGGTAATCAACTCACCAAAGATAATATTGGTAATTTATCTAAGAGTTGGCTAGTCCGAAGCAAACGGCTTCGGTAAAAACAAATCAAATCCGTTGAAAGCTGGTGATTTGCTCAAAATCATTTGGTTATCAGTGTACCAAGGTTCTTACTTGAACTGAAACATTTGGCTACTCCGGAAGTAATGGCTTTTGGTAAAGAGATGAAATCCATTAATTTTTCTCAAAACATTGCTAGGGACTAGCAATATCTTAGTGTGGGGATTGATGAGTGTCTAAATACTCATCATTTTTGTACCATTTAAACTGCAAAAACATCCGAAAACACTCAGAAATGCATCAAAATGACAAAAATATCACAAATAAGTGTTTTATGTGTTTTAAATGCAAAAATATCAAAATCGGATGAAAAACATATCAAGTTTGCATAATTGGCAGTTTTAGTCCCCAAGTTTCAAAAGTTGTCAAAAACAGTCCCTGGTAAATCTAAATAAAGAAAAATATCATTTTAAGTCCTTAGGGATTCATGAGTTGTCAAAATTGGTCCTTAAAAGCAAAAATTTCAAAATTACAACTTTAGTCCCTTTAGTTTTGAAACTGTCACAAATAATCCTTGGAAATTTGAAAAATGACAAAACTGGTCCTTGTACTATTGGAACTTGGCAAAAGTGATCCTTGTGACAACTTTGGAATAATGGCAGAATTGGTCCCTCCAAATTTCAGAAATTACAAAAAGGTCCCTATCATTAACAAACCAAGCCTTGTCAAATTCAAAATTGGACCCCTGCCACTTACATATTTTGGCCCCCTGTCATTCCTGTTTTTGAACCCTTGGTCAACCCAAAGTCAAACAAGCAGCCTTTCCCTCCACCACTTATCCCTTCCCTCCCCACTTGCCTGCAACTGCAATTCCTTCTCCCAACACCATCACCTCACCTTATCCCTTATCCCCTCAACCCCCCTCATCATCACACCTAGTCCACCCCCCTAGTTGCTAGCTCAGAGCCCAGTGGTCAAAACCACTTTTCCCGCCAAAACCATCCAATGGCCAAAATGCACCAAAAGTAATCCAATGGCTAAAATTATTGATGGGATTTGATCAGTGGACACGTGGAAACCATTTGGAGTATAAAAGAGAGAAGAGGAAGCAAGAGAGAAAGAGTAGTTAGTTTTTAAATTTTCATTGTATGTCGTTTTTTTTCTTAAACTGTTTTAATTAGCTTTTAAAATGTAATCTTAAGCTTTTATGTATTAAACATAAGCTACTTAATCATTGTAACTCATTTCAAGTATCAATCTAAGGTTTAACTAAGTTTCATCTTTTTTGTGTTTACTGTTGAAGAATTCAGTTTCAATATCTTATACTCAAAGCTCCAAGTAGCTTCATTTCCATTTAAACAAGCTTACTCAAGCTTATTATAGCTTGAGATAAGCCTATAACACAGTTCTAAGCAATTTTGGTAAAAGGTCAACAAAAGTCAAACTGGAGCTAAATTGGGAATGGTGATGATATTGGGTTGATGCAGAGATTGGTTTGGGTTGGAATAGCTTCAAGTAGTTTAGTTATGGTTCTGGTATGAGTGGTTAACAAGCTGGACCTATGTGAGTTTGTATTTCACTCACCATTTTCAATCCATTTTGCTTATTATGCTTGTATGTGTATCTGTGGTCACCATTAGTTTAAACTTGTTTATTAAGTTGTAAGTAAGCTAATTAAACTCAGTTTAGTCAAGAATTCAAGCAATTTCAGTAGGTATGTAAGTTTACAAGGTGAATCAGTAATCAAAAGGGTGTTTGGATCAGATGTGTAAATTGAGCTTTAGCTTTGGTTTATGTTTAAACTCTGTCCACTCAATCTTATTTAGTCATAATAAACTCATTCTAGTCTTAATTTTGCATCTGCAAACAACAAAAGTCAAAGTCTTATTGAATCTGCCTTAATTACTTTACTGTTGTGAATTTGGAAAAGCAAAAGCTCATTTTATGTTTAAAATACATAGATATAGCTTGAAGTAGGTGTATTTCATCATTTAACATCATAATCAATCCACAAATTAAGCTCAAAGTTGGAAAAAGTCAAATGCCAAATCTATTTTCAAAAGTCAAATTTGCGAATTTCGCCAGCCAAGATGAGTGGATTTTTCATGAGCACATTTCTAGGTCAAATCATATGAAACTTTGGGTTTTTAAACTTCTGTTGGTCTATTTTATTATTGTCATTTTTATAGAATTTTGTTAATTTTGTATAAGCCTCAAACAAGCTTATCAACCAGGCAAAAAATGCCCTGTGCAACCGACTCAGATACACCGAGTCCGCACAGGATCTTGCAGAGCTTGCACAAAGCTCATTTGAGCTCATCTTGGTCTGTTCTTTGGTCTAGACATAGCCACCCAGGTCTAGTGTAGGATCCAAGTCTTGGTTTCATGTCTCAGCTTATTAGGTAGCTAATTTCTTAGCTTAAACTTGGTACCCTCACATCTCTGTTTTTGACATAAGCTCATAACCTCAAATCTGTGCAAGTTGCATATCAGAGGTTAAGGCTTGTGAAAACTTGTTGCATTTGGGTACTCTTATCATATTTTAGCTTATGTGTTGCTGTCGTGGTCCTTGGTTTTCATTTTGCTTATTTCAAGTGCTTAATAATAAGCACTTATCCTTGCAGCCTCTTATTCCCACACACAACCACCTGTTTTTCCATTTTTCCTAGATTCTCAATAATATTTTAGACCTTTATTGAATTTTTCATATTTTTCCAAGTCAGTTTGCTATTTTTCCCTATTTAAATTAGTTTTTAAGTCTTTTTAATTAGCATTTAAATCAATTAATTAAGAAAAGTTTCAAAAAAATAATTTTTTATTTTTCCTAGGTTAAGATAAATATAAAAAGTCAAAAAAATATTTTTCTAGATTTTTCTTAGTTAAATTTGTATTTTTAAGCAATTTAAGTAGTTAAAATTAGTTTTTAATTTATAGAAAATACAAAAATAATCAGAAAAATACAAAAATAGTTTTGAAAATTCTTTTTTGTTATTTTAGATTTTTCCAAGTCATAATTTCATTTTTCTAGCTTTATTTCATATTTTCTTGTATTTTAGGCTAATATTAAATAGTTAAAATTAGTTTTTAATTAATAATAATTAGATAAATAGTTATAAAAATAATTTTCTTTTTCTATAAATTTTCTCATATCATTAGGTTTGTAAAAATATCATTTTCATATTTTTAGGGTTAATATTGCTATAGTTTCAGATTTTCTTTTATACATCGCGTAGTTTTTTAATTTAAGTTTTATAAAAGAAAAAAATCAAAAACATTAGATTTTACAAATAGTGATAGCGTTTATTTAATATAGTTTATCTTTTTAATTTCCTTTAATTTGCATTTAAGCCCCTGTAGCTTATGTACTTTTTCTTTAGTTATAATAAATCACAACTCTTTTCCGTTCAAATTCTCTCGATCACTATACGTTTGACTATTCTCGCACAGCTCGTTGGGACTTAACGACCTGGGGAAACACTATACTCTCCTGATCTTCATTGATTTTGTGTTTAAACTGTTTTAAGTTTCTTACGGTCGGCCATTCACAAGTGGCCGGCTTGAGTGAGAAAACTTGACGGTTTTGCACGAATCAATGAACAAGGATGGTAAATATACAATGGATGTATATTCAACAACGCTGATGCTTCAAATTCGTAGTAACGCAGCACACCTCCCCGGCAGCGGCGCCAAAATTTGATCGGGTCTGAACTGTCAGGTTTATTACACAAGTCAACCACTTGTGAATGGTCAACCGTAATAAAAGCCAAACAGTCTAAAACCAATGCAATTAAGATCTAGAGGAGTATAGTTTTACCTCAGGTCGTTAAGTCCCAACGAGGTGTGAACACTGTAATACAACGAATCTGTGATCGGGTGATATTGAACAGGAAATGGGTGATGATTGATTTGGAATATTTATATCTAGAGAAAAAGTTTGTAAATTACAGGGGCTTAAATGCAAATTAAAGAAAATTTAATAAGCTAAATTATATTAAATAAACGCTATCACTATTTTTAAAATTGAATTTTCTTGATTTTTCTTTTATAAATTTGAATTAAAAACTAATTTTAAACTTTAAAACTAAATTATAATACTAAAAATTATGAAAATAAAGTGGAAAATTATAAAACTATTTTTCAAAAATCTAAAATAACTAAAGAGAATTTTCAAAACTAATTTTTTATTTTTCTGATTTATATTCTAATTTTTATGATTTAAAAACTATTTAAAACTAATTATATTACTAAAAATTATTATTTAAACTAGGAAAATTATGGAAAAATATTTTTTTGGCTTTTTATATTTATCTTAATCTAGGAAAATTGAAAACTTATTTTTTTGAAGATTTTCTGATTTATTTGTATTAAAAGCTATTTAAAAAATCTTAAAAACTGATTTAAAATAAGAAAAATAGCAAACAGTGATGAAAAATTATGAAAAATTCAGGAAAATTATAAAATATGATTACTAATCTGGGAAAAATAATAAAAGCTAGTTAAGTATGCTGGAAATACAATCTGATGTTAAACTGCTTATAAATAAGCACACTAAAATAAGCTAAAGACTACCACAGAGAACCAAATGATTACAGGACCTAACTTATGCTAAAAATACTAGAAAGTAACCTAAGCTAACTACTCTAAACCTCTAGAAAGTAGGAAACAAGCATTTGGTGTGAATTGCAATTAAAAGCCAAAACAGGTTTTACCTACTAACTTGCAGCCTAAAAATAAGCTACTGGATAAGCAAGAAACCTAAATCCAGTTTAAGCAATCCAAACTAGACCTGGAAAGGGACTTGTAAACCAAATATTAGCCAAAGAAAAGCTCTTATGAGCTTGATGAGAGCTCTGCACAAACCTGCCACACCACAATGACCAGTGCACAGGGCACTTGTGCTGATCTGAAAAGCTGTTTAGAAGCTTATAGAAAATTACTAAAAATTTTCAAAAATCAGATTTCAACTAAAGACCAGTTGAACTAGGAAATCCCAAAGTATCACTTATTTTAATTCAAACCTGAGTTCATGAAAAATCCACAAAGTTTGGGCAAAACTGGTTTGAACAACTTTTGACTTTTGAGGACAGAAATGAAATGTTGACTTTGATGAACTTATGATTGATCCTACTAACTTAAACTGTTATTATAAGCTATTATAAGACTAGAATAAGCTAGGTTATCTACTTATAAGCTAAGGAGCATGATTAATGGTTCTAAAAGTCCAACAGTGGACTGTGAAAGTGCAATTCAAGTGGATTTTGACTTTTTCCAAAAGACCACTTGGTTTTATGACTTGAAAGGTCTAATTAAGCCTAAAGTGAGTTACCTATACTAGTTTTAAACTTTGAAAATTCCTAGAACACAGATTTGCAATATAATCCAAACACCTCTTTATAAGGTCTGTTGTGGTATTTAAACTAGAACAGCACTATATAAGCTTGTTCTTGGTTTTACTGATTAACTAACTTAAATTTATACTAAATAAACAGATTACAATACTAATTAAGCACAAAACAATCTATCCTAACTTTAAGCTATTTTTGGCTTTTTATAAAATTTTTAAGGAAAATAAAGAAACTATTATGAAATACTAATAAGACTTGAAGAAATACTATTATAAACTACTAATGAGCAGGAAATAACTAAAATAAGCTAAAATAAGCTATTCTACAAGAAACATAGAAAATTACATAAAACTTGAAATAAGCTTACAACTGAATTTGAACTGTGAATCAAAGAACAAGGACCAGAAACCACTCCTAGCTTGTTGTCAACAAGCTAGAAACCAGAAAAAACCATCCAGCTTAGCTTCTCTCCCGAACTGCTTATTTTGAGCTTTTGTTGATTTTCTTTTACTTTTTCTGGTTTTTCTAAATTAAACAACTAGAATCTAATGCGTGCTCATGAAAGCTATAATAAGCTTATCTGAGCTTGCTTGAAGGGTAAAAGAGCTTATGTGACTTGTAATCAGTATAATTGACTTAATACGAATTATCAAGAAACATTAAAACTTGAAATCTTATTAAACTTGGAATAATTACAGTATAAAAAGTGATATTTAATCTTGAAAAATAAACTTGATATTACACTGAAAACTTAAATTTAAACTAGAACAAACATTAAGTAAATTTTACACTACAAATTGGTCTAAACATGCGCATAACTACTTTCTCTGTCCTTTTCCTTTTAATAGACATCCCAAAAGCTTCGTCGACCTCTGATTAAATCCCACCATTGGATAGGCTTTGATATCATCTTAATCGTCCATTTGGAAATTTGGCGGGAAAAATATCTTTGAGCAGGTTATTGCAATTAATGCAATTTGGGAGGATGTGGAGGTGGAGGGGGGTTGGTATACTGCTGTGGAGTGAGGTGGAAAGGTGGTGGTGAGGTGGTGAAACCACCTGGTTTTGGATTGCAGGTGTGGGAGAGAAGGAGAAACAGTGGATGGCGGTATTCTATTTTAAAACGTGGCTGGGTTGGTTTGAATATTGGGCCAGGATATGGATTTGGGCTTGGATTGGATTTAATATCAAAAGGGTCCGTTTGGTATAAGTTAAGCATAAGGACCATTTATGTAATTTCTGATTTATGAGGGACTGATTTGAACTTTCCCCAAACATCACACAAGGACTAAACCTGCAATTAATGGTTAGTACAAGGACCAAAACTGCATAAAATTCCATTTTTAAAAATCCAAGGACTATTTTAGACAATTTTCAAACTCCAGGGACCAAACTTGTAATTTTCTCAAAACTTATCATATAAGGACCAAATATGCCACATTTGAATAGTACAAGGGTGTAGTTTGAATAATTTCCATTTTAAACACCGTGGACCTGATTTTGCCATTTTTGTAAAGTTGAGGGACCAAAGTTGTAAATATGCAATTTTAACTTCAAAGGACTATTTCTAACAACTTGTGAATCCCCAAGGACCTTTAATGATATTTTACAAGTTTTGAATTACAAGGGACTAGTTTTGCCAATTTATGAAAGTTTAGGGATGAAATCAAATTATGTAAACTTTGTTATTTTTCATCAGTTTTCAATCCTTTTGCACTTGTAACACATAAAAACACATTTCAATGATATTTATAGTATTTTGTGGCATTTCTGAGTGTTTTCAGATATTTTAGCAGTTTAAATGGGAATAAAATGATGAGTATTTAGACACTCATCAACCAGCTAGTGACGCAGCGTGTCGTTGAACTACTAGCTGAGACTAATCTCTCTAACACCTCTAGTGGAACCCCAATGCTGAATCGAACTCAAGGTTGTACCTACAAAGAATTCCGATTCTGTGGTCCCATTGAGTTCGGAGGAACTGGGGGAGTAGTGTACCTGACTAGGTGGTTGGAGAAAACTAAATCTGTGTTTGCTGTGAGTAACTGTGAAGAGGATTGTAAGGTTAAGTATGCAACCTTCACTTTGAAGGACGAGGCGTTGACCTGTTGGAACAACTATCACAGATCAGTAGGAATTGATGTAGCTTATAGTATGACTTGGACTCAGTTTAAGGCTCTCCTGATTAAGACTTACTATCCTTGGAATGAAGTTAAGAAGTTAGAGAGTGAGTTCTGGAACCATAAGGTTAAGGGTACTGACATGGCGACTTATACTCGTAGTTTCCAAGAGTTATCATTGCTTTGCCCTGAAATGGTTCACACCGAAGGACTTAAGATTGAGTAGTATACTGATGGATTGCCTTTGGCTACTCGAAATGATGTCATCGCTGGCAAGCCAGTTAATTTGCATGAGGCAATTGCTGTGGCTCAGCGTTTGATGGACTCTTATGTACTGGAAGTAGGAGACAAGGGTAAGAGTGATAGGAGTGATAAGAGGAAGAGGAATGAAGTTGCTAAAGGGAATGGCAACAAACGGCAAGAGACAGCCAGGGTGTTCGCCATAGGAAATGGAGATAAGAAGGGTTATGAAGGTAGTAAGCCTGTGTGTGGTCGTTGTAACCGACACCACCATGGACCATGCCCGATTGTGTGTAGGAAGTGCTCTAAGATAGGACACATGGCCAAAGACTGTAGGTCTCGTCCACTTGCTGCAGCTCAAACTGCACAAGGAATGGACTGGAAGGCCACTGTTACTTGTTTTGGATGTGGAAAGAAGGGACACTTTAAGAATGAGTGCTGAGAGCCGTGGATGAGAGGAAATCCTGGTAATGTAGGAGGATTTGCTAACCGAGGTGTAGGAGGTAATGGCTTAAACCCTGTGAAGCGTGAGGTTGTGGAAAACCAGGGAAACCATGGTGCTAGAAATCAGCAGAGAGACATGGGAACAACACGTGTTTACGCTATTGGGAAGGAAGCTGGTGAGGACCCTAACGTAGTTACGGGTACCTTCCTTCTCAATAGTCGCTATGCTTCCATATTGTTTGATACTAGTGCGGATATGAGTTTCGTATCCACCAATTTTATGCCATTACTAGGAATCTCCCAAACACCTCTAGAGTTTAGTTACAATGTGGAATTAGCGAATGGGAATAGAGAGAAGATAGACACCGTAGTTCGAGGTTGTACCTTAAGTTTCCTAGACCGCCTGTTTAGTATAGACCTATTGCCAGTTACCTTGGGAAGTTTTGACGTCATTATCGGAATGGATTGGTTGTCGAAGAACGGTGCACACATCATTTGTGATGAGAAGATTGTACGTTTACCATATGGCGGAAAGGTTCTGAGCATACAAGGAGATCGGAGCGACTGTGGAAACCCTTCCTTGAGCATCATCTCCTGCATTAAGGCCCAAAAGTACATCGATAGAGGAGGTTGTCTTTTCTTGGCTCGATTTCGAAAAGAAAAGTGAGGAGAAGAGTGAAAGACACCTTAACGAAATACCCCGTTGTTAGAGAATTCCGGATGTGTTTCCCGATGATTCGCCAAGGATTCCACTCGTCCGACAAGTGGAATTCCAAATAGAGTTGATACCCCGGCGCGGCAACCGTAGCCCGGGCACCTTATCGACTTGCTCCAAGAGAATTGGAGGAACTATCTAAACAATTGGCGAATTGTCGAGAAGGGATTCATTAGACCAAGTTCGTCACCGTGGGGAGCACCAGTGTTGTTTGTGAAGAAGAAGGATGGATCGTTTCGGATGTGTATTGATTATAGGGAATTGAATAAGTTAACAGTGAAGAACCGATATCCGTTACCTAGAATAGATGATCTATTCGACCAACTCCAAGGAGCTAGTGTCTTTTCTAAGATCGATTTACGATTTGGTTATCACCAGCTTAGAGTTCAAGAGGAGGATATCCCTAAGACTGCATTTAGGACTAGTTATGGACACTATGAATTCCAAGTGATGTCGTTTGGTTTGACCAACGCGCCAGCGGTTTTCATGGATCTCATGAACCGAGTGTGTAACCCATACCTGGATAAGTTTGTGATAGTATTCATAGACGACATCTTGATATACTCTAAGAGTAGTGAGGAGCACGAAGAGCATTTGAGGCTCATTTTTAGGATTGTTGAGAGAGGAGAAGCTGTATGCCAAATTTTCTAAGTGTGAATTTTGGATTCCGTCCGTGCAATTCTTAGGTCATGTGATAGATAGTCGAGGTGTTCATATTGACCCAACTAAGATTAAGGCCATTAAGGAATGGGCAGCTCCTAAGAACCCATCGAAAATCCGACAGTTTCTAGGGTTAGCAGGCTATTACAGGAGATTAATTGAGGGATTTTCCAAGATAGCCAAGTCACACCAAACTAACACAGAAGGATGTTAAGTATGAATTGGGAGAAAAGGAAGAAGAAGCATTCCAACTTCTGAAGGAGAAGTTGTGTAGTGCCCATCCTAGCTTTGCTCGGAAGCGAAGACTTTGTCGTACTGCGACGCCGCATAAAGGCTTAGGTGCTGTTTTGATGCAACAAGAGAAGGTAATTGCTTATGCATCCCGACAACTTAAGAAGCATGAGAAAAACTACACCACCCATGACCTTGAGTTAGGTGCTGTAGTGTTTGCTCTTAGGATTTGGAGACATTACCTGTATGGAACCAAGTGTGTAGTATTTACCGATCATAAGAGTTTGAAGCATATCTTAGATCGAAGGAATGAACATGAGACAACGTCGTTGGTTGAAATTGCTTAGTGATTACGACTGTGAGATTCGTTATCATCCTGGTAAGGCTAATGTTGTGGCTGATGCACTTAGTCGTAAGGAGGAAATTCCACCCCTACTTGTTAGATCATTAGGAATGACCATTGTTTCGCCCTTACCGTCTCAAATTTTAGCCGCCCAAGCAGAGGCATTGACGGAAGAGAACCATCCTTATGAGAATCTTCATGGAATGGTAGAAAGTGAAAACGCTTTTGAAGCTCCGACGAACATTATGCTTCAAAGACAGGGTGGATACCATTTTATGTTGGAATCCGTGAGTTGATTATGCACGAGTCGCATAAATCAAAATACTCTATTCATCCCGAAGCCGATAAGATGTATCAGGATCTTAAGAAACTTTATTGGTGGCCCAATATGAAAGCCGATATTGCTCAGATGTCGGTTGGTGCCGACTTGTTCTAAAGTTAAGGCCGAACATCAAACCATCAGACTTAGTTCAACCCGAACTCCTGGAATGGAAATAGGAGCGAATAACCATGGACTTTATCACTAAATTACCGAGAACAGTTAGCGGCAATGACGCTATCGGGGTAATAGTTGATCGTTTAACTAAGTCTGCTCACTTCTTAGCTATTAGTGAAACCGATAATCTTGATAAGCTTGCTCGATTTTATCTTAAGGAGATAGTATCGCGTCATGGAGTACCGATATCTATCATTTCCGATAGGGATAGTCATTTTACATCCCACTTTTGGAAGTCGCATACAGAAAGCATTAGGAACGAATTTGGATATAAGTATGCTTACCATCCACGAACCGATGGTCAAGCGAGAGAACCATTCAGACTTTAGAAGATATGCTTAGAGCATGTGTTATAGATTTCGGCAAAGGTGGGAGAGATACCTTTGGCTGAATTCTCTTAGAACAATAGTTATCACTCTAGCATTAAGGCGCCCCATTTGAGGCAGTATCGATGGCGAAAATATCGTTCTCTATTTGTTAAGTTGGCGAGTCAACTTACGTGTCCTGAACTTGTCCTAGAAACCACCGAAGATAGTTCAGATTAGTAACCGTTGCAAACCGCCGCGATAGACAAAAGAGTTACGCCGATAAGAGACGTAAACCCTTAGAATTTCAGGTTGGAGATCGTGTTATGTTGAAAGTTTCTCCTTGGAAAGGAGTGATTCGGCAAAATGTGGAAAACTCAATCCCGATATATTGGTCCCTTTCCAATCTCGGAAAGAATCGGACCGTAGCATACCGCCTGGAGCTACCATCGAATTGAAAGGGTACACAATGTCTTTCATGTTAGTAATCTTATGAAATGTCTTTCGAGGAAAACGAGTTGTGCCTTTAAGAGGTATTCGTATTGATGAGAAATTGAATTTTGTTGAGGAACCGATTGAGATTATGTATCGAGATTAAAAGTGCAAGAATAGCCGTATTCCGATTATTAGGTTCGGAACTCCCGACATGGACCGAGTTCACTTGGGAACGTGAGGACGTTTTCCGAGGGAAGTATCCTAAACTTTTCATGACAACAAGCAACTCGGAGTGAAACCCGGACGGGTTTCTTCGAGAGGTGGGAGGTGTGACAACTGGCAATTTAGGGAGTCTATTTTAGGTAACCGCATTATGTTAAACTAAACCGAGCTTTGCCTTTAACACTATTTTTATAAACCGTGACTTGATTGTATATCGTCTATTGGTTTTTACGGATTATTTCATTATTAAATGAGTTATCGTATGAGTTTTAACTCTATTTGGTAGGCACTATTCGATTTGGCACTAGAAAAGCCTAAAACGAGAATTATTGTAACTTTTAGACTGTAACTCGAAAATTGACAAATAAATAGTCAAAACTCGTGGAAAAACGTAAATAACGATGCTAGAAAGTTGAATGAACGTCGTGGGACACTCGGGGGACAATATATGAGCTCGGGAATGGGTAAACTGGATAGTTTACGAAAAATGGCGACCATGGCCCCTCTAAAACCCTATGGCCGGCCACCCCCTCCCCATATTTTATTTATTTTGAGGTCTCTAGTGTCCTAGTATATATACCCCATCATTTCCCCATTTCACCTCTTTCATTCTCTCTCTAAAACACACACACAACCTTCTTTCTCTCTCTAAAACAAACCCTAGCCGCCACCCATTGGCCGCCGGCCACTGTTCCGGCCACCACGGTCACACCGCTGCGCGTGACCACCCACCTCCACCACCATCTTGAAGCTCTCTTTCTCCTCTTTCCAACCATATATTACACGCTCCATTTGGACCTCCATAACACCTTCAAATCTTCGAATCAAGATTCGTACTTTTAGGGTTTCAAGTGGGTTTTGAAATTGGTGCTTGAATAAGGTAAATGGAACAAGATTAGAGCTTGTTTGGGAAATAATAAGCCACGAATTGCAATCTAGGGTTTCGACCCTATGATGAAATTTGGGGCTTTTGGGTGGAACATTAAATTAAGTCTAATTAGTGTCTAAATAAACAAGTAATTAGTGTTGGTAAGTGTGTGGTGTATCAATTTGATGGGTTTATGCATTTTAGGTCTAGTTTCATATTTTTGGGTAGAATAGATGATGGCTTTTGTGTTTGGTTAGTGATTGGAGCTTGAATGATTGGATTTGGATGTTGTGGAAGTGATTTGGTTGTGTTTGGTTGTGAGATACGGGGCGTACGAACCACCAAGGCCACGTACGTGGCTCATGGTTATTTCAGTGACCCACTTGGGCCACGTCCGGGTCGTCGATTTGGTAGCTTGTTGGTTGATGTAGTTAGGTTTGGATGATGGCGTGGAGCCAAAAAGCTTCTAGAGCTTGTTTGGCTCACGAGGTCTTAACCGCGACCGCGTCATGACCATTAGGGTCATAACATCGGTTTCGGGTACATTTGGTTGATTGATTGGTTGGCGAGAGTGTTTTGAGTTGTTTTGGGATTGAATTGCGCTATTATGACTTTTAAATTTGGACTTGATATATATATTGTTGACTTTGAGCTACGTCGGCGTTACTTTGACTTTTTAGTCAATAGTTGACTCCGACAAAGCCGTAACATGGACTTTAGTATAATTTGGACTATTGATTGATTAAAAGCCGAGAAGTTATGACTCGTGCTTGTGGACTCGAAACGAATAACGATATGAGATTAATGTTGGTGATGACCTATAGTCCGCATTCGGGTCACGAACCCGACCAGTGAACGCCACTAACAAGCCCATTAAGAATGGGCTAATCCAATAACGGTTTGGGCTCACGAAAGCCCAAGTCCGAACTTATTTATGGAATAAGATATCGGATATCTCCTAACTTTGGAGATAATCGTTTACCAACCGACTTAGGCGGGATGCGCCGAAGGTTAGGGAACACGAAACCAACAAGGATTTTGTGTGTATATAAGGGGATTCCATTCCTCATTAAAGGTACAATCTACGAACCCTAATTCTTAAATATACTCTCAAACAGATTACTTACTCTCACGCCAGAGGACAATCGTGGGAGACAATCCCACGGTAAGCCTAACGGTGTTTTCTGTTCTCTTAGTGCGCAGGTCTCAAGCATTAAGATATAATTTATACGGAATCGGTCCCAAATAAGGAACGCCCAACTTTTGTATCAACAAGTGGCACCATCCGTGGGACCCTAACACTAAGAACTAGAATGACGAAACAAGGAAACCAAAATCAGCGATCGCATACCGACCGCGGAAGAAACATCAAGGCGGATCAACCTTCAAACAGGCCTCGAACAACCAGTGTGGCTAAAACCAAGGTTCAGATCTGGTCTTCCCAACAGTGGAACAAATACGGGACAACCCATGCCACCACAACAACCAACGTGGAAGAGCCACCGCGTAATCTCTTTACCACTCCCCTACTGGAAAAGGATCTCACAAAAACACCGGCGACCTCTCCAGAAACAGAGAGCCAGACATGGAAAAGATGCCTTAGTGTGCTAAGAAGGAGTTGCGCCTGAGTAGCGCCAAGTGACCATTGTGTCTCAAAAACTACGAAAACCTTGGCACTCTCATTGCAAGAAGAAAGCAAAAAAGAGGTCGGAGTCAGAGCTTGAAATCCCGACTAAACAACGACACAGAGTATGAGCAATCTCACTTCGCGCCTCAGAAGGAGAAGCGCGGGAAGATAAACGCAGGCCTCCATGTGTTACAGGAATTGGGAAGCGGGGTGAGAATGACTGCTGCAGCTGACCTGCAGTATCGGGGAAAATCTGCCAGGATGGGCGGCGATACCAGTGCCATGTAGGCTTGGAAACCGCAGGTTCATTGACATACTAGGGCGAGGACGCTCCCAAGTGGAAGCTCTTCAAGTTCAGAATCCTGAAACAGTGGGCGTAAGCGCCGAAAGAGAAGAAGTTCATCCTCGACTCCTTAGACGGTCAGCGAAGCGCCGAAACAAGAGAAAGCACGTTCTCTGGTGATTCCTCGGACAACGAGGATAGCGAGACTGGACACTGGAAATCCAAGGGAAGGTATCGCGACCAGGAGGAGGAAGACTTGTCCCTTCCCTGGCGTCGCCAAAAGGTTGACGCGTTCACTTCGGCACACGGTGACTTCTCAGAAAATAAAATGAGGCGCATGCCCGCCAATGTGAAAACCTATGATGGAACAGGTGACCACCGACGATCACCTAAAAATTTTGAATCAGCTGCTACTATCGAAAATTGGCCACAACCTGTGTGGTGCCACATGTTCAATTCCACACTAGTGGGAAATGCACGAACTGGTTGATAGCTTCCACGTAGAAGCATTGATGGCTTCGAAGAGTGAGGAAGGCGTTTCGCCTAAACTTCACTCAAAGGAAAAAGTGTGCTAAAAACCCTGTCGAACTCGCTAGAGTGAAAACAGCGCCAGGGGAATCCAAGCGCCTACATGGAGCGCTTCAAAGATGAGTGCATACAAGTCAAAGCATGCCAGAAGTTTGAAGATCTCAGGGGTTCATGAATGGGATCAATAAACCAGAACTCATAAAGATTTGAATGACAGATCCCCAAACATTTGATGAACTTATGAAGCATACAAGGTCCTTTATCAAGGAGAAGCTGCTGCGCAGATAGCAAGAAAGGTTAATCCAACTACAGGTCAGGAACAACCTCGAAGACAATCCCAGACCAGAGTAGAAACGCAGCAGGAATTACCGCAGCCGGGGAAGTGTGACGAGATAATGATAAATACACCCCGCTAACCAAAACTCCAAAAGAGATATTCGTGACCGAAGGTGCAAACTTCCCAAGACCCCCACCAATGCGCACTCCGGAAGAACGACGCGTGGGAAGCGGATACTGCGACTATCATGGACAGAAGGGCCACACTACCAATGAGTGTGTTCAATTGCGCCAACTAATAGAAAAACTGGTAAAAGAAGGCAGATTGGACCACTTAGTCAAGAACATCAAGGAGGGAAAAGATAGGCGGAAGAATGGGAACAAGAAGGAAGCACCCAAATATAAGGCTGACACCATATACATGATACAATCATGGCAGCGAGTAACTAGGCAGAAGGTCAGCCAGAAATTTTCTCGTGGAAGTGAAATCTCTTTCCCCACCTTGACTGCGGACAACGCAGTACTAGAGCCGCTCACCATTGAAATTAATGCGGGGGGTCACGATATCCACCGCATGTATGTTGATGGAGGAGTATCGGCAGACATAATGTATGAACACTGTTTCAAGCGACTACGACCTGAGATACGCAGTCAGTTAAGCCCTGTCATGACAGCGCTGACTGGTTTTACAGGAGAAAAGATATGGCCTATGGGGCAAATACGCCTACTAGTTAGCATGGGTAATAAAGAACACTTCGCAACAGCATGGATGAATTTTATGGTGATTAAATCCCCTTAGCCATACAATGGCATTATCGGAAGACCAGGGATATCGCCATGCGCGCAGCACCGTCTGGCGCATGGGATGCTCAAATTCCCAGTGGAAGGTGGTATTGTTACTCTCTACAACACTACTGTACCACATAGCGAATGTAACACGATTAAAGGTGAGACGGCATCCATTCCAGACAGCGCAACCAAAGTTCCAAACCAAGGTTGCAATTCACCCTGATTACCCAGAACAAGAAGTATTGATTGGAGGATCGCTGTCGGATAATGGCAAGGCAGCCATATGCGCACTCCTGCAAAAGAATCTGGATATCTTTGCATGGGAACCAAAACACATGACCGGTGTACCACGCTCAATTACAGAACACACGTTGAGAACCCGACAAGGATATTCTCTAGTACGTCAGAAGAAGCGCGGCCAAGCTCCGGAGCGCGCACAAGCAATTCTGGCAGAAGTACACAAACTTGTGGACGCAGGTATCATGCGAGAGGTCTATTACCATGACTGGCTATCCAACCCAGTGATGGTCAAGAAAAGCGATGGCAGTTGGAGAATGTGCGTGGACTTCACAGATCTCAACAAGGCATGTCCACAAGACTGTTACCCACTACCGGAGATAGACTGGAAAGTAGAGTCTTTGTGTGGATACCCACTTAAATGCTTCTTAGATGCATACAAAGGATACCACCAAATCCAGATGGCTAAAGAAGATGAGGAAAAAATGGCCTTCCATACAAGCCAAAGGCGTCTCTGCTATACTAAAATGCCCTTCGGCCGAAGAACGCAGCGCCACCTACCCGGCGGTTAGTAGATAATGCATTTGAAAAACAGGTGGGCTGCAACCTCGAAGTTTATGTTGACGACTTGGTCATAAAAAGCCATACTGAGGATGAATTGGTGCGCGACATTGAGGAAACATTTCGGACTCTCAAAAAGATCAACATGAAGCTAAATCCTAAGAAATGCACTTTTGGCGCTACAGAAGATATGTTTCTCGGATACCGATAGAACCGGATGGCATTAAACCATGCCCGAAAAAACTAAAGGCGGTTATCGAACTTCCCTCACGCGACATTGAAGGAAGTCCAATCTCTCAATGGAAAACGGCCGGCCTAAATAGATTCTGTCCAAATCAGCAGACAAGTCTCCCTCTCTTTAAAACACTCAAGAAGTGTATAAAAAGGGAGATTTTCACTGACTACGGAGGCGAAAGAAGCCTTTACACAACTTAAATAACACCTGAAACGCTCCCCACACTAGTCGCACCCCAACCGGGGAAGAATTAATTATGTATGTATTATCTGCGACTCATGGAGCAAAGCGCGATACTGGACGGATAGGAATTCAGTACAAACGTCAGTGTACTTTGTAAGCAAAGCGCTTAAGAAAACGGAGATTAATTACAGCGCAATGGAGAAGTTGGTCCTGGCGTTAGTGTTCGCCGCCAAATGGCTGCGCAGGTACTTCCAGGCACACCCCATAGCGGTGATCACAGACCAACCGATCAAGCAAATCATCTCCAAACCCGATGCCTCGGGACGACTGCAGAAGTGGAGTGTGTTGCTGGGAGAGCATAACATCTCCTACAGACCACGCACTGCAGTTAAACGGAAGATACTAGCAGACTTCCTTATTGAAAAACCGGATACTGAAGACCCACCTTCATAAGGCAAGGTGGCAACTAGGGGTGCTATTCGGGTCGGGTTGGTCGGGTTCGGGTCAAACGGGTCGGGTCCAAGTCGGGTCGAGGCTAAAAATAATATACCCGAACCCGACCCTATTTGAACTCGGGTTAGTCGGGTTCGGGTCAAGTCGGGTCGGGTCAAGTCGGGTCGGGTCTGGTCGGGTTCGGGTCTGTCCCATTTACAAAATCATAGAATTTAATTTCTAAAATAACACATGTATAAATGACACATTTTTTCGGTTGCATTTGTTTGTTACATATTTTTTTGATACAATTGTTTTTCTTGTTCCCTATAAAACAGAAAGAATAATGAGTACGTAGTCATTTTTCACGTAAAATAAACCATGCAAGTAGTCATTCTGCACATATAATAGTATCACCTGAATAATGAGTACGTAGTAGCAATTAGTTAATAATATATATTTCACAAAAGCAGTATATTATAATTTGAGAGGAAATGATGTGAAAATTCGCCATCTGAACAAGAGTTGTGTAATAGAGTTTTAAATTTTGAATCAGATAGAAAATAGTTGGCCTTTTTACTTACGTTGGCATGGGGTATTTGAGTCAATTTAGTAACTAACACCTCCTCTAAATTTGAAACGTTACATTGATGAGCGTTTAATATTGAGCTATTTGTCTAAATATAACAGCTCCATTCTATTCAACCAAACAAAGCTTTTTGCCAAAGGTGAGCTTTTTTTACGAAACAAACAACTAAAAGCTCTAAAAAAGCTTGCTGCCAAACAGGCCCTCAACGTTCATATAAATGTTCATATAAATGCCTTTAAACATATTTTAAAACAACATTAATTAGACTTTTAAAGAATACATTCAACAATTAAAATTAAATAAAGATTTAAAAAAAAAAATAATAAATAAAAAAAAAATCCTAACTCGGGTTAGTCGGGTTGACCCGAACCCGACTAAGCAAAGTATTTAAACCCGATACCTGACCCTAATTCGTACTCGGGTTAAACGGGTTGACCCGATTGACCCGAGTTAGACTTTGGACCCGAGTAACCCGACCCGATTATCTTTAGTCAGGTTCGGGGTCCGGGTCGGGTCCGGGTCGGGTCGGGATTTTTGACACCCCTAGTGGCAACACAAGACCCATGGATCTTGTTTACGGATGGATCTTCATGCGTGGATGGGTCGGGAGCAGGCCTTATACTCACAAGCCCAGAAGGGATGGAATTCACTTACGCACTGCGTTTTGAATTCACTGCAACAAACAATGAGGCAGAGTATGAAGCCCTAATTGCCGGACTACGCATTGCAGCTCGAATGGGCGTACGCAACCTGGAAGCAAATTTGGATTCTCGGCTAGTAGCCAACCATGTGTTGGGCCAGTACGTAGGGGTGGAAACGAGCCGAGCCGAGCTCGAGCTCGTTAAGGCTCGAGCTCGGCTCGTTTATATATATAAAGCTCGAGCTCGGGCTCGAGCTCGTTCCGAGCCTTATACTTTGAGCTCGAGCTCGTGAAAATTTTCAAAAGCTCGAGCTCGGCTCGGGCTCGACTAATTTTATGATGTTTTGAGCTCGGCTCGTTAATTACATAAAGCTCGAGCTCGTTTACTACTTTTAAGCTCGTTTATACGTTATAGCGATATATACACGTATATAATTCTAGGGCTCGTTTAGGCTCGCGAGCCTACTCGAGCTTTTTGTACAGAGCTCGGGCTCGAGCTCGATTATTAAATGAGCCCAAAATTAGGCTCGAGCTCGGGCTCGAGCTCGTTTAAGCTCGGCACGTTCGAGCTTTTTACCGATCCGATCCCGAGCTTTTCACGAGCGGCTCGGCTCGTTTACACCCCTACCAGTACGTGGCTAAAGAAGAAAACATGATCCAATACCTGGACAAGACCAAATCACTAATTCAAAGTTTCGACAGGTTTACCATTAAGCAAGTCCATAGGGGGAAAATAGAAAGGCGGATGCGCTAAGCAAGATTGCATCCACAAGCTTTGCACACCTGTCAAAACAAGTATTGGTAGAAACGCTGAAGAGCAAGTCCATCTCGGAGATGGAAATATCCACAGTAATAGAAGAGGAAGGACCTACGTGGATGACACCAATAATGGAATTCATAAGTAAGGGCGTATTGCCCCAAGAACAGAAGGAAGCTCGAAGAATACGGCGCACAGCACAGAGGTTTGAACTTCGAGATGGTGTCATATATCGACGCTCCTTTCTGCAACCATGGCTCCCACGCATCGGCTACAAGCTAATTATGTACTTAGGGAAATCCACGCTGGTTCATGCAGCATGCACTTGGGACCACGGTCCGTAGTGGCGGGCGCTTTACGGTCGAGGATACTATTGGCCCACCATGCACCGTGGACGCGGGAATTAATAAGAAAGTGCGCGGATCGCCACTGTCTAGTTCACGACCCGTTCGCGCCAACCACAACAGGAGCTAACGCCTATCACGGCGCCATGGCCATTCTACAAATGGGGTATTGACATTGCAGGTCCCTTCCCTGTTGCAGCAGGAGGATTGAAGTTTCTCATAGTGGCCATAGACTACTTCACCAAGTGGATAGAAGCAAAGGCAGTGGTAACGATTACTGGCAATCAGGTCAAACGCTTTGTTTGGGAAAATATTGTATGCCGCTTCGGACTACCTGGAGAAATTATCTCGGACAACGGGAAACAATTTTGTGACAACCCCTTCAAGGACTGGTGCGGGAAGTTGAATATCACGTAGCACTTCGCGTCGGTTAAACATCCACAAACCAACGGCTTAGTAGAGCGGGAAAATCGAAGTCTGGGTGAAGGAATTAAGGCACGTCTGGACAAGCACAAGGGAAGGTGGATAGAAGAATTATCGCATGTTTTGTGGGCGCACCGCACGTCAATCAAAACTAGCACGGGAGACACTCCCTTTTCTCTAGTCTATGGGACAGAGGCCGTTATACCAACCGAGATTGGGATTCCAACTATTCGCACTGCTGAAATCAATGTCGCAACTAATGACGACGAGCTGCGTATCAACTTAGACCTATTGGAGGAAAAACGCAAGCTCGCAGCTATATGTGAAGCAAGATCGAAGTCAAAAATGAAGGGATACTACGATGCTAAAGTGCGCAGTGTTTCATTCAGACCAAGTGACTTCATATACCGCGCCAATGACGCGAGCCACGCAGAACCACATAAAACTTGGGCGAAGTGGGAAGGACCCTATGAGGTTATCTTGAAGCATTAGGAACAGGCGTACAAGCCGAGACATGGATAGTCGCGAACTACCACGCACATGGAACATTTGCAATCTTAAGCGATGTTATCTCTAGGACTGGCTACGGCCCAACACACGGACATTCTAGCACTTTAGTGAAGTGCCCAATAATTATCTGTGTATTTACATCTTGTTTTATTTAGGCAATATCTTATTTATTTTTCACAAAAACTTGCAAGTCTTAATAAAACGTCGCGGTTTCTAGCTAACTCCGTGACATATTCCAATTTGTTATTTCTATATAATTTATGTCTTAACATTGTTTATCTTTTGCCTACATGGCGTGCATGCATTTAATAAACCCACGATGGTTAAAGGATGAGTAAACATACTAAATAACTCGTTGAGTAAGAGGGTTGCAAACCCATCAACGTTGGATCACGTATCCTTGTTAAACACCTTGTTCTCAAGACGTTGGAATAAGTTTGGTGCGCATCCCACCGGCCAGTGCGCAACTATGCTACACTCTGCACGTTTAACAAATTAGGAATCAAGACACTTAACTCCTTGATATGATATTTACAGTACGCTGTATATCACACCATACACGATTATGATACGACTACTTAGAAATTATGTTTTAAGTATACCGTGATTTTTCATACACGACTATGAACTTCCTATATTCTTCGCGCTTAGGTAACAGTTTGATTCTTGGACAACAAGTACGTTTTTTATGCAAAAACGAACAACTAAGTACAAACATTACAAAGTTGCGATAATACCAACACGCATTCAACAAAAGGGGAATTTTATTAAATACCATGCGTTCTTATAAAAAGGATAATTACAAATACAAGTTATTATCTACATACTCCTACAACGCCTAAGAGATGAATTCCCCACACAGCTTGCAGCATCCCCCACCTCGTTCAGCTTCTTCAACAAGTCGGAGTCTTGGCGATACATCGTTAACGCTAACCGTACCCCATCAGATTTGGGGAGATGAGCTGCACCGATACCGCACAAAATGGCCTTACATTTAATCCCTTCCTTTTTCGCAAGTCTTGTAGCATGTGCTTCCAACACTTGTTTTAAGGGCACTTCCTTCTCCGTAGAAGGGATTCAAGATATCCTTGGGGCTAGCAAACACGGGCACTTGGAGTTGAGATTCATCGGGTTTCAAAAAATGGTCCAGATGTGCTTCCGCATTTTCAGCGCGATGCCGAGCTAAGGTCAGCCCCTCCATAATGACCCCTATAGGGTAATCCTGGTCGCGCTCTAACTCAGAAATCATGGGAAGCTCCAAAGACTTCATCTTCTCCATAGCGCCACCGGATCATCGTATGATTGCATTATACCCGTGCACCTTATCGGCAGGCACCTTCAACAAATTATCCCTTGAAGCTCCTCAACATTCTTACGCTTACCCCGCTAAAGCGCATGAGCGACTCCTCCAAACGCGTCCACTACTTCTTGCGACTCCAAGGTCTTTGAGGCGCAAGCCGCAGACCATGGATGATTAGCCACTGCGCTCGGCAATAGTAGGCGAGGAGTTGGGGATATAACTCCTCATCTTATTCGGTGAGCTTGCGCAACTTTATCTCTGCGCTTCCAATGAGGCTGCTCGGTGGCACCAAAACTTTCAACTGCGAGACCAACTCTTCCTTGCCCTTCTCAAGATACTTCAGGCCCGAGACACGAAGCCTTATACCCGGAGGACGCAGCACGCTCTGATTTATTTGACCCGGCAAAGGCGCTATCTTTTCTTGGCACCAGTTATGGGCGTACGAGCTCAGGCCCTCTGTTTCAGCCTTGGCACTATCCAACTGCGTCTCCAGCAACGCAATCTGTTAATCTTTTTGAGCGCTCTGGCTACCTTCTCCAGAGTTCTTGGCTTTTAGCTTCTCCACCAGTGAAATTTGATGCGCAGCGGCCAGTACCAACTCTTCGACAAGCTGTTCCATTGGCGCATCCTCACCACCAATGGGTCGGCGCTTTGGCTGTGTGGCTCGGAAAAGCGGGATGTACAGGACTAGCCCCGGGCGACTCTGCAGAGTGCTCAAACCTGCACACAAGAAAAGGAATTAATAACTGTTTCTCACATAACCAGGGATGCGCAAAACACATTGACTATATTACTTACTGTGGACCAGCGGTATCATCTGACGGGGGAGGCGATGCAACATCACTCGAGGACGATTCCACCACATGGACAACGGGGCGCTTCTTTCTCGAGGAGCTCGCGCCGTCACCTTCGCGCGATCTCTTGCGCTTCAACCCTTGGTCATCCTCCTCCTCCTCTTCTTCCATGTGCTCCGCCACTCCTACTTGTGACGGCTGCACTACGGGAGTAGGCACACTAGGGCCCGGCATGCTTTGCAGTGGGGTCGCTTCCAGTGCGACAGATGAGCTAGCCTCCGCTTCTCCCAGATCCATTTCCACGACACGCCCTCTGCAGAACATCGAGAATAGGCTCTTCACCCTCTCTCAGCGGTCGCGTCCCTACATTCACTTGTCGCGGCTTCGTCAGTTGTACGACTTTGAATAGGTCCATTTCTGCGCAACAAAAACAAACAACAAAAACAAATTACGACAAGTACAAAGAAGAACGGAAAAAGCTCACAGTAATATAGCACAACAGAATGCAAAGAGACAAGAACCCACCCTGACCATCCGCGCCTAAAAAAATTGGAACCTCATCAGGTCTACCAAAAATAGTTGCGGCTAATGCCCATGTGCACCAAAAATTCCTCGGGGTAGGAATTAATGGGGATGCGATTGGTGTTTATTGTATCTGCATCTTCAACACTATACGATCCAGGGAGGGGGCGCTCATCCTTTTGTAGTGAACCCTGAGTGAAGAAGTCAAAGTGCGATGGGAAGCACGCTTCATCAACCCAGAAAAAGGATTCTTTCCAATTCCTAAGCGCGTCTAATTTTTTAGTATAACACTGAAGTCGCCCAGGGCACTTAGCGAATGACACCCACCCGTTTGACCACGTTGTGTGGTAAAACGCGCGGAACAGGTGAATAGTCGGGTTAATGGCCAGTAAGCGGCAATTAACCTCGAAGTTGGTGATTTTAGCTGCACCTATGCGTAGTAGCCGGATATATGCAGACGGTAGTAGTTTAACACGTCGCTCAGGAATAAAGATATGGGCACACGTTGATTCGCGAACTCGAAAAAACGCGTGTATAGCCCTATTTTCCCCTCGGGAAAGTCCGTAATTGACGCATTAACACCCGCAACTTCCGAATGCACCGCGAGGGGAATATAATAATCCGAAGAGAACTTTAGAAGTTCGTCCTCAGTTATGTCGGACGTGAAATCAGATAAACCACGAACCATGGTAAAGTTTTTTTTATGGCGCACTCGCGTTTACCTTTGGAATGATAAGAACGTTCTCGGTTACAAGATTGAAGGTTTGTTAACAATGGCGGATTTTTACTGTGATAATCACAGTAAAAGGAAGATGGATGGTTATATAATTTCCGTTAGCCACGCGATGTACGACACGTGGATTCCACTCACTTTCAATGAGTGGCTAGGATATGTTGAAATGACAAGATGGCAGTTACTTTCCCCCGAATTCCGAGGCATTCATTTGAATACATTTGGATTAGATTCATCGTATATTCTTCAAGGCGGGAAACTTCTCCGCTACGCTATGAGGAATTTCAACGCTACAGTTCTTAGTCTAGCATCCGCAGTTAGTCACTACGCATACTAGACTGGGGGGGACATGATGACGTATAGTCCGCATTCGGGTCACGAACCCGACCAGTGAACGCCACTAACAAGCCCATTAAGAATGGGCTAATCCAATAACTGTTTGGGCTCACGAAAGCCCAAGTCCGAAGTTATTTATGGAATAAGATATCGGATATCTCCTAACTTTGGAGATAATCGTTTACCAACCGACTTAGGCGGGATGCGCCGAAGGTTGGGGAACACGAAACCAACAAGGATTTCGTGTGTGTATAAGGGGATTCCATTCCTCATTAAAGGTACGATCTACGAACCCTAATTCTTAAATATACTCTCAAACCGATTTCTTACTCTCACGCCGGAGGACAATCGTGGGAGACAATCCCACGGTAAGCCTAACGGTGTTTTCTGTTTTCTTAGTGCGCAGGTCTCAAGCATTAAGATATAATTGATACGGAATCGGACCCAAATAAGGAACGCCCAACTTTTGTATCAACAGTTGGAATTTGACGAAATATATATTTATACATGAAAATGCTAATAGAACTATGAAATATAAATAATAAATGGGCTTTTGTACCAAAAATATCGATAACAAGATTTATCTTGTTATTTACTATTTTTAAACGGAAACTAACGACTAAATTGGAAATGTTTTGTAATGAATAAGTAATTAATGTTTTGAGTACACGTTTATCAATAAATATCAATTGTGGACATTTAATATTAGTTAAGTATTTATTTGCTTACGTTGTGTGCATGGGTTACGGATAACCTAACATTAATAGTGTTGATCCACGTGGGTAGCGGACTTATTAGGTTGACGAATCTAATAAGAGCCCGCTAGGTACGTTGGGTAACCTTATTAATGGGTGACTTATCCTTATGACTCGTTAGGATGCGACCGGTTTATGGAATAATAAGTGATACGAATGAATAATTGAGTTTATCGAGTTGACGAATTCGATAAGGTCTACTGTTTATTCCGAAACTTATTGGACTATGGAGCTTATCGCTTAGACTTCTCATTGTGTCGCATTGAGTCACATATTGTGTTGAATGGAGTTGCATATTGTGTTGCGATGCATAGCATATTGGTTGTTTGAGTGCATTCATGGCATCATATTGAGTCGATACACCCACATGAGGAATACCAAACACTAGGATTAAACGGTGAAACGAGACATTTTGGAAATAACAAAATGGAATACATTGGGGTAGATAACGTTGATTTTGAGGAATATATATATTAAAGTTGGTCTACATTAATAGGTTGTGCCGAGTCAATAGTTCTTTGTGTCTTGATACCGTTATCTTCTGCTAGTGTTTATTTGTGCGTTGATTCTTTGAGGTGAGTTTCATAGCCCCACTTTTATATACGTTTTAACTATATTGGGGTGAGAATCATGCTACTGTTTTTGGACCGTGAAAACTATTTGGATTTGCTTATGTGCTTGACTGTGCAGATAGATGAGCGGTAGTTGTTGCCTTAGACTAGGTTAGACCGTTGCCTAGCTAAGAAGAGACTTCTACCTCGACCTAGTCCGGGGTTGGCAATTGTTTTAGATTTTGCCACAACAGTCTTTGGATTAGAGTCGCGGGGCCCGAGTAATCCCTGAATGAGGGATATGATTGGAGATCTGGGTAGGATCAGTGTGTGAAACGGTATTTATCTATCTTAGGTCTTGCATAGCAAATCAACTCTTCAAGTCCACTATGATTTTGTTGAACTTAAACCTATGAACTCACCAACGTAAGCTGACCTTTTAACATGATTTCTCATGTAATTGAGAGATGTTTGGAATACGTGATCGGTGGAAGCTTGGCAAGAAGGCGGGGTTCAAGGATCATTTCTGACTCTGATAAACTATGGGGGACCTATTTTATTAAACTATGTTTTGGGCCTAATATTTATACTTGTGGATTAAATGTTTTGAATAACTAAATTTGGGATTGGTTTTGAATGTCAAATGACTATCTATTTGCTATACTTGTGTGCGATACCAATCCAATAGTAACGCCCCGAAAACTTGATTAAGTCTTCCGCTGTACCGAGATTTGGGGGTGTTACACTTTCCAGCCAAACAAAATACACTCCGGCAGCCAACACTATTTTTCTCAAAACACTTCTAATGGCATTATTATTGTTTGACTGAACTACAACATTCACAATCCCAGACCAATTGTTAGGAAGAGACTTAGAATGAACATGGTCGGCCATTACTGGGGCACCCAATCGCTTGAAGGTCGCTAGAGAGAGAATGCTAACGTGACATGGAAAATAGGAGGGATTAACCCTCCCATGGAGGCAGCCTAATACCCAATAGCATTCCTTACTACCTCTATTATTTTTTTCATCGCCATTCCTTGATTTTAAACCAAGAGTCCCCTAATAGCTTTATACGGCTATACCTTAGTTGGTGCATTTACATTACATTACAACTAGCAGGGTACCCGCGCGATGCGGTGGCGGGTACCCTGTGACTAAATTTTTCGGCGAACAAATGTTATTTTGTTTTGAGCTACTGGATTTCAGATTTATGTTTTGAAAGTTTAATTAGATTCTACATTGTGGTTAAAGAGTTGTATATTTTGGTGAATGGGTGAATTAAATTGTGTATTAATTGTATGTGTTGAATAGTGTGTTTTTAGTTTTATTTTATTTGTATATTGTGCTTAGGTAGTTGTATATGTAGGTGATGGGGTGTATCAATTGTATGTAGGGGTGTCATTCGGGTCGGGTCGGTCGGGTTCGGGTCAGTCGGGTCGGGTCGAAGTCGGGTCAAGCCAAAAAATAATATACCCGAACCCGACCCTATTTGAATTCGGGTTGGTCGGGTTCGGGTCAAATCGGGTCGGGTCAAGTCGGGTCGGGTCAAGTCGGGTTCGGGTCAAGTCCATTTATATAATTCTAGAATTTAATTTCTTAAATTTAGTAACCAAACGTTATGAATATAATGTCTATTGGTTTTTAAAAGGTTATTATATTCATACCAGTAGAGCAATGCACTAATACATGCATTTTATAGTTGGATTTACACATTTTCTTTTTTTAATGCATTTTGTTTTCAATCTGAGGTCAATTATATAGAATGAAAATGAATATAAAACCAAATATATGAATCAATATATGTTCATGCACTAATTTGGGCCTTTCAATTAAATAAAGATTGGGAAAAGTTAAAAAAAAAAAAAAAAAGAGTCGGGTTAGTCGGGTCGACCCGAACCCGAATTTTCAAATATTTTGAACCCGATACCCGACCCTTGTTCGTACTCGGGTTGACCCGATTGACCCGAATTGGATTTTGGACCCGAGTAACCCGACCCGAATATCCTTCGTTGGGTTCGGGTCGGGTCGGGAAATATGACACCCCTAATTGTATGTATGTAAGAAATACTACATCCGTCTCAAAATTATAGTCCCCTATTGACTTTTTCGGTCTTTCCTTTTTAACTTTGACCTTAAATATTTTTGTTTGTGTTATACAATAGTTGATGAAAAATATACTACTAAAAAGTACCTTTAAAACACAATCCATTCATATAATTTGCATCAAGTATTATATAACACAAACAAAAATATTTAAGGTCAAAGTTGTAAAAGAAAGACCGAAAAAGTCAATAGAGGACTATAATTTTGGGACGGAGGGAGTAGTATTTTTCTTAAAATCAATTGTGCTTTACATAATTATACATTATGTTTTATAAGTAGTATTTACTTAAATTCTAATTTAGGAAATCTTAAAACTCATAAATAGAAAAAAGAGTCATCACTCCATTATAAATAGTATAGATATACTATGGAGCGTGGAAAACGATTGTGTATTGCCATATTTTTTTAATAAAAAGTATTTTTTTAGCCTAAAACATAAGCTTAGTCAGCTTAAAAATAATAGAAATTTACAAAAGAGACTCCACGCTATGTAACATTTTGCAAAAAACTATCATGGACTTTTTGCTATTTGTGATTTTTTTTATATACCAAATTGTATTTATCAAATATCTAACAGATATCTTGCGATTTGTTTAATAAAAAATATACTACCGGAAAAGTGTCTGGATAATGAACAAAATGAGCCGATATTGATATACTTTTAACAAACGTACGATTTTATAAAAAAAAAGTCGACGGTTAATATATATTTTTATTTAAAAAAAAAATTTGAAATGCACCCTAAACTTATTAAACACTTTAAAAAACTATCTTAAAATTTGATTAAACTACATGGCCAACGACATACAATTCTATGAGATTTTGAATTATAAATACGTAACTACAAACGAAACAATAATAAAACGAGCCAAATATTGATATACTTTTAGAGCCCTAATTGGCATGCCTAATGAGTATGCCTAAAAACCAAGGTTGTAAAAATCGCTAGGCGCTAGTGAGGCGGTCGGGTAGAGCCTAGCGATTAATCGGTTAGGCGGGGATTAATCGGATTGAAATTTTTATACACAAAATTGTAATTTTAGATATTATATTATATTATATGTATGAGATAAGCATAGTGCATCAAAGTTCAAATATTTCAAGTGTTCAAATATAAACATAATAATAATTCTTCAAAGTTTAAAGTCAAATATAGATATTACTCGGTTTGTTTACCATTTTTAAGCGATCTTGACAAAAATTTTTTCCGATTAATCGATTTGTTGACCGAATTTTAAGCGATTTTGTCTGATTTTTAAGCGATTTTGTTGACCGATTTTTAAGCGATTTTGTCAAATTAATCCGATTAGACTGATTTTGTCCGATTAATCGGTTTGTTGACCGATTTTTAAGCGATCTTTGACCAAACCGATTAAATAGGCCGATTATGATAAATCTGGGCGCTTAGTGACCGATCAGCGATTATGCGAAGATTAATCGGCCGCCTGGGTCGATTTTTACAACAGAGCTAAAAACATGCCTAAACATATGTGTCATTATCTGATTGGTGACATCAGGAGAACCCATTTATTCACATTTTTTCTTTCCCCTCATATCTACTATCTATTTTGTCACTTGTCTTAACCCTCTGTTAGGCATGTTTTTAGGCACAAGAGTTAGGTCTCTGAATCATTTTTCATACTTTTAACTAACGAGCAAAAAACTATCTTATTAAATACTTTTAAAAGCTATCTTAAAATTTGCTTAAAAAACATGGCGAACGACGTACAATTCTATAATATTTCGAATTATAAATATGTAACTACAAACGAAACGTAGTAAAACAAGCCAAATATTAATATACTTTTAGTGTCCTGATCAGCCAACTATGTAACTATCTTAAAATGCACCCTAAACTTATTACATAATTTTTAAAAACTATCTTAAAATTTGCTTAAACTACATGGCCAGCGAAGTACAATTCTATGAGATCTAAATTATAAATACGTAACTACAAACGAACTGATAATAAATGAGTCAACTATTGATATATTTTTAAAGCTCTGATTGACATGTCTAAAAACATGCTAAAACATATGTGTCATTCTCTGATTGGTAACATCAAAAGATTCACTTATTCACATTTTATTTTTCCTCATCTTCATCATCTATTTTGTTATTTGTCTTAACCCTCTTGTTAAGCATGTTTTTAGACACAAGAGTTAGGTCTTTGAATCATTTTCCATACTTTTAACTAATGAGCAAAAAACCTCTTTGCAACGCGCGGGGTGCGAGTTTTCTCGTTTGAGGACTAAAAGAAATGTTATGAGCTTGTTCAAAAGAGGGGCAGAAGGGACTTTGATACAAGTGTAAGGGAGAATGTGTAATATTTTTGCACATTTTCTGTGCAATATAGCCACGCGTCTTTTAACGTCTAGAAAGAGACAAAATGTAGACACGAATCGAACATTCAAAGGGGGTATTCATATTCAATTTTCTAAAGTTGATTGAAATATACAGTATTTGTTAGAACTATTTGTTGGTGTTGCAAGCCTGCAAGGTTTTTCGAAGAACAATTTCTGCAGGTAATTTCTTATATTTTTATGATGTACTATTTGATGAGTTGTATTCATTCAGTTTTCATTTTTATTTTTTTCTTTTTATCTTAGAGTTTTGTGATATAATTGTAGTTAAGATAACGTGGATGACTAAAGGGGTGTTTCGATTAGTTTATCTTTTTCTTTTTGGCTTATTTCCTTGTTTGAGTTCGGAAAGCTTATAAACCACTTTTCCCTACTTACGCTTTTACGAGCCTTATTGATTCATGAGCTTAAGACCTTAAGTTGATAAGCTTGTAGAGTTGTAAGCCGAAAAAAGTAGGCTATGAGCTTTTTTTTTAGTTTCAAATAAGCATATAAGCCAGAAAAATAAACTAATTTAAACAAAAAGTAACTTTTTCTAATAACAATAGGGCGAGTGTAGAATTGCTAGACACCAAAGGCTAGACACAGTGGGTCTTAAAATATCGGTTGGTCAAGTTGGGTGACCGACATTCTAGTCGGTCAGTGTGGCATTTTGGTCACATATCGAACATAAAAAAAACTATCGGTCTCAAATTCGACCGATAGCAAAAAATATGTCCCATTTGATATTTAATAAAAAAAAAAAACTTGGTCAACGACTGTGGTAACTTGGTCGTGTCTCGTTATCGGAGAGTGAAAGCTGATGTGCCAAGGGATGACCCGGGTCACGACTGTGTCTAGCCTTAGTCCAACCATCTTCATTTTTGCTTCTTCAAATATGTAGAAAAAAACATCATTTAAGTATATTCTTTCTTTAAAAAAATTTCAGTTCCAATCTACTCCCATAGCCCAGCTCCAAACTTTAGCACTTTTATTATTATTATTTTTTTTATTATTTTTATTTTTTTATTTTTTATTTTTTACTTTTTATTTTTTAATGTTCTTGCAATAATACTATTAAAATAAAAGGTTTGAAATATCAAAAACTTATATAGTAACTTAATTTATCTTGGTGCTATGATAATGAGTTGAAATGACAATGAAAATAGATTAAAATGGTAATTTTATTTTTGGAGGAGTGAATAGTGTTTCTCCATATTTTAAGAAAAAGGGGGAATTTCATATATACCCAAAGAAACTTAAAAAATTACATATTTTCTCAAAACACAAGTTTTTAATGCATGATGTACAATGCTATTAAAGCATGCTTTGGGGAAATGTGTAATTATTGAAGTTTGGTTGGGGATGTATGTAAATGCCCCTAAGAAAAAATAACCATCTCCAAATAAATCTCCATATTTAGAGTAAAGGCCGGAGATGTATTTCTCCAAATTTTCATCTCCAAAACTCTAAATTTGAAGATAAGCTAGTTTTGGAGCAAATATTAGAGATGGTTCAAATAAAGAATAAGTAATTAAGTATGCAATGTTGCGAATGTTCGAGTGGCAAAAAAAAAGCCTTTTAAAAATTTAGTCTAATTATTGTGTTTCGGATGGCAAAAGTGACCTTTTCACATAGTAAAGTAGTAAATAAAACTTAATTTTGCTAAACTTTTCCTCTTTACAAGTTTGGCAAATTTACTCATATAGCTGGGTAAAAGTTGAGAGATGACTTGAGCCGTTAACTTTGTTCACACACCATGAGCATCATCCACACTATTTCAAAGTTAATTTTCAAACAACATAACATAACACACAGCATGACAACAACACTGTTTTAGACGTATTATGAGCATCACGCAAATTAGTCATTATTTGTGTTTATACCTACCTATTGTGTTAATTTACTATCCAAGTTTGTGTAGTGACTAATTGGGTCACCCTCATAATACGTATAATAAAGACGATAAGCTTTGATTACCCTTAAGGGAGAATTACATTGATATCCTTAAATAAACTTCAAATTACATCAATATCCTTCAAAAATTTCAAATTACATCATCCTTTAAAATTTTCAAATTACATCAATATCCTTTACAAAGTTCAAAATACTCATGTATATCCAAGCACCCAATTTAATTACAATTAAATGATTTTGATATTCGAAAAACTATTGTAAATATACAATGTTACCTTTTTACCCTTATTTCCCAATATGAAAGGTCACCATGTTGAGTCTTCATCTCTAAAGACTAAGGGTCCGCTTGGTTCAAAGTGGGGAAAGGAAAAGGGAAAGGGAAAGGGAAAAGAATGCAAAGGAATGAGTGAGGTGGGTAATCAATACCTTACCCCCCCCCCAATTTACTCTATAATGGTTCATTACCCACTACGGGGTAATCAAACCCTTACCCCTTCCCAACCAAGCATCAATTTATTTGTGATGTGGGCCCTTTTGAATACTTTACCCATTCCCCACCCCCCCTTAACCCCTAACCAAGCACGCCCTAAAGCTTCCACGTTTCTTCTTGCTTGATCATATTGTTATTAATTAATTCTGTTTGTCTTGTTTCTTACCAAGTGACTTTTACAGAGAAAGATACACGTGATAAGTGAGTACTTAACTTCTTTCTTTGTGGAAAATTGTTTAATAGATTAATTTGAAGATGGAATGATTGTTCTCACTACACAGCTTTTAAGATTCTCAAAATATTATTTATTTACAACAAAAATACAAACCGTACTTTGATTTAAACAAGAAAAATGACAATAAATACAAATAAAATGATAGTGAGATTGATAAGAGAAGAAGAGGGGTGCCAAGAGCCCAAGATGATTGGATGTAGAAACTGAAAATATGGCAACTTTGTTAGCTTGTAACAAGGGTAAAAGGGTAAAATATATAATAAATGTACAATTTAAAATTGACTTATATATAAATTATTTATTTGGATATAGGTGAGTATTTTGAAGTTTTAAAAGGATATACGTGTAATTAGAAATTTAAGAAGGATATTGGTGTAATAAAAGAGTTTTGTAAGGATATAGATTAAAATCTCCCAAACTTTAATTTTTTTTTGAAAGGTGAATTTCTTATAAGGTGCTTCGTGTCGCGGTTCGACAGCGGGAGGTCTAGACTACGTTGTCTAAACCGGGTCCGCGCTAGAGAGCTCCCTCGAAGCGGAAATGCCTATTTCAAATACCCGATGGGTGGAAAACCCCCTACTAATCCGCCCGAAGGCACGACAATTAATAGGGGTAAACCCTTGCCTTTTCCAAGATTCAACCTGGGGTTACTGGCCCAAACCCCTTCATTAAAGGACTACCTTGAAGGAAAATCTCTCATTCAAACCCCTTGCAGGATTTGAACTCAAGACCTCCCTCCCCCAAGAGCTCCTAAGGACTCCAAGGTGGCCAACTGAGCTAAGCCAGTTGGTTCCCAAACTTTAATAATGTATAAATAACACGTATTAAGTAAATTGAAATATGTTAAATATTTTTTGTAGGCAAATGTGATTTATTTCCAAACAGTTTGTCCACCAGTGGTGAGTAGGGGAATTAAATGTGTTTCCTCGAAGTGCACAATATTCCATGTCTCTTGAAATCCGAAACGCAAAGGACTAAACCTGCCAAATTTTAAATTAGTTGTATGTTTTAGCTTAATGCATATATACTACTCCATATTTTTCAACAGGTTTACAACTTCCAGAGAGCCTTTGGGATCATCCTCCCGCCATTTTTCTCATGTCGAAAACTGAGGAAATGAATGGAATCGAGCAACAACCATCGTCACTAACAGAACCAACGCCTGCGGTGTTTACGAGTAAAATGGTGTCACCAATTAATACATTTGTTGCAATGGTAATATGGCTTGGGTCAGTTCATCTTATAGTTTTGCTCAACGTGGTTTCCTTCTTGTTGCTTCCTCCTCACAAATACTTCCTGTAAGTACTTGTTTTATTACTTCTCTTTTTTCTATTTGTTTACTAATAATTGTCAATATAAGTGGTATGTTTTTGTAAGAAGGCTAATACCATAGAATCGCAAAGTACCTGTGCAAATGTTTCACATGGTCATTGTATTTACTTATGCTCCAATTTGAACTGTGATTTTGTTCCATTAAATCGTGTTTTGGTGAAGACACTTGCTTTTTATGACCAATTGGAGCCATAATCAACTCAAAAACATACTTTTAATGACAACGAAAAATTAAACATACTGGCTGGGAAAAAAAAGTAAGTAAAAAGACCACACGCGTACATTTGTGTTCAGTAATCTTCTGATAGAAATTAGTTTGATTCATTTTTCATAATTAATGTGTAATTTATATTTTCAGGGTATTGGGAATGTTTGTGGTGCTTATGTTCATCCCAATTGATGAGAACAGCAAATGGGGATTAGCTTTAGCCAGGTTAATTTATTCCCTTTGTCCCAAAAATAAGCTACTCCGTATCTTATAAATCCCAAGTGCTACTTTTTGCATCAAAATTTAGTTGGTGCTTTTTTAAAAAGTTGCTGCATTTTACAAGTTAAATAGAATAAATATGTTACACCACTAGGCAGAAGTCTAGAGTGATCTTTCATGACCATATGCTTTGTATAATAATCATTTGGATGGATTTTGTATTTATCGTATTATATATCTTAAACCATGTTTACTGGCAGCTTAACGGTAATCTAGTATGTTCACCATGTTATTCATTTCTGTCGAACATATATCATTTCTTCCATGTATAAAGTGTGGTTGTACATTCTGCATTTCTATTATTTTCAATACC
Organism: Chrysanthemum makinoi; assembly: GCA_910596185.1. Classification (NCBI taxonomy): domain Eukaryota; kingdom Viridiplantae; phylum Streptophyta; class Magnoliopsida; order Asterales; family Asteraceae; genus Chrysanthemum; species Chrysanthemum makinoi. The sequence goes on from OU343218.1 coordinate 117,134,455, forward strand.
ATGTACGTAGGCAGTCCATTATGTTTATTCATATGCACTAAATGACTTTGTTTGTTAAGCATTCTAAATGGTGTGATGTTGATCTATAGCTCTGAATCAAATATGATGGTTTAAATTTCAAGATGATATTCAGTTATTCACTAATTAATAATGTCAAGATAGAATCTTGTGGACTAAAATCACTACTTTAAATATTATATTGTCATGTACTAAAAGTATCAAGATTATGCCTAAATCTGTAATATGACCGGTATCATGATTAATTTGAGGTTTCTTACACTGGTAATGTTAGGTCTCCTATACCCTTACGGCGACCATTTCTTGTGGTGGTTGGAAAACCAATACATTTCAAGAAGAATTCTACACCCACAATGGAAGAGGTATTTGAGTTATTACTCTACTTTTCAGGATGATTTTGTAATTTCACTCGTCTTCTGAGTACAAGCATGGTGTGATTGTTGTAGATGTATTTGCATGAGATGATATTTTGATATGCTTTTACATGTTTTATAGGTTCAAGAAGTACATGGTCAGTTTGTGGAAGCACTTCAAAATTTATTCGATAGGCATAAAGCGCGAGCAGGTTATCCTGATCTTGAGTTGAGAATGATGTGATGAGATTGTGAATTTACAAGTGTAAGTTAAGAGTTCAGATTACCAGGTAATGAATAAAGTTCTTAGATGCCAATGAAGTACATTTTGTGGAAATGCATTAAAACCCGATGAATATGTTCTTATCAACTGATTGTTTGGCTATTGGACCACTCGATACGTATAATAAAATACTTGGATAAACCTTCTTAAACTGTCGTGTGAATACATGTTTTTAGGCTTTTTGATTTAAAATAGCAATGATTCCCTATATGAAATCAACCTGTGTTGTGTTCAACCTAATAATTTCGGCCGGTGTCAAAGTTCAGTTAGAATTGTTAGGAGGGAAATAATTGGATTGCAGCACATCAACTATTGCTATCCATCGCTTCATGACCTACGTAACTGTTATACGCATGCCCTCCTCCCTTTGATCACTTTCCTGTTACATTGTCATGCTTCACTTATACTGATTCTGCCCCAAAACAAGTCAAATGTAAAGCCGTTCGTAAAATACTTGAAACGACAAATATCTATATACATTTAATTTGAAAAAAAGTTCATGCAACGAGCCACAGAAAGAAGGTCGACCAAAGGGTAAGCGTGACAGATGCCAAACCGTAAGTCCACAACATGATCACAGAACATTCACTCTCACCAACACCAAATAATTGCACTATCGTACCTGCCATATCAACTGGTTTCATAAACCTCACATAAATCGTAAGACATACTAAAGTTACTGTCTAAAGTTTATAATATCATACCAGTGTTCATGGCTGGTGGAACCGCAAACTGTAACAGAAGAGTAAAAACATATAGGGGATCGGCGTGTACTAAGCCAAGATAAAGCGCTGCTTTGACAATTAAAACGCCAAAAAGTGGCAAGAAAACGTACTTAACTGCCACAATTCCAAAAACAAGTGACAACGAGATACCAGACCCTTTTAGACCTGCAAATCATATATATACACAGTAAGGTCAAGAAACCAAACTTAAGAATGTGAATTTATGATCAGGTTTACCTCTTAAGAGGTTTCCACCCACAATCAATGTCACAATTGGAATCGATGCGTCCCTTTGAATAAACAGAGAGTATAGTACTGTACATAAGTTTTTCCTGTTATCATAAAACAACGATCAAGAGGTTGTGTGAAGGATCATACCCCAGTAAGGATGCTGAGTCTTGAATGACTTGAAGCGGAGCTGTGGTGCCTATGAATAGTCTGCGCAGTGGTGAGACTGTTCCGATCATGAAGCCCACAATCTATTACAACAGAAATCGACATCATTTTGTGCACTTACCATTAGTGATTGATGATAACAAGGTTTGGAATGAACGCATGTTGCGGTGTGTATGATTCTCAGTTAGGCTTAACTGGTTTGATTTTGTTACATCGTTTGCATCCATAGTTTTTATCTCCTGAACTCAACTCTTTTAGCTACCCATTTATGAACTAGCTAATCATAAAACAACTGTGTTCACCTTTAGGTAATCTGAGCCAATTGTTTATTTGGATATAAAATGTGTTAAAGAAAGAGTATACCGCTCCAATGGTTGACGGTGCAAACACCGCTTTCAAGTTGATGTGTTTTGAAATCTTCTCCAAATTTTGCTTCATCACATTTATCATTACCTAATTCAAACCACATGGTGACTTTTAATATCAAACCTGAAAAGTAAATTCAAATGACACTCCAAGTTCCAGAAACAAAAAAGAACCTTTACTTTTCCCTTGATGTTAGTGGAAGACGCAGGCAAAGGAAGCAAACTTTGGGTCAAATCTTCTTGCACGGTTCCTTTTTCGTTACTACTAGAATCTTGAGAGTGACTTGAGGAAACCCGTACTAGGTTGTAAACGTATAACCACAAATATAGCGCTCCAGTCTGATGAGTATTCAATTAGGACCGATTGATACGATATTTCAGAACAAATAAAAAGTTGCTAGTGATTAAAAGTACATACTGCTAATGATAGTGAAGCATAAGCTATGCTATACTCATGACAAATATTAGGATCTCCAAAAGGACTGGCTGTTTCTTTGCATACAGCTGGTAGTATTATTAAAAGCATACTCCCCATGTTTCCTGTTAATCAGAAAAATCATAAGTACAGTCCGTTAGTTACGTTCATAATATGCATCACGGTATTATAAGTTACCTGCTGCACAGGAACCAAGGATGAGGCCCTTTAGGTGCCGAGGTGGTTTAGCAATGATCAAAAGTACCCATCCAAGTGCCGAACCGATTATGTATGTCAGAAAGATATTAACAGGCATAAACCACCTATAGTTTGCAACCACTTGATCATTAAATGATAATTTTGTTTTTGAAGCATGGATTATAATTAAAGCAGGTTAATTGCCCCTGGAAGAAAACTAACATTGATATCATGCTTTCGTAAGTGATTGTACTAGCCAGGTTGCTGCCTACAAGTGCTGGATTAAACACAAAGAACACAATCTGTTCACAAAGGACAGAGCTTTGTAAGACGCATAATTTAAAAAAAAAATCAATCTTTAATGAATTACTAGCAATTCTAAAACTAACAAACTGCTATGGAATGTAAATATATAGATTGCTGTATACAGGAATCCACAACAAGACATATTGAATCTTGAATCATCATATAGAAATATACTCTATCGAGTAGCGAGTACATTTGAAACAGTTGTAGAGTGCAACAATGCTGTGTATATATTATGCTCCGTAACAAGGAAAATGAATCACAAGTCAGATTAGCAAAATATTACCATTTACAGCAGGATTAAAATCAGGATAAGCACTTCATGGTCAATCAAACAAAAATAATATCATCAAAACAAGTCCTATAGAATACATTAGATGCTATGTACACTACGACTCACTATATCATATCATAAATTCATAACTATCTACATCGACTGCTTTATACAAAAAATGAAAAAAATTAACAGATCATACTGAAAATATAAAATAAAGTTCTCAATGGGTTCAACTGAACTGTTGAACTTAACGCCACTCACTATCTAGTAATTTATCATCATGATCATCACACTATCTTGGTTAGCTTGAAGAAAACAAAAAAACTTACATTATTGATTTCCTTTCTTGTACTCTGTCCCAAGATATCAATAGAGTCCAAGGCAAGATATGAGCCAAGTGCGGTAACTATGAGTACTTTGAGAACAGGCATAGAAGCAGTGCAAAACAGGTCCAAAAACCCCATTGATCTCTAATACAAATTAAGCTAGAGTTTACAGAAATTCCGAAAATAAACAAAATCTAATAAAGATTTGTAAAGCCAATTCACAGGTATATATAAAAAACAGTCAACAATAAAGTTTATACAAAAGGGACAATTTTTTGAACTGACATTGTTGGAAGTATTATTAGTTAAGTACAAACTACAAAGCAACAAGCATGCATGGAAAATCATATTCAACTATGTCTAAACTTTGTATCTACTAGTTCATAATTTAAAAAACAACTTAACTTAGAAACAACGTTACGTATGAATTTATAATTGACAATATCTATACTACATATAATAAAAACTATACTACGTATGAAAAAAAAGGGTCAAATCTTGAAAAGTGAAATGTTCAAAGTCAAAGGTGAGAGAAATGTATGTTGTAATTAACACTCTTATTAAAACACCCTATTACTTAAAATTACAATAATTTATTCACATTGTACAACTAATTAAAAAAATATCTACCAAATTAAAAACAATCAATTAAAACACCCTTTACTAAAAAGTACAATAAAATTTTACAATATACAATTTAAACAAGCTACAACATAATCCAAAATATACATAATTAAACACACTAATTAATGTTATTTTTAAAACACCCTAAAATGAATAGTACATGTTATTATACATATTATACAAATTAATAAACACACACAAAGCTTCATACAAGCTAACAAGTTGATGGTACATATAGTTTTGGATATCGGACCGGACCAACGAGTTCAACCGGAAACTGGTGTCGCCACCGGTTTGGGTAACCAATAAAAGCCATCCGAAAAGGTATCAGAGAGGACCCGTTGAAACCTATACAAACTGGTGAATCAGGTCTCATCGAGACCTATTTCTCCGGTTACTCGTCACAGGGTACCCGCCGTCGCAACGTGCGGGTACCCTGCTATACTATATATAAAGAAAAAACCAAAAAGTAAAAAGTGAAAACTTGAAACTAAAAAAGGAAATGTTGAAAACATATATTTTAAAAAGGAAACTATTAATACATATCGCAAACCGGGATGCTTCAAACCCGATGGGTTGACCCGGTTTAATTTGACCCGTTTTTTACCCAACCCGTCGGGTTGACTCGATTTAAATCGACCTATTTTTCAACCGGAGCGGTTCAACCGGTTGAACCACCCCGGTCGAACCGGGTTTCAAAACATTATGTTTAATCCCCAAATCTACAAATTTTTATTATTTTTCGTTTATAACCAATAAAAAAAATTTTAACAGAAAATGATTAATCGCTATAAAATCCTGTTACTATGCACGGATACTCGTCTAGTTTAATATTAGATATGTAAGAATTGTATATTTAGAAAGTGAAAAAATGTGGATCAAAAGATGAACTTTTTTTATAGGGATGAACCCAAAGAATATAATACTTATACACATGGTATATTTTTTAATCTTGAACGTTTTAAAGGATGCTAAAGATCATTAGCTACGTACTCTAGTGTTGTCAACTTTTAATATTAAACTGTTAATGGGAAGATAAGGGTTAAGAAGAAGAGGAATTTTTTTAAATGGATTATAACAAGTACATGTTTACGAAAATAAATTTTGCATATGTCTTTTACGAAAATAAATTTTTACATACTATCCGTTAGATTTAATCCAGGAAAACTTTTGAACCCTATACGTGTTTCTCATTCTTCGATCTTCTAAACGATTGAAAAGTGACTGAAATGTTGGGCGATCAGTGAGGCGAGGAGTGGGGTGATTAACACACTTTCTAGGCGATTCTAAAATTGTGAGCAAGGAGTGGGGCGATTAAATCATTTCTTAAGCGAGTTATGCCAGACGATAGGAATGTTTAGGCGAATGGTGGGCGAGTGATGCTAGGCGAGTGTTTAAAAGTTTTATGCTTTTTATTTTGAAAAAAGGGCACATAAGTTACATAAAAAAATGCCAAAATTCTAAATAAAAAAATCCCATATAGAGTGCTAATATACCATCTAGCCCACATGCTTTTTATTTTATATTATATTTTGCATAGTGTCCTTTTAATTTATAAGTATTATATTTCGCATAGTGTCAAATATTGAGTAGGTTGTCTTTGTGGATTTTTAAGATAGTGAGAATTTCATATATATCTCTCATTTGGTTCAAAGTTTCATATATCCAACCAACCTAACTTAAAATTTTCATATATATTCAATATAAAACTTAAAATTTTCATATATGTCCAAATACCCAATTTATATTTAATTAGAATCTTAAAATACATATTTATTATCATTTAATGTTAAAATAACCATTATACCCTTGTTTCTCTACCCTAGTAACCCAATCGTATTTCTTTTATCAACTTCGTTCAACTACAAACAACAATCAATCAAACTAACTCTTTAAAATAAATGATATGATTCAATTATTAAACGCAAAAATCACCCAAGTTTACTTCAGCTTTGTTCAGCTTTATTATCGTATCAATAATATCTCAAAGGTACGTAAACCAGATGATTTTTTTATACCCTTGTTGCATACATATATATCACAACATCTTTTTATTCCATAATTTTTCTTGTAGAACTTGGGTGAATACGAAGTTTCTAGAAGCAACGACAACAAAGAACAACAACAAAGCTGAAGTAAAGTTCAAGGGAAAAAGAAATACGATAATAAAGCATAACAAATCTGAAGTAAACTTGGGTGATTTTTGCGTTTAATAGTTGAATCATATCATTTATTTTAAAGAGTTAGTTTGATTGATTGATTGTTGTTTGTAATTGAATGAAGTTGATAAAGGAAATACAATTGGGTAACTACGTTAGAGAAACAAGGGTATAATGGTCATTTTAACATTAAATGATAATAAATATGTATTTTAAGATTTTAAGATTTTAAGATTTTAAGATTTTAATTAAATATAAATTGGGTATTTGGACATATATGAAAATTTGAGTTGAGATCAATATAGATTTCATAATTGACATATATCCAATAAATTAATCTTAGTCATTCATTTTTTATCAAAATTAATAAAAAGACTATTTTCACTCTTTTTTTAAAAACAACATATCTTGCAAATGATAAATCTTCAAACTACAAAAAATACACCATCGCAACGAGAATTAAATTATCTTTCTATATATATGCACTACTCTATATTTTCGACAATTTTTTTTTCAAAAATTCCACCCAGAAAAATCATATATGATTTGTAAGATTATATATGATTTGTAAAATCATACATGATTTGTAAAAATCGAATCACATATGATTTTCACAGATCATATATGATTTTTACAAATCACATATGATTTTCAAAAATCATATATGATTTGTAAAAATCATATATGATTTGTAAAAATCAAATCATATATGATTTTCAGAAATCATATATGATTTTTCTGTGCTGAAATTTTGAAAAAAAAAATCGTTAAAAATATATAGAAGTGCATATCTATAGAAAGATAATTTAATTCTCGTCGTGATGGTATGATTTTTTCGCGTAACGATTAACGGTTTGCGAGATATTTAATTTTTTAAAAAAGGGTGAAAGTTTATTTTATTTTATTTTATCAGAAAAATGAATGGCTATGATTAGTTTATTGGATTTATGGTAAATTTGAGATATATATTGAACTTTTGCCATGAAAATTTTAAGTTTTATATTGAATATATATGAAAATTTCAAGTTAGGTTGAATATATATGAAATTTTGAACCAAATGAGGGATATATATGAAATTCTCCACTTAGTATGTCACGTACTAGACAAAAAAGTGATTGGTGACAATGACAACTTTAGTTTATTTTTGTATAGTATTAGAAAAAAGTTCATTTTGATAAATTTGGTATCTAGATGGTTCATTTGAGTAATTTGTTTTAAGAACAAGGTTACAAATAGCGTGAAGCGTGATGTGGCGGCATGACAAAGCCTTAAGCTTTTGCAGTTAAGGTGAAACTTTTGCGTTTTTAAGGCGTGACATTAAGCGACACAAAATATGAAAATATTTATATATTTATATCATATTTCATATATATCGAGTTTACAAAAAGCGTTATACATAATGAATAAGGTTAAGAAACTATCCTTGTATGAATATTTTTATTTTCTAAAAAAAAAAAATATATCGGAGTTGAATAAAAAAAACTCGTCACACCATACGTAAAAGCACGCCTTTCCACTCTTTTTCACGCCTTACTTTAAGCCACGCCTGAAACCAACAACAAGATCTATTTCATAACATCGATTCTACGCGCCTCTTAGAATGCTGGTTAAGAATAAAGATAACATATACTACCTCCGTCCCTAAAAAATTGTCCACTATTGACTTTTAAAGTCTTTTTCTTTTAACTTTGACCTTAAGTTATTTAATTTGTGTTATGTAATACTTGATGAAAATACATTTCAAAACCAATCCATTCATATATTTTGCATCAAATATTACATAACACATATCAAATAATTTAAGGTCAAAGTTAAAGAAAAAAGACTTTAAAAGTCAATAGTAGACATTTATTTAGGGACGGAGCGAGTAATATTTTAGACTTTAGGATGAGTTTATAGGATATTTAAAGACATTTTCTTCTTGTGGTCCAAGCCTAAACACTTTAAGATTCTTTTTCAAAAATGTAAGTTTCGCCTATCAAAAGAAACTAACAAGATTTTGTTTTTTAGTAAAGCTTAGAAGATAACAAGTTTTTGCTTGCCTAAACACATTCAATTTTTATTTCCTCTCTTCCTTTTAGTTTTTGACATAATGCGACATGGCAAAAGTTCAATATAGAACCAAAATTTATCATAGATCCAATCAACCAATAATAGCCATTCATTTTTTTATTATGATAAACTTTCACCCTTTTTTAAAAAATTAAATATCTCGCAAACCGTTAATCGTTACGCGATAAAAATTATACCATCGTGACGAGAATTAAATTATCTTTCTATAGATATGCACTACTATATATTTTTAACAACTTTTTTTTTTCAAAATTTCGGTCAACAAAAATCATATATGATTTGTGAAAATCATATATGATTCGATTTTTACGAATCACATATGATTTTTGAGAATCATATATGATTGTAAAAATCATATATGATTCGTAAAATCGAATCATACATTATTTTTTTAAAATCGTATATGATTCGTAAAAATCATATATGATTTTTTCGGACGGAATTTTTGAAAAAAAATGTTTGTCGAAAATATGTAAAAGTGCATATCTATAGAAAGATAATTTAATTCTCGTCACGATGGTGTATTTTTTATATTTTGATGATTTACCGTTTGTAAGATATGTTGTTTTAAAAAAAAGGAGAAAAATGATTTTGTATTAATTTAGATAAAAAATGGAGGGTTATGATTGGTTCATTTGTTCTATGACAAATATGAGTTCTATATTGATCTCAACTCAATGGGACATTGAGATATATGTATTTGTCAACTATTTTAAGCAAAATATTCTAATTTATATTTTAAGTCCAAGGTCCATTTAAGGTGTTGAATGGAATATGGTTTTTACATCAACTGATACACGTGATTTTTTGATCTTCTTTAGTGGCTTGTGCGAATAAAGTGTGTAAGCCATTATGTCAAATCTATTTTAACTAATAAAACAGAGTTTTTTTTACCATCCTCTAATTAATTTTTTCTTAAATTATCTTGGCCTATCTATGTGATACGTGGCAAACCAGCCATTGACTAAGAGTTTTGAATAATCCCATCCATAATATACGTATTGATAGCATTGAATACATTTAGTTATGACGGCACTTAATATCATTAAAAACATACCATTTTACATCAAATGTTTGAAATGTTCCCTAATGAAATTTGAATTCACGATTTCAAAAGTCCCAACATCGAAGCTTGTGAAATAAGGCAAAATTCGAAATATTTTGAAAATTATGAAATCAAAACATTCTAAACATGACAATTTTTAATAGATTATAACACACTCGTAATGGAGAATATCTCAGTAAGAACGAAGACTGCTTCCACCATTTAAACAATCTTATAGTTGTGTAACTGATATTCCAAAAACAAGTCGCAACAGCTTCTCTTGCTTCACCGTCTTCTCCATCTCTGTTTACTTAAGGAGGTTCATATGTATGATTTTTTCAGTTACCATTCAAATTAATTGATTCCATGCAGGTATCATGATTTATTTTTTTTTAATATTTTTTTTATTTTTATTTTTTTGTTTTGTTGCAATGAATCCAATTTTTAGGTGTATATGAATGATCTCAATTTGTATTGATCTATTTAGGCTACATGGGAGTTCAACTAGGTGCTCTCTGTTTTTACTAGGTGTTCAAGCCTCTCAATTTGTTATTAATCTATCTATTAAAGCAACTCAAAGGTAGTGTTTTGACCCATTTCATTTGAATAATAATTCTCTTACACGCCTCTTTTTTACACGTCTCTTTTTAGAACAAATTAAAAAAAATGACAATTTTAGTAAGTAATTTTATTATATGGTTTTAATTTAATCATTCTTGAGAAATAAGTATAATAAACAAGAGTTTACAAACGATTATTCTAATAAGCTAATTTTTTGTCACGTTTCCTAGATTAAACGCAGTTTTTTAAGAAAATTTATAAGGCGATAGAGGCAAAGGAATGTAAGGTCTGAGTAGATGAAGGAGAAGATCAATGATGAGTTACAAGGTAACATATTATCTATCATCGATATCACATTTTTAGAGTCATTTGTTTTGATTGTTTGTGTTATGTTTGAATAACATAGGTTGCAGTATGAAAGATTAAGAGGAACATATCTTGTGAATCCAACTTTTGTATGAAGTTCGTCGAACACGGGTTTGTTTTGACCTATTTAGTTATTGGGTATTGTTTCATTTATATAAATATCTGTAACTAGAACCTAAAAAAGGGTTTGTAGTTGAGACTCTGAAAAAGAAAACTAATTATTATGCAATCTGCATATTTGAATTTAAAGATGTAAATACGATGTTGAAGGATGGTCTAAATGTCTTTTTTTAATGACTTATTTAAGCTACTTATCTTATCTGTTTTCTCTTTGTTTTGTTTAGGAAGTTGCATGCCAGAAATGGAAAAAGCGTGAACAATTATAGCTTCAATTCTTCAAATGTTAATATGTTTGTTATTACTTCTGATTGTTGTTGATTACTTATTAATTTAGTTGAAGAAACTATTGTCCTAAAATTACTTATTACGTCGTTTTTATATTAGTTTGCCTTGAATTTTAGCAGCATGGGAGTATTTGTTTTTCTTCTTCTATTTCTATTTTTAACATATTAGTAACATTGGAGTTGATCACACGTGTGTTGTATAGAAGTCCTGCAACCTTTTTGAACAAAGATTTGTTACTTAATACAAGCGCATCAGAATCCGTGGCACCAACTCACACACATTTTAGTTTGCGACCTCAGTGGCACATCACCAACTCACACAACTCACTTAGGGTGGTGGCAGTCGACTCGGTATGAGATGCGGTTTGTTCCATACCGAGCGGTTTGAGCAATGCATGTAAATCGGTTTGGAGCGGCATGCAAGAGAGGAACACCAAATCGGCAAAGTTTCCCGAATCGACATGGAAGAAAAATGTGTACGTTGGAGGTATTTAATGGGTCAATATATCCGTTTGAAGCTATTAAACCAAAATTTAATTCCCTTTTTTTTCATCCCTATTTAAATTCAATACATTTCTTATTTTTTTCAAACAATATCATTTGTATTTCACAACAAAATGTATTCATCTTCATCTTCATCTTCATCTTCTTCATCCGATGAAGAGTTAGATTTTTTATCCGACTCTTCATCCGACATATTTTCTACCGGTTCTACCATAGAAACCTATTTAGCCGCGTGCGATAGCATTGAAGACACGGCTAGCTCTACCCGAAGATATGTTACCCGTTATCGTGAAAAAGCGCTAGAAACTCTAATGAATGACTATTTTGTAGAAGACCCAAAGTTTCCCTCTAATGTTTTTCGTGAAAGATTTCGTATGGATAAGAGTTTGTTTCTAAAAATTGTAGGTGATATTGAAGCGAATTTCGAATGGTTTCAAGAGGGTGTAGACGCTAGGGGAAAAAAAAGTTTCACGGCGTTGCAAAAATGTACATCGGCTATTCGTCAACTCGATACGGGTGGACCTCTGGATAGATACGATGATTACTTAAACATGGCACGAAGAACATCAGGTTATTATTATTTTTATATAATTCGTATTTTAAATTTTATATAATTCGGTATTTTTTTTTGTATATAATTCGTAATTAAAATTTTATATAATTCGGTATTCTTATTATTTTTATATAATTCGTATTTTAAATTTTATATAATTCGGTATTATTATTATTTTTATATAATTCGTATTTTAAATTTTTATATAATTCGTATTTTAAATTTTTATATAAATCGTATTTTAAAATTTATATAATTCGGTATTCTTATTATTTTTGTATACTTTGTAGGTGAATGTCTTGATCATTTTTGTGAAGCGGTAATTCAATTATATACGCAAGAGTTCTTACGTAGGCCAACAACCCACGACGTTGCACGCTTATATGAGGCACATGAAGAGCAACATCACATTCCTGGAATGCTTGGTAGCATTGATTGTACACATTTCGTTTGGCGAAATTGTCCTAGGTATTTGAGAGGGCAATATAAAAGAGGTGATCACCAATACCCGACTATTATGCTTGAAGCCGTTGCTTCAAATGATATGTGGTTTTGGCATTCATTTTTTGGTCCTCCCGGTGCAAATAACGACATCAATGTTTTGAATCAATCACCGTTGTATCTTACTCATCGTAATGGAACGGCACCCAATAGTTCATTTACTCTAAATGAACGGCTTTACAAACGTGGGTATTATCTTACCGATGGAATCTATCCCACATATTCAACGTTTGTTAAAGCTTATCCTTATCCAACTGACCCAAAAGAAAAGAAATTCAAGAAGCTACAAGAGTCTGCACGAAAGGATGTCGAAAGAGCTTTTGGTCGTCTTAAAGGAAAATGGATTATTCTCAGTCATCCTCTACGGGCTATGACCGTCGCAAAGATTCGAAAAATAGTTCATACGTGTGTTATATTACACAATATGATTTTAAAAGACGACGGGATGGCAATATCACCAGTTCATATAATGGATCCGCCGGTCACGCCAGTTTATGACCCGAATGTACTACCGGAGTTACAAGATGGAAATATCCATCACCGTCTCCGTTTTGATCTTACGGAGTATGTGGACGCTCAAGACTTACCATACCTTGATGACTAGTGTTTTTATTTAATAAGTACTATGTAATTTTCTTTCAAGTCTTATGTAATTCTCTTTTAAGTATTAATAAAAAATTATGTTTTTATTAAATTGTTTAATAAAATTATTAAAAAAAAAAAGGTAATGAGTTAGGCATGGTTGCCACTAAAAATCTATTGTTAGGTATGAGATTGGTATGAGGTGAGTTGGCGAGATATTATTGGTAGATGACTAGGCATGAAAAAAAGTGGTAGGCATGACTGCCACCACCCTTACACACCAAAATACCGCTTTTCTTATAACATGCCAAAAAAGTCATACCCATCATTTTTCTTTCTTTTTAGTTTTTTCAAACAAACTAATTTTCCATTCTTTAAATTAAAATACAAATAAAATTTAAAATTAATAATGCAAAACTAAACTTACAAAGATATAATAATAATCATAATAATAAACTTATAAAATTAAAAGAACATGTTTGGCTTGCCACCCAACTAGGGGTGGCAATTCTTGACACGACACTGTAAACTACATGAACCCGACACAAAGTTAAACAGGTTTGTGTTGAGGATAAATAGATTTGGGTTGAGTGAAATGGCGAAAGAACTCGCGCAACTCACCTCCGGTATGGTGGCGGCTCAGCTAGCGACGCCACTTTGGTGACATGTTGAAGTGAGATGGGTCGGATGTGACTCTATTTTTCTTTCCTTCTTCATGTACCATAATTGTCCATAGTGTACATATTCAATTCAATTTTATATGGCTGATTCAAGGTAATTCATGTGGTCACTAGTGACTTATATACTTACTTATATATCATGGACTTCTAAAGCTTATGATTTGGCGTAATGAATCTGTCGTCCACTCAATCATGCACACTTTAGAAGTGTCCCTGCCATTATACTAACTGTGTCATTTTCGGGGTCATATTTAAAGATTGCATAATTCGGTCGTATACTCGAACGAGTCATCCCCTTTGTTTTGTGTGTGTGTGTGTGTGGTGTTTTTATTAAATTGTTTTTGTGATGTCAGCGGTCTCTTTATTACAAGTAAATTGGTGATGAAGTTGTTGTAAAGAGAGAAAACGAATATGACAGTCGTGTCCTCAGTTCTGGTGTGGTCACCATTATGGACAACCTAATATGTTAGAGAAGTCATTTCAAGTATATTAACTCCTTTGATGAAAATTCATATAATATTTCTTCTGCTTTCCACAAATTTTGTTTTCAAATTATACCGTCATGATTCACGTTTTTGGAAATTCAGGTCACTTCGACCTGTAAATCAATAAGTAACACCTCACGATCTGTATCCATTATCAAACTCATTCAATGAAATAACACGCGATGTAGATTTAACAACCATGATTACTCATCGATTACAAAGTATACTTTCATATACTCATCGATTACAAACTCATTCAATGAAATAACACGCTGCACATCGATTTTCTGTTAGTCTTACCAAGCGAAGAAGCTGTGACAGTGTTTTTGAAGATCAAAAAGTGGTACGAGTATGAACAAAGATGTATACTCGACAAATTTATCAATGGCTTAAAACTTTTCGGTGTCCCCCACCACAAAATTACAAATGAAAGTAGATGTTTTGATAATGATTTTTTGAAATGTTGATCGATCAAATGGTTTGTGAAATTTAACAAGACTACGTGTTGTCTGGCAGCTGATAAGAACTTGCATAAAGGCCAATATAATTAGCTGAAGTTATTTAACGGGAAGTGGGTGTTTATTCCAAGGATGACAATCACACCCTCGGATAAACATGCATTTGCATTATCGCAACAAAAACAAGCTCATCAAAACAAAAGCTACAAGTGTGCATATGCAACTATATGTTCTTTTTGGTTATTTGACTATTAGTTTAATTACACGTATGTTTATTTGTACGTACTTTCAGCTGCATATACTAATTTGTTTTTTAAACGGCCAATTGCGCAATATACAAGTCATTATCCACTTTTTCGTCTTCTCTTTAAAATACACCGTGAATTTCACGGGTCTTTTAGCTAGTTGTCAATATATTCCACAACTAGAATGTAATAAATAGTGTGCATGCGCTCCAGAACGAGAGAAGTAATGTTGTATTATACTCCTTTCATCCTAAAACAATTGTCATTTTAAAATTTTTGAAGTCTTATTTTTTCGACTTTTACCATAACTATTTTCTTTTGTGTTATATAATACTTGATGCAAAATATATGAATGAATAGGATTTTACATATATTTTCATTGATATAATTTTCATCAAGTATTATATAACACAAACAAAAATACTTAAGGTAAAAGTTGAAAAAAAAAGACTTCAAAAATCAAATATGACAATTATTTTTAGGACGAAAGGAGTATTAACCACTTTATATGTTTAGGGGGTGTTTGTTTAAGTTTATATGTGAGCGTGTGAACTTGTTTGGGCTTATATTTCAAAAATTCCAAATTTTCATTTTATTTTAAAACTTATAGGCCTATCTAAGTTTATTATGATATAAGAAGCTTGCATAAGCTCATAGGTCTCAAAGTAAGCTAGAGAATTGAGATTTAAGAAATATAAGCCTCAACCAAATAAGCTTATAAGCTCAAATATAATCTTAAACAAACACCCCCATAGAAAAGAGGAAGCGTGGATTTGAGCCCGAGCGTGACATCCACTTTTTTGAGTAGTTGTTGTGTAGAGTACGCTACAACTCGCTCTAGTTTGCACCAATGCTTTTCTAAACAATGCCGAAACTATGCTTAAACCAAGTGTTACATGATCCATAACAAAAGGTAAACCTTCTATCTGATTATTCACATATATGTGTAACTTAAGATAAATTACTGCGCACTTAGCAAATCTAGTGAAACCATTGAAACTTAGGTAGGTAATAAACTGAAGAAAACAAACTAATTAGAATACATTACAAATATAGTTCTTATGCATAAGCAACTAAAATCATATCTATCTATAATAATATAAGATTCAGTCCCCTTATAAATGCGCAGGCTTCAAGACGATGTACTGTACAAACAACCTAAAGCTACGAAGTTAATGCAGACTCATCATTCATAGGTCTCATTGAAAGGAGATGGAAGTGCAAGGGTTGCCGGAATTGATCACTTGGTATTTAGTACATAATTAAAAGTCGGTTATGGATTGAGACGCAGTTGAAAAGGTTGCAAGAATAATGGATGATTTAACCTAATCCATGCCTATATAAACCGGCAAAAATCACTGTTCTACAGGTTCTTAAGGGAGGTTTCCAGGATCGAATTGATGATCAAACAACTTCATGGTAACAACATCAATCAAGAATTAATAAAAAGAAACAAGTAAGATGGGTTGAACCCTTTAAGAATCTGATATAAATAAAACATAAGGGTTGATTTGTTTACAGACTCTTTAGACCTATTTATACATAATGAAGCGCTGCATACAAAGGATACAACGTTTCATATAACCGACACAACTATTCTTAATCGTTACGACCCTAAAATCTAAATAACCATTTCTGAAATCTAATGGGTTGTTGGCCTTTGGCCCAACCTGAATACAGGCTTTAAAAAACAAAGCGTCTGTTTGGCATAAAGACATTAATCAGTCCAACAATCACATTCGCAAACACAAACGTTCGAATCTTCATTCCTCCTACTTTATTTTGTAATTTATTGTTAAAATTGTTTCTTTATTTTCATTTTTTTCGTGTGCAGGTAAAGTGTGCTAAAACAAGTGATTCTGACCATCTAAGTTCACTCAGTAAAAAGTATCACCATGCAGTTGTCTGACTTCATTTTCTGGTGTGATTCTTGGAGCAGATGGTATGTTTCTTAAAGTTATACAGTGTGTTTTAGATCCATTGCAGCAGACAGCATCCGATGGATTCCATCTTACGAGGGAAACAGGAGGCAGTGTTTCGGCAGCAGGGTTTTCGAATGTTGACATCAAAACAACTTTCCTTTCTTATGCATCACTCATAAATCCTCATGCATATGGCATTGCTCTCAAATAGAATAATACTACCATCTATGTACGTATAGGTATATAATACTGGACCACTTATTACACATTTGATATCATGTGGTTTTATTCACATATATCGTATGTAATTATATATTTTTGTTTATTTTTCACAAAGTTATATGTTTACAATAATTAAGCATGTAAACGTTGATATATTTGTCTATTTCAAAGGAGCATATCCATGATTGTGAGAACGATAAAGTACCAATATCACCATTATCATGTTATACCGATTTAAGACTTCATACTATTTCTTTATCCAAAATTTCTCCTAAGAATCAACGTCGCACAATCTAGGATCAACACTGATCAATAATTTCACTTAAAAATTTCCATTTAGAGTATCTTCAATGTTATCAGTTGTTTGTATTTTGTTGCAAACGCTTGTGAAGAGATGATGGTTGAAGGTTTGGTGGCTGCGTGGAACGAAAAGAAAATAAGTAGGGTTGTTACTATGAGAAAAAAATAATTGGTATAAGTTTGCTATTTTGTTAAGAATCTTTTAAGAGAATATGGTTTTGTAGTGAGTGGTAAAACTTTTTGAATGATACAAGTGTAATAACTTTTATGTTGATCTCGTTGTGATGTACACGAATCTTGCATACCAAAACAACAATTAATATACAGAATATTAAATCAATCTATTTTAAAAATCTGTTATACATTTCTAAATAATCGAATACTCGACTATAAATTGCAATGCCCAGCCACTGTTTCAAAAGTCCTAAGTAGTCTATAAAACTTAGTTATGTTGCGACTACTCCATAATAAAAAGAGCATTGATACATAGGCTTTAGAAAGAGGGCAAAGGAGACTTTCATAAATGAATTGTACAAGATGCGATCTGTACAATTCATTTATCGCAAATCTCCTTTTAGGCCTCTTTAGTTAGGTCCATTTATCATTTTCCATTTAACTCATGCATAAACATTTAATCAAATAAAAATGAGTGGTGATCATAGATATGATCCAACATAGAACTAAGAATACCATAATGACACTTCTCAAGCATTATTAAATCAATTACATATAATTCCTTTTTATTAAACAAATTGATACCTTTTCTAATAGAACCCCACAATTGGGAGCAAAAGAAATTGGATTGGAGTTTTTATTTGATTTGAACTGGCCTTGACGTTAAAATGAATAAATTGGAATTGGGACATGAAATTTTGATTTGATAATGGGTTATTAATTAATGGTCCGTCCGAATTTTATCAATATTGTGGATATGTTTATATAATTTTGATAAGTCTTGGTATAAAAAAAGTTGTATTTTGGACTTACTAATTTTCACAGTATTAATTATTTTACGGCTAGAATTGGTTATATTTTAACAAAATGATCGACTACGTGGTTTTTGTATTGTACTACTTATTTGGGTTTGAAGTGACATTTCACGGGTGTACTTATTTATTTTAGAGATGTTTGTTTGTTGGTTGCATGCTCATTGAAATCTTATCGAAAATAATGCTCGAACCCCTTTGTTTTGTAACTTATAATAACAAATTACAAAAGTTAAGTTTAAGACATACAGTAAGTAAGAGTTCAATATCGGGAAAGAAAACGGTGCAACGCACAGGTTCATATAAACATAGAGTCTAAACCCATTATACTATAAGCCAATTGTCTAAAACTTAGACTAGAATATATCTTACTTTAGCAACTACATGAATCAACAGACTCAAACTTAAGTTTCAAAGGTTACATTTCATGTTAGAGTGGTGTACTTAAAGTCATGTGTGAGAAAGTTCGCAAGCTCATTACCTCCGACAAGATGTCTAACCATTAAAGCATCATATATGTTGCAAATGCACTTATGTATTAAACTTTTTAGCTAAACATTTTTTAAGCGTACACTTCTAAGCATCAACACAATGCTCCCCGCGGCAAAGCGCAACATTACACAGTGAACAATTAGATACAACCTGTGTGCATGGTAACAACATCACAACTTAGGAACTTATTGACCAACAAAATCCGACCATCACCAAAAAATAAGAGTTTCAAACATGACAAAAATTAGTGTTGAACATTACGCAAGAAACAATTTGATCCAATCTCAGTGCATCGCACGGGTCTGAATGACTCATATACTATAAGACTCGGTCCCATCATTTAATGAGCAGGGACGGAGCCAGGAACAAGTATGATCGGGTGCACAAATTTTTTTTAACCGTAATATAATAGAGTTTAAGATGCTAATTAAGTAAGACTAAAAATACATTTCGCTGGACCGGGGTCATTTAAGATACATTTGAGAAAAATCGATGTTTTTTCTTAAAATTAACATTACATCGAAAAATCCATAGGTGTCCTGGGCACCCACGGGACCCCGCCTGTCTCCATCCCTGATACGAGGAGTCTTAAAGTTTATAGTGTAATAATGCAGCAACTTAAAGTAACCAATTTTTGTGAACCTCTTTGGAATACCTGAAGATGAAGTGTTCTAAAAAGATCCAGTCTTTAAATTTAATGCGGAGGTATTAAAGTCTGTGAACCTCTTTGGAATTCATTCAGATGAATATGAAGTGTTGCTTCCTCTTATTTAATAGTTTGGAATTTATTTATAAACTATAGATCTATCTGTCATGTTTTATAACCAATGATAATTTATTTGAGGTCTTTGTATCATATTTTTGTTCACAATATTTTTTTATTTTGAAATTAGAGTTTCATCATAAATTAGGGGTTTTGTTACTTTCATTTTTTTTCTGATGATTTTGTGCAGGTGAAGTGATGGGAAGGTGACACTTGAAAAAGAGGTTGCAGCCAACATTTGTGGCGCCATGAGTCGTGGGCATTTTGGGTTGGTCGTGAAATCGCTTTTATTGTCTGTAAAAAAGAAAATGAAGAGGTGGATCGTGGCGTTTGGATGCTTGATTGGTGCTGCAATTGCGGTTTTCCTGGTTGGATTGCTTTTGATTGACATGTTTGTGAAGGTAAGAAGAAGCGATTAATAGAAATGGAAAGAAGAGCTTGTGAAGAAGAAGCACTTCAGGTTTCAATTGTAGGACATGTGATTAGTCATACGCTTCAGCCACAAGAACTGCTCTGAAAATTAACAAGAACTTAGACTTCCTCGGTAAGTTTAGTTTTGTCAATTTAAAGTTTGAAGCTTTTTGCTCGTTCCTTTCGAGTGTGATATACTTTTTATAAGTCATCAGTGAGTATGCAATAAATTTATGTACGCATTGTTTTATGCAGGTCATGCTCAACGTTTTAAAGGATTTTGAGACTAAGCTCGGGATAAAGATTTCGTGCTTATAAAAGAGGGAGCCACTTGGCACTGCAGGGTCCTCGGCCTTAGCCTGAGACTAGCTACTAGATGATGCTGGACATCCCATGGTGGTAAAGCTTCAATCATGGGAACCAAGGTATATATGAGGTTAAATTATGTCATCAGTTTTTGATCGTTCTTAAACATATGATTCAACATTGGCATATATCAGGGGCTGTTTGGCAAAGAGGGAAGATTTATTTTCCTGATTTTAAATTTTGAAATTTTTTTGGATGGGACTTCACTGAGAGACTACAAGCTTTCTGCAAATCTTGAAGGATATGCTCATTTTTCATTTCAAATCAGATTTAATTGAGAAACCTTGATAAGAGATGCTACAATTGAATGAGCAAGTCAAACAGCTTCGTCTTTTGGTTTTAATATTGACTATCGCCTAAGTTGAGGTATTGCTTCGAATATACTTACACTTACCAAGCTTCACACTAAGCTCTCGCAAACGATTTTAATTGTCTCATAATATATATTTGTCGTCCTTAAAATACAAAGGAGATCTTGGCCATCATTTGCACCAACAATGCGTCATGCACATGCTAGATGTCATATGTAAACCATTCATGCATTCCATAGTTTATATCACAAAACATCAAGACAATAAGCATACTAATGAATAATAGTTTCTAAATATGACTATTTTACACTATCTATTTTTTTAGGATGGTTTTACAAAACTTCATATTTTTTAGGCAAATGGGTATACTTCAAAGGTCAACGACAGAGTTCAATGAATCCAAAAAGGTGAATGACATAGTTCACGTCCGTCACTACAAAGACACTTTGTGGATTCGATTAATGGTAGCTTACCGATGGATGATGTGTTATTTTTCCTATACTCAATCTGGATGAATGTCATTCCTCGTTGGCTATTGTGAATGATTTCGAGCCCAGATTTAAGGGGGGAAAATACATCATCCTCATCACTTATCCTCTTTTACAGGAGATGATGATTTACAAAGTATATTGGTTTTGGACGTACTAAAAGTTGTTGGTGGCATTATGATGCCTTTAAAGCCATATGTAGTGACCAAGGATTCCTTGTAATCTGCTGTAGTGAGCAAGGCTTCCCTTGTAATTGATTGACTTTGTCAAAGAGTAGATAAAATTTTGCAATTTAGTTTAAATTTCTAAAGAAACATCTGCAAAAGTAATTGGGTAAAGAAGGCGGTTGTAACTTGAGAGAGAATGTGGAATAAAACATAAGTCCATGTTAATTAGGGTCGAAATTTAGATTGGATTAGATAGTGTATAAAAGTTTCGCACGCGCTTCACAATAAATGGAGAAATTGATATGCACGCTATCTTTTTTAATATGCACACAAAACCGTATAAATATACTAAGAAGGATTTAAGTGTGGTCAACTATGTGATGCGTGAAATGGTGTGTCCCAATTAAAACGAATTGAGTGCAAATCAATTTCCCAAAAATGGTTGCATTGTTTCGAAGTATTACGCATGATTTTCACAATTAATACCGTCGATTAGATATCCACACAATGTTTTGGCGGTAAAACAAACCGTACAACTATGATTACCAGTCGCGTCGTTTCGTTTAACTCCATGTTGTTATATAAACTAAACTAACAAACCGTCCATCATTTCTCACTTATAAGGAATGATTATTACTTTCCTAAGCCCGGTAAAGCGTTTCATCCATATCCTGCTTAAAATTATAAATTTCAGCCAATTGTTTAGCAGTCTTAGACGGAGGATAATATTTCTTCAAAAACTCTTTATTCAACATATCCCCACCCCAAGTGGTAATTGTCCCAACAGGTTCTTGTTTATCCATCGCTTAGCTTGACCCTTTAGCGTCATAGGAAATGCTCGAAGCATTACCTGATCCTGAGTCATGCCAGGTATGTTGAATAATACCGCAATCTCCAAAATCTTGTCAATATGCTCGTAAGCATCCTCATCTTCACCTCCTTAGAAAGTGTGTTCCCTTAGCTCTTTCATAAATCGACAATTAATTTTGAAATTGACATTATTTTCAATCTCGGGTCTAACAACACCCGGGCTAATATCACCCCTTGTCGTTGCCATATGCTCTTTCATGGGCAACGTCACTCATTTCTTCAGTCTCCTAAAAGTCAAAAGAAAAGTATCAGTAAAACAAGCTAAAAGAAAGAAAAACAAATAAACTAAATAAGAAATTAATACTCAACAAAAAAAATCAAATTAATAACCAAATTAAGTCGCTCCCTAACAGCAGTGTTAAAACTTGATGTTCTAAATCCAGTTTTGAATTTATACTAGGAAATACCTCGGATTAACAAACACTATGGGCAATGTACCCGGTCATGTGTAGTCTATCTCTTGTGAGACCGAGTGTCGAAACCAAGGAGCAGATAAATTTGGCAAATTAAAATGAAATTAAACTATAAAATCTATAAAGCATATTAGAAATCCAATGCTTTAGATCCATGCAATCAATTGTTTAAAGATTACTTAAATTAATTAAAATGAAAATACTTAAAATGAAATGAGATTGCAATCATGGTAAGAAACCAGTGTTAACCTTGTACTTAATTCCTTATGGCTCTAATGACATGATTTAAAGGTGCAATGTCTAACATATGATTCTATCAATGGCTCTTAATTCATATAGATCCATTATGGCTCACTGCGATTTATACACATGTTTTCTAGTTAACTAGCACAATGATCTTAGATATTAACTTAACTAGATTGCAGTCATTAAATTCGCTAACTAACATTAGTCAATCTAACAATTAATATTCTGCTTGTGACCTAATTACTAATCATTATCAACTAAACCATATTACCAAGCACCAAAACGCAAGGATCGGGAACAAACATATAAGTTATCCAATAAAATCATGATTAAACGATTTAATCATTTCATACGAATCATAAGTTCATAAACAAGGCTAACACATAAAGAGTTTAGCCTAAAATCACAATGTTATGATATTCAAACTGAATTAAGCTAATGATGATGATGACCAAAGTCTTCTTCTTCGTTGGATTGCAGCTTGAGAGTGGTTTAAAATAGCTCTCGAGAAACCCTAAGTCAATCTTGGAATGAATGATACCCTCACAAACGAGTTTGTGTTTGTATTTATAGCTTTGTTTACGTTCAACCTCTCTACGGCGTAGAAGCTTATTTATCTCAATGTCGTAGAGCTCTGGTCTAAATAATACTCAGCCATCTTCAACTCTCTACGGCACAGAGGCAAAGACCCCCCCTACGGCGTAGAGCTCTCGTCAAGGATTTATTCAAGTCTTCATTCCTCTCGCCGTAGAGACAAAGATGTCTCTACACTGTAAAGGTCTCGGATGTCAAATTATTCCTACTTCGTCTTCTCTACGACGTAGAGGCAAAGATCCCTTTACACCGTAGAAGGCTCAAATCCAAATTTCCTTTTCTTCAATCTTGGTTCTTTTTAGCGTCTTTCCTTTTCATTGCTCCATTTCGTATTATAATGCAAATACCAAGTAATTAAGTACCAAATATCATCATCAAAAAAAAAAAAAAAAACATAGGATATTGATAACAAAAAGATGATATTATTAAATACCAAGTAATTAAGTACCAAATATCATTAAAAAAAGCGGATATTAATAACAAAAAAATGATATTATTTGATGTTATCACTACCTTTATCGTGTAACTACGTACGTTGATACTCATATATGGTTTATACACGATATAAAAGATAACATTATTGCCGTCTTTATCGGTCACCTCTTAACATATTTATTTCAAAGCTTTCAGATTAGCCAACACAATGCATTAATATTAAAATTAACCTGTTAATAATGATTCAAGTAATTAATAACAATCTTTGTGCAACATTTTTTCACTTTTAGTCAAACAGATTTTTTGAAGTACCTCGGGCCATGCGTAGCAATGTAGCATGGCCTTGAATTTCCTAGTATTTATGACAAATCAAGCAACGAGCCACATGAAGAAGGTCGAACAAAGGGTAAGAGCGATCGATGCCAAACCATAAGTCCACAACATGATCACTGAACATTCACTTTCACCAACACCAAATAAATGCGTTATAGTACCTGCCATATTAACACGTTTTACAAATCTGTCAGATTTTGATAAGCATCTATAGAAACTACAGTTAACATCCAGAGCTCATACCGGTGTTCATGGCTGGTGGGACTGCAAACTGTAGCAAAAGAACAAAAACATAGAGAGGATCTGCTTGTACTAAGCCGAGATAAATCGCTCCTTTGACCAATAAAATGCCAAAAAGTGGCAAGAAAACATACTTAACTGCCACAATGCCAAAAACAAGTCGTAACAAGATACCAGACCCTTGGAGACCTGCAAAATCATACTATCTAGTAAGAGCAAGAAATTAAGCTAATGTGTGAATGTAAAGGTATGATCGAGTTTACCTCTTAAGAGGTTTCCACCCACAATCAATGTAACAGTTGGAATAGCTGCGTCCCTTAGAAAACAAAGAGTAGTGTCCATTACTTATTTACTTAACAATGTTTTCATTAACCAACGATCTAGATGTGGTAGAAGAGCATACCCTACTAAGGTTGCAGAATCTTGAATCACACGTAGCGGAGCTGTGGTGCCTATTAGAAGTCTGCGCATTGGTGCGATTGTTCCAATCACGAACCCCACAATCTTTCACAATAGAAAAATTAGAGTTCATTATGTGCACAAACCTTTAATGATTGATGGTATATAACTTAAAGAGTTTGAAAAAATATACTGCTCCAATGGTCGATGGTGCGAACACCGCCTTCAAGTTGATATGTTTTAAAAAGTTCTCCAAGTTTTGCTTCAACGCATATAACATCACCTAATGCAAATTAAATTAAATTTACTTTTGATATCAAACGTATTACTAAATTAATTCAATTAAGACTCCAAGTTCCAAAAGGGAAAAGCAACCTTCACTTTTTCTCTTATGTTAGTGGAAGAGGGAGATGAAGCACTACAACAAAATCGTTAACTTTTCACACTTATTAAACCATATTTTCACACTTTAAAGTGTGTGGAGTTGAAAAGTTCACACTTAGCGTGTATGTGAACGATATGGGTGTAGCAAATAATTTCACACCCTTAAATGAGAAGATTTTAAGAAACTTCGCACTTTTAAGTGTGAGGATTTTAAAAGAATTCTTCACACTTTAAAGTGTGATGATTTTAAAACAATTCCTCACCCTTTTAAGTGTGAACTCTTATCTCTTCACACTTGTAAGTGAGAGGATTTTGAAACAATCTTCACACTTAAAAGTGTGAACATTTAGTTCTTCACACTTAAAAGTGTGAAGATTTGTTTCAAAATCCTCAATTCCTCATTAATACATTAGAGACCAAAATATAATTGGTCACTACAGTAACCAAATTAGTGGTCACGCTCTAGTTTTAGGTGAGGACTTTATTAACCCTGTTAGTGACGGAAGATCAAATTGATAGTGACGAGAAAGAGGTCACTGTTATTTCTTAGCGACTAAAAAGTCGTCACCAACTACTGAACATTAGAGACCAAGTAGGTAGTCACCAAACAGCATATGACAAAAAAATTGGTACAAAATTTCATTATACTCCAGTCCTCCACAATAATTGTTTTTGCAAGTGAACTAAAATCAAAAAATCCGTAGCAACGCAAGTCTAGCATATTGACTTCATTCAAGAATGAGATCTATAGTCTCGGAATCAACAATTAAGCATAGTAACTGAGAAGCACCAATATGGACGAAGATCTCAGCAATAAAAAAGAACCGGAGAATATGCCAAGCCTGTAAATACTAAGAGCTTTCCTCATATCTCCAGATGTTGCACTGCAGCTACTTCCTGCAAATGTTTTGCCTGTGCATAGTTAAGAACAACTTTGCCATTTTTTCAACACTGCATGAACTATGTGTAGCACCCACCCTTAGTACAGTTGGGCCATTGTAAAAGTGAATGCATATAACATTGAAAGTATGGTATGTCAAACAAAAATTATAAGATGCTTTAAGGGTGTACTCACCCGTTTGCAAAGTTGAGTGCTTGCGGCTACAAGGCGTTGTAAGGAAGTGCCTGAAGAAATAGAACATTGATCATTTCTAGAAGTATTTAAAATCACCGAAAGTTGCAGATGAAACTAAAAGAACAAAGGGAAAAATCACAAACCTGGAGCGTACCACCATGCATTCAAACAGCTTTCCATTTATCTTTATAAGAATGCGTCCCCTCCTATAAGAAACTCAAAGCCCTCACCACCTGCAAGATCATACCAAAGACTTTTATGTAACTTAATAAATTACTTCTACAAAACATACAAAAGCTAAATCTGTAAAGGGTGATGAATTGAAGTGGATGCAAGAATAAATTATATATTATACCTACTCGTTCTAAAGGTAAGAAAAACGCAGAAGCACTTGAAAACTTGCTGTCAGCATTCAAGACAACTGCTTGTCCTTGCTAATCAATAATCGGGGATCCACTAGAACCACCTCTGGTACCTGAAGCGCATGGTGTGTCCATAAGAATTAAAAAAACAAAAAATAACAACAATCATAAATTTGAGTTGCAACAATCAGATGCAGTAAGAAATTATTACACATACCTTTTCTATACTTTCGGTGTCGGTACATCCTATTTTCAATCCTACACAAGCAACGTCTGGCATAAAAGGAATTTCCTCATAGCTCAAAAATTAAATTGCAGAAAATATCGGAACGAAAAAAAACCCAGAATCATGAACCTAAAACTGAAAAAGATAACATCAGTATCGGGCACAAAATTATTCACAGTACCGTGCTCTATTGGACATTTCAGAGTTGAAATACCCTGCTCGGACTGAGCCTCATCCCCAACATATGCATGTTTTTGCCCCATTCACTCCAGTGTGACGAGGGTGCCCAACATAATTGGGGAAACTGCTCTTGGTGCATCGTCTCCAACAGCACTTACGAAAATACTTTTACCCCTTTAGTAGCTTTTACGAAAATACTTACGAAAATAAATCATACTCTAAACAGGTCACTTTGTTATATTTTTTACAATTATTATTCCAACAACACATATATATTGTACAATGACCAACACAGAGCATCGAGATAGTAAGTTGTTCTCTTAGTGCATTTAATCTCACCAAACTATAACACTTTCCAAAAGTCTAACCACTAATTTAACATCGCGATCATACGCTACTGTTATCCGACATTAGCCTACTTTTTCCACACAGATTAAAACACTGAAATTCTACTCGAAGTCAAAAAGCTAATTTTCAGGTTATGCAGATCATAAGCATGTAGTAGGAGAACTGTATACAAAGAGCTTATAAAAGATTATAACTAAGTACACTAACACTGTAACAAACATAAGTTATCAACTCATTGTTAGATAAAGTGTTTTTGCAGAAGACAAAGTTGTATTAGAGATTCAATGAGTTTTATCGTACCAAGCTACCCATCATTTCAGCAAACTCTACAATGACTAATGCGTAACATTTGAGAAAATATAATGTTACTCTCTTGGCATCAATACGACTAAAACGGAACACTTTCAGTCTTTCTCAAAGTCTGATGACTAGTTTGGCATAGCAATTTGTACAATAACAGATGTCGAATAGAAACTCGATATTCTACTTGAAAAAATTATCCAATTTCTAGTACAGCTCTATCTTCCACAAAAACACTATAGTATCTAAACAGTGAGCTGATAACAGATAATAACAGACTGAACTAGCACTGTAATAAGCTAACTAATCAGCATAACTAACTACTCATCATATAATATTCACTCCCCGACATCAATATGACTAAAACTGAGCACTTTCTGTCTTTCCCAAAGTTTAACAGCTAATTCAACATGTTAACGTAACAAATGTCATAAACCGATGCTAGTTTACGACTTCTACTCTATCTTCACATAAACACTAAAGTTTCTAACAAAGAACTAGCAATAATACGTCGCTATTTTTTTACTTCAGCCTACTTTCTATTTCTTTACACATATTTACACACTTCCTGTTCATTTCTCGACATCAAATATGACTAAAATGGAACACG
Source organism: Chrysanthemum makinoi (assembly GCA_910596185.1). Taxonomy (NCBI): domain Eukaryota; kingdom Viridiplantae; phylum Streptophyta; class Magnoliopsida; order Asterales; family Asteraceae; genus Chrysanthemum; species Chrysanthemum makinoi. The sequence goes on from OU343218.1 coordinate 117,162,801, forward strand.
TTCAGTCTTTCACAGAGCTTAACGACTAGTTTAGCAGGGCAACTTGTGCAATATCAAATGTGGAAACCGATGCTAATTTACACCTTTCTACTTTTTCTTCGCAAAAAAGACTTAAGTTTCTAACAATAAGCTGATATACCAAACCACTGATCAGATTATTATACTCCAACTCATTAAGTCTATAAACTTGTTTAAACTATTTAATCAAAACTAGTTATTAAAATAAGCTATTTAAACTACAATAAGCATGAATTCAATCAAAACTATAGAATAAAAACAGCTTATTTAAACTACAATAAGCATGAATTCAATCAAAACTATTTATTAAAATAAGCTAGCGGTGAATTATCTAACCTTTAAGCTAACCGTCGAATCGCTTAACCGTCGAATCGCCTAACCGTCGAATCAATCAAACGAGCTTATATTCACCTAACTTGATCGAAACCCCAACGAATCATTTATGATATGACTTTTTTATGATATGGAATTGATGGAATTGATATGGAATGGTTACTGTGGATCCGCCATGGTTATATGATATGGAATTGATGGAACTATGTGGAATGAATCGTGACATGGAATTGATAAGAATTCTAACTTATAAGTGTTGATCCCCTTTTACTCCGTAATTTATTGGATTTTTTATTTATATTCGTTATATGAATTGATGGAAGTGACATGGAACTGATATCCGCTTCAAAGTGTGAGTTTTTTTTTTTTCTTTTTTTATAGTAATTTATTTGGTTTTTTATACACAAATCATCACACTTTGTATAAGCGTGAGGTTTTTTTTAACTAATAGTAATTTTACATCTTTTCACATCTTTAAGTGTGACAAAAAATATTTAGTTACTTCACACTTAAAAGTGTGAGGTTTTTCATAGTTCTTCACATTAAAAAGAGTCAAAATGATATAGTTATTTTAGTTTACATTTATAAGCGCGGGCTTTTGTTTTCACAATTAAATGTGTGAAGTTTTTTTTGACACTTCATATTTATCACACTTATTAGTGAAAATAATTTTTATACACTTATGAGTGTGAATATCCTAAAAATAAAGTTCACGGTTGATTAAGTGTGAAGTAAAAAGTGTGTACAAGTGACCAATTTGTTGTAGTGAAGGAAGCAAACTGCCGGTCAAATCCTCTTGCACGGTTCCTATTTCCATAGGACCAGTATCTTGGACGTGACCTGAGTAAACCCGTACTAGGTTGTAAACGTATAACCACAAATATACAGCTCCAATCTGATGAATATTTAATTAGGACTGATCGACAGGATAGTTCAAAACAACTAGCATTTTGTGTAGTAAGTAATCTAAAAGACGTACTGCCAAAGATAGTGAAGCATAAGCTATTGCGTACTCAGAACAAACATCAGGATCTCCAAAGGGACTGGCTTTTTCTTTGCATACAGCTGGTAGTATTATCAAAAGCATGTTTCCCATGTTTCCTGTCTTTCATAACTGACAATTACAATCTGGTAATAATATTGTTTTTATGCATTATTGTTGAGTTACTTACCTGCTGCACATGAACCAATGATGAGGCCCTTTAGATGTCGAGGTGGTTTAGCGATAATCATAAGCACCCATCCAAGTGCTGACCCGATGATGAAAGTTAAAAGAATATTAACAGGCATAAACCACCTACAGTTAATTTGCAACCACTGATATTGTATCTAAAGCAAAGAATATAATCAAAAAAGGATTAAGAACCAACGGAATAAAACTAACATTGAGATCATGCTTTCATATGTGATTGTACTAGCAAGATTGCTGCCTACAAGTGCTGGATTGAAGACGAAAAACACCATCTGTTCACAATGGACAGAGCTTTGTAAGACGCATAGTTAAAAATAAGATTAGATCTTTGATCAAACTAGCAGTTCTCTTAAATTATCAAAGATTCACGATATCCAGATAGATTACCATATATAGCAATCTACAACAAGACATATCAAATAGAGTAGCATGAAATCACTTGTAGAGTGCAAGAATGCTATGTATATCGTGCATATCATAACAAGGAAAAACGTATGTCCGATCATATTAGCAACTTCTTAGTGAAACTGTGATTACATTACCAATCATGGGCATGATCCAATTCAAGATCAATAAGCACTTCATGGTCAATCAACCAAAATCAGGATCATCCGAAACTATTCCTATAATGCATAAGAAGCATTTACACTACCACGTAACTATATCAAGATTTCATTTGTGTTGAACATCTACATATAATGCTTTTACATAAAAAAATGTTTAAAAATGGATTTAACAGATCATAACCAAAAATTATAGGGAATAGTTTTCAAGGGGTTCAAATGAACTCGTGGAACTTTATGTTGATCACTAGCTACTAAAATTTCATCATGATCATCACACTTTCGTGGTTAAGTTGAAGAAAATAAAAATAACTTACATTATTGATTTGCTTTCTTGTACTTTGTCCCAAGATATCAATAGAGTCCAAAGCAAGATATGAGCCAAGTGCGGTAACTATGAGTACTTTGAGAACAGGCATAGAAGCAGCACAGAACAGATCCAAAAACCCCATCGATCTCTAAAACAAAGCGTTACCAGAAATTTCCAAAACAAACAAAATCTGTTAAAGATTTGCAAAGCCAATTCAAAGGTACATATATAAAACAGCAACCTATATATAAGTGTACAAAAGGGTCAATATTGTGAACTGAAATTCTTGGAAGAATTATTATTTTAGTACAATTTACAAAGCAACGAAACATGCATGGAAAGTTATATTCAACTATGTTTGAACTATGTTAACTACCTAACTTATAAACAACTTGACGTTTAAATTTATCATTGACAACTTCTGATTCGTAAGAATTTTATATAGTAAGTGAATGGAGTCGATCAAAAGATGGGATTTTTTTCACTTTCTGGATCATCAACATGGATGACCCAAAGAATAAAATGCTTACACATGGTATATTTTTTAATGTTGAACGTAATAAAGGATGATAAAGATCATTACTCATGTAGTGTAGTGTTGTCAACTTTTAATTTTAAACTGTTAATGGGAAGATAAAGATTGAGAATAAAGGAAGCATAATGTTTTAGACTTTAGGCCGAGTTTATAAGATACGTAGTATATCAAGACATTCTGCTTGTGGGCCAAGTCGACAAGTTAAGATTCTTTTACAAACATGTGAGTTTTGCGAATCAAAAGAAAGTAATTTTTAATTAAGAGTTTGTTTTTTAATAAGGCTTATCTAAGAAGAAAATAAGTTCTGCCTAAACACATTAGAGTAGTTTTTATTTCCTCTCTTCCTTTTCGTTTTTGGTATGGGCCTAAAGGCCACATTGAGATATGGGCCAAAATGTTACGGAGTACTAGCTATGATGTAACTGTATACTCTTTTAGGCTAAATGCCTAAATATTCTTAATTTCCATTTTAAGCCCAAGGTCCATTTTTTACTCACCAATTGGCCATTTATGCTGTTGAATGGCATATGGTTTTTACATCAACTGATACACGTGATTTTTCAATCTAATAGTTTATCCGATTCGCCATATGTTTCTCTTCTTCTTTATAGTGGCTTATGCGAATAAAGTGTGTATATGCCATTATGTCAAACTGTCTAACATATCGTAAAAAAAAGCTAACACAACTAGAGTACATTCGCTCCAAAACCAGAGAAGTAATGTTGTATTATGTTAGCCAATTTCTATATTTAGGGGGCGTTTGTTTAAGTTTATATGTGGGCATATGAATTTAAGTTTATATGTGGGCATATGAACTTATTTGATTTCGATTTATACTTCATAATTTCTAATTTTTCGGCTTATATTAAAATTTATGGCTTATATATGCTTATTATGATATAAAAAGCTTATATAAGCCCATGAGTCTCAAAGTAATGGCATAGCTATGTGTAGGGGTGTTCATCGGTTCGGTTATCGGTTTGTTCGGTTAATTTTTTTTTTCTGGGTATAACCGAGAACCGAACCGAACCGAATTTAAATTTAACTAAACCGAACCGAAAACCGAAAACCGAACCCCCAATAACCGAAAACCGAACCGAATAACCCGAATTACCTAAATTTAATAATTTATTCATTTATTTATATATATTTTTTGAAAAAAAAATAATTTTCAAGCTTAAAAGTATTATATATATATATTATAAAAGAGTTTTAATATATTTTTTTAATATAAATATATAGAAAAATATATATATTTATTTAATTTCGGTTTTCGGTTTGGATTGCCAAAACCATAACCGAACCGAAAACCGAACTTTTATTTCGGTTCGGTTCGGTTTTGGAAATTTCGGTTCGGTTATTTTCGGTTCGGTTCGGTTTCGGTTTATTCGGATATTACCCAACCCATGAACACCCCCTAGCTATGTGGATGGTAAAGTGGGCCATGGCCCATCCAAAAAAACTAATAATTTTACATATGTATCATGTAATAAAGCGCAATATGGTAAAGTGTATTTAGTATTGATTTTTAGCCCACTTTAAAAATTGTTAACTTATACTAAACATGTTATTTATTTTTGGTCCAATTTAAAACTCATACTATAATTTTACATAAGTATCATGCAGTAAAGACTTATTTTAGATGATTCTAATTATGCGGATGAACGTCGTATGCAACTAAAACGCTAAATGAACAGATTTGTTGCAACAATTTTTCGTAGTTATATATTATGATTTTTTTTAGCATTTGCTAACGTCTTTAAAACCCCCCCCCCCTTTTCCCCACCCCGAAAACAAATTCCTAACTATGCCCCTATCTAAACCGATGAATTAGAACTCATGTAATATAATCCCTCAATAAGTAAGTTTATAAGCCCAAATATAATTTTAAACAAACACCCCAATAGAAAAGATGAACTGTAAGAAGCTTGTATAAGCCCATAAGCCTCAAAGTAAGTCAAAGAATTGAAACTTATGAAATATAAACCTTAACAAAATAAGCTTATAAGCCCAAAAATAATCTTAAACAAACACACCCCATAGAAAAGAGGAAGTGTAGATATGAGCCCGAGCGTGACATCCATATTTTTGAATAGTTGCTGTGTAGAGCACGCTACAGCTCGTTCTAGTTTGCACCAATGCCTAAACGACACTTATACCAGGTGTTACATGATTCATAACAAAAGGTAAACCTTCTATCTGATTACTCATACACACATATACAATATATATATACACACACACACTTATATATGAGGCTAAGTACGAGTTGTACTTGACGCTTTGAAGCATGTACATTGAGTTGGAAATAATGACTCATCATGAAACAATGCCACCTCAATGCCATGTAAGCACAAAGAATGCCACCTCAATAATGAGTCATCACTACCACAATGTAACAATTTTCGGTATTTAACAAAAATATATGATAGAAGTGAGATTCGAACCAAGGTCTCTACAAACAACACCAACACCACTACCACTAGACCAAGCTGGTTTTTGTGTTATACAAAGGAAAAAAACATTCATAAAGGGTGGAAATCTGCAACATCCCAAATTTGAGAAGTCAACTTAATTTTGAAACGGATTAAACACTTATCCCTTTCCTCCCCTACATCTCAGGTAATTTTTGAAACTGAATCACCAATTCCTGATTTCACTCACAATTTTTCAAAACATTCCATCTTTATCATTCACTCAATATGATTTATTTGAACTTTGAAAAGCATATCACAAAAAATACGGATCAGTTTGTGCAGGAAATATTGTACATATATATATATATATATATATATATATATATATATATATATATATATATATATATATATATATATATCAATTCACAATTCCAAAACCCTAATTTTGATCTATAAATACCAAATGTAATGACTTCGTAACATCACATTCCTCAATCCATGTATCTTTTTCATATCAAATAGTGAATCATGAATAAGTTTCCAGGGAAAATAATTGGTAACATGGGATACCAAAAAACACCAACTGTACCAAGTAGCAGTTTTAGGAAAACTAGAGGTTTTGGAGGTTCTGGAGGCTCAAAGGGTTTTGGAAGTTCTGGTGGTTCCGGTGAATCAGGAGGTTAGTCATATATTTGATACAGTGTTAATTCTTTGTTGTTAATCATATGTTGTTTTTATATGCAATTAATTAATATAAATTGGTTTTTAGGTACGATGTTTTGTTGCAAATTCTTATTTGTATGATTTTATATTCTGTTTATTATGTATTGTTTGGTATGATTTTTGTGGCACATCCTTATTTCTATTGTTTTTATTTACAATTTTTTTATGAATGATTATTGGTTGCAAATCCTAGGGGTGGCAATTCTCGACATGACACTTTGGAAAACTAGAAGGGGGTTGAATAGTTTTATTGATTAAAACTTCGTTTTAAACTATTTAGATCGACTTATGTCAATCTATTAAATGTGTGTGTTGGATGTTGATAGATAAACATATAAATAATCAATGCAAAAGATAAAGAGTACGAAGCACAAAACCACGACACGAGTATTTATAGTGGTTCGGCTACAAGGACACCTTCCTTGCCCTACTCCACTCCCCGAGTCACCTACTCGAGAGTTCGTAATCACTACACAACACAAGCTCCTTGTGGCGGAGAAGCCTTTACAACGTCGTCTACTCTTTATCCGGTACAAGGCTAGACACCGAGTTCTTCCACGAGGTAGAACCAAACCTAACACAACGTCGCATACACTTTATCCGGTACAAGGCTAGATACCGAGTTCCATTACAAAGGAGAAACTACTACCCAACACTACACAACACCTATCCCAAAGGAGACACACTCCTTATTACAACATCATCAAGGATATCAATATCCTTGGACATAAACTATCTATGTGTGTACAGAAATGCATCAAAATGATAAAAATATCACAAATAAGTGTTTTATGTGTTTTAAATGCAAAAATATCAAAATCTGGTGAAAAACGTATAAAGTTTGCATAATTGGTAGTTTTAGTCCCCCAAGTTTCAAAAGTTGTCAAAAACAGTCCCTGGTAAAACAAAATAAAGAAAAAATGTTATTCAAGGTCCCTGAAATATTCTAAGTTGTCAAAAATGGTCCTTGAATAAATCTTTTGTTAATTGGCAGATGATATTTTTATCATTTTGATGCATTTCTGAGTGTTTTCAGATGTTTTTGCAGTTTAAATGGTACAAAAATGATGAGTATTTAGACACTCATCAATCCCCCACACTAAGATATTGCTAGTCCCTAGCAATGTTTTGAGAAAATTAATGGATTTCATCTCTTTACCAAAAGCCATTACTTCTGGAGTAGCCAAATGTTTCATTTCAAGTAAGAACCTTGGTACACCGATAACCAAATGATTTTGAGCAAATCACCGACTTTTAACGGATTTGATTTGTCTTTACCAGAAGCCGTTTGCTTCTTGGACTAGCCAACTCTTAGATAAATTATCAATATTATCTTTGGTGAGTTGATTACCAATTATGGTTTTTCCACGGCCTTTACCACAAGCCATAAACTTGCGGGCTAGCCAACTCTTCACTTTTAAGGATATGGTGGGCTGAATACCATACAATTTTGGGCAAATTGCAAGCCGTCAACGGATTTGAGATATCTTTACCAAGAGCCGTTTGCTCTTGGATTAGCCAATCCTTATGTGGGTTAGACATGGTGGACTGATTACCATTTGTTGTGTTTAGTACATAGTACTTCCACTAATTTTTTTTTTAAATTTGGCCATTTTGGGGAAAAGGGACTAAAAGGTACATTTATGATCAAATTCGCGAATTTCCCCACACTTAGAAAAGAATATTGTCCTCAATATTCAAAGTACCGGCTGTTATGCCGAAACTTAGAACGTAAAAGATAACATTACTAGCTAAGTGTGGAAACACAACAATTATTCTTTTTTTTTATATTTACAATTTTCATTTATTTTTTAGATCTATATACAACATGTGGGGCATCTCCCCCACACTAGGGTGGTACACACGGGTGAAAACCCATGTTTAACTATGGTTTTTGATTACCGAGTCGCTAGCTTGACTCGACCCAGAATTAATTTGTTCATGGGGAAGTAAGTGGAAGAGACAATCTCCATCGGACTTTCATTCAAGATGTTTGGACAAACATTTGAAGCACGTGAAAGTTCCACACCGATGAGATATACATAGAACCGCTCACAAATGGTACATGAAGATGCCGGGATCAAAGATAATGTCTTCATTCCTGAAGGAGTGAAGAACAGAGAAGTGACGAGAATATATGAAGAAAAAAAAGAAAATCATGATAAAAATCATGACTAACTCTTCATCCTCAATAGGAGAATTCATAGTTTCATGAATCTCCTCGGTTAAGCTCGCTTGATCCAGACATATTATGGGTGTGTCTAGATCAAAGTAGAAATTATCATACTCCGCGAAGATATGATATGAGTGAGTTCATCGGCGAACTCCTCGTGAAGAGAATCAATCACAAGATGTAAATCTGTGAATTCTTGTTCCACTGTAGACTCATCACTATCCTCAATCTGAGTATCAAAGAGTGGATTCTCAAAATTAAGGTGAATTGATTCAATTCAAATAGAGGATTGGTGAGAGTTGTTTTGAATGCTTGAGGAAAAGAGTGATTAACATTCTCTATTGGACTGTTAGGGTGAGAAGTGAGTGAACGATCATTATCAAGGAGACTTTCAGTTTCTCCCAGATCGGCTTTGAAATCAAAAAGACTATCATTACTTTCCGATGAAAGTGGATTGATGTGAGTGAGTTCATCGGTGAACTCCTCAAGATGATGATCGACATCGACTGTGGAGTGATGTCTCAACATACTCGATGTTTCCATAAGAAGTACAATCGTCGCTAACATCGGAGAAAGTTTCAAAATGATCTTTTGAACACTCAAGAGGGGAAATAGAATCACACATATGATCAGAAGTTCCTTGTGACTCTCTCGGGATTGGGACAAGGTTCTCAACACTAGACTTTATGAATTCGTCCGATTCCTTTTCGGGAACAGTGTCAAGATGCTCGTCCCCATGTTCGAGAGAGTGAGTGGGAATATCGTGTGTGATAACAACAGACTGAGGGAGTTGAGAAGGACTAGCATACATATTTTTTATACTTTCCATTTGTTCTTACGCTAGTAATTCCATTATAGTCTTTTCTTCACGATTTTTCATGGAAGGAATTTCAACTGATGAACTTGATGAACCTGTACAAAGTTGACTAATATCAAGGGTAACTTCATCATCATCGTCATCAGGAATGAAACGGAATCGAGAGCTAGATTTGGTCTTTTTTCTTTTGCAATTGATTCCCTAATAGATTTTTCAAAGGCAATTTGGGAATTTAATTTAGCGACCAGCTCTTGACTAACAAAACTTCCATGGATTTCTGATTTGGATTATCTTGGGGATGTTTACATTCCTTCAAATCTTTCACTAAATCCAAAAGATCAAGGAGAAGATTTTGAGGAAGTGGGTCAGCTGAGGTGGTGCTCGATTCATTTGATCTTGTGGAGGTTGGTTATGATACAAAGAGTCGTAATTGTTACAAGGAATTGGATTCCTTGTTTGACAATCGAGCTTCTGATGTGGACCTCCACAATACTCACAACAGAAAACCGATGTGGCCGTGAGTTGTATGTGTGGTAGTCATAATTGTTATCGGGAACCCGCTCATAGACAAGCGTGTTTCCGATTGACAATCGAAGCGGAGTGTGAACCACCACAGTACTCACAACAAGATAAAAGCTGCTGAGTCTCACGGTGTGGTAGCCGATGGAATAAATTAGTTGTGTTATGGTAGGAATAGGGATCCCGGTTATAGACGGACCGTTTCCGATTCCACCATGCTAAAACTGGGGCAATTGCCACCATTATAAGGACCACCACACCATTGACAACCAAGAGGGTGAGGATAAGACATAGAAAGAATCAAAGGGTTTCAGAGGGTAAGAAATGAAGAATCAAAAGGGTAAGAGGGTAAAGAGGAATATTTTTGGTATTTTTGAAAACATGTTGTAAAAATAAGAAAGAAAATCTTTTTGAGTTTTTGATTTTTAAAAGAAAATATAAACATATATAGATGGTATGAACAAGGAGTGAATATCCAAATCACTAATCTGCTAAACGTAAGACTAGTAGCACTGCTCCCCGGCAGCGGCGCCAAAATTTGATTCGTGCTAAACCGTCAAGTTTTCTCACTCAAGCCGGCCACTTGTGAATGGCCGACCGTAAGAAACTTAAAACAGTTTAAACGCAAATGCAATGAAGATCAGGAGAGTATAGCGTTTCCAGTGTCGTTAAGTCCCAATTGTCGCGAGAATAGCCAAACGTGTAGTGATCGAGAGATTTGAACGGAAAAGAGATTTTGATAATTATAACTACAGAAAGGGTACATAAACTACAAGGGCTTAAATACAAATTAAAGGAAATTAAAAAGATAAAAATATTAAATAAACGCTATCACTATTTGTAAAATGATGTTTTTGATTTTTCTTTTTATAAAACTTAAATTAAAAAACTACGTGACGTACAAAATAAAACGTGAAACTGAAGCAATATTAATCCTAAAAATATGAAAATGACATTTTTACAATCCTAATGATAAAATAAAATTTATAGAAAAATAAAATTATTTTTATAACTATTTATCTAATTATTATTAATTAAAAACTATTTTTACTTAATTAATAATACACTAAAATACAAGAAAATAGGAAATAAAACTAGAAAAATAAAATTATGACTTGGAAAAATCTAAAATATCAAAAGAGAATTTTCAAAACTATTTTTGTATTTTTCTGATTATTTATCTATTTTTTTATGAATTTTAAACTATTTAAAACTAATTAAATTACTAAAAATTACAATTTAAACTATGAAAAATCTGGAAAAATAAATTTTTGACTTTTTATATTTATCTTAACTTAAGAAAAATGAAAAATTATTTTTTTGAAGCTTTTCTTAATTAACTGTATTAAAAACTAATTAAAAATGCTTAAAAACTGTTTTAATTAAGGAAAAATAGTAAAATGACCTAGAAAAATGTGAAAAATTCAAGAAAAGTCTAATTTAATATTGTGAATCTAGGAAAAATAGAAAAATAGGTGGTTGTGTGTGGGATTATGCAACTGCTGTGGAGACTGCTTATAAATAAGCACTAAGAATAAGCAAATGACCACAAAAAGCTACCCAACTATAACAGAAGCTATAATATGCTAAAAGAACTCAAAAGCAACTAAAAACAACTACTCTTAACCTCTGGATTGCTAACTACCAAGATTTGGATGATTTGATTAATGTGCAAAAACAGTTTTGGGTGGCTACTTTAAGCTTAAGCACAAGACATACAATAAGCTGTAACTTAAAAACAGATGAAGGAGCCTAAAGTAGACCTGGCTACCTATGTCTAAACCAGAGAACAGCTGCTCACAAGCTCAAATGAGCTTTGTACAAGTCTTGCAAAACCCCTGTGCAGACTCAGTATTGACTGAGTCTATGCACAGGGCATTTGTGCCCATATTGAACAGCAATTATGAGGCTTATAAAAAATTAACAAAAATGTGCTAAAATGATGATAAGTAAAGAGACCAGCTGAAGTTTTTAAAATACTAAGTTTCACTGAATTTGGCTTAGAAATGAATCCATGAAAAATCCTTCTAGGTTGGATGAAAACTGGAATTTTGCAATTTTGACTTTTGAAGCAAACATGAAATGTTGACTTAAATGAAATTTGATCTAGATTTACCAACTGAATATGATGTTTTAAGATGAATTACACCTACTGCAAGCTTTATCTATGATAGTTAAACACAAAATGAGCTTTTGGTTTTGCCAAATCTCAACAGATAAACAACTGAGACAGATAAATGGTGAATTTGACTTTTGAGCAAATGCAGGCACAAGTAACTGACTCAAATGAGTCAATTAGAACTACACAAACATAAAACAACAATATTCTACCACAGAGCAGACCTCAAATACAGATTATGCAGCCTATCCAAACACCCTATATATAACTGATTTGCAAATTCACATGAGCTAATCTCTGAACTAGCATATACACTGGATTAAACTGAGTTTACTTGATCTAAGAACAACTAGATAAACACATTTCAACTATTTAAAACTACCAATACAAGTACAGACAAAATATGCTAACTGAAATTGAAATGAAAGTGAGATATCTTACTCACATGTGTCCAGCTAGTGTTGCAGGCTAAACCAAACCCAAAACTACTCTAACCTAATCTATTTAAACCCAATATCACCACTGCATCAACCATTATCCATTTCCAAGATCAACTTCACCCAGTTTGACTTTCATTGACCAAGTATCAAATTTTCTTGAAACTGGAATGTAAACTGATAAAAAGCCACAAGCAGCTTATATAAGCTTATTCAAACTTGGGAAGAAGCTATATGAAGCTTAACTGTAGGAGATTGAAACTGAACTTTTGCAACAGTAAACTTGAAAACATAAAATGATATTAAAACCTTGAATTACCACTTAAAACTGGATTGCAACTATAAAACAACTTAGTTTGATACATAGAAACAAAAATTACAACATTATGACTTAAACTAAAACATTTAATTAAAAAACGACATTAAAGAAAAACAAATAAAACTAGCTACTCCCTATCTCTTGCTTCCTCTTCTCTCTTTTATACTCCAAATGGTTTCCACGTGTCCACTGATCAAATCCCATCAATAATTTTAGCCATTGGATTACTTTTGGTGCATTTTGGCCATTGGATGGTTTTGGCGGGAAAAGTGGTTTTGACCACTGGGCTCTGAGCTAGCAACTAGGGGGGTGGACTAGGTGTGATGATGAGGGGGGTTGAGGGGATAAGGGATAAGGTGAGGTGATGGTGTTGGGAGAAGGTATTGCAGTTGCAGGCAAGTGGGAGAAGGGAAGGAGGAGGTGGCGGGTAAAGGGTAATGTTTGACTTGTGTTTGACTGGAGGTTCAAAAAGGGTAAATGACGGGGGTTCAAAATGGTATAAAGGCAGGGGGTCAAAGGTGATAGGGTCATTTGGCTTGGTTATAATAATACAAGGACTTGTTATGCAATTCTGCCAAACTGAGGGACCATTCCTGCCATTTTCTCAAAGTTCACACAAGGGATCAAAATTGACATTTTTGAAAGTTGAGGGACCATTTCTGCCATTTAACAAAAGATTTATTCAAGGACCATTTTTGACAACTTAGAATATTTCAGGGACCTTGAATAACATTTTTTCTTTATTTTGTTTTACTAGGGACTGTTTTTGACAACTTTTGAAACTTGGGGGACTAAAACTGCCAATTATGCAAACTTTATACGTTTTTCACCAGATTTTGATATTTTTGCATTTAAAACACATAAAACACTTATTTGTGATATTTTTATCATTTTGATGCATTTCTGAGTGTTTTCAGATGTTTTTGCAGTTTAAATGGTACAAAAATGATGAGTATTTAGACACTCATCAACACCCTTGGTACCTTTCACTAATGCCCTTGACACGATCTTTTGATACCTTTAACTAATGCCTTCACCATGAACCTTTGGCACCCTTCACTAATGCCTTAGACACGAACCTTCGGCACCTTTCACTAATGCCTTTGACTTGACCCTTTTGGCATCTTTCACTAATGCCTTCAACTCAACACTTCTAGAGAGGAAGAAAGAACTATCAACAAGAGAACTTCAGTAGTCTTGATGATGACGAAGCTTGGCAACTCATGGACTTGAGCTTGCTTGACTTCAAGAGGTGGTGATCTCGCCTTTAAGAGGAACCTAGAGAATCACACAAACACAAAACTACATAGAAAGATCCTTTGGATCTGAGGTTAGAGAGTTTACAATACTAAGAGAAAATATGTGTAAAAGTGGAAAGTTACAATGAAGAAATGGCTCACTATTTATAGGCAAAAATCACTACTGTCCCCCGGATCCCTTGCTTGAGGGATCCGTCCAGTGTATTCCTGGGGATCCGTAGGACGCTCCTCCTAAATGGGTTATGGGTCACGGATCATGGGTCATGGGTTATGGACTTTGGATCATGAGTATCCATATAGATACAATGTATCTAAAAGATGCAATGCATCTAGTTAATGGGTCATGGGTTAGCTCCATGGGTTATGGATAATACCCAACATGATTTCATGCATGATTTCATGCAATGGGTCATGGGTTATGGATCATGCTCCATGGGTATGGGTCATGGACTTTGGGTTTTACCCAACTACATTCAATGTATTTAGTCAATGTGTCAAGTACTTAGATTTTTACCCATTACAATATATATATACTAAGTCTATATAAGTACATGTAAACACTAGTTGTTATACATATGCATTTCTATAACATGTAAACACTATTACTTGTTTAGTGTTTTATATGAAAATGTAAGTGTGTTAGTAAACTATTGGCTCAAACCATTTACGTATTTTATTTGTTTCGTTAAAATGATTTTACGTTTGTTATCGACAAAACATTAGAAGATCGTAAAATATAAATAAACGTTTTTATGGCTTATTTGTATTAACAGTCTCCCCCTTTTTGTTGATGACAAAACATAAGATTGTTTTAAGAAAAAACTAAAATTCGTAAAAGTTTGAATTGGAGTTTTTACTCTCTTCTCCACCTTTTGTCGAAACAAAAAGAGCGTCGAAAAGAAACTAACACATTGTTTGAAGAAAAAACATGTGAAAAGTAAAAATATGAGAAGTAGAGAGTAAGGGAAGAGAAGGATTCTCGTCTTAGCTCCCCCTTGTCCGGTGCTTCCCTATGTTGAGGGCGTCAAGTAATTAGGAAGACTAAGCGAGTGTTTTGCAATTTTGTTTGCAAATGATTTCGTCTTTTTGACGAACATGCTCCCCCTTGACAAGTGCTCCTTTGTGAGGAGGACGTCAAGTAGTAATGTACTCCTATGTTAAATTATTGCAAGCGTATTTGCAACGTTTTTCTTTGACAAGAAATTCCCCCTTGTTGAAGGTGTCAAAGTCTTCAAGTGTATATTGAAAATCTACAAAACAAAGGTTAGAAAACTAGTATATGATGCATAATTTCTTGCAAATAAGACTCAAATTAGTAAGAAAAAAATTGTTTCTGTTGCACGGATCCCATGGTTCCTCCATGGGAGGGATCCGTCTATGCCAAAGTGAGGAATCCGTCTGCCTGCATACTTAAGACAACAATGGTGATGTAAAATGTGATGTTAACATGAAAATGAGTTATGTATTAAGACACCAAACATATTCTCAAGACCATATGGCATATAACATGTAATTTCATTCAATAAAAACACGAGAAATGATCTACATATCTCTAAAACTAAGAGAATGACTAAAACATGTAATACAAATTCTAATATTTCTAAGAAGAAACGGAAGCTTAAAGAGCATCAATGTGCTTGAAATTTAAAGACGGGTAGACTTGTTGATTTGGTCCAATCGTTCAAGGAGATGATTAAACATGAAATGCAACTCATTTCGTACTTCTTGAACAAGTCCTTGGGTGAGTTGACAATTAGAGCAATTATTGTCGTTACTAGGAAACGGAGGAGGTGAAATATTTTGAGGAGGCTCCACAAATGATGGTGGAATTTGTGAAGGTAAGTTAAGCGATGTAGGGTGTGTTCCTCTAGAAATAAGGGTGATGATGCACGAGTTAGTGGTGGAGATGAGAATTTTTGTATATGGTTGGTTCTTTGGTGATTTCTTGTGTCCAAAGATGGACTATTTGATGGTGAAGGTGGTTCCCTATTTAACGAGAAGGTTGGTGAATAGGAAGTCCTTTATGGTGCGTCTTCTAACGAGTAGAGATTTGGATAGGAAAGTGGTTTCGTAAAGGAATGTAGTCTAGGTTCTAGAAATGAAGGCTTGGGTGTTTTACTAGAGCTAGGTGTGTTTGGTTTAGTGCTTGATGAAGCCCTTTCCAACTCAAAAGGTCGAATGCTAATCCTAGCGGTTTTTCTAGCTATGGTTGATTGAGTTTGTTGAGGAGGGATTCTAGCATTTGGACTTCTTACGTGTGATGACTCGGTATATGATATCTCATGAACCATATGAGCATTCTTCTTGGAGGAACCTTTGGTTGAAGAAGTTTTGCTAGATGCTTTAGTCATGGTGAAAAGAGAAGATGTAATGGATGTCTTAGCTACTAATTTTTGAATGGTGGTTTTGAATGGTGGTTTAGATACATAAGCATACTTGGTTTATAAAGGATGAAATTGGGTTAATGAATTAAATTCTTGACCACTAAGAATTTTGGCATGCACTAAGGTCAACTATAGTGTTTTTCTATCCTAGGGAGTCATTTAAGGCAAGGAAAAGTGTTTAGACTACCAAAGAGAGTTTGAATTTGAGAAGTAAAGTGATCATAAACTGTTCTGGAGACCCGAATCCCACGGATCCCTAACATTGGGGATCCATCGAGTTATAAACTAGGGATCCGTCTCTCAGACAGTAAAGTGATGAGGTGATTATGTTCTATTAGGGTCTAGTACCTGTAAATCTTGAGTGTTTGGGTTCCCTAAGATGTTTTAAATGGCATGGGACTTTAATGTCCAACCATAGGGAGTGAAGATACCTAATGATGGTTTTTGATAAGAGAGTGGACTTTTTATGAGTGCAACTAAGTGTTTATGCATGACACTATTAATTTGAGGATGAAAAATGAAGCCGGGGAGTGGAGTAGGGCAAGGAAGGTGTCCTTGTAGCCGAACCACTATAAATACTTGTGTCGTGGTGATGTGCTTCTTACTCTTTATCTTTCATTACACGTTTATATATCTATCTATCAACGTCTAACATAAACAACCAAATAGATTGACATAAGTCGATCTAAATATTTAAAAGGAAGTTTTAAATTGGTAAAACTATTCAACCCCCCCTTCTAGTTTTTCACAATTGGCAAATGAAGCCAAATGATCCTAGAGATCAGATGGTGACTTAAGACAAATTTGGAAAATTCCTAAAAAATCAAAAGAAATGAAAAACTAGTTTTTAGCCTATTTTGAGGTAAAGATTACTAGAATTAATTTTTTAAAATTAAGAGAAATAACAAACTAGGTGTTTTGAGATGTGAGAAACAGTGTGTGAGTATTAGAGCGGAAATATGGTGAGTTTTGGTGAAGTTATAAATAAAAAAAACCTTAAATATGATCCTAAGTTAACTATGAGTGAGTGTGAGACCTACTGAGCTTGAGGAAGACTTGAGTGATCCTAAAGTATCATGTTTAGCTAGTATGATGTGGTCTAGAGGAGTGGATTGATATGTGGAGGTCTGCAAATCTACTTCTGTCTGCCCGGATCCCACGGATTCTTCACTTAAGGGATCCGACTAGTTACAAACTAGGGATCCGGCATCTGGGACAAGTTTTCTTAACAGTGAGCGTGAAATATTTTGCTCTAGGTATTGAATTTTGAAACCAATGATCTCTACAGAAAGCATATATATATATATATACGTATATATATATATACGTATATATATATATATATATATATATATATATTCTGAGTCTAGCATAGCAATGAGAGTATGTAAGAGTAGCACATAAGCAATCAAATGAGATCGAGCTCACAAATAACACAGAGGTTTATCAAACTTAACAAGCACTATTCAAGAAACTCAAAACATATTTACAATCTAGATTAGTAAATCGTTTGTATTAACAATGGCGTGCAAGGTATGTGTCAAGAAAGAAAAGAGTAATTGATACTGTTCAAGACAATAGAGTTGTGAGGTGCTAGTTCAAGAAAATCCTATACTTCATCCGGAAGGTGGAGTTGTTTGTTTGTGGAGATGAAGGAGTTGTGTTTAGAAGAGTAAGTGTTGGATATAGAAGGGCTTGAAGCAAGTACGGTTTTGTGAGATGGTTTTAGCTAAGAGATCTTTACCTATGTGTTGGCATTTGAAGAGTAAGAAACACATGTATATGCGTCCTTAAGAAAGTGAATTGTTTAGAAGGTTGTTTTGGTTTAGTGAAGGTGATGAACTAAGTATAGTCATTACGGATGGTGATTAGCATATAATGAACTTCATCCTTGAAGTCATGTAGCTCTTCTCGATCAAAGCAAGATAATCGCTTGATGAGGCAAGTGGTTGTGATTGACTAATAAAAGAAAAATCAATTTTACAACTTGTTTTATTAGTAATCCTAAGGTGACGAAGATTTTATGTTAACCAAAGAAGTTTAAAGAAGTCCATATGGAGAACGATTTGGAGAACAAAAATGGAGAACAAATATGGAGAACAATATGGAGAACAATTTGGAGAACAAAAATGAAGAACAAATATGGAGAACAAATCTAGAGAAAAAGTTTGGAGAACAAGTCTGGAGAAAAAATATGGAGAACAAATATGGAGAACGAGTATGGAGCACAAGTATGGATCAGCGAGTTCAACATATGTTTTTGGAAAGCTCGAGTTTGGATTTTCGGATATGATCAATTATATTTGCATTGCAAAATAATTTACTTGAGTATCTCGGATGAATTAATCAAGTTGTCAATCCTACTATGAAGCTTGAAAAGCGATCATAGAAAAGAAAACTGGAAAGTACATCATCAACACAAGTGTTGGTTATGATCCGATGTACATTTCAGAAAATGACACAAGAAAAGTTGAAATCAAGAAATCATATAAGCACATAATACACTTATGTTGCACACATGACAAACTCAACAAGAGGTCTTTTAGTATATTACATTTTTTAAACATTATTCAACTTATATGCCTTATCTAAGCCTTTAAAATAACATTTTTGACACAACTAGATGTTATCCTAAACACTCCTTCAAATAGCACATTGATTAGTAAAATATTACTAAATCAACAAACAAGAGAAAGAATAGCAAGGTGAGGAAACCACATATGTTATTCAAACAAACAAGCATAAGAACAATTTGAGATAAGCACATAATCAAGTAATGCAAGGTAAAACAATTAATCATTTAGCATAGCATACGAAAGTTATTTTCATCGCTTTGTGTTAAAAATAAACATGTATACCAAGCTCGGTTAGTTTACTTTATATTTATGATTAAAACCTTAGTTTCAAAAGAAGACACACTGTTATTCAAATACAAAAACATCCGTCTCCAATTAGACCAAAAGTTTGTGCAAATATTATGACCGAAAAATGACTTTCTGTTGTAAGCCAATGATTCTGTAAATTTTTGTTTTGAATCAGTTTATGAAATCATTTTTATATGAAAGTAGACTCAAATACTGATAAGGATTTAAAACGTACACTTTAAGGGGTCATTTAAGCCCTTAATCGCCCACTTTTATATCCATTACTACTTAATTTCGTTCCTTTTCACTTTTTAGGTCTCTTTTAGGCAAAATGCTAGAATAATGCTTATTTGGATGAAAAAGAGTGAATATGTGAAGAAAATGGCTAAAGTCAAGATCAAGACACTCAAGCTGATGGAAATGCACCTGACGGCGTCCCACACAAAGGGCGACACCTTCCCTGATTTTGTGACGACACATTAGCGAAATTACTAGTTTACACCTGACGGCGTCAGGCTTTGAAGAGTAGGGCGTCACGAAGACTTTTATCCTCAGACGGCCTAGATCCAGATTCAGACGACGTCAGAGCTGAAGCAAACGACGTCACGATTACAACGTGACGCCGTCCCAAAGTTGACTTGGCCAAGACAAAACCCTAATGACGGCGATCCGACGGCGTGACAATTACAAGGTGACGCCGTCGCAGTTGTAAATCTGTATATAGAATTCGATTTTTAGACTTTTAAAGAGGTAGACTTGTGGAGTAAAAACCTAAAACGATTATAGTCCGGTTTGAATAGTATTTTAGGGTTCTAATACCCTATTTTACATCGAGATAAGTTATTTATTCCCTTGATTTCATTATGTCTTCGATTGAATCTGTGTATGCTTGCATGTTTAACATGTCCGGCTAATTTACTTGTGTGTTTGCTTAGATCTATGAAACCTAGTTATTAAATACTGATTGGTTGTCTCTTATCTTAATTTTAATTGGCTTAAGATTGCTTAAAGCCATCGTTATGTTTTTTAATGCTTGATTAATCTTTGTGAACATTAGTTTATAATTACTAGCGGAATTGTAGGCTAAAAATCCAAAGAAAACCTTAGTGTTAAGTTTATGAATCCTAGAGATTTCGTAGTCATTAACCTTAAGGTAGCTTCAAAGAGTTAGGGATAAAAGCACACCCTACGACCTTAGAAAACACAACGCGTTAAGAATAAGGACGTGACAACTCAACCACCAATAAAAGATAACTAGGGAGTAATAGTATCTAAGTAGACACATCTTTAATCATTATACTAGCACACTTTAAGAAGACATAGACTACCCTTAGTTTAGATAATTAGATAGTAGAGTAATCGGTAGAAGTACCACCCCCCAAATCCAAACCCCGAGATCGTACCTTTAGTTTCTAAAAAAATATAAAAAGATAAAAAAATAATCTTCCTCAATCTCAACCTTAGCGTAGTAATTTTTCACTAGCATTTCTATTCCCCCAGAGAACGATATCAATCCCCGAGGCTTACCCTAATACTACACTACAACGATTAGGTTCCTTTGCCAAGGTGGTTGAAAAACTTGCTCTAAGAAAAGGAAGTTTCCTTTGACCCCGAACGCGCGTTATACGCGTATCAAATACCTTTCAAATGATAGGTGGCACGACTTCTACGAACTTACGGTTAATTAGTTATATAGTTTTGAAATTTAACTAAATCTGTCCTCTGCACAAACGGATATCCGCCGGATCCCTTACAAAAGGGATCCGCGGATCTGACACAGATTCACAAAAATACATATTTTGACCCGGCGAAAAGGTTTAACCTTTGTAGATTTTTTAGTGAGGTTATATTACCCATTTTAATCATTGTTCAAGCTTGAGTAACAAGATATCTAACAACAAAACTTCAAAGAAAAGAAATCAACAAAGCACTTTTCATATTATGCTTATTATAAGAGAGAAACATATATCACCATTTTATTCACAAGCAATTAGCATGTTTTTGACCAACTAATTGTAACTAAGAGAACATACCTTTGCTACATTCCTTTTTTATAGTTTTAGAAACCGTAGACACGAAATACTTCATGAGCTTTTAAAATACTTAGTCGCATTTTAGAAAAGCAAGTTGTGATCACTTTTGACTCTTCTTTGGGTGTTGACTTCATTTTTCTTTAGATGGAGCGAAGTCATTGAACGAATCCTAGCATGAAGAATTCTCAAAAGAAAATGTTAGAATGATCTATCACTATCCAATATTTAAAGTATAAAAGTTTCTAAAACATGACTTTTTGTTTTAAGAAATTTTCTTCTTTGTAGTTTTCAAACATACACGGATCGTATCAAGTTTTAAAATTACAATATACTCTAAGAAACTTGGTAACGAAGCTCTAGTACCAATTGTGAAAAACTAGAAGGGGGGGGGGGTTGAATAGTTTTACCAATTAAAACTTCGTTTTAAACTATTTAGATCGACTTATGTCAATCTATTAAATGTGTGTGTTGGATGTTAATAGATAAGCATATAAATAAGCAATGCAAAGATAAAGAGTACGGAGCACAAAACCACGACACGAGTATTTATAGTGGTTCGGCTACAATGACACCTTCCTTGCCCTACTCCACTCCCCGAGTCACCTACTCGAGAGTTCGTAATCACTACACAACACAAGCTCCTTGTAGCGGAGAAGCCTTCACAACATCGCCTACTCTTTATCCGGTACAAGGCTAGACACCGGGTTTTTCCACGAGGTAGAACCAAACCTAAGACAACGTCTCCTACACTTTATCCGGTACAAGGCTAGATACCGAGTTCCATTTCTAAGGAGGAACTAGTACCCAACACTACACAACACCTAACCCAAAGGATACACACTCCTTATTACAACATCATCAAAGATATCAAGCAAGCGTGAGGCATTTGATCATCTGGTGGTTATACTTCAGCTTGCAAAAGTGAAGTACTGGGACGGTTAGTGCATAATTTATTTTTTTATTTTCAATATACTGTCTTATTTTATTGGGATAATTGTTTCTAAATGTAATGAAGTTACCACTTTTTGCTAAGTTGTGTATGCATCTATTAATCCTCCTAAACAATGCGAACAATTTACTAATCCTACTATTATATGCATAATTTACCATTTGTTTAGAGTTATTTAC
The DNA here is from genome assembly GCA_910596185.1 of Chrysanthemum makinoi. Lineage (NCBI taxonomy): Eukaryota > Viridiplantae > Streptophyta > Magnoliopsida > Asterales > Asteraceae > Chrysanthemum > Chrysanthemum makinoi. The sequence continues at coordinate 117,184,947 of OU343218.1, forward strand.
ATAAATCGTCCTTGTGGTTAGGACCAAATTGCAACGAAAGTCCTTATAGTTATTTGCATAAATCATCCTTGTGGTTAGCCCGGTCAAAGGGTCGGTCAATGCCACGTGTCACCACCTGAGTGGTGCCACGTGGCATCGGGTCGGGTCAGTCAATGGATCGGGTCGGGTCAGGTCGGTCAATGGGTCGGGTTGCCACGTGGACCAATGAGGTGGTGCCATGTGGCGATGGAAAATAAAACCCAAATTGCCTCCACTGGGGATCGAACCCTGGTGGGTTGTGTGGGAGGCCAAGGTAATACCCATCTGGGATGGGCATACCTTCATGTATTATAGCGCGTTTGGTTCATTTTAACCCTTAACAAGCCCAATCCATTTTCTATAAATAAAAATTGAGGAAAATACCGTCGGAATTGTTTTTTCGTGCTCTTTCCAATGGTATGCTCGGGGATTTTTTTGACTTCGTTTGAACCTTGAAAAATGCGAAAACGTCGTTGAAAGTCATCCGTAAATCACCTTTTTTGCTTTGTTTTCAATCCCTTGTACCTGCAAGCTATAATAACACATAAAAAACATATTTGCAATATAATTTCACAAATGTGATACATATTTTATGGTTATTAGTCCGTTTTAAACCCTTGTACCTACCAGGAAATATATGAAATTATATTCGGACTAATAACCATAAAATATATAGAAAATTTGTGAAATTATATTGAAAAAATGTTTCTTATGTGTTATTATGTATTGCAGGTACAAGGGTTTGAAAACAAAGAAAAAAAGGTGATTTTCAGATGAGTTTCGATGAAGTTTACGCATTTTCTCAAGTTCAAACGAAGTTGAAAAAATTCCCCGAGCATACCTGTGGAAACTAAGAACGTGATGAACATAGTTTCATGATCGTTTATGAGCTTCTAGGGTTCAACAATAACATAGACAAACAATCATGCACAGCAGAATATATAAACAACTATGTTATTGACACAAAGTTTTTTCACATCTTCCCCAATTATATTTGATTAGAATATAACGTGTTACCTAACTGTAACAAGGATCAAAGACACCTTCGATCTTGGAGATAACTAAACTACTTACCTAGGCGTTTATAAGACTATACGCCTAGGACACACATACACACCTTTACTTGACTACATTGTGAAATACATAATTATGAAACCTATACCCCATGTCCTCTTTATATACTAGAGGATTAGGGTTTACAATTCTCTACAATGGACTAAACAATAAATGTTGGATCGATATACTTTAACTAGCTTGTTAAGGTTTAATAACCTCGGATAAATCCTAAGTTATTAACAAAGAAACACTGAGCAATCTTTATCAAGTACGCGGAATTTACTTAACAAAGCTAAGAAGAATAACCTTTTATTATAAACTCTAAATCTGCTTATTATGCAGATACTCTAATACAACTCTAAGATAATCGAACTTCTCTCTAAAACACTAATTACGTTGTGAATTCGTAAACTCTAAAACTCATAGACTTTGTACATCTAATGCCAATCTAGGAGTCCTTTTATAGGCTCAAGGATATCCTAGTCGGTTTACAATTTGTAACCTTGTACGACAAGTAATCTAAACATAGAATACAATACTTTCCATAAACGAATAACTGTTCTTTTGTTCTTGCAGTACTTTGACTTTTAGGTGCATTACTTTGACTTTGTCTTTAGCAGTACTTTGACTCTTTGACTTGTTCCAGTACTTTGCAGCTTACAGTACTTTCATATCTTCAGTACTTTCATGTCCCAACAATAAATTTTCTTTTGCAACTAAGTCCTTCCTTCTTTTTGTAGGTTTCCTTCTTGTCACTTTAAGTCCCTCTTGTTTCATTCTTCTTATTTTGTTTCATCAAATCAATAATCCCAACAATCTTCCCCTATTTGATGATAACAAAACAAATATGTTCTTGTTCGAATTTACCTAAGCGAAGTAGAGAAATTGAGATAATTAAATCTCGCCATAAATGAAACAAGTATGTCTTCCTTTGTCTTCCCCTTAATCCATGCCATGCTACCACACATAAACAAGATGCAAATCGTATTTCTGTAATCTTCTTCCCCTTTTTGTAATCATCTAATAGGGTACATGTAGAGATATGCAACTTTGATCGTCACTTCCCCTTAAATCCAAAACCATACGAGAACCAAAAGTCATGTACTATCCGATATCGAGTAATACTAGGAGTAGAAACAATGTATATCGGAAAAACTCAACAGTCTTCAATGAGCAGTACAAATATAAACCACAAGTAGTACAAACTACTTTTGAAGAGCAAGCAGAAAGTCAAACAGTACAAACCATGAAGTAACAATAGTAACATGCGAGTGACATCAAGCATTAGAAACGCATAAGGAACAACAGTAAATATCTTGAGTACTCAAACTGTAGGAAGCATCAATGTTTTCAACACCAATAATGCTTCCATAAAAGACCACGTGACCATTTTAGACTTAATAACTTGTTGGATCTTAAATATAGTGTTGATGATGATTCGGGTGGCCTTGGTTGGTGATGAATCAAGTATGCCATGGTTTAAAGAGAGAAAGAGATGAGAGGGTGTTCTTGTTAGAGAGTTGTACTACAAAATGCAAGGTTAGATTAATGAGAAGCACCACCCTTCCCTTAGTGGGAAGGGTATTTATAGTTACAAACTAATACGTCCTCCTGACGGACTGTGGATCAGGCATACAGTGGGTAAAGACCCGTCCTTCCTCCACGGTGTTACACTAAACTAATCTACGCTACAAACTAACTAATAAACTACTAAATAACGTAAATAACGATAAGTCTACAAGCTAACTTATGCTAGATTATATTTGGGGTGACCAATACTTCACTATGGAATTTCCAATTCCTAACAATCTCCCCCTAAGGGAGGTCACCCCATGTTTTACATTTCGAATCCTAACATTTTATTTTATCTTCAGTCTTGAGCTCGTAGACTTGAATTCTTCAACTTCTGAATCTTTGTGCTTTAGCAATAACTCTTCATAGTCCGATTATTTTGTACTTTCAGTGGAGGCCTATAACTGATCCACATCTTGATGATCTTCGAGCGTTCTTTAAGATCATCAGCCACAGAAAATCTCTGGATCACCCTTTGTTGTGTTGCCATCATGTGAAGTTGTGACTTTCAGACCGACATGCTCACACTTTCTAGATCATGACATCTTTTTATCAGAGTAGCGGAAGCTTTCTTGGTTCAAGATATTTGCGGCACATAGCGAAGCATAGTATAAAAATATCTGAGCCAGATTATGTAGATAGGCACTTGTCATGATTTCTTCAAATTAAGTGTGGATGTTGTGAGCATGCGGCTTTGGATTGACTTCTCAATTCTGATCAGCTGTAACCGTCCAAATGTACCTGCAAATAACAGTTAGCAATAAAGCACACGAAAGTGTCTTTGATCACTTTCGTTGAATTGAGGTACATGGCCCACGGTTCCCCGTTGATCGATACAAGTCTTACTGTGATTAGGTATAATTCGAAGAATCTCCTTGACAGGGTTTCAGAATTTGTTCTAGCCGTTCTCAAACCGAGCGTCTCAAAGAAGACAACATGGAGTGAGTGAACCAGTGAATTAAGATTCACTGATTGATGAAAAATTGATTTGAAAAACAATCGCGTATTGCTTAGAAGAAAGAGTTTTGCAATACGATGAAGGTTTTATAGGAAAGATCAATTTTCAATCAAAAATACTTTTTGTATTTGAAAAGAATACACATTCGATGTGCTAGAGAAAAGAAGAGATTTGCACATCGAACGGTTTTTCCAAAAGTATTTTTTTCAATCAGAGATACTTTTTGTGTTTGATAATGAACACTCATTCGATGTGCTAGAGAAAAGAAGATTTGCACATCGAATGGTTTTTCCAAAAGTATTCGTCAATTCATTTTCTGGACCAAGGTTGATTCTAGAGTTAATCGCCCCATCGTTTCTATCCAGTTGTCACAAGTTTGATCTTTAGAAAAGATCTCACATGTCACCCACCAAGAGCTTGTTTGATGTTGGCTCTAGAAGGATTTCCATCTTCATCGTGAATACTTTTACATATCACTCGGATGTTCTGGCAATACCACAAAGGATAATGCGTAGGACTCTTAATATATTCTTACTTTCCACATTGTGTGAAACAGCAAGTCTTCATTAATTTTGTGTCCTAATGAGATTTTGTGAATGATCTCTTGGCTCTAGACTCAATTGTGCACATTTGGTTTCCTATGACGGAGACTAGGGAGAGGGTCTCCTTCTTCAATATCAACAATCTCTAAGAGAAATTCGATAGATTATGTAGGTTCCCTGTGAGAATGAAACAAGCCCTTTTAAGAGGAACTTGAGTAGCTTGGGAAGTTAGGTGCAGTGAGTCACTGGGTCCATGACGTCTTGTCTTCAATACCAGTGTTACCTTAGTAAACACCAGTAGCATATGTATTAAACCCGGTTCCTGCCCTAAGGTTGAATTATTGGAGGGCTATTTCTTTTCACCCTTTTCACATTCATTTCTTTTTCATTCTTCAACCCCTTCAGTGCTTACCGAGACTTCATTACTAGAACCTTTTTGGGTTTATTCCAGTTCTAGCTCTATCTTAGTCCGCACTCTTCCCATTTCTCACTTTTCTCCTTTTTTTTCATCATACCTAAGGACTCTACATTATCTAGTGGATTGTCCCTGGGTAGATCCCTCCGGCTCTGGCGGGATCGTGGGAACGAATACCTAACCTAACCATCCTTATATCACCATGCATAAAGTAAATTGGTCGGTCTTATGGTATTGTTCTTTCCTTCTTGAAACCAATTGAAAAATCATTTGGAGAAACAATCAAGGTACTTGTGATATAAAATCAAATCATTTTGTACCATAATAGTTTTAATCATTTAGAAATGCTCCCCCTCAACACGTTCATATGATTTTGAAATTGTTTAGCACATGGAGGCAAGAGTTATTTGAAATAATTTCTTGATCACAATTTCCGTGGAAAAAGCCATTTGATTTTCTTGGTAAATTCTCCCCCTCAAAATGTGCGTTGAATATTTGAAATCATTTTATCACATAGAGGTAAGAGTTCTTATGAAGTACATCAACGATCACAAAAGCCATTAAGAAACCATTTAGAAAATCAATCAAGGTACATTATGTTGAAGCATAGAAATCTTTGTACCTTGAAAGTTTATTTTCTTTTGAAATGCTCCCCCTCAATATGTGCTTCGAGATTCGAAAGAGTTTAGCACATATGGGAGAACAACATGCACACTTGAATCAAAACGATCACCTTTTATCAAATTTCATTATTAAATCACAAATTCTCCCCCGATCAAAATATCAAACCCTTTGAGATTTTGGATCCTAGGTGATTTAATAAGGTTTCGAAAACATGGGAGAATATGTGCCTTGTTTAAATACTCATCTTGTTTTTGGATAAATGCTCCCCCTCAACATGTGCATTATGTATTAGAAATCGTTTGGCACATGGAGGCAGGTGTGCCTTTAAAGGACTAAAACTAATTCCATTTAACCAAATTTGAGATTTAAATCACGATCTCTCCCCCGATCAAAATTTTCAAACCTTTTGAGATTTGTGATCCCAATTGATTTAAATTATTTAAAAGATTTTGGGGAAAGACGTGGCTTGATTTAATTTTGAAAAATGATTGATACGGATCAATTTTAGACATTAAAGATTGTTAGTGTCAGGTATGATAGTTTTTAAGAGATCTTTAAGTAAAATAAAACAATTTCACAATCAAACAAGAACAGAAAAAATTTCATTTTGTAAGATATTTGAGTTTTAAAGAAAATCATACCATGACATAACATTAAATCTTTAGATCACCACTTATTATTGTACAAACCGGACTTTTATGAAGAAATATCATTTGAAAATATTTTAATATAAATCACTCTCCCCCTCAATCAATGACCGTAGTCATTGATTGAGTGACTTTGGTTTTGAAAAAAAAGAAGTCCGGTGATTTTCAAAATTTAGTCCAATTTATTTTCAAAACAATAATTTTCCATTTTCAAAACAATTTTATCAAATATTTTGAAAAATGGTATTATTCACTACTTTTCCTGCACAAGATACGTTAGGTGGTGTAGAAGTTGCTTCTGTTGTTGCTGTAAGGCTGGAAGAAAAACCATCTGCTGAAGCAGTGAGACCTCTTACGTTGCATGTTTTTATGCCAACTCTCCATAGAGGTCAAATTAAGTTCCGTTTCTTCATTTGATGATGAAGAAAACCATCTGCTGATGCAGTGAGACTTCTGACGTTGCATTTTTTCATGCCAACTTTCCATAGAAGTCAAATTAAGCTCCGTTTCTTTATTTGTCATCTTCTATTGTGGGATCCGGATCGGGATCATTCTTATTAGCCATGATATCTGCATACGTTAGTGGACACAAACAGATATATGGTGGTCGACATTACCCAAACAACAATCGACTAATAAAATTCAATCCAACATAACAATCAGATCATACAAAGGCATGGGAATTATATGTTCATCAAACTCTAATCATCTAATCCAAACAGTCATATCCTAGGCACCTACTCCTTCAACTTAGGTTAACATCATTTTCAGTTAAGAATATAGGATAATTAGTTAAGCCCGATAGATGATATAAATTTGAAAAACATTCTCCCCCTCAATCAATGACTCTTTATATGAAAAGTTTTTGAGTAAGCTGAAGTCATTAATTAGGTTTTGCAAATTTATGAAAACATGATTCTGATAGATTTTCAAGCAACTCATTTACCACCATTTTGTTAAAAAAAATATTTTTCTGAAGAATTTTTACAAGGAAAAATATTTGAGTAGGAACAGCAGTCCTTCGACATACTTTCCTCATTAAGTTTTAGGATAAGTGCACAAAAATTTTGAAAATTGGTTTAGCGTAGAACTTTCCTTTCTTGAAGAGCGGGTTGCTATCGAAAATAATAGCAAGCCATAGTTTAAGCACGGGTTACAGTCAGAAGTAACTGTAAGCCATAGTTTTAAGCACGGGTTGCAGTCTGAAGTAACTGCAAGCCATAGTTTTAGACATGTTTTGAAAAGAATATTTACACCTCCTGCTCGAACTTCATCTATGGTCCCGTGCCATTATTGAATGACATTTCTAAGACCGTAGATGTTATTGATACCAGAAGACATGTCTTTAGAAAACATATTTTTGGCATTTCTAAATTTTTCTGATCTTTATGAGTTTTTGTTGGTTTTATATTTTTCTATTTTCTTTTTTTTTTGGTTTTATATTTTTGTATTTTGTTTTTTAATTGTAGGATCTTGGTTTGTTAAACAAGAGGTGCGGCGGCTAGGTTAAGAGTTTAGAGAGAGAAAGTGGGAGAGAATGAGAACCCTAGAGAGACAAAGAAAAATGTATTATGAAGCTCCCACCCTTTGCCTTGGAGGGCAAAGGGTATTTATAGGGTACAAGCATAAACGCCTCTATTAGGCTGTGGATCAGGCATACAGTGGGTAAAGACCCGTCCGTCCTCCACGGTGTTACAAAGTAAACTAAATACTATCTTAGAATCACTACGACTACGAGCTTTCTAACGAGCATACATACTTGAGGTGACCGATACTTTAAGTCTTGGATTTACTAAATCCCAACAATCTCCCCTAAGAGGTCACCTCAACTTACAATGATTACACACCGATAAGCGTTTATTTGTTCTTGGTTTCTTTGATTAAGCACTTTTGTTCTTTTGCTCGTAGTCTTTGATTCATCATGTTCTGCATGTTTTGTTGCTTCAAGTGGAGGTCTTTAAGCGATCCACGTGATGTTTGAGTGTTTGAGCCAACTTTGAGATCATCAGCAACCTTAAATCTCTGACTCTTCCATTGTGGTGTTGATAGTATGTGATGTTGTGACTTTTGTACCGACATGCTCACATTCTGGATCATGATATCTTCTTATCAGAGTAGCGGAAGCTTTCGTTGAATCATGATATCGGCGTAGCGAGAAGCAAGGGGTGAAAAATATCAGAGTCATTGATGCACTTATCATGATTTCTTTAGAGATGAATGTATTGAGTGAGCATGTGGTTATGGATTGACCGCATCATTCTGATCCGCTGCAAACGTCGGGTGTTCCGCATACAACGATTAGCAATAAAGCGCCGCGAAAGTGTCTTTGATCACTTTCGTTGAATTGAGGTACACGACCCACGGTTCCCGTTGATCGAGTACATGAACTTCCTGTGATCGGTATAATTCGAAGAATTTCCTTGACGGGGTTTCGCAGCTCTAAATTTGTCGTTCTCAAACTGGAGCGTCTCAAAGAAGACAACACGGAGTGAGTGAACCGGCGAATATAAATCCAGCGATTGATGAAAAGATATTTGAAAAACAATCGTGTATTGCTCAATAGAAATTGTTTTTGCAAAACAACGAGGTTTTAATGAAAATCAATTATCAATCATAAACACCTTTTATTTTGAAATATTAGTACACAGTCGATGTGCTAAAGAAAAGTATTTTTGAGCACAACGACCGGTTTATCAAAGGTATCCGTCAATCCATAACCTGGACCAGGATTGATTCAAAAGATTGAATCGCCCCATTGTTTCTGTTCAGTTGTCACATGGTTGATTTATAGAATAAATCTCACATGCCACCTACCAGGAGCTTGCTTGATGATGGCTCCAGAAGGCTTTCCATCTTCATTGTGAATATGTTTGCATATCACTCGGATGTTCTGGCAATATCACAAGGATAATGCGTAGGACTCAAGATATAATCTCTCTTTTCACATTGTGTGAAACAGAGAGTCTTCATTGAGAGTGTCCTAATGAGATTTATAGATGACCTCGTGGCTCTAGACTCAAGTTGTGCATATTTGGATCCTATGCCGGAGACTAGGGAGAGGGTCTCCTTTCTTCAATATCAACAATCTCTAAGAGAAAGTCGATAGATTATGTTGGTTCCCCGTGAGAATGAAACAAGCCCTTTTAAGAGGAACTTGAGTAGCTTGGGAATTTATGCAGTGCGTCACTGGGTCCATGACGTCTTGTCTTCAATACCGGCGTTACCTTAGTAACCACCAGTAGCATATGTATTGAACCCGGTTTTTGCCCTAAGGTTGAATTATTGGAGGGCTATTTCTTTTCACCCTTTTCTCATTCAATTATTTTTCATTCTTCAACCCCTTCAGTGCTTACCGAGACTTCATAGCTAGAACATTGTTGGGTTAATTCCAATACTAGCTCAGTCTCAGTCCGCACTCTTCCCATATCTCATTTTTCTCCTTTTATCATCATACCTAAGAACTCTACACTAACTAGTGGATAGTCCCTGGGCAGATCCCTCCGGTTCTGGCGGATCATGGGAACACTAACTATTTGGTATTGTTCATCTGCCATTGGAACCAATTGAAAACCATTTAAAAATCAATCCAGATACTTAAGATATATTATCAAAGTATTTTGTACCTGAATTGTTTTTGATATGTTTAGAACAAGAGCTCCCCCTCAACATGTGCATCAAGTATTTGAAATCGTTTTGCACACGGAGGCAAGAGACTGAAATAACTTCTTTGATTATCATTTTCTAAAAGATATCAACATCACTTCCCTAATTAAATCAAGTAGATAAAGCATTTTCGGGAGGGATGAGGTTTTCATAAGCTTGCTCCCCCTCAATATGTGCCTTAAGGTTTGAAAGAGTTTTGCACATACTAGAGGGAACCTGCACATTGATCACGATTCAAATCGTTGTGGTTTAAGATAAATGCTCCCCTCAACATGTGCATGGAAAAATTGAAATCGTTTGGCACATGTGGGAAGGAGAACTTGTACATCCTTATAAAACCATTTACCGATTTATCGGTTTAAATCCAATTTAAATCACAAATTCTCCCGATCACAATTATCAAATCATTTGAGATTTGTGATCTCTGTAGATTTAAATTGATTTTGAAAGCTTTTAAGGAGAATTGTGACTTGATAATGAAAGCGTTTTAGCGATAATGATCGATTTTAAGACTTTAAACTTCATTGAATAAACACGCATGATTATCTTTTGAAAACAATTGAATGACAAATAACTTTTTGATTTAATTGAAATCATTCTCCCCCTCAATCAATGACATAGGTTGTTGATTGAGAGATAGATATTTTGACAAATAAGTCCAGATGATTATCAAAAATAGAGTCCGAGTTATATTGCAAAGCTATTGGTTTTCATTATATAGTAGATAAATGTTTATAGAATCCGAGCATGAGATTTGAAAATCATGATAAAGCATGGCTCTGTTCTTTCTTTGAAAAGCGGGTTACTGTCTGAAATGACAATAAACCAACATTTTTCTCCATCTCATTTTTTAAGATTGAACTTCATCTAGAGACCCGTGCCATTCTTTGAGTGGAAACACAAAGTCCGTAGATGTTATCGAATCGACAAGAAAAACATGATAAATAAACAATATTTTTGAAGATTTTCAAGATTTTCTGATTTTTATGGATTTTGAAAAGTTTTATATTTTTCTATTTTCGTTTTGAAAAGATATATACAAAGAATAGATAGAGTCGAACACCTTTACTCCTCGACGTCGTCACGAAGAGCGTTTGGCGTTTTGGTTGAAGGCTTTTTAAGCCTAGATGTGGAAGAATAAACTCAAAGCGTTCTCGAGAAAGAGCTTTTGTGAAGATGTCAGCTAGTTGATATTCAGGTCCTTACAGTATAGTTCAACCAAGCCATTTTCAACTTGTTCCCTGATGAAGTGATGTCGAATGTCGATGTGCTTTGCTCTATAGTGTTGAACATTGTTGCAAGAGAGAGCAATGGCACTTTTGTTATCACAATACAGAGGAATTTTGTTGAATACAAAGCCATAGTCGATAGTTGGGATCTCATCCATAAGATTTGAGCACAACACGATGACATGGCTATGTATTCAACCTCTGTAGAGGATATGGAAGTGCTCATTTGTTTCTTTGAAGACCAGCTTACAAGTTTATCACCTAAAATTGAGCACCACCGTACCTCGGCGTGTATCTTGACATCATGCATGGTCAGCATCTGCATAGGCCGTTAGTGACATACCGGAGTCCTTCGGATACCAAAGTCCCATATTAATGGTTCCTTGGAGATACCGAAAGACCCGTTTAACCGCTTCAAGGTGCTTTTGGTAGGCTTAGCACGGTATCTAGCACACATGCATACATGAACAAAATGTCTAGTCTGGCGTGTGAGGTACATCGGGATCCAATCATACTACGATATTTTGTTTGATCTCTTGTGATCCACGAGTGGTCCTCATCTAGTTTTATGCGCTCCACCATAGGAGTGTCAACAAGGTCACTGGAGGTAAATCCAAATTTCTTTAATATTTCATTAGCGTATTTTGATTGATTTATAAAAATGCCTCTGGGACTTTGTGAAATTTGCAATCCCAAGAAAAATGACATTTGTCCCATCATTGACATTTGAAATTTGGAGCCCATCTCCATAGAAAAGCGGTCACATTCATTTGGGTCAGTCGAGGCAAAAATAATATCATCAACATAAATTTGAACGTGAATAGAATGTTTTCCGACTTTACGGTGAACAATGTTGGATCAATGCTCCTTTCTTTGAATCCGGTGGATAGAAGAAATTTTGACAACGTATCATACCATGCCCTTGGAGCTTGCTTCAAACCGTAAAGGGCATTTTTCAAGCGATAGACATTAGTAGGATGCTCGGATTCACAAAGCTTCGGCTAGGTGGCGAATACCACTTTTTTATGATCTCCATTAAGAAAGGCGGTTTTCACATCCATCTGATAAACTACCATGTTTTTGCTAGCAGCATTAGCCAGGAAGATTCTGATTGCTTCGATGCGTGCCACAGGAGCAAAAGATTCGTCAAAGTCAATACCCTCCTCTTGACGGTATCCTTTAGCAACCAATCGAGTCTTGTTCTTTAAGACGTCACCGTGCTCATCAAGTTTCACTTTGAAGATCCACTTTAGAGCAATGATCATAGCACAGTTTGGAGCAGGTACTAATTCCCATACATCAAGTCGATCAAACTCATGAATTTCTTCTTGCATGGCATTGAACCAGCTATCTTCATTCATGGCAGTTTTTACATCTTTTGGTTCGATAAGAAGCACCATAAGGCATCTGTTGCAAGTTGTTTCCGTGTGGATACAGGACGAGAGAGGTTTCCAATGATGTTGTCTAATGGATGATCATGAGTCCATTTTCGTAAGTGTTCATGTGGTTGAGGTTGAGGAACGGAAGTTGCGGTGTCAATTTCTCCCGATGAGGATGGTTCGATGATGATTGGGAGCAAATCGTTCTCAAAGGGTACATCTTCGGGAATAGCAAAGGGATTAACTTCATCATTGATGCCAGAAACAATTCCATGATGTACACTTGATGATTGATGATTTGTTGATGAGACGAGTTATCGATGCGCTTCTTGACTTAATGACATTGAAGCGGAAGAGTTGACTTCATTGACCGGGATAGGAGCGACCTCGTTGATGGAATTGATAGTTCATTGGCGTTTGGCTCAAAATTTTCATCAAACATTGGATCAAATAATTTCTGCACATCATCTTTAGATGGAGGTACATATGGAGTTCTTGGAGATGACATTGGTATAAGGGATGAACCAATGGGACTGTTTTGAAGTGCGGGTCCAGAACTGGATTGTCCAGGAGCCATTTGATCGGTGAGCTCATCGAACGTGACATGAATAGTTTCCATGATATCTCTAGTTCTTTTGTTGTAGATTCGGTAACCCTTCTTGTTTGGTGCATAACCTACAAAAACTCCAATGTCCGCTTTAGCTCTTAATTTACCTAAATCTTGACCGTCATTTGTTGGATAACACAAAGCACCAAACACACGAAGGTAGGATAGATCAGGTTTTCGTTTATGGACAAGTTCATAAGGAGTTTTTCCATGAGAGGTGTGAATGAGAGAACGATTTTGGGTGTGGCAAGCAGTGGCAATGGCTTCAGATCATAGAAACATTGGAACCTTTGAATAAATTAGCATTGTTCTTGCGGCTTCCACAAGAGTTCGATTTAGTCTTTCAACTACACCGTTCGTTGAGGAGTCGTGAAACACTTCTTTGATGACTGATTCCAATACTTTCATAAAATTGGCTTAAGTCTTTGTTTACGAACTCGTGCCATTGTCGGTTCGAACAATTCTAACCGTATTGTTAAGACATACACGAAGTTGCTTGATAAGTTTGATGATGATATCAGGAGTTTCATCCTTTGTCCTCAAAAACTTTACCCAAGTGAATCGAGAGTAGTCATCAACTATGACTAAAATATATTTCTTCCCATTAATCGTTTGGACTCTCATTGGTCCGCACAAATCCATTTGAAGGGTATGAAGGACTTCCATTACGAGTTTGAGGGTTTGGTTTGTGAGCATATTTCGTGCTTTTTCCCAATTGGCGAGCGAGATGATCCTTTTCATACTTAAGTCTAGGTAATCCTCGACAAGATCCTTTCGAGCAAGGTTATTAATGGTTCTGAAGTTCAAGTGATTGAGACGACGATGCCATAACCATGACTTTGTTTTGAAGCCTTTGACAACAAGCAGATTGGAGAGGACTTCATCATGTCTTCGATAGAGATGGTGTATAGATTTGAACCACGAGTTCCTCTTAATAATTCCACACCATCAAGTTCTCTAATGAAACAAGTATGTTTTCTAAAAGCCACTTCAAGATCGGAATCACGAAATTGACCAGAGAAAACAAGTTATGACCAAATCCTTCCACATAATATACCCGGGAAATTACACTATCTCCGACCACATAATCACCATATCCCATAATAGCTCCAAAATGGTCGTTTCCGAATCTAACAGTTCCAATAAATTTACTCATGAAGTTCATGAGCATGACCGTCACCATCATATGCTTTGAACGGCTGAGTCCAAATACCGAGGGCGATTTATGCGACGCATTTGAACACGAGAAAAGAATGGATAACTGGATAATTTGGAACCCCATGAACGATTGGGTTCCGTTTGGTTAGTACACATTATTGGAGCACCCACATCGATAATAGGAGATATGACCTCATTAGTATTGGTTGCAACACTAGTAGTGACGATGGACTGTGTGAGGTGTGTTCACTTCTTAAAGGTATGATTCTACCAGTGGGTTTCCATTTCTTAGAAGGCATGGATCTAGACAACTTAGGGCAAGATTCATTCAATTTGAATTTTTTGCCAGTAGGTTTCCATTGATAACCTATATTGCTAAATTTTCTTCCTGTAGGCTTCCAACAGTTGCTAACCTTTTTCTTTTTAGGCTTCGAGATCTCCTTAACATGTCTAGCATTTTTTATATTCTTGGTGGAGTATTATCAACATTAATCACCTCATTCTCGAACATTTATGATTAAGACCGAAATCAAACATTCATTACATGTTTTGCAAAGGCATAGAATTGAATTAATTACGATGCGCTTATAGCTAATACTAGAATCAACACGATTCGTTTTATTCAACTCAAACTTATTCTTCCTAGGGTGTTCTTCTACTAGCTTTTCTTCAACACTTTTGGTTGGCAAGATCCTATTTCGCATTGTATTGCCTGAAGGCTTTGACCCGCTAACCTTAGTATTGCCGATTATTCCTGTAGAAGGAACAACAGGAATATTAGTTGGTGAAACTACAACTGCCTTGGTGGTCTAGAAGTCTTTGGGTTCGAAGTTTTGTGAGGCACATTAAAAGTCACATTCTTATCCTTAGGCATAGAACTGGGTGCTACTATTCTATCTCGCCTATTGCTAAATTTTGGACATGTGACAATTATGTACTCTAAGAGTTCTTGAGATCGTTTGGCATCCATGCAAGCATAGGCAATGGTACTATCAAGAGGTTTTTCTAATCTTTCATCTTCAACAATCTCACGAAGACCCTTTAAACTTTCCTTAAGAGATGAAAGATATGCTTTATGTGCAAGTTCATTATTCCTAATGGGCGGGGGAATATATAACATATCAATAGCATACTTATCACAATGTCGAGACTTTAGGAACAGAGTACTTGCAATTGGGGATTGACAACTTTCCTTTCATCTCACGCTTAAGATCCTCAATATCATTAAGTAAAGAAGTTATCTTTTCAATTTGTTTATCATGTGTAACTTTAAATGAATCACATAACTCTTTGTTTTGATCATTAACCTTTGAAATTTCAGTTTTAAACCAAGCATTTTCCTTTTGTAAGTTATAAATGATATTTTGAAGTTGGAAATTCTTAGAATCTAAAGGTGGAGGCATATGGGAACCAGTTACATCCCTCTTTTCACCTTTCAGTTGTGAAATTTGAGCTTTCAACCTTTTGATCGTGTTATAATGAGCTCGAATTTGTTCATCACGTTTGTTGATTTCAAAAATGCATCAAACTCGGGAGCATCGACGATGTCTTGATATTATAGGTTTTAACATTTTCTTTGAGATGTTGATATTTTAATTGCAAAGCAAAATGTTCAACTTCTAATTTTGAAAGATGTTTAACGAGATTATCATGATCATCTTGTTCAATTTTCTCATGCAATTTTGAATTCGTTTTTTCAAGCTCAATGACACGATCATGGGAAACTTTCAAAGCAACAGATAATTCATGAAATTGAGATGCATAATAGAAGAATTGTAGCAACATAGAACACATCTTGAGCAACACATTGAGAGATCAAGTTCTCATTTAGTATATGCAGATTCTTCCTTTCAATTTCATTGTATTTTAGTTCTTGTTCATAATCATTGACTTCAACTATCATTGCATCGAATTCCTTTTCCATTTCTTTAATATCAGTGTTTATTCCAATTTTAAGACTCTCAAATTTTCCTTTTAATTGTTTAAAGAAAGACATGACTTCGGTTAAATAACATTCTTTCATTTGCTCAAAACCCCTTTCCCCTCGGTAATCCCAGTAGGTGTGATTCTCTTCTTACGTTTTCTCAAAATCAACAAACATTTGATAAAAAACATATAGGATGATTAAGGTCCTGCTATTAGTGGCAATAGATCTAGGCACTAAATGCATTGGTGTATTAGGAGGATACACGGTTGCAGGGCAATTTCCTACAAGGGGAATTCGTTTCAACAACGTTTTCGACCTTTTGTAAATCCATTTCTTTTTCCGAACATTTGTTCGGAGTTAGAAGTGTCGAGGCTTAAAATTGTTTAAGGAAATCCAGTTTTCCTTTTTGTAATCATGGGGATTGATTATAATGTTCTTCTCTTTGCATTTGAGATCTTCTAGCTTCTTATTCATTTTCTCCCTAGTGACTTCATCTGATTTCTTATCTTCCTTAGTGCACTCAATGCAACTAGGGTTATGCCTAGGCTTAAGGATTTCATTACCATCATAAATTACCTTATTAGCGACTCTAGCCTTTTAACTACCTCGGGATTGGGTTCCTCAACAAGTGGAATGCTATGCTTATCGCTTAAGACTCTATGCTTCGTGACCAAGTGAGCGATCTGAATGGTGTTACCTTGTATGCGTACAACTTATTTTCAAGCTTGTTTTCAAAGTTTTAGATTAGAGAACTCATTCAAAAGTTTCGATTCCTTGGCAGTGAATTCTTGCTTAAGCGTTTCACATTTTCTTGAAGTTCTTGTTTTTGCTTAGCAGTTTTAGAAAGCTTTTCTTGTAAGGAATTTAACTCTTGTTTTAGTACTTCTTCTTTAAACCTACTTTTTCTAATGAGTGTATGCATTTGGTCATCCATTTCACGCTCACGAGTGTTCAACTCAAATTTAGCACGTTGTTCATAGATGGCTGCTTGTTCTTTATAGGCATTGATTGGAGATAACGAATCATCGATGGTACATGCGGTGTATTCATCATAAACATATTCATCATTGATTGCAGAAGATACATCACTAGGTACAATCTCACTTTCACTTTGTTTCACATATTGATCATAAGGAACAATATTGCTATTATCCTCATTTTCAATATCTGATTCATAAGTTTCAGTAGATTGTACTTCACGGTGAATCTTTTGCTCATCAGCCACATCATATAGTTTGAGTACCTCTTTAATGATGGATTCCTTGGATGGGTGGCTTGTTGAGGTGAAGAGGTCATTGGAGAGATATTAGCCATGAAGATGGATTGTGCATATGGTTCATCATCAACGTCCGAGTCAAATGCATCACAATCTGCAACTTGAAAGGCGTTGGGATTTTTCGGCGGCATGCACTGGTTGTTCGTCCACATCGGCATCGTATGTTCTAGCATTCCCATCGACAAGAACAACGACTCCTCTTCATTCAACATTGTACCATTATCTTGTGCTTGTACCGGTAACATCTTGTCCACTGAAGTATTCTGCGTTTTGAGGACGTTTAGGTTGAGTGCAGTTTCTAGCAATGTGTCCTTCTCCACCACAGTTGTAGCATTTGATTGGTTTTAATTGACCATGAACAATATTCCTTCCACGATTCTGATTTCCAACATATCCACCACCAACACCGGCATTCCCATAACCTTCATTACCTTGTTCATTGTGTGGAAGATAAGCATTCAGTCTTCCTTGCACATTTTCCACCACAATCTTTCCGTCTTTCCGGTGGCATGATTTTGACGATTGGATGCGGTTCGAGATAGTTGTTAGTATAAGGGGTGAGATTCAGGTTTTGCTTGACCATAAGAGCCACTTGATTGATAAAGTGCTCCATGATTGCATCAGAACTAGGTTGCTTATATCCGAGAATCGAGAGCGGGCTTGTGATTATCATTTCCAATGGGTGTGACTTGAGATGCTTTGGTGAAGAATGCAGTTGTATCATTCGATGAGCTTGTTTCTCCTGGTTGAGATTTGAACTGTTCAAGAATCCTTTTTTCAAACATAGCATGTTTCTCATTCTGAAGAAGGAAGGCATACAATTGCTCATAGTTGGTGTTCTTTAGTCCTTTTGTAAGTGATATGTGCAAAAACACATATCATTTCTTTATCAAATATAGACCTAAAATAACCAAGAAAGAGCCGTTTATTGCTAATATTTGCGTGTTTCTTGAGTTTTTGCATGTGCAGGTACGGATATGATTAAACACACAAAAAGAAGCCAAAACCGAAGAAAACCGAGCACGAGAGATTAAGAGAGCTAAAATTTGCCGGAAGGTTAGAATTAAGCATTTGTGAAGATTTCTATTCTCTGAGGAT
Source organism: Chrysanthemum makinoi (assembly GCA_910596185.1). Taxonomy (NCBI): domain Eukaryota; kingdom Viridiplantae; phylum Streptophyta; class Magnoliopsida; order Asterales; family Asteraceae; genus Chrysanthemum; species Chrysanthemum makinoi. The sequence goes on from OU343218.1 coordinate 117,203,116, forward strand.
GATTTTTGAAGATTTGATCAAAGTTTGAAGAATTGTCAGAATCAGTCCCTCTACTTTGAGTATTTGGCAGAATAGACCCCTCAAGTTTCAAAAGTTGCTAATTCAGCCCTTGGATTATTTGAAGATTGGCAAAGTTAGTCCTTGATCAAATTCTCAGATTTACAAGAATGGTCCCGAAAATTTCGGTTTGTACACATTAAGTCCCTAAATTGCATCATGGATCCAAAATATATCCTAAGTCCATGTCTTACCATTTAAGCCCAAAATAAATATCCAAAAGCCCAAGTCCATTTCCGGCTATTCCATACCGGTTTATATCCCAACCCTTTTACCCGGTTATTAACTAAACCCGTATACCTTTTAACCCAAGTCAAACCCAACTAAACCCGGTCAACTAAAACCAAAATAATATAAACAAACACACCCCGCCAAAATTCCCCCCAATCCAAAAACCCATCCCCAGGTAAGAACCCTAAAACACCCCGCGCTCTAATTGGCTCAATACACTATCATTAAGGGCAATATAGTACATCCACTGACACAACCTGACACACAGATGCCACGTTGGCAATCCGTGTGTCAGTCCTACGGCTTCTGATTGGACAATGAGACGTGTAATATGCAATCCAAGGGTTGAGATGAAAGGGATGATGTATTTGATGATCCAACGACTGCAAAGGACTAAGAGAAAGCACAGATTGAGCCTTCTGGATCCTTCTAAGAGGCTTGAGCTCAAGTATATAAACCCCCTTCATTCACAAGTGGAAGACACCTTTTTCTTTTCTATTTTTCAGTAGCATAATTGTATTTCATTTTTAGTTTTAATGTATTTTCAGTTTTTGTAATTCCTCTTTGTACTCAGTTTTCTAGTTTTAATAAAATTCCAGTTTTATTCTTAAAATCATTGTTCATTGTTTAAATGTTTGAATCTGACTTATTTAGCTTAAGTTCATGATAGCTTATTCTTACATCATATCGACTTATTTTTCAATTTACTCAAAATAATAAAAAAAATTAAAAAAATATTTGAAAAATAAAAAATACTTTCAAACTTTTATAAGCTTGTACAAAGCTTATGCTCTTTGTTCCATTGAGTTCATTTAAGCTTTTAATAGCTTATTGTGAGCTTTCTCTTGTTTCAATCAGAAATTCTCTCAAATATTACCACAGTCAACAAAAGTCAAGCTATGACATTAAGCTTTCATGTTTCGAGCTTCGGTGTTAGATCCGGATATGGGTTGATTCTGAGTTGTATTTGGGTTGAATTTAGTTTAGGTTAGTGGCTATTTGATCTCTTTGTGCAAGCCATAGTGGCTAGGACCACATGTAAGTCATTTCTAGATTAGAATATTGCATAATCTGTTGGAATTTGAAACTGTGATATTTGATAGTTTAGATCTGTTCATTTAGTCATTTATTAGGATAATTTTAATTCAGTTCTAGTAATAGTGTAGGCTAGTTAAGTAGTTAGTTTAGTTAATTGCAAATCAGTTAGAAACTAGTGTTTGGATTAACATGGTAATCTGAGATTTAGGTTAATTTGGTTGTATGATTAGTTGTCTCAGTTCTTATTAGCTATAACTCATCCATTTTAGGTCTTAAAAGTGCACCTTAGATTGCTCATAGTAAAAATACAAAAACTGCTCTTAGTGTCATTTATGTGAGGATTAGGTGGTTAGATCTTGCTTATAGGTATATAAATTAGATAAGTTAGCTTGCATCAGCTATATTTTATCATAAAACATCATAATCAGTTCACAAATTAAGCTCAAAACTCAGTTTAGTCAAAGTATCAATTACGTTTACAAAAGTCAAAAGTGTTAAAAGTTGTTTTTCACAAAACTTTCTAGATTTTTCATAGCTTCATCTTTGAGTCAAAATTATTGAAACTTTGGGATTTATAACTTCATCTGGTCTAGTTTTGAAAATAGATTTTTGTCAAATTTTTGGAAACAGTTTTAAGCTCTCAATCAGTACAAAGCAGACTCATATGCCTGTTCACACTCGGCTAACACTGAGTTGTGAACCGAGCATCTTGCGACTTATGCCACGGTGCTCACTTTTGATAATTAGGGTCTCAAAGTTGGTTTAGAAGTTCTTTCTTTGGGTGATCTATAGCTTATCACTTCGGTTTGCATCTCAGTTCCTTGGTTTAGCTTATAATTAAGCCGAAAGTAGCTCTTCAGTGTTTGGCGGTTTAGCTTATTGCTCACCAAATCATTGTAGCTTGATATTCAGTGGTATAGCTTAGTTGATTTAAGTTGATTTCACTTAGTTATAGCTTAATTTAGGTGCTTGTAGCTTCTGGGACCGTAAAGTAGCTTTTAGCTTATCCATAGTAGTTTATATCATTACAGTTTCAAAGGAAGTTGCATAACCAGTAATCACAACTATATTTTAGCATTTTTCCTAGCATTAGATTAATATTTTTGAATTTTCCATAAATTTTCATAATTTTCTGTCATCATTTACTATTTTTCTTATTTTAAATTAGTTTTTAATAGATTTTAAATAGCTTTTAATACTAATAATTCAGAAAAGGTTCCAAAAAAATAATTTTTCAATTTTCCTAGATTAAGAAAATTATAAAAAGCAAAAAAAATAATTTTTCCAGATTTTTCCTAGTTTAATTTGTAATTTTTAGCATTTAAATTAGTTTTAATTAGTTTTTAATTCAAATAAATTCGAAAATTCATAAAATTAGTTTTAATTTTTAGTTAATTTTCTAATATCATTTTTAGTTAGAAAGTAATTTTAGATTATTTTTAGGACTTATAATAGACGTAGTTGCATTTTATTTTCGTTTCGTTTATTACGTTTTAGAATAATTTGCGTATTTAGGATTCCCCGTAGTTTTAATTCCCTTAATTGATTTCCCACTCCCCGTAGTTTTAATAAATTCAAAAATCCAAAACATCGAGCATTTTAATAACGAACCTATAACGACGTTGCCCATTCACACCTCGTTGGGAAACGACTCGGATTTCCAAATCCGTATCACTATCACTCACGGGTTTTGATTCATTATCCTTTTTCCTAAAGGGATTTTAAATCATTCCTTGTGGTTATTTTTGATATCGATATTGTGGTTTTATCCATACACACACACCCCTAAACCTCAACGAATCAAATTTTGGCCTGCGGGAGGTTGTGTCGCGAAAATATCGTTAAAGGTTTGACGATTAGTGACTCGAGATCCTTCCTTCGTGAAGTTACTATTTTTATAAAAATAAAAAAAAATAAAAAATATTTTCCTTTTTCTTTTATATATATATCATATTAAAAATACAAAAAGATTTTCTCTTTTGTTTTGAGCTAAAATAGAATACATCAATTATATAACATTCTCAACGGAGGTGTTGTCATTAGTAAGTTCCCGAACCAAAGATCAAAAACTTGCCTTTGTGTCGCTTGTGACTCGATTTATTTCTATTGGATAAACAAAGCGTGTGGTGGGTATAAGGACGGCCCGACATTAAATTGCGGTGAAAAGAAGCGGGTTTTAATAAGCTTGTGACCTACAAAGCTTCTCCGCTTGCGTTTGTCTTATAGAGGTGATTTATTCACTTGGGATTATTGGTTAAGTTCATTGTTGTTTTCGAATACCGTTCGTTTTAATTGCCTTGGTTTTTGAAAGTGCATGCGCTCGTTCTAATAACTACTGGACCGATACGTGGCCGCTACAATTACGAGAAGACGGAATAGACGTGCTCCATTAGTCGAACCCGAGATTCGAACTAATCCGACTCCGCCCATTGTCGAAATGGCGGAGGACAACCGATCTATGCTAGAGCAACTCCAAGCAACTCCAAGCACCCACCGAGGTTTCGTCAAGCCAATTTTACGGATTTGAGAGAGACGATCCTCACTCTCATATCCGACGGTTTAACAAGCTCACGTCTACGATCAAGTACCGTAACGTTCAGGAAGAGGCTATCAAGCTACTACTCTTCCGCTTTCACTTGAGGGGCCGCCGGATTTGGCTCGAGAAACTACCTCCTCGATCGATAACCACATGGGAGAATTTAGTGTCAAAATTCGTGAGCGAATTCTTCCCACCGTCTAAAACAACAAGCTTAAAAATGAAATAACAAAATTCACACAAAGATTTGATGAATCATTTAGTGAGGCATGGGACCGATTCAAAGATTTGCTTAGGCAATGTCCCCATCATGGTTTTGCGGAATTACACCAACTTGATACGTTTTATAACGGTTTGAATGAGACTGATCAAGACTCTCTCAATGCCGCCGCTGGTGGTAATTTGTTGACCGATCAGCGAGAGATGCCTTGTTGATTATTGAGAACAAATCTAAAGTTCGTACCTCACGTAGCAAATCGGTTACTGCCCGAGTGAGTGTTACACCATCGTCCTCGTCTTACGAAAATACGTCTAGCACCGATGCTAAGATTGATAAGCTTACGGATATGATTCAGGCTTTGGTTAAGATTAAGACTGCTAAGATTAATTCTTCTCTACCCGCTCAAGTCAAAACGGTGGAATCGACTTGTACTACTTGTGGTGGCCCGCATGCTTACTACAATTGTACCGCCACCGATGGAAATCCTTTCGAAGCTAATGCCGTAACCGGAGGTAACCAATACCGTCCTCAAGTTGAACCAAACCCTCGTGTTAGTAATCAAATGGGACCTCCGGGATTTTCTCAATTGAACAATCAGACTCGTTTTAATCAGAATCAAGTTTGTGGACCAAATGTTCAAAACCAATTCAAAGCCCCACCAAATCAATACCCGAATCAAGGAGTCAATTACAATCAAGGATATCAAAATTCAAACTATCAAGCTCCGCCTTTGCCTTCAAATGAATTCACGAATTACGTTCAACACAATAATGCTACCATCCACACCATGCAAACTCAGATTTCAAGTTTGAGAAATGAGTTTCAATCTTCATTGACTAGACAAAGCAATGAGTTTAGGAATGAGATTCGACTTCAGAACAACAAATTGGATGCTTGGCAGAATAAACTTGAGAACATGTTGAATGTTGTTTTGTGTAAGATAAGTCAACCCTCGAGTTCGGGATCTCTTCCAAGTGACACCATTCCCAACCCGAAGCGTGATTTAAAAGCTATAACCACACGGAGTGGTAAGGCTTATGATGGACCATCGTTTCCTACTCGGTGGTGAGGGAGGAGGAACGAGAACCCGTGGTTATTGAAGAGAATGTGCAACCCGCACCGTCCCACCTCCGTCGTTCAGACTCCGATTCGGAACCCGATGTTCTGAAGACTACTTTTAAACCCTCACTTCCTTATCCTTCTAGACTTCAAGATCAAAGGATTCGTGATAAAACCGAAAACCAAATGGAGAAATTTGTTGAAATCATTCAATCCTTGAATTTTAACATCGTTTCACGACGCTTTACTCCTCATGTCGAAATTTGCCGCCATGATCAAAAATTTAGTGAGTAATAAGGAAAAGTTGGCGAAATTGCAAAAACCCCATTGAATGAGAATTGCTCGGCGGTGCTCCTCAAGAAACTTCCCGAAAAGTTAGGAGACCCGGCAAATTTCTTATCCCTTGTGAATTTCGGGAATTGTGAAATGCTCATTGGCGATCTTGGTGCGAGTATTAACTTAATGCCTCTTCGATTTATAACAAGCTTTCTCTCGGATCTCACTCCTACTAAGATGACTCTTGAACTTCGCGACCGCTCAACCTCTATTCGAAAGGAATCGTTGAGGATGTCTATGTGAAAGTAGGACCACTTCATTTTACCGCCGACTTCGTTGTCGTTGACTTTGATGCTGATTCCCGAGTGCCTCTTATTCTCGGGAGACCTTTCTTAAGAACGGGCCGTGCGATGATTGGCGTTTATGTAGGATAAATTACTTTACGAACTCATAAGGAAACCGTCTCATTTAACATTAACCATCCTTCGAGATACTCCTCCAACTATGATGATGCTTCTATTAATCGAATCGACGTTCTCGATATTGCTACGGAGGAGTATGCTCAAAAGCTTCTTGATTTTATGGGTGGCAATCCCACCATTACTTCTGAAAATGTTGAACCATCTTCTGAGCCTATAATTGCCGAATCTTCCCCCTCTCTTACTCCATTCGAGGGAGGTGATTTCATTTTGGAAGAGATCGATGAGTTTCTTGCTAATGACGAATCAATTCCACCGGGAATTGATGATGATTTTTATGATTTCTGAGGGAGATATTCTTTATCTTGAGAAATTGTTGAATGAAGATCCGTCACCGTCACTCCCTCCGAAAGAGATTACGTTTGAAGAAATCAAATCCATTACAAGCGTCTAATGAAAAACCTCGAGCTCAAGGATTTACCTCCTCATCTTGAATACGCTTTTCTTGAAGAACCGAACAAGTTTCCAGTCATCATTGCTAAAAACTTGAAAGATGAGGAGAAAACCGCACTTTTGGATATTCTTCGAAAACATAAGAGTGCCATCGCTTGGCAAATTTCCGATATCAAAGGCATAAACCCTCATTTTTGTACTCACAAGATCTTAATGGAAGACGATTGCAAACTCGTTATTCAACAACAACGTAGGGTTAATCCGAAAATTCATGAGGTTATCAAAAAGGAAGTTCTTAAACTCCTCGACGCCGGAATCATTTATCCAATCTCCGATAGCTCATGGGTTAGCCCTATCCATTGTGTCCCGAAGAAAGGTGGAATGACCGTCATTGCCAATGAAGATAATGAATTGATTTCCACACGCCTCGTCACCGGATGGAGGGTGTGTATTGATTATCGAAAATTGAATGATGCTACCCGAAAGGACCATTTCCCGTTACCTTTTATGGATCAGATGCTCGAACGTTTAGCGGGGAATGAGTTCTATTGCTTTCTCGATGGTTTTTCCGGTTACTTTCAAATTCGATCGATCCAGCGGGATCAAGAGAAAACGACTTTTCACGTGCCCTTATGGAACGTTTGCTTACCGACGCATGCCATTTGGCTTATGCAATGCTCCCGGTGCGTTCCAAAGGTGCATGATGGCTATTTTTCATGACATGATCGAGAAGTCTATGGAAGTTTTTATGGACGATTTCTCGGTTTATGGAGATTCTTTCACTTCGTGCCTCTCTCATCTAGACCACATGCTCAAACGGTGTGAAGACACCAACTTGGTATCGAATTGGGAGAAGTCCCATTTCATGGTTCGAGAGGGCATTGTCCTCGGCCATAAGATTTCAAAGTCTGGGATTGAGGTAGACCGAGCTAAAGTCGACGTTATAGCTAAACTCCCTCATCCCACTACCGTCAAAGGTATTCATAGTTTTTTGGGTCATGCCGGTTTCTATCGCCGTTTCATCCAAGATTTCTCTAAGATAGCCCGCCCTCGGACCCATCTCCTCGAGAAGGATGCTCCGTTTATCTTCACCAATGAATGCGTTGAAGCATTTACTTTTCTCAAAAGAAATTAAGCTGAAGCACCGATCTTAGTTGCCCCGGGATTTGCCCTTTGAGCTCATGTGTGATGCAAGTGATTACGCAATTGGGGCAATCTTGGGGCAACGTAAATCGAAACATTTTCAACCCATACACTATGCGAGTAAGACATTGTCGGAGGCCCAACACAATTATACGACTCTTGAAAAGGAATTATTGGCTGTTGTTTATGCTTTCGAGAAATTTAGACCCTACCTTGTCTTATCAAAGACCATAGTGTATACCGACCATTCGCCTTAAGTATCTTTTGGCAAAGCAAGATTCTAAGCCACGATTACTTCGGTGGGTTCTCCTCCTTCAAGAGTTTGATGTTACTATTCTTGACAAAAAGGAGCGAGAACCTTGCCGATCACCTTTCTAGACTTGAGAATCCCCATCAAAGTGTGCTCGAGAAAAGGAGATCACGGAAACATTTCCTCTTGAGACACTTGGGATGATTGCTAAGAAAGACCCAAACACCCCATGGTTTGCCGACTTTGCAAATTACCAGGCGGGCAATTTCATAGTGAAAGGGATGTCGTCCCAACAGAAGAAAAAGTTTTTCAAAGATGTTAAGCATTATTTCGGGGACGATCCCTACTTGTTTAAGATTTGTGCGGATCAAGTAATCCGGCGGTGTGTTCATGGCCAAGAGGCCCTTGATATTCTCAATGCTTGCCATAACGGACCTACTGGTGGCCATCATGGTGCAAGCTACACCGCTAAGAAGGTTTTTGATTTCGGATTTTATTGGCCTACCATATATTGAGATGCTCATGATTTAGTTAAGTCTTGTGATTCTTGCCAACGTCAAGGGAAAATTTCGCAAAAGGATGAAATGCCACAAAATGCTATTCAAGTATGCGAGATTTTTGACGTGTGAGGCATCGATTTTATGGGACCATTTCTATCATCTAAGGGTAATAAGTATATTCTCGTGGCCGTCGACTACTTGTCTAAATGGGTTGAAGCGAAGGCGCTCCCCACCAATGGCCTGAGTGGTTGTTAAGTTTTTGAAGAATTTGTTTTCCGATTCGGAGCACCTCGTGCTATCATCAGTGATCGCGGTACCCATTTCTGTAATGAACAATTCGCTAAAGTTATGGCTAAATATGGAGTTACCCATCGTCTTTCTACCGCGTATCACCCGCAAACGAGCGGACAAGTTGAGGTCTCAAATCGTGGTTTGAAAAGGATTTTAGAAAGGACCGTAGGAGAAAATCGAGCTTCATGGGCCGATAAGTTAGATGATGCATTATGGGCTTTCCGCACCGCATACAAGACACCCATTGGGTGCACCCCATTTAAGTTGGTGTATGGAAAAGCTTGTCACTTGCCCATCGAGCTCGAACATAAGGCATTCTGGGCCTTGAAACATGCAAACTTTGATCTTAAGACCGCGGGTGATCACCGGAAAGTTCAATTAAATGAATTAAATGAGCTTAGGGATCGGGCTTACGAGAATTCTTTGATTTTCAAAGAGAAGACTAAGAGGATTCATGATGCTAAAATCAAAACCGCGTTTTCAACGTTGGTGATCAAGTTCTCCTCTTTAACTCTCGATTGAAGATATTCTCGGGCAAACTCAAAACCCGTTGGTCAGGACCATTCACCGTTGCTCAGGTTTTCCGTATGGAGCGGTGGAGCTTTCTCAGCCCAATGGCCCAAATTTCAAGGTGAATGGTCATCGTGTTAAACATTATTTTGGAGGGGACATCCCATATATGGTTGTCCCGGATCTCCAAACTTTCCCTAAGAACAAATGAATTCGGGGATCGAGTCAAGCTAGCGACTTCGGTGACCAAAAAAGATGCGCTTCGGGAGGCACCCCATGATTATCTCTATCTTCTTTCTATTTTCTAATAAGTGACGTGAAGGGGTTAGCCTCTTTGATTTCTCGTGTTTGGTTGTTTGTGATGTGTTGTGTAGGATTTCGCCGATATGAAGCCTCTCGTGCTCGAAGTTTGTCTTTTCTCCACTCGAGTTTCATGTTCGATGCTGATGGAAATCCGATATCCGAAATCTTATCGACTAACGTTTATCTTCTAGCATACTTAATAAACGGCTTTTAGATTTTCGTTGATACCCTTGCTTTTAAACATTGAGGACAATGTTTCGTTCTAGTCTGGGGTAGGGTAATCTTCGATTTGATTTGACCGCACTTGCTTATTTTTGTCGTGAACTCTCGCAACCCCGTTTTTCCTTAGAAAATTGTGCACAAAAAAGAGAAAATTTTAAATTTTTTGTAAGCTTTTGCTAGTTTTATGATCGAAAAGCTCTTGCGAGTCTCTTAGAAGTTTCTTTAAATATGCGTTTTCTTGAAATAGTTTTTGCTAATTGCTTAGACAAAAGGCTATAAAATGCGATTCTAGCTCATAAGGCCAAGAATTTGCAAATCTCCCTAGGTGATTTTAAATATGCGAAGCCTAACCAAGAATTTACTAGTTTCTAATAAGTGACTTTAAAAATGCGAGACTTGAGATTATTCGACGAAGCATTTGCTAAGTTAATATATGTTTTGACACCTTGTTGACTTTCCGCTGGTGAGAGTAGGAATAGAATTGTGACTTGACCGGGCGTGTTGAGCCCTAGCTTGTTCCCTTAACCATAGATAACCTAAAATTATCGGCTAAGCATCCGCGGATCTCATTATTTGGGATTTTAAATTTCCGGAGATCGAGGAATGATAGAGTTACTTATGAGTTTAGATGCTAAGCGTGGAGTAGTTGGTTCTCTTTAGAGCCCATCGAAGGTACTTATGGCTTTTGTTCCCACAAAATTGTTTCACCCCATATCTGCTAATAATAATTAGAGATGTTGAGTTTTTGTCGATAGTTAGTTCTTTATTCTTCTTTAAGAGAATCCTTGCCCATGAGAGTTGGGTACACATCAAGGTACTTGTCGGTGTTGCGATGTAATAGACAACTGATTCCGATAGTTTGTCGCTATTGTTTCTATTTTTATAAAAGCCGTAGGATTCGGAGTTTGGCACAAAAATTAACATGAAATAAAGCCCAAATGTATTAAAGTTGAAAAAAAAAAATCCAAAGCCATAAAAGTTGTCATAGACTTCCAAAAAGGCAGAGGAAAAATCCAAAGTCATAATAAGACTCCTGATAAAACGGTAATCCCGTTGAGTTAGTGGTTGAAAAGACCAAGGGCCCTGAATTGCAAAAATGCAAATGAGCTGAAATAAGTGTTAAGCCAAACTTTGAATCCGGGAGATATATCCCTAAATCGTGTGAAATTAGGACCTTGATGTGGACCTCATTCTTGTGTGCAATGGTTTTCGAGGGAAGGTGGATAACTAATTAGCGACTTAGCTTTATATCTTTATCGGAATAAAAGTTATCGAAACGAGAAATTTGAAGAAATTCAATTCTCACAAAAATAAAAACAATCTAGAGGAAAATAGGAAAATGGGAACAAAAGGTAATTACACAAGTAACTTCCATGGGTAGTGTTAGCATCTAGAGTCATATTTAACAATGATTTCGATTTTACGTTTAGTTTGGGAGCTTGTGAAAAATCAGGGACGATGTATTCTATCCGTATGGTCACTTCACGCTGTGTTGTGTTTCCTATTCCGTGATCCTAACGTGTCGTTTGAAAAATGTTGGAGTTATTGATCGACATGAAAGTTCAACAAACCGTCACTCATAATTGGAATGTGCTTAATCGTAATATCTACATGTGATTAAAAGGTAAACGGGGCGTTTTTAGAATTAAGGCTTTCTTAATCTCTTTTGAGGAATCTTTGCTACTTCTTCATAGGTTTAGTAGAAAGAGATTGAAATCCTTGGTTTTAGAAGTGTGAGTTGATTGCATTGCGTGGGGACACGACAATGGTCTCGTCTGGGGTATTTTGATATGTGCAAAAACACATATCATTTCTTTATCAAATATAGACCCAAAATAACCAAGAAAGACCCGTTTATTGCTAATATTTGCGTGTTTCTTGAGTTTTTGCATGTGCAGGTACGGATATGATTAAACACACAAAAAGAAGCCAAAACCGAAGAAAACCGAGCACGAGAGATTAAGAGAGCTAAAGCTGAGCCGGAAGGTTAGAATTAAGCATTTGTGAAGATTTCTATTCTCTGAGGATGATTTTTGAAGATTTGATCAAATTTTGAAGAATTGTCAGAATCAATCCCTATACTTTGAGTATTTGGCAGAATAGACCCCTCAAGTTTCAAAAGTTGCTAATTCAGCCCTTGGATTATTTGAAGATTGGCAAAGTTAGTCCTTGATCAAATTCTCAGATTTACAAGAATGGTCCCTGAAAATTTCAGTTTGTACACATTAAGTCCCTAAATTGCATCATGGATCCAAAATATATCCTAAGTCCATGTCTTACCATTTAAGCCCAAAATAAATATCCAAAAGCCCAAGTCCATTTCCAGCTATTCCATACCCGGTTTATATCCCAACCCTTTTACCCGGTTATTAACTAAACCCGTATACCCTTTAACCCAGGTCAAACCCAACTAAACCCGGTCAACTAAAACCAAAATAATATAAACAAACACACCCCGCCAAAATTCCCCCCAATCCAAAAACCCATCCCCAGGTAAGAACCCTAAAACACCCCGCGCTCTAATTGGCTCAATACACTATCATTAAGGGCAATATAGTACATCCACTGACACAACCTGACACACAGATGCCACGTTGGCAATCCGTGTGTCAGTCCTACCCTTTCCTGGCTTCTGATTGGACAATGAGACGTGTAATATGCAATCCAAGGGTTGAGATGAAAGGGATGATGTATTTGATGATCCAACGACTGCAAAGGACAAAGAGAAAGCACAGATTGAGCCTTCTGGATCCTTCTAAGAGGCTTGAGCTCAAGTATATAAACCCCCTTCATTCACAAGTGGAAGACACCTTTTTCTTTTCTATTTTTCAGTAGCATAATTGTATTTCATTTTTAGTTTTAATGTATTTTCAGTTTTTGTAATTCCTCTTTGTACTCAGTTTTCTAGTTTTAATAAAATTCCAGTTTTATTCTTAAAATCACTGTTCATTGTTTAAATGTTTCTGAATACAGCTTATTTAGCTTAAGTTCATGATAGCTTATTCTTACATCATATCAGCTTATTTTTCAATTTACTCAAAATAAAAAAAAAATAAAAAAAAAATATTTGAAAAATAAAAAAAATACTTTCAAACTTTTTATAAGCTTGTACAAAGCTTATGCTACTGTTCCATTGAGTTCATTTAAGCTTTTAATAGCTTATTGTGAGCTTTCTCTTGTTTCAATCAGAAATTCTCTCAAATATTACCACAGTCAACAAAAGTCAACTGCAGCATTAAGCTTTCATGTTTCTGAGCTTCTGGTGTTAGATCTGGATATGGGTTGATTCTGAGTTGTATTTGGGTTGAATTCAGTTTAGGTTAGTGGCTATTTGATCTCTTTGTGCAAGCCATAGTGGCTAGGACCACATGTAAGTCATTTCTAGATTAGAATATTGCATAATCTGTTGGAATTTGAAACTGTGATATTTGATAGTTTAGATCTGTTCATTTAGCTGTTATTAGGATAATTTTAATTCAGTTCTAGTAATAGTGTAGGCTAGTTAAGTAGTTAGTTTAGTTAATTGCAAATCAGTTAGAAACTAGTGTTTGGATTAACATGGTAATCTGAGATTTAGGTTAATTTGGTTGTACAGATTAGTTGTCTCAGTTCTTATTAGCTATAACTCATCCATTTTAGGTCTTAAAAGTGCACCTTAGATTGCTCATAGTAAAAAATACAGTAAAACTGCTCTTAGTGTCATTTCTGTGAGGATTAGGTGGTTAGATCTTGCTTATAGGTATATAAATTAGATAAGTTAGCTTGCATCAGCTATATTTTATCATAAAACATCATAATCAGTTCACAAATTAAGCTCAAAACTCAGTTTAGTCAAAGTATCAATTCTGTTTACAAAAGTCAAAAGTGGTAAAAGTTGTTTTTCACCAAACTTTCTAGATTTTTCATAGCTTCATCTTTGAGTCAAAATTATTGAAACTTTGGGATTTATAACTTCATCTGGTCTAGTTTTGAAAATAGATTTTTGTCAAATTTTTGGAAACAGTTTTAAGCTCTCAATCAGTACAAACAAGACTCATATGCTGTTCACACTCACTAACACGAGTTGTGAACCGTGCATCTTGCGCTTATGCACGCTCACTTTTGATAATTAGGGTCTCAAAGTTGGTTTAGAAGTTCTTTGTTGGGTGATCTATAGCTTATCACTTCTGGTTTGCATCTCAGTTCACTAGTTTAGCTTATAATTAAGCTGAAAGTAGCTCTTCAGTCTGTTTGGCGTTTAGCTTATTGCTCACCAAATCATTGTAGCTTGATATTCAGTGGTATAGCTTAGTTGATTTAAGTTGATTTCACTTATTTATAGCTTAATTTAGGTGCTTGTAGCTTCGGGACGATAGAAGTAGCTTTTAGCTTACCCATAGTAGCTTATATCATTACAGTTTCAAAGGAAGTTGCATAACCAGTAATTACAACTAGATTTTAGCATTTTTCCTAGCATTAGATTAATATTTTAGAATTTTCCATAAATTTTCATAATTTTCTGTCATCATTTACTATTTTTCTTATTTTAAATTAGTTTTTAATAGATTTTAAATAGCTTTTAATACTAATAATTCAGAAAAGGTTCCAAAAAAATAATTTTTCAATTTTCCTAGATTAAGAAAATTATAAAAAGCAAAAAAATAATTTTTCCAGATTTTTCCTAGTTTAATTTGTAATTTTTAGCATTTAAATTAGTTTTAATTAGTTTTTAATTCAAATAAATTCCAGAAAATTCATAAAAATTAGTTTTAATTCTTAGTTAATTTTCTAATATCATTTTTAGTTAGAAAGTAATTTTAGATTATTTTTAGGACTTAGAATAGACGTAGTTGCATTTTATTTTCGTTTCGTTTATTACGTTTTAGAATAATTTGCGTATTTAGGATTCCCCGTAGTTTTAATTCCCTTAATTGTTTTCCCATTCCCCGTAGTTTTAATAAATTCAAAAATCCAAAACATCGAGCATTTTAATAACGAACCTATAACGACGTTGCCCATTCACACCTCGTTGGGAAACGACTCGGATTTCCAAATCCGTATCACTATCACTCACGGGTTTTGATTCATTATCCTTTTTCCTAAAGGGATTTTAAATCATTCCTTGTGGTTATTTTTGATATCGATATTGTGGTTTTATCCATACACACACACCCCTAAACCTCAACGAATCAGTAAGCTTCACAGAAGTGACAAACTTGTGCCATTCGGGATTCATATTGTTTACGAATTTTGAGTTCAGCTGAATGTTTGGCATAGTCAACTTGATATTCCTCATATCATTCACCAGCTTGTGGAATCTTACGTAATATTCATAAACACCTTCTTCAGGTTTCATCTTAAAGTGCTCAAATTCATCATACAGTTGTGATTCTCTGTCTTCGATTGTCAATTCGAACCCGAGAAGCATCTTGACATTATCCCGAATGCCTTGGCTTCGGTGTTGTGATTGATAAGCTTGTAGATATCTTTTGGAAGACCTTGAAGAATAATATTTGAAGCCACGATATCAGATCGAATCTCTTTTTTTCCTTATCAGTGAGTTCATCATACATCTTAGGTCTATCCATTCCATAAACTATTGTTCCATCTGCAGCAATATCAATCATGTCTCTAGTAGTCTCAACTTGATACGGTCCTTCATCAATAGACTTAAGGATGTTAACCCCATTCTCCTTTCCTAAGCAGTACAACCTGATTCTTTGTGACCAAGACTCATAGTCAGTTCTGTCAAGCATGGGAGGACGAGTATCAGATCCTGCAGCTTGCACATCATCAGCAATGGAAGACATGTTTAAATTCTACGGGATTTTACAAATCTTTGACTTAACCGGGAAATAGATACTTTCACGGGATTTTACAAAATCAAGAGATAAACCGTAACACTTATGCACTTATGTGTAGACAGCAGAGTTACGCGTAGGAACTTAAGCGTAGATGAAGGGCTTATGCGTAGGCAGCAGCTTAGGCGTAACAACAAACTTATGAGTAGACACAAGCTTACGCGTAGACAGAGTTTACGCGTAGACTAGAGCTTACGCGTAGAGTTTTTAGGGTAAAAGGCTTAAGTTTATGCGTAAACCAAAACTTAGGCGTAAGAACCTTATGCGTAAGTTTCCCTTAGGCGTAAGACAAGCTTATGCGTAAGAAAAAGCTTATGCGTAGGAATTGATACGCGTAAGTTTATGCTTATGCGTAGACTTAGGGTTTTATCCACAAAAATCTCTTACACTTCACGGCACGAGATATCCAAATTCGAAGTGTTTTTCAGGCTTATCCAAGCAAGAATAACACTGAGTAATCACCAGAAACGAAGATCAAGTGAAAAGCACCTTACGTGTAGGATTAGGGTTTTGATACGCGTAGAAAGTACAAATTTTTGCCAAACACGTTTTTATGATCAAAACCTTTTACAAAACTTGATTATTATGATGAAACAACCTTAAAAACACCAAAATAACAAAGCTTGAGGATCAAAACCACCTTTCTCTCTTACGCGTAGGTTCGTACACACGTATCCAAACACTCTTAAAAACCAAGAAAAACTCGTAAAGTTCGAAAATTTTTGCAAGAAACTGAAAGTTTAACACTCAATAAACCTTAACCCACAAGAATCTTGGATTAAAAGTGAAAAATTTAAAGCTTTAATGATTCAAAGGTATCGTATGAGACAACCTTTTTACACGTATAAACCAAACCTTAACCCAAGAATAACAATCAAACCAAGAACATGAGAGATGGATGATCAAACCATGGCTCTTGATACCATTTGTAGGATCTTGGTTTGTTAAACAAGAGGTGCGGCGGCTAGGTTAAGAGTTTAGAGAGAGAAAGTGGGAGAGAATGGGAACCCTATAGAGACAAAGAAAAATGTATTATGAAGCTCCCACCCTTTGCCTTGGAGGGCAAAGGGTATTTATAGGGTACAAGCATAAACACCTCTATTAGGCTGTGGATCAGGCATACAGTGGGTAAAGACCCGTCTGTCCTCCACGGTGTTACAAAGTAAACTAAATACTATCTTAGAATCACTACGACTACGAGCTTTCTAACTAGCATACATACTTGAGGTGACTGATACTTTAAGTACTGGATTTACTAAATCCCAACATTAATAATTATTTACAGAGATAGTTTAGATGATATAGTTTAAGAAGATGATGATACGAGTACCGAGATAAGGATATCGAACATCCCCGTTGTAGAAGATAGACATCGTCATCTCTTAAACATCCACCACCAAATCTTCCGAGGCTCTTGAAAAGAAGAAATTGAGCCTTTAAGAATGTGAGACTTTGGCAGCTTCCCCCCAAACCGAAAATCCTTTAGCTGAGCAGATTCAAAGCTTTCTTTCAAGCTTCCATTAGCCAGGTGCATAAAGAAGCACACCATTATCATCGATCTTGCTGCTCCTTTTAAGAATAATCACCGTGATTCTTCGTTCGAGGTTATATCATCCAATAGAACAACAGCAACGTATCATCCCACAATTAAATAATCTTCTCAAATTCCTTTTCCACTGAAGTCTGAAGCGATCCATACCAAAAATTTGTCAAGAGAACACTTCCCCCAAGTAGTTGAATTGATGCAGTCAGTCTCTTTGAATAATGCTCAAGAACTCTCCCGAATACACATCATGAGGGGAATGAAAAAACCTCCCCAATGTTCACATTTTTCTTCCCTGATGATCGTGTATGAAGCTCCAGAATCCGAAATACACACATTCCCAAAGAGAGAATAATTGATAACACCTCCCTCATGTTACACATTTATCTCCCCTGAATATGTCATACTTGTGTACCTCTTTTATCTTCAGAAACTTTCTCTTACATCACTTCCCCCACGTAGTTAGAATAATAACACTAAAATCCTCGATGAGTAAAACCTTGAGTTTCTCTGCGGTCATGACATTTGTCTTCTCGGGATATCTTTAATCAATTAGAAGAATTAAGTTCATCAAATTTACTCGCTTTGTGTTTAGATGTGAGTCTCCTTCCCCCTTGCTGGTTTTGACACTTCAGAATCAACAACATATTCTAAGCCCAAATATTTGAAATATTTTTGAGAAGACTGTTAGCTCAAATATATCTGTGAGAATCAACTTGCTGAAGAAATGATGTGAGCAAATCTAATTGGGGATTAAATTCGACATTTCACTCTCCTCCAATTAGTGCTCTCCCCTAAGAAGACAATCTTTTGATAAATGCCCGAAATAAGAAGAAGTCTTTGGATAGTTAAATGCAACTCGTCTTTAGTCTTCTAACATGCAGCAGAAAATGTAGAATAGACTGTAGACTCAACCTTCTTCATGATTGTCCAGTTGGGGAATGGATAGTTAACATCTTCAATTCACCAAATGCATTCACGTTAACTTACAAATAGCAAATCCCCTTAACTCAAATCCCTCCCTATCAAACAAGAACAGAAAGATGTTCATCAAGGAAATCAGCCCCGCAACTGGAAGCACTTTGTCATTAATCATATCAGCCCGTGTGAAGATGTCAATCAACGGCTCTTAGAAGAAAACTTCATGTGAAGATGACCCGATAAGAAAAAGCTCGGTTCTTACATGAGTTTGGAGCCGTTTGACCATTTATTCTCAGATATCAATCAACCATGCAGTAAATTTACACTTCTTCTCCCCCTCAAGAATTGCATACGGAGTTGCCATTCTTGATTTAATAAGTGAAAATCATCCAAATGTATTCTATTCACACTTCTCCCCCTCAAAGGGAGCACATGATGTCGCCATCTTCATTTTAATTAAGCAAGTGGAATAAGAAAACAATCAACGGTAGTCCGGTTCACTTGATGTTTGAAAGCGTATGGAAAAAGTATGAAGCATGTTGATGAGAATGGTCATAATAAGAAGATTTCTCTTCTTCAGAAGATAATGCGCACTGAAGCGTACACATTTCTTTTCTTTAGGAACGAGGCTTGAACTGTTATGTTCAAACGTCATAAGAAGATTTCTCTTCTTGAGAGATAAAGCGCCTTGAAGCGTACACTTTTCTTTTCTTTAGAGAACGAGGCTTGAACTGTTGTGTTCAAGCGTCATAAGAAGATTTCTCTTCTTGAGAAGATAAAGAGCAGCAAACGTACACTTTTCTTATCTTTAGAGAACGAGGCTTGAACTGTTGTGTTCAAACGTCATAATCTCTCTCTCTTCAGCATCTCTTGGCAAAACTTGTAATCACCCTATTATCATTTAGTAGGCTCTTTGTTGTGACAGGTGATGGAGAAAACCCATTATGATGAATTTGACCCTGAAGTAAACTAACCCGAACTCGTGACTTAACCTTACACATATGTAACAAAGAGCGGTGCAGAGACTTCATCCTCCATTGAATCTCTAAGTACTCTATACTCTTCATCCAACCAACCATCAAGTATAAGATGTACATCACCTCTTGAAAATCCACAATTGAATGTGACACTGAGCACTACAACGTAACTCCTTAAAGTGATAGTTATTTTGTGGTGGTAAGAGCCCGATTCCCCCAAGTGGTAAAAGAAAAGGAAAAAGTCACCCAACAATAACTAGATTTCCATGTCTTCGTTTTTGATAATAAGCTCGAACAAGGATCTTGAAGAATCTTCATCCAACCATCCCCGATACCTTCAGATACTAAGTACACTCGCCCGTGATATTTCACTTCAGCCTCAAATAAATAATAATGAATTGACGCCGTTGTCACATTTTCTTGTTAAAAGCTCAAATCTAGCCTCCTTTGACGTTTTAAGTGAACTATGATAATGGTTTTCATCCCGACCATGGTTCAAAGCACATAACCCTGTAAAGCTTTGAAATAACCAAACAACCATGAAGAATATCCAAACAATCACCCAATTCATGAAGTACACCCTTTTATCCCTTCTTTGAAGCAGAAACCATATCACCACCATCATATAAGATTCTGAAATACACTTTCCTTTCTCTAGGATGGTTCAATGATCACGGGATTTTAGAATTCTATGGTTTAAACCGAGAAATAGTTTCTTTCGCGGGATTTTACAAAACCAAGAATAAATCGTAAGATAGATTCGGAAATGCACTTTACTATTACCAGGATATTTCCATTGTTACGGGATTTTACAAATCTATGATTTAAACCGAGAAATAGATTCTTTCGCGGGATTTTACAAAATCAAGACTAAACCGTAAACAATGTCAGCTTGAATGTGATATGACAACTTTGGTTTTGGTGAATATCAGTTTTAGGGGAACATGCAGCGGTTAATCAACGGTTCATTATCCAACATCAACAACATCATCAACAATTCTTTACCCATATGTAGACAACTTCACAAACCATACTAAGTCGAGTAGTATACACTACTTCCCCTTGAGGTTGAACATCAAAGTACACTTTTCTCCCCCATGATGGTTTCGAACTTTCGGAAGCATCATTAACGTGTACAACCATCTGCACGAAAAGTTCTTGTCATAAGCAAACATCTTGAAAAGTCATGACAGAAGCTGAAGATTATTGAAAGATTTTACTTAGACTGTGAAGTATCATTAGCATTTAGTGGCATCGAATATTCTATGGGGAACTGCTGATCACATCTCAACCAATCAACCCTTTGGTAAACACATCATTCACGAATTCTATCAGCAATTGCTGTGACCATTTGGTGTAGTAAGCCCGATATACCAAACTTGAACATGAAGTAGAATTCCCCAGATTTGTTACTTAAGCTTGTATTAATTCTCGTGAAAAAAAGAAACGGTGTACCTAATGTACAAAACCTCTTGACGTATTCTCAACTGGGCGACACCGAAGTGATAGCTACGTTGTCGGTAAAGAGAAAGAATCACAAAAGTAACCAAATAGCCAAGTCTTTATCACACTCAATAAACGCCCAAACAAGTCATCTTCACGGAAGGGTAGAAAGAAAGAAGACGAAATAAGTAAGCGTGCCCGGAAAAACTCACTTCAAGTCCAAGCAAGAAATAGCAAATACACACAACCCCATAGTCATCTTTGCTCAACCATCAATTCAAGCCGTGACAATATTTTCCGAAAATGCATGCACCAAGGTATCAACCCACACACCACAACAAATATCAACATCAAATCTCGTAATACAAATCTCATGATCATCAACTTGCTTCAACAAATCTCATAACATCCAGATCTCATAAAATCACATCACATATAAACGATCCAATTATGAGAAGCCCATCAGTCCATCATCCAAATCTAAGTCATTACATATACTAACACATTCAGTTTACATTCAAGCCCACTTTAGTTCGAAATTTCAAAACCTAAGTAATTTATGAATCACAACCCGGTCACAATATTCGGCCCATAATTACTTCGGTCCATGAAATTAGTTTCACTTTAAAATCAGTAAAGCCCAAATGCAATATTGTCCAATTCCAGGCCCAATTGTATCCCGTTAAACCACATAATACACCATTACCCCACGATTACAATTTCAGGATGATTTAATCATTTGTTTCATGATACCTAGATCGATCATGTGACATGCTAATAAAACGGAGTATACCAAGATGCGTGTAATTTCTTCAGCTGAAATATAATTTCTATGATTAGCATGTCACGTGAAGCCATTAATAGTTTATGTCAAGATCATTAAGTCCATTTTCAATGTCACGTGAAGAAATTCCACGCTTCTAACATGCTAGAAGAAACATATTAAAACAAATATTTTACAATCCGGAACATACAAACGTGCCATATTAACAGCCTTGATATCATTGAGGCCCATTTCTTATTCAAATTTTGCAGCCGTTTCACTAGGCCCACTTCCAAGCATAAGTCCTGATCTCATTAGCATTTAGTTGGCCACATGTTACCCTAATAGTTCGTGATATATAAAACCCTCATACCACACATTAACCCTAATATTACACCCAAAAAAAATACGCCTCCCAACTCCTAATATTTCTCTCCACAAGCACAGTCTACAAAAAAAAATGAATCGATATTCAAATTGGAAACCATGCAGAAATCAGTAATACTCAATCAAACTCTTAACCCAACTTTACCCACTTGATAACATAAACTACCATTTACCCTAAAGTTACTCAATACTAATCCACCCTCATCATAACAATAATTCATCACCAGAGAAAATTGGGTTATATGTTTTGCGTATCACCTCAAAACGAAAAGGATCAGGGCAACCTTATAACATGATGTTCGAATATTAAGGCCAACCACAGGGATGGCTTGAGGCTTTTTAAAGATGGCTTCATGATCTTGGAACGGTCTCAGGTAGGTTTATGTGATGTTAATGTTTTCGTTCTTAATTTTTTCTATGAACGAATTAAAGAGATAAAAATAACATACTTGTTATATTTTATTTCTTTGATGATTCGAAAATAATTTGAAGCTTCGACTTCACATAGATCAGTGATGAATAGATTTCAACAAAAAAAAAATCTTTTAAAGATTGAAAATAAAGTTGACTCAATCAGAGATTTATTTTTTTCATTTTTTCGAGTCTTGAAGTGGAGATGGGATAGTAGATGGAGAATGAGAAAGGTTAGTTTTGATTGGATGTTGTGGGAGTTGTATTTGATTGTTTCGGTCTAAAAGATACTTATGTATTCGATTATTCCCTTTTCTTTTTTCCTTAGACTGATGATGGGTTTACACTGAGGTCATGTGTTTGGTATTTTGTTGAAGTTGGTCGAGTCACATGTTAGGTCAACAAGTCGCTTATGAGTCTTTTAATTATTAGACAACTCGCTTCATCTTTTTAACACAAACACAAGTCGCTTTTGATTTTATTTGACTCAATAGTCAAATAACCACAAATTGCTTCTCCAAAAAACAGGTACACAAAACGCTTCATTACCAGTATGACAAGTCGCTAAGTAAACCAAAGCGTCAAAACGCCTCAGTTGAGACACAAGTCGCTTAGGGTTCATTGTATCTAGACAGTTATGAGGACAAGTCGCTTGGACAAATTATAAGGATAAGTCGCTTGTTTTTTTTTTTTTTTTTTTTTTTTTTTTTTTTTTTGTAACTTTTTTTGCTCCGGCCATTTTTCCGACCATCTTCATAGCAAACCCAGAAAAATGCATCATAAGGACTCATGTTTAACCTGTTGATGACCAAGATTGACCACGAATATTTCACGGTTTGGATCAAAAAGTCATATAAAAATGATTACAGTAACTGACTTGGACAAAAATGCCACAAGACATATATGAACTTTGATGGACCAAGACTTTTATTTTTTTTGACCAAACTAAAAGGATACAAAACTTGTTAAAACTGTTTTACCACAATACTAAAAAAAAAAAGTTTTCCGACCATCAAAAAGTACCAAAAACAGTTTAGAACAAGATACAAAACCACAACAAATCATCAAAACACAATAACCTTGGCTCTGGTACCATTGGTTGGATCTTAAATATTGTGTTGATGATGATTCGGGTGGCATTGGTTGGTGATGAATCAAGTATGCCATGGTTTAGAGAGAGAAAGAGATGAGAGGGTGTTCTTGTTAGAGAGTTGTAATACAAAATGCAAGGTTAGATTAATGAGAAGCACCACCCTTCCCTTAGTGGGAAGGGTATTTATAGGTACAAACTAATACGTCCTCCTGACGGACTATGGATTAGGCATACAGTAGGTAAAGACACGTCCTTTCTCCACGGTGTTACACTAAACCAATCTACGCTACAAACTAACTAATAAACTACTAAATAACGTAAATAACTACAAGTCTACGAGCTAACTTATGCTAGATTATATTTAGGGTGACCGATACTTAACTATGGAATTTCCAATTCCTAACATAACTAACACACATGACCACCACCCCATTAATGTTGATCCATTAAATTTGCAAAAGCAATACTAACTGTTATCAAGCTCCAACATTGCTATCCTCCAACCAATTAAATAATATCCAAAGAAGTTATGAAACCAAAGTGAAAATACCACCGACCAGATCAACAAATAAAAACAGTACGAGGTGAATTTTCAATGATCACATATGTCGGTGACCTCATCAAAGAACCAATCAAAGTCAAATCCACCGACCTTTGGTCAATAATGTCATGCCAAAAAGTAGCACATCTTGTACCAGAAATATTTTTAATAAGAATTGTGTACAACTTAAATAATACCAAAAACGATCTACCAATAAAGTTAGAGTAGCAGAATCACAATTCATGTTTGTTGTCGCCACTTACAAAGGATAGCCTTCTATAATTAATCTTTTACGAGGTATGCAATTCATGTCCACTTGTAATAATGACCCATGATGCCAAACAATGATTAGATCAGTACGAGAATAACCAATTTGAAAAATAAATCAACCTTAGCAACCATGCATCAACACTATTGTTAAAGAATCTTCAAGCTCCAAACCGACTTAAGCATCCTCTGCAGCAGACTTCATGACATCAAATATCTTTTACATAAAAGCTCAGATCAACGATCCCTCTGGTGAAAAGTTAGATTGATATATAGAGAACGTGCACCAAAAATTTCGTTACGATCCAACGGTTAACGAAAAAGTTATCGCGTTTTAAAGACAATCTTTGTAGAAACATTACGAAAATTGTTGAAACTCGAATTTTTCTTCTTTTTCGACACACAAATTGCGAATCCCTAGGTAACGAGCTCCCCAAGCTCTGATACCAATTGTGGATTCTAAGAACGTGATGAACATAGTTTCATGATCGTTTATTAGCTTCTAGGGTTCAACAATAACATAGACAAACAATCATGCACAGTGGAATATATAAACAACTATGTTATTGACACAAAGTTTTTTCACATCTTCCCTAATTATATTTGATCAGAATATAACGTGTTACCTAACTGTAACAGGGATCAAAGACACCTTCGATCTTGGAGATAACTAAACTACTTACCTAGGCGTTTACAAGACTATACGCCTAGGACACACATACACACCTTTACTTGACTACATTGTGAATGACATAATTATTAAACCTATACCCCATGTCCTCTTTATATACTAGAGGATTAGGGTTTACAATTCTCTATAATGGACTAAACAATAAATTTTCTTTTGCAACTAAGTCCTTCCTTCTTTTTGTAGGTTTCATCAAATCAATAATCCCAACAATACCATTGGAAAGAGCACGAAAAAACGAGTCCGACGGTATTTTCCTTAATTTTTGAATCGGCCCAGAACCCCTTTAAAATGACAGGTCAAATTTCTATTTGACCATTTTTATTTATAGAAAACGGACTAGGCTTGTTAAGGGTTAAAAGGAACCAAACGCGCTATAATACATGAAGGTATGCCCATCCCAGATGGGTATCACCTTGGCCTCCCACATAACCCACCAAGGTTCGATCCCCAATGGAGGCAATTTCAGTTTTATTTTCCATCGCCACGTGGCACCACCTCATTGGTCCACGTGGCAACCCGAACCGTTGACCTACCCGACCCGAACCATTGACCGACCTGACCCGATGCTACGTGGCACCACTCAGGTGGTGACACGTGGCGTTGACGACCCTTTGATCGGCCTAACCACAAGGACGATTTATGCAAATAACTGAAAGGACTTTTATTGCAATTTGGTCCTAACCACAAGGACGATTTATGTAAATAAGTCTAAAAAAATGGTAAATTATGCATATAATAGTAGGATTAGTAAATTGTTCGCATTGTTTAGGTGGATTAATAGATGCATACACAACTTAGCAAAAAGTGATAACTTCGTTACATTTAGAAACAATTATCCCTATTTTATTCTGTATTAAGTATATGTATTCAATTTGCACTAAGCAGGTTCACCCGCGATTCACAATGCTCTCTTTGGTTCAAAGATATATATCAACCGTGACATACCAGAGATCGTTGCATTTAAAACAAGGTTATTATTTTATTTGTGCTACAACTTACTACAATAATTTAATATTTAATTCTTATTAATATTATTAATTTATTGTGTTTTGTAATTATATTTTAGTGAGCAACAACATGAGGGGTTTCAGCCTAATCAGCTCAAGATTGAGGTGTTCTCTCCAGAAGTGAAGGTTTAGACCATAACAGAGTTTTTTCATGGGTGTGTGAAAAAGATGGTCGGTGCGATCCGTGACTGTGAGCCAGTCTGTTACTCATTTTGACTATAGTATATACACATTAACAGTTCACGTCTTTTCATTTACTGAATATACACATTTTCAATTCATCAAACGCAAGATTCACACTGTATTGTTTTAGAAACAATACACAGGATCCACAAAGAGCATGGCTGGATGTACACAACATGTAACGAGTGTAACAAAAGAGTGGATTTTGTTGAGGGAAGGAAACACAAGCCTTATTTTGTTTGTGAGGATCATAGCCCTGTACAAGTTGCATCCAGGTAACAAACATACAATTTTTCTGAAACTACTATTTGTTATTTATAAGATAGTCATTTAATTTACAACTTTTTATATACATGTTTATTTTGTTATTAAAGGTTTAAGGTCATTGTAAGGATGATTGATGAGTCGGGGTTCTGCTTCGGTGGTTTGGTTTAACAACAACTTTTGCAAACTTTTCGGCCATACTGTAACACCCACCAATTTCGTTATACGCAACGGAATTCAAACTGGGTGTTACTCAATGGCCCAACAGTCATAACAATAGAAAACGATCTCTAAAGGAGTCATTTTAAAAAAGATTTATCATTCAAATTATTCAAATATATCAGAATTTATAAAATAGGTCCCAGTTGGTTCCATTGTTTACAAAATACATCAATATAAAGTCTTTGATGTTTTGTGAACGATAAAATATTTATAGCCTTCTTGATCCAGTCTTTGCTCTTCCGTGCCAGCTTCCGACATTATGGACCTGAAATACATGCTTAAAACTGTCAACACAAAGGTTGAGTGAAATTCATAGAGTTTGTTTGATGGTTGAACACATTATGTTGGTAGTGTGAATTAATTAGACTCACACAAATGGTTTGAAAACAAAAAATTAATTATTGTTTGGTACGGCTGCCTCAAGTATATGATACTTGAGCCCGCTTTTGTTTGTCACCAAGCTCATGCAACCAAGGCGTTAACGTGTTCAAATATTAATTGGATAAACTGTTGGTACTTGCCTTAATAGGAAAAATTGCCATTTTTACCTAATGTTACTCAAATATAGTGCGTTTGTTTGCCTACCTGGTCAACACAAACGGGATTCGTCAATCCCAATAGATCTATTCACAATATTCGTGCTCACTCTCTCCAGTGATTAATGGTTCATGATTTAGGGACTTATATTTGGAAAATGATGGTTACTTAGTGACAATATGACAATCAGATAAACATATAGTTTGAAAGCAATGTGTTCGATTTAAAATAAAGCATGTATCTCCCCCAAGGGTTTGTAAAACAATTAAGTAATAGAAAGTGGGGCTATGAACTCACCTCAGAGTAAATGATATCAAATGTATAATGAGAATGATGGATATCTTTGTGAGAACTTCTACGAGCAACCTAGAATAGGATGTTGCGCCTTAGGTTTGAAATAATGATGCGAAAGAAATAACAAACCTATATACGTCTCTATGTTCATCATGATGTAGTACATGGTTTTTTTGTATGCGTTTATAGAAATGGTCTAGTTATGAAAACGTGTTTAGTTTATATATATCGTACTACCGTTCGGGCCATCACAATTCAGAGGTCATGTAGTAAACGTTCGAGGAGCTAGGACACTTTAAATCGTAAATCCAGCAACTCGTCGATACGTTTTACTCAAATGAAACCCCTCACATGAAGCTCCCTAGTTTTGTAGTACTTAGTAGATAAAACATAGATTTTGAATGAAGATTGTTATATCATAAAGTTTATCATGTTTTTAGTAAATATCTAGTTTTTTACAAGTTCTCGTCGTTTCATAAATATGATCATTAGATAATGCAAGTATATAAAGTTATGACGTTTGGTTTGTGTTGGTATTGATTTGCCAAGGTTAACACCTTAGTTAACGGTCTTGGGTAAATAAGCCTTGAGACTTTAGCCATGGCCTTGCCCTGGCTTCGGTCTTGACTACCATGGTC
Organism: Chrysanthemum makinoi; assembly: GCA_910596185.1. Lineage (NCBI taxonomy): Eukaryota > Viridiplantae > Streptophyta > Magnoliopsida > Asterales > Asteraceae > Chrysanthemum > Chrysanthemum makinoi. Next base: position 117,230,646 of record OU343218.1, read on the forward strand.
TTGAGACTCAGCTTTGACCTTAGCCATGGCCGTGGTCTTGGCTTATGGCCATAAGGCCTCTTGTTTTTTTTTTAGTTGTGACAAAAGTATAGTCGTGAGACTATATATAGGGCAGTTTCAGTTTTTGAAATATAATGGCCTGTTTAAGCGTTTTCAGGGTCCGAGCTTCTTAACAAGTGAAGGAAAACGTCGTTCCGGACAACTTTCGTGTTTTAACTTTTTGATGATTCGGACCAGAAGTACCACTTTCAAAAGGGATAGACCCTTAACAGATTCAATTTGGCAGTTTCGGCGTTTTGGTTTTGCTAACTTCTTTTGGCCGTATCTTTTGACTCGTTTGTCCGTTTCGGGTGATTCAAGTTGCTATGTGATCCGCGCCAAACCGTCAAGTTTTCTCACACAAACCGGCCACTTGTGAATGGCCGACCGTAAGAAACTTAAAACGGCTCAGACACGAATGCAATGAAGATCTGGGGAGTATAGTATTTCCCCGAGTCGTTATGTCCCAGCGAGCTATGCAATGGATCACCAACGTATAGTGATCGAGGAATTTGAACAGAAAAGAGGGATCTGATATGACTATAACTACAGAAAAAGCCAACAAATTACAACGGATTAAATGCAAATTAAAGGAAATTAAAAAGATAAAAAATATTAAATAAACGATATCACTATTTGCAAAATGATGTTTTTGTTTTATGTTTTACAAAAGCTGAAATAAAAACTACTTGACGTACAAATAAAAACGTGAAACTAAATCAATATTAACCCTAAAAATATGAAAATGGTATTTTTACAAACCTAATGATAAAAGAAAATATTTAGGAAAATAAAATTATTTTTATAACTATTAAATTAATTATTATTAATTAAAAACTATTTTTAACTATTTAATAATAACCTAAAATGAAAGAAAATATGAAATAAAGCTTGAAAAATAAAATTATGAATTGGAAAAGTCTAAAATATCAAAATAGAATTTTCAAAACTATTTTTGTATTTTTCTGACTATTTTTGTATTTTCTAGGAATTAAAAACTATTTAAAACTACTTAAATTACTTAAAAATACAAATTTAACTAAGAAAAATCTAGAAAAATATTTTTTGTCTTTTTATATTTATCTTAACTTAAGAAAAATGAAAAATTATTTTTTTGAACCTTTTCGAATTTTTGTATTAAATGCTATTTAAAAATCTTTGAAAAACTAATTAAAATAAAGAAAAATAGCAAACTGACTTGGAAAAATCTGAAAATTTCAGGAAAACTCTAAAATTATATTTGGAATCTAGGAAAAATGGAAAAACAGGTGCTTATGTGTAGGAATATGGAACTGCTAAGCCAAGGGCTTATAAATAAGCACTTGAATAAGCCAAATGAACAAAACAAGCCACCAACTGATTACTGAAGTCCTAATATGCTATGATAACCCAAATGCAACAAGTATTAACAAGCCTTAACCTCTGATAAGCTGATTACACAGATTTGGCTTATTTGAGTTTAAGCACAAAAACAGTTTTGGGTAGGCAACTTGCAGCTTAAAAATAAGGCACCTAATAAGCTAGAAACTGGAAAACCAAAGTGGGAACTTGGACTAGACCTGGTTGGGACCTTGTAAACCAAAATTGAGCCAAAGTTGAGCTCAGATGAGCTTGGTGCAAGGGCTGCAAGAACTGCACAAGTCCTGTCTTTCAATGCAGTGTGCACAGGGCAACTTCAACCATTTTGACAAGCACTTTTGACCCTTATAAAAATTTCACAAAATTATACAAAAATGCTAATAAGAAACTAGACCAATAGGAGGTTTTATAACAACAAGTTTCACTTATTTAGGCTCAGAAATGAATCCAAGAAAAATCACTCTCAGTTGGCTAAAAACCACTTTTTCAGGTTTTGACTTTTATAACAGATTTGAAAAGCTGACTTTTTTGAACTTTGAATCCAATGTAAGGACTGATAATGATGTAAAGTGATGAAATGAAGATACTGAAAGCTATTTTTATTGATTCTTAACACAAAACAAGGTTTTGATTCTTAAAAACTCCAACAGTGAAGTATATAAGACAGATTAATGACTAATTTGACTTTTAGAGTGTGCAGGCTCAAATTGATGACAGCAATGAGCTCAAAAGTGCTAAGTAGACATGAACCAACAGGTTTCCAATCCAAAACAAACCTCAAACATAGACCAAGCAACAAATCCAAACACCCTTTAATTCAACTGTTTTGCAATTTTATTGAGATAACAACTGATTCAGTTATTATAATTGATCAAACTAAGTCCTTATATCCTAAATATAGCTTAATTAACAAATAAAAAACAACTTAGACTACAAGAACAGATTTTGCACATGAAACTTTAAAATGACTTACAAATAGTCCATAACCACTATGGCTTGAAACAATGAACCCATGAACCTCTAACCTATTTATCAACCCACTGGATTCCAAATCAACCCAAAGCTAACTTGCTTCAACCCTTATCCATTTTCTTTTCAATTTCTGCCCATTTTGAATTTCTTTGACCATGAACCAATTTGGCTTAAAACTAAAATGTAAGCTTATAAAAAACTATGGAAAGCTTGTATAAGCTTACTAGAACTGAGAAACAAGCTAATGGGAGCTTGTATACAAGACTTTGAAATGGAAATTTTCAACAGTGAACTAAACAACATGAATTGATAGTGCAACTTGAATTAACACTTGAAAATGATTTATATTGATCCAATAACTTATAAAGAGTACATTACAACAAAATATTACAGATTTCTTAACTTAACTAAAACTTTTTATTAAAAACGACATTAATGAAAATTAAAAACTAGTAGACTCCCCTTTCTTGCTTCCCAATGCTTCTCTTTATATTCCAAGCTCTTTCTCTCTCTAATCTGAGCAGTTCCCAGCAATTGATAACCATTGGATGGCTAAAAATGATCTTGGCCATTGAAAAAAGATTTTGGCGCCAAAATTGGATTTTTAACAATGATGAGATGGTGGGTAAGAGATGCATTAATTGCTTTTGTTGTTTGGTGGAGGTGGGGGGAACAAGGAGAGGTGAGAGGGAGGCTGGTAGGTTGCACTGGTTGGGGTGGTTTGCAGACAGGGGGGAGGGAAATGGGGGAAAGGAGATGGCGGGGTGTGTTTGTTTGACTGGATTTTGACTGGGATTTAATATTAAAAGGGGGAAGTGTCACACCCCCAAATTACCTGTTTTGCAGCGGAATGGAATACCTTGGGGGATGACTGTCATAGCATCAAAGTTACAGTTATATCGAACGACCTAAAGTGTCGTTTTGAAAATATCATTTGATTCATTAGAATAATCAGAGTTTACAAAATGTAGTTCCCAAATAGAAATCAATTTGTGCGGAAATAAGTTTGTTACAAGCCAAGCGTTGTTTTAAAATGCATAAATCCCATGTGTGACGCGTCGTCACCACGACTCTATGATATGCCCTATGCATGCCATGAAGTGAATGCCTTAGATACCTGAGATAAAACATGCTAAAAAGTGTCAACACAAAGGTTGAGTGAGTTCATAGAGTTTGTGTTGAAATGTAAAGCCTTTAAAAAGCGTATCATGCAACAAAGATAATGTTTTTGGTCATATAGAATAGTCCACAAAGCAAAGGCATCGTAAATCCACTCAGTTCCAAGTTCCGCCCATACAAAACTTGCAACCTGTGTGTTTACAACCCACTGCCAAATATAGTATGTCAATCATGTATGCATGTATCATAGTAGTTAAAAGTATAAATGTCACCACAAGAGTCTTCCAACATATAATTATTGGGATGTTTGTAAATTAATAGCCTTCCAACAACTTAATTTGGAGCCACTAATTCTTGTATGTTTGTAAATTAATAGCCTTCCAACAACTTAATTTGGAGCCACTAATTCTTGTATGTTTGTAAATTAATAGCCTTCCAACAACTTAATTTGGAGCCACTAATTCTTGTATGTTTGTAAATTAATAGCCTTCCAACAACTTAATTTGGAGCCACTAATTCTTGTATGTTTGTTCCAAATATGCATGTGAAATCAAGTATAACCCAATCAAGTATATAACGCAATCAAGTATAAAGTATAAGTAATGTTGTTTGGCAAAAGAGTCTAAATGTTTGGATAAATAAGCATATATCTCGCCCCAAATAGTTTATAGGAATTTAAATGAGTTAAGGCGGGGTATGAACTCACAGTAATATGTAAGAGTTTAAAGTACTTGTGAAAGTAAATGAAAATAGTCTGAGCATGTATCTCCCCCGAAGAGTTTGTAAAACAAGTATTAAAAGAGTAGGGGCTATGACTCACCTGGTATGATTGATATGCTAACAAAATGAAGTGCACTAAAATGAGGCTCGGAAACTATCAGCGACCTAAAATGAATGTTATGACTTGAGTTATGATATGTTGTCGTGAATGTGTGATAAAATGTCGTGCATGCAACTCCATATGATATCTATACCACTTGTAAGTTTTGGAAATAATGTTTATCGTCAAAATATATGTTTATGACATCTCGTCGTTTAAATAAAATACTCTACATGTAGTTATGTTGAAACAACCTCCTATGATAGTCGCAAAATGGTGCAAACCAAGTGTTAGGAAACGATCTCGACAGTTTTGGAAAGCTTGTGTTATTATCTCAAAGTTTTAGTGTTTAAGTTTTCATCCTAGAGGTCTCGATCACCAAGAAAAATATAGGTTAAGTATTGTACTTTAGGCCAAAAATATAGTTTAAAGGATGGTTTTCGGCCAAGTTTGAGTGACTATATGTTATTCGTTACCACTCCGCTCAACAAACGGTTTAACACTTTGGAAAATATGCTAGGCGAACTTACTTTTACTAGAAGACATCACGTTATAAAAGTTCTACATCATTGTTAAAAACGTCCGCCAACATGGTCCTTTAGTTGCCGTAGTATGTTTGTAATAAAGAATATATTAATTTTGCTAATAGAATTAAGTTACGGCAACTTGGTTTATCTTGTATAATTTAATCGTTACAAGTCCGTTTTCTACGTTTTCTACATCCTTAGATTCGTGTCAAAGTATACTAATATATTTTTGATAAGTCGACACAATTTATAAAGCTTAAGACTCATTTTTGACTCGTAAGGAGTAACATTTTCATGCTGAAATTTCTGAAATTAATAGTTTTCTTCGTCAAACTTGAAAAATTCATAACTTCTTCGTTATAGCTCCGTTTTAATCCGTTCAAGCGGCCACGTTTTCGTTTTAAAGTGTATTTTCTAAATATCTAGCCCAAAATAGTATACCCACTGTCGGATTTTCCCAGAATTTAAAATATTGACAGACCCTATTTTATACGTGTCGAAATGAGTTTTTCTCGCGCCAAATCTATTCTAACCCATTCAAAACAACTCCGGAGCTATTCTAATCCTACCATACACCTTCTTAGGGTGTCATGGGTTCCTAGACATCACCAAAACTAATATGTAATAAGGAATAATTATAGGATGACTTATATATATTCATAACTCTTGAAAATCATTGAAAAAGTGGTACAACATCATATGACTTGCATGTTTTTGCTCAAATATGATGAAATGAATATGAAATGAATATGTAAGATGAAAAATAAACATGAGATGCTTACAAGAATACTTGATGAGGTTTAAGGACAAAAGGGTTTTCCTAATCACTTGAGGTTTGTATTACAAAACCTATGCAACAAATGATACTAGAGTTTAATAAACCTTGACTTGAAAAAAAATTATATGATGCTCCTCCTTTGGTCTCCTTGTGGCTGCCGAATATTTGAGAGAAAGGGAGAAGAGTTTGATCTATTTTTGGTGAAATAAAAGAAATGAAGTGAAATGATACTTGAGTTAGTAGTATAATACATTAAAGAGTAGATATCTTGCAAATTTTAGTGAATCACACAAATGACTCACCATATATGTCGGCATACATGAGAAACAAAATTTGCGTTTTGTTTTTGAGTAGCTTTTACAAGTATAAGTGTAATAAAATGTAAGTTACTTGAAGACTTGTGGTAAATTGTGTACCCATTTGAATATTTAAGGTAGCGTTAGATAAAAATAAATTTCCACGGGTCAAGATAAAATATATTAAGGTCATAAAATTATAAAAATACATTTCTTGAAAGATTTGAGTGAATAAATATTTATCGGGTTGAATTTAAGAAAACTGTCGTAATTTATATAAACATGACAATTTATATACGAAATAAATTTAAAACACCGGGTAAACTAATAATAATATTTTTATAGACTTAATATGAGTATAAAAATATATTGTGATTAATTTTTTTTTTGGAAGTATTGTATCAATTGTTCAAAATAATGTTTACGCGATAACGTTTATTTAATATAAAATTATGCGTTAAATGTGAAATGCAAAACTATGCATGAGCTAATATGATGAATGTAGAGTTTGAGAAATGACCAAAAATTGAGAATTGTGACATTCTTCCCATGTCAGAGGAATCACGTCCTCGTGATTCAATCGATGATACTATGGTTCGAACCTCGACAAGGGTTCTAAAAGTTTATGCTTGTGTATGGTCTATATGATTATGTCAATGCTCATGCATATGAGTTACTCGTCCAACAAGGTACGTTCCCGTGCAATCGTGAGCAATTCCCGTCCTAAATACAGGCTTTCTTATGATTAGGCTCGATGAGACAAGCTTTCCCATTCTCAAGCAAAATTTTTTAAAAGACTTTTTTTGTAACCGATTTTTACTTAATCCCACAACTTCATCAAACAAGAACTGTCATACGATTAGGCTAAATCGGTTTAGGTAACGACTTGTTTCTAGCTCGATCTTTGCAACTCATCAAACAAGAACTGTCGCTCGGATCAAACTGGAAACAAGTGGTTTGAAGAAAATCTTTTAAAAATTTGGCTTGATTACGGAATTGCTTACACATATGAGACTACTACTCCCTTCATTGCATGATTCTTCCGAAATTAGACATAGGTGATCAGGCTATGTATAATTTAGGAGTAACTATGCAATGCTTGGACTAATCGACTCATATGATGTTTGGTGTTGAGTCATAAGTCCGCATGTATAGAGAATGTGCACTTATAATGATATGATGAGATGCTATGATGATGTGGTTATAGTCTAGGGTCAATGATGCAACCTAGTTCTCTATAACCAATTCTCTGATACCAATCTGTCACACCCCCAAATTACCTGTTTTGCGTGAATGGAATACCTTGGGGGGATGACTGTCATAGCATCAAAGTTACAGTTATATCGAACGACCTAAAGTGTCGTTTTGAAAATATCATTTGATTCATTAGAATAATCAGAGTTTACAAAATGTAGTTCCCAAATAGAAATCAATTTGTGCGGAAATAAGTTTGTTACAAGCCAAGCGTTGTTTTAAAATGCATAAATCCCATGTGTGACGCGTCGTCACCACGACTCTATGATATGCCCATATGCATGCCATGAAGTGAATGCCTTAGATACCTGAGATAAAACATGCTAAAAAGTGTCAACACAAAGGTTGAGTGAGTTCATAGAGTTTGTGTTGAAATGTAAAGCCTTTAAAAAGCGTATCATGCAACAAAGATAATGTTTTTGGTCATATAGAATAGTCCACAAAGCAAAGGCATCGTAAATCCACTCAGTTCCAAGTTCCGCCCATACAAAACTTGCAACTTGTGTGTTTACAACCCACGCCAAATATAGTATGTCAATCATGTATGCATGTATCATAGTAGTTAAAAGTATAAATGTCACCACAAGAGTCTTCCAACATATAATTATTGGGATGTTTGTAAATTAATAGCCTTCCAACAACTTAATTTGGTGCCACTAATTCTTGTATGTTTGTAAATTAATAGCCTTCCAACAACTTAATTTGGAGCCACTAATTCTTGTATGTTTGTAAATTAATAGCCTTCCAACAACTTAATTTGGAGCCACTAATTCTTGTATGTTTGTAAATTAATAGCCTTCCAACAACTTAATTTGGAGCCACTAATTCTTGTATGTTTGTTCCAAATATGCATGTGAAATCAAGTATAACCCAATCAAGTATATAACGCAATCAAGTATAAAGTATAAGTAATGTTGTTTGGCAAAAGAGTCTAAATGTTTGGATAAATAAGCATATATCTCGCCCCAAATAGTTTATAGGAATTTAAATGAGTTAAGGCGGGGTATGAACTCACAGTAATATGTAAGAGTTTAAAGTACTTGTGAAAGTAAATGAAAATAGTTTGAGCATGTATCTCCCCCGAAGAGTTTGTAAAACAAGTATTAAAAGAGTAGGGGCTATGACTCACCTGGTATGATTGATATGCTAACAAAATGAAGTGCACTAAAATGAGGCTCGGAAACTATCCGCGACCTAAAATGAATGTTATGACTTGAGTTATGATATGTTGTCGTGAATGTGTGATAAAATGTCGTGCATGCAACTCCATATGATATCTATACCACTTGTAAGTTTTGGAAATAATGTTTATCGTCAAAATATATGTTTATGACATCTCGTCGTTTAAATAAAATACTCTACATGTAGTTATGTTGAAACAACCTCCTATGATAGTCGCAAAATGGTGCAAACCAAGTGTTAGGAAACGATCTCGACAGTTTTGGAAAGCTTGTGTTATTATCTCAAAGTTTTAGTGTTTAAGTTTTCATCCTAGAGGTCTCGATCACCAAGAAAAATATAGGTTAAGTATTGTACTTTAGGCCAAAAATATAGTTTAAAGGATGGTTTTCGGCCAAGTTTGAGTGACTATATGTTATTCGTTACCACTCCGCTCAACAAACGGTTTAACACTTTGGAAAATATGCTAGGCGAACTTACTTTTACTAGAAGACATCACGTTATAAAAAGTTCTACATCATTGTTAAAAACGTCCGCCAACATGGTCCTTTAGTTGCCGTAGTATGTTTGTAATAAAGAATATATTAATTTTGCTAATAGAATTAAGTTACGGCAACTTGGTTTATCTTGTATAATTTAATCGTTACAAGTCCGTTTTCTATGTTTTCTACATCCTTAGATTCGTGTCAAAGTATACTAATATATTTTTGATAAGTCGACACAATTTATAAAGCTTAAGACTCATTTTTGACTCGTAAGGAGTAACATTTTCATGCTGAAATTTCTGAAATTAATAGTTTTCTTCGTCAAACTTGAAAAATTCATAACTTCTTCGTTATAGATCCGTTTTAATCCGTTCAAGCGGCCACGTTTTCGTTTTAAAGTGTATTTTCTAAATATCTAGCCCAAAATAGTATACCCACTGTCGGATTTTCCCAGAATTTAAAATATGGACAGACCCTATTTTATACGTGTCGAAATGAGTTTTTCTCGCGCCAAATCTATTCTAACCCATTCAAAACAACTCCGGAGCTATTCTAATCCTACCATACACCTTCTTAGGGTGTCATGGGTTCCTAGACATCACCAAAACTAATATGTAATAAGAAATAATTATAGGATGACTTATATATATTCATAACTCTTGAAAATCATTGAAAAAGTGGTACAACATCATATGACTTGCATGTTTTTGCTCAAATATGATGAAATGAATATGAAATGAATATGTAAGATGAAAAATAAACATGAGATGCTTACAAGAATACTTGATGAGGTTTAAGGACAAAAGGGTTTTCCTAATCACTTGAGGTTTGTATTACAAAACCTATGCAACAAATGATACTAGAGTTTAATAAACCTTGACTTGAAAAAAAATTATATGATGCTCCTCCTTTGGTCTCCTTGTGGCTGCCGAATATTTGAGAGAAAGGAAGAAGAGTTTGATCTATTTTTGGTGAAATAAAAGAAATGAAGTGAAATGATACTTGAGTTAGTAGTATAATACATTAAAGAGTAGATATCTTGCAAATTTTAGTGAATCACACAAATGACTCACCATATATGTCGGCATACATGAGAAACAAAATTTGCGTTTTGTTTTTGAGTAGCTTTTACAAGTATAAGTGTAATAAAATGTAAGTTACTTGAAGACTTGTGGTAAATTGTGTACCCATTTGAATATTTAAGGTAGCGTTAGATAAAAATAAATTTCCACGGGTCAAGATAAAATATATTAAGGTCATAAAAATTATAAAAATACATTTCTTGAAAGATTTGAGTGAATAAATATTTATCGGGTTGAATTTAAGAAAACCGTCGTAATTTATATAAACATGACAATTTATATACGAAATAAATTTAAAACACCGGGTAAACTAATAATAATATTTTTATAGACTTAATATGAGTATAAAAATATATTGTGATTAATTTTTTTTTTTGGAAGTATTGTATCAATTGTTCAAAATAATGTTTACGCGATAACGTTTATTTAATATAAAATTATGCGTTAAATGTGAAATGCAAAACTATGCATGAGCTAATATGATGAATGTAGAGTTTGAGAAATGACCAAAAATTGAGAATTGTGACAGGAAGGGTCAAATTGGCTAATGACAGGGGGTCCAAAAGTGTAACCACCGGTAAATTTCACCTCGTATTAAACTAATATAATATTCTAACGAAATAATACTTATCCATTTTCTACGTCCAAATTTTTTTTTTAAGAAACGATATCCTTTTATTTGATCACAACAACTAGCCAATGTGATGAAACTCACATCTTTAATAAACATAAACATCTTTATATATAAAACTATAAAGGTTTTCAACATTTATTTATCACTTTACGTTATTTCGTTAAGGTACAATTATTAAACTTTCGAACTAAACGTTAGCCATTTATTAGAATTTACACGAAACCCTAATTTATTATAACTATGATTTTACGAAACTAAATCATAGATACTAAAGTACAATATTTTATACCTAGAGTACAAGTCTCTAAAGCATAGAAGCCTTAACTATAATTTAAATTATATCATAAACCTTAGTGTATCTACTTTAAAGCACACCTTACAAGACATAATGCATTAACCTTAAACTTGATTTTCTCATAATATATTATAAGACTAATGTACAAGTATATAATGTATAAACTCAAAAATATATTTCTTTCATTTTTATCTTGCGACCAAGTAACCAAACAAGGATTGCACCTCACATATTTCAGGTCTATTTCTAAATATTTAATACCAATTATTATTACGTTTTTATTAAATGATATTACTTTTAGTAATAACCACAAAAGTTTAAGCGTGTGAAATTTTACTCACGACACACAAGAGTAGATAAGTCTATACTCAAATTCATCAATAGTCATATTTCATATGAACTATTGCCACTTTGTTATTTTTACATTATACTCTTTACATAATACAAGTCCTTAAACTTACGTTATTAGGTTTTATCAACGTATACGCCCTCCTTTAAACTTATCACACGTTTAATATACTTAGTTGGGGTATGTTGATAAATTTTGACATTTTTATAAGTATTATATTTTTATGTTATCCGGTTTTAAGTTTTGTGACGTAAAGACTTAACATTAGTAAATACCGGGATCGAACTATACCCACTAAACCTTAAACTATTAATAAATCTAAAGATTATCACAAAATCTACTATACATGTCCTAAAGCCACGTTAACAACACTACATATATACATGTTACAAATTCATTAAATTATAAATATGTTAACATAATATGTGTCCCATAATCATGCAACATATCAATTGTCAGATTCATACCATACATGCCTTATATTTTTTTCATGCATGCAAAAACCATACGTGTTTCATCATGCTACTTTCAATCATGCATGGTTCTATACTTCTATACGTGTCCTTATCTTTGAAATATAAATACTTGGTAAATAATTCATTGAACATGAAAACGTGGAAACTTTATACACGTTAAAAATAAATGCAACTCAAGATATTTTTCTTATATAAATCGACATCCTTTTCACTCTTCATATCACACCCCGATTACAAACTCAAAACCTACGCACACATGCTTTACCTACTGAATTCAAGATTCTAACAAGAGTAAAAGGAAGATTGTACTCTAAAATTTTGCATTCGAAAGCTTTGGTTTTCAAGTTGAAGTCGATTTGGTCATTTTTCATCTTAGCCGATCATAACTTAATGCCATAAGGTTTTGTAAGTTACTAAAACCCTTTTCAATCCCTTTTTATATTTACTAGCATCATTTACATGAGATTAGAATCTAGTACCAAATTAAACAAAAAATAATCAAAATGATTTTTCTATCTTTTTCTTTTATTACCGAGAACCAAAGCACACCCTTATAAGTTGATTTCTAACCTTAAGGTTTGACAAATTAAGCTACAAGATTAAATCATTTAAATAGTATAGTAAACACGTCAATAAGTCACAAAAACAAGGCCATGAATTTTTAATCAAAATTCGGGTTAATTTGCTTCTTTTTCTCCTTGTCGCAAAACCATCCAAACCACCCTTTTCATTGAATTGTTTAAACCATATGGTAACACTGATAAATAAAACGATTAAGCCACTTTAATAAGCACCAAACAAAGTTTACAAAACAACAAAAGCGTCATAAAAATATTGCCATTGCCTCATTTTTATTTAGCTTTCTTTTGGGCTTGTTGTCGCCAAAACCAACATTCTTTAAAAAAGGCACCTAACCCCTTTACTTTGTTAAATCATTGCGACCAAACCGTAAGAGCTTAAGACCTCTACTTTGAACCATTAGAAAGACCACCAGAAAAACTCTTAAAAGGAACAAGAACTTAGTAAAAACCTTGTAAGGCCTCGCTTTTATCCACCCGTACTTTTATCCATTTAGGCCAAAAACTAGTAAATTTCTCTTATAAAATTTTAAGCATAAAAATTGTAATTTTTGTAAGATAAAGTTTTTATTGGACTATAAATATAATTTCTGCGAAGTTAATTATACAAGGGTTGATTTTGTCAATAACCCATAGTTGAGGGTTTAAAGTGTCATTTTTGAAAGTACAAGGGTAAAAACTGTAAATACTTAAAATTGTAAATTATAACATTTTAGAAACATAAAATATTTAACAACTTTGGTTTTGATAAAAACTTATTATTAATCATTTAAGTCATAATAATAAGTATGATAAGTATATTTAATTTTTGTAGAGACTTCATGTTATAGAAAGAACATTATCGTCGCATAAACTTGAACACGAATACTAAATACAGGATATACCAAATCAGGTCAAGAGTCGGAGCAATTTGTTTTCCATCCAGACTACGATAACACCGAGGTGAGTCATAGCCCCTCTTTTCCTTATTTTGAATGTTTTGGGGGAGATACATGCTCAAATATTGCTTGATATGTTTACGTTTATTTTAAGCTTTTTCATATTACTGTGAGTCATAGCCCCTCTTTTTCCTTATTTTGAACGTTTTGGGGGAGATACATGCTCAAATATTGCTTGATATTTTTACATTTATTTTAAAAACTTTTACATACTACTGTGAGTTCATAGTCCCACTTTTACATATTTGATTTCTAAACTCGTGGGGAGATACATGCTACAAAAACCGAACACAAGTATTTTTCTGTATGCTATCCTGATTGATATTGCCTAAGTACCTACTGTTGCCACTAAAAGTCCCTCATATCATGAACCATTAATCACTTGCGAGTGAACGCGAATATCGTGAATAGATCTATTGGCGTTTGACGCCCCATTTGTGTTAGCCGGATAGGTAACCAAATGCACGTTATCTGAGAATACTAGGAGAATGGCAAACTCCTACCGGAGGGCATCGTTGCTCACATCATCACTATGATGTTTGTAACTTACGTCATTATTATGGCGTTGATGTTAATGTTTGCGTTCACGAGACTTAAGGCAATATACACTATGTTGCAATGATACAAATGCTGCAACTACTGAATATACTGTACTACAATATTACTGATTTTACTAATGCTTATCTTGTGTTCAACTGATTATTATGCAAACACTATGGATTCACTCAACCTTTGTGTTGACTTTTTAGCATGTTTATCTCAGGTTCAAAATTTACGAGGATGGCATGGAAGGGCACGGATACTCAAGAAGGCTATATTATCATTCGATAACTTATTTAATAAACTGTAAAACCACTGGAACCTCATTTTGTAAACTCTGATATTTATATAAATCGAATGATAAATCTTTTAAAATGATACAATTAGAGTTCGTTTTCTGTTATTGTAACTGTTGAGCCATGAAGTAACACCCAGTTTGAATTCATGTATACGAATTTGGGGGTGTTACAGATTGGTATCGAGAGCTGCAGTTATAGAAGCGGATCTAGTTGAGGTCCGAACTATAACTATTTTTACAAAGAAAATATTTTATAGCCTTTAAGCTCTCGTGCCTTCCATCCTCCAAGTAATTATGTGACTTCTAGACAGTTTATGCTACACAAACACTTTAGTATACTGATATATACTTCTGAACACTTTATACAAAATAAACATACTTGTATGAGTCTATTCTAAGGCATTATGACTTAATCACATTTTCCCCGAGCATGTGCCTACTTTTATATTTTTCAAATTTATGAAACCTTCTCAAGACATTGTAACCAATTACAATGGTCTCTCCTACTTACTTTATTTACACTAAATATATATACTCACAAGCTATTTTGGGTATTATGGCAACTTTTCTTGATTTTCTTACTCCTATCTCTAAAAGATGAGTGTAAACACTCTTTCTGTACTTCCAGAACACCCAAATCTCCTTGTAACTCATCAGTTAAGTACGAATGTTAATTCAGAAATTCTTAAGTAGGATGACTTACAATGTCTTTATTTGAATGGATTGGGACGCCTTTTTATATAAATAAAGAAATTATGAATCGCCGTACCATAAGTTTATATTTCTTTATTTACATTGTTTGGGACGCCTCTCTATGTAAATAATGAATTATAGATAAGTGGGCTTATTTGTATCTGAAATGATATAAGTACAACTCGAGGATCACAAAAATTCACAAAGATATATGGCAAACACAAATAACGTAAATTTTTATTACATTAGAATCCATAAATATTAATACATAATGATATAATTAGCATCGGTAGTGCTAATGTTACAAAAATCACCAAATAAGGTATGGTATCGCCAAATGGTTGATCCGCCAAGCTAATAAAAAAGACGACTACACCTATGAGAGCGAGAATCATGACTGGATGCAGAATCTTGATTATTCTGTATAACAAATATAAAATCAGTTATTAAGCATGGTGAATGAAATAACAAGAGACATAACTCTAAGAATCTTGAAAAATCTATAACTAAACGCTTCATTTTTTTAACAAGAAGTGGGCTTCAACTCGTTAGTAAAACAATAAAACACAACCCACATTTAGATTAAAACAGGCCTCGGCCTAGATTACATAAACAAACACACCATTAAGCGTATTGGGTTTCAACCCAACAACCAACACAAGACCACAACTTAATAAATGCTAACGCATACGATTACACAATAACACAAATTAAACAACAATTTATTTCAACATTCCTAACATAATGCTATTACCCCCATATTTTATCCACGCCGATGGCTAGGATCACTAGTGGTACGAGGATCACTAAGATCATAGCCAAGAACACATAATCTTCATCCGTGACATTGGCTAAATAGATAGCAGATATTACAACATACACGAGTGCAACAATGGTAATAAAGTGCGGCATGTTGAAAGTATGATATGATAAATGTAGGTGGAAAAGTTAGTATGAAGGAATGAGGATTAAAATGGGGTATTTATAAAAGAAAAAGTAGCTGTTGGAGGGGTACTATTCACGACCGTTGGGGGAACTGTTCACGACCGTTGGGGGTTACTGTTCATTACCGTTAGAAATTACTGTTCACCTTACTAAGGAACAAACTCATTCATCATCTACAAAAGCTGAAGTTCAACAACTTTCTCTCATTCAAATTTTTTTTTTGATATTAATAATTTGATTTTCATAGGCCATTATGAACCATGTTATTTTCAAAATTAATTACTAAAACATGATAGACCTTATAAAATAACAATCTTCATTCTAAATAAAAATTTTCATAAGTTTATATGATCTTCGGAATAATGTTATTCACATGTAAAAACAATAAATTCTAACTTATAAGCTTTCACAAGTGAAACCACATTTCATCCTCATTACTTCAACATTTAACATGGACTGAATCTCGGGACGAGATTCAATTTAAGGGGGTGAGACTGTAACCACCGGTAAATTTCACCTCGTATTAAACTAATATAATATTCTAACGAAATAATACTTATCCATTTTCTACGTCCAAATTTTTTTTAAGAAACGATATCCTTTTATTTGATCACAACAACTAGCCAATGTGATGAAACTCACATCTTTAATAAACATAAACATCTTTATATATAAAACTATAAAGTTTTTCAACATTTATTTACCACTTTACGTTATTTCGTTAAGGTACAATTATTAAACTTTCGAACTAAACGTTAGCCATTTATTAGAATTTACACGAAACCCTAATTTATTATAACTATGATTTTACGAAACTAAATCATAGATACTAAAGTACAATATTTTATACCTAGAGTACAAGTCTCTAAAGCATAGAAGCCTTAACTATAATTTAAATTATATCATAAACCTTAGTGTATCTACTTTAAAGCACACCTTACAAGACATAATGCATTAACCTTAAACTTGATTTTCTCATAATATATTATAAGACTAATGTACAAGTATATAACGTATAAACTCAAAAATATATTTCTTTCATTTTTATCTTGCGACCAAGTAACCAAACAAGGATTGCACCTCACATATTTCAGGTCTATTTCTAAATATTTAATACCAATTATTATTACGTTTTTATTAAATGATATTACTTTTAGTAATAACCACAAAAGTTTAAGCGTGTGAAATTTTACTCACGACACACAAGAGTAGATAAGTCTATACTCAAATTCATCAATAGTCATATTTCATATGAACTATTGCCACTTTGTTATTTTTACATTATACTCTTTACATAATACAAGTCCTTAAACTTACGTTATTAGGTTTTATCAACGTATACGCCCTCCTTTAAACTTATCACACGTTTAATATACTTAGTTGGGGTATGTTGATAAATTTTGACATTTTTATAAGTATTATATTTTTATGTTATCCGGTTTTAAGTTTTGTGACGTAAAGACTTAACATTAGTAAATACCGGGATCGAACTATACCCACTAAACCTTAAACTATTAATAAATCTAAAGATTATCACAAAATCTACTATACATGTCCTAAAGCCACGTTAACAACACTACATATATACATGTTACAAATTCATTAAATTATAAATATGTTAACATAATATGTGTCCCATAATCATGCAACATATCAATTGTCAGATTCATACCATACATGCCTTATATTTTTTTCATGCATGCAAAAACCATACGTGTTTCATCATGCTACTTTCAATCATGCATGGTTCTATACTTCTATACGTGTCCTTATCTTTGAAATATAAATACTTGGTAAATAATTCATTGAACATGAAAACGTGGAAACTTTATACACGTTAAAAATAAATGCAACTCAAGATATTTTTCTTATATAAATCGACATCCTTTTCACTCTTCATATCACACCCCGATTACAAACTCAAAACCTACGCACACATGCTTTACCTACTGAATTCAAGATTCTAACAAGAGTAAAAGGAAGATTGTACTCTAAAATTTTGCATTCGAAAGCTTTGGTTTTCAAGTTGAAGTCGATTTGGTCATTTTTCATCTTAGCCGATCATAACTTAATGCCATAAGGTTTTGTAAGTTACTAAAACCCTTTTCAATCCCTTTTTATATTTACTAGCATCATTTACATGAGATTAGAATCTAGTACCAAATTAAACAAAAAATAATCAAAATGATTTTTCTATCTTTTTCTTTTATTACCGAGAACCAAAGCACACCCTTATAAGTTGATTTCTAACCTTAAGGTTTGACAAATTAAGCTACAAGATTAAATCATTTAAATAGTATAGTAAACACGTCAATAAGTCACAAAAACAAGGCCATGAGTTTTTAATCAAAATTCGGGTTAATTTGCTTCTTTTTCTCCTTGTCGCAAAACCATCCAAACCACCCTTTTCATTGAATTGTTTAAACCATATGGTAACACTGATAAATAAAACGATTAAGCCACTTTAATAAGCACCAAACAAAGTTTACAAAACAACAAAAGCGTCATAAAAATATTGCCATTGCCTCATTTTTATTTAGCTTTCTTTTGGGCTTGTTGTCGCCAAAACCAACATTCTTTAAAAAAGGCACCTAACCCCTTTACTTTGTTAAATCATTGCGACCAAACCGTAAGAGCTTAAGACCTCTACTTTGAACCATTAGAAAGACCACCAGAAAAACTCTTAAAAGGAACAAGAACTTAGTAAAAACCTTGTAAGGCCTCGCTTTTATCCACCCGTACTTTTATCCATTTAGGCCAAAAACTAGTAAATTTCTCTTATAAAATTTTAAGCATAAAAATTGTAATTTTTGTAAGATAAAGTTTTTATTGGACTATAAATATAATTTCTGCGAAGTTAATTATACAAGGGTTGATTTTGTCAATAACCCATAGTTGAGGGTTTAAAGTGTCATTTTTGAAAGTACAAGGGTAAAAACTGTAAATACTTAAAATTGTAAATTATAACATTTTAGAAACATAAAATATTTAACAACTTTGGTTTTGATAAAAACTTATTATTAATCATTTAAGTCATAATAATAAGTATGATAAGTATATTTAATTTTTGTAGAGACTTCATGTTATAGAAAGAACATTATCGTCGCATAAACTTGAACACGAATACTAAATACAGGATATACCAAATCAGGTCAAGAGTCGGAGCAATTTGTTTTCCATCCAGACTACGATAACACCGAGGTGAGTCATAGCCCCTCTTTTCCTTATTTTGAATGTTTTGGGGGAGATACATGCTCAAATATTGCTTGATATGTTTACGTTTATTTTAAGCTTTTTCATATTACTGTGAGTCATAGCCCCTCTTTTTCCTTATTTTGAACGTTTTGGGGGAGATACATGCTCAAATATTGCTTGATATTTTTACATTTATTTTAAAAACTCTTAAGAATTATTGTGAGTTCATAGTCCCACTTTTACATATTTGATTTCTAAACTCGTGGGGAGATACATGCTACAAAAACCGAACACAAGTATTTTTCTGTATGCTATCCTGATTGATATTGCCTAAGTACCTACTGTTGCCACTAAAAGTCCCTCATATCATGAACCATTAATCACTTGCGAGTGAACGCGAATATCGTGAATAGATCTATTGGCAGTTGACGCCCCATTTGTGTTAGCAGGATAGGTAACCAAATGCACGTTATTTGAGAATACTAGGAGAATGGCAAACTCCTACCGGAGGGCATCGTTGCTCACATCATCACTATGATGTTTGTAACTTACGTCATTATTATGGCGCGTTCGTGTTAAGGTTTGCGTTCATGAGACTTAAGGCAATATATACTATGTTGCAATGATACAAATCTGCAACTCTGAATATCTTGTACTACAATATTACTGATTTTACTAATGCTTATCTTGTGTTCAACTGATTATTATGCAAACACTATGGATTCACTCAACCTTTGTGTTGACTTTTTAGCATGTTTATCTCAGGTTCAAAATTTACGAGGATGGCATGGAAGGGCACGGATACTCAAGAAGGCTATATTATCATTCGATAACTTATTTAATAAACTGTAAAACCACTGGAACCTCATTTTGTAAACTCTGATATTTATATAAATCGAATGATAAATCTTTTAAAATGATACAATTAGAGTTCGTTTTCTGTTATTGTAACTGTTGAGCCATGAAGTAACACCCAGTTTGAATTCCGCTGCGTATACCGAATTTGGGGGTGTTACAAAAAGGGTTATGGCAGGGTCCATTTGGTTTGTGATAGGGTCAAAATGGGTGTAAAGGGTTTAAATCACAAGGACCTTTGTTGTAATTTCTGAAAATGCAAGGACCAATGCTGCCAATTTGCAAATTTGTTTCAAGGGACCACAATTGACAAGTTTCCATAGTACAAGGACTAAACTTGACATTTTCCAATTTTCCAAGGGCCATTTTTGCCAAATTTCAAACTTGAAGGACTAATTTTGTAATTTCTCAAAACTTTTGATATTTTTCACCAAAGGACTAATTTTGACAACTTTTGATTTTAAAAGGACCTTTGGTGATTTTTCTTTTGAATTTAGGTGCTCAGGGACTATTTCTGACAACTTTTGAAACTTGGGGGTAAAGCGCCAATTATGCAAACATTGCTCATTTTTCATCTGATTTTGAACATTTTGCATCTGAAACATATAAAATGCACTTTTGAGATATTTTCAGTATTTTGATGCATTTCGAGCATTTTAAACGTTTTGCAGTTCAGATTTAACCAAAAATGATGAGTATTTACACACTCATCAATCCCCCACACTAAACTATTGCTAGTCCCTAGCAATATTTTGAGAAAAACTTAATGGATTTGAATCTCTTTACCAAAAGCCATTACTTCGGGAGTAGCCAAATGTTTTAGTTCAAGTAAGAACCATGGTACACCGATAACCATGTGATTTTGAGCAAACCACCGACTTTCAACGGATTTGATTTTGTCTTTACGAAGCCGTTTGCTCACGGACTAGCAAACTCTTAGATAAGTTATCAATATTATCTTTGGTGAGCTGATTACCAATTATGGTTTTCCAACCGCCTTTACCACAAGCCATAAACTTGCGGGCTAGCCAACTCTTCACTTTTTAGGATATGGTGAGTGAACACTATACAATTTTGGGCAAATTGCAAGCCGTCAACGGATTTGAGATATCTTTACCAAGAGCCGTTTGCTCCTGGATTAGCCAATCCTTTTGTTTATTAGACATGGTGGACTGATAACCGATTGAGTAAGTGTAAAACACTTACTCCAAAAAAAATTTTGGCCAAAACGGGAATTAGGGGATAATTACATGATAACATTCGTGAGAATTCCCCCCACACTAGAAATGAATATTGCCCTCAATATTCAAAGTACCGGCGGTTATGCCGAAAGAACGTAAAGGGAAATACTACGGCCATTATTTTAAAAGGTTTTTTTTTGAATCTTATATATATACACAACATGTGGGGCAACCTCCCCACACTAGGGTGGTAGAAAATAGAAAGAAGTCAGAAATATGGGTGAAAACCCATATGGCGTCTACTGTTTTTGATTACCGAGTCGCTAGCTTGACTCGACCCCGAATTAATTTGTTCATGGGGAAGTAAGTGGAAGAGACAATCTCCATCGGACTTTCATTCAATATGTTTGGACAAACATTTGAAGCACGTGAAAGTTCCACACCGATGAGATATACATAGAACCGGCTCAAAAATGATAAATGAAAATGCCGGGTCAAAGATAGTGTCTTCATTCCCGAAGGAGTGAAGAAGAGAAGAAGTCACCAGGTAGGTGAAGAAAAGAAGGAAAATCATGATGACGATCATGATAAGATCTTCTTCCTCAGGATCAAGTGCGGTTGCACTCGTTTGGATTTTATCGGTTGAGCTCTTTGGTTTGGAAAGCATCTCGGGAGGGAGGGTTGGAAAATTTGTCATAGAAATACAAATTGAGATTCTCTCCCCCCGATTATGATTTTTGCCATCCAAGCAATCATACTCCGGCGGAGTCATGATATGAGTGAGTTCACCGGCGAACTCCTCATGAAGAGAATCATTCACATGATGTGAATTTGTGAACTCTTGTTCCATTGTGGACTCATCACTATCCTCAATCGAGTATCAAAGAGTGGATTCTCAGAAATTAAAGTGAATTCAAAGTCGAATTCAAATAGAGGATTGGTGAAAGTAGCTTTGAATGTTTCGGGAACAAAGTGATCAACATTCTCTATTGGACTGTTGGGATAAGAAGTGAGTGAACGATCATTATAAAGGAGACTTTCAATCTCTCCTAGATCGGCTTCGAAATCAAAGAGTGGATTGATGTGAGTGAGTTCACCGGAGAACTCCTCAAGAAGAGGGTCAGCATCAGATTGTGGAAGTGATGTCTCAACATACTCGATGTTTCCATAGGAAGCACAATCGTCGCTAAGATCAGAGAAAGTTTCAAAATGATCATTTGAACACTCAAGAGGGGAAAGAGAATCACACATATGATCAGAAGTACCCTGTGACTCTCTCGGGATTGGGACAAGGTTCTCAACACTAGACTTTATGAATTCGTCCGATTCCTTTTGAGGAACAGTGTCAAGATGCTCATCCCCATGTTCAGAGAGTGAGTGGGAGCTTCGGGTGTGATAGCAGTTGTTTGAGATGAAATCTCAACTGCTGGATATCAACCGACGAGGGAGTTGAGAAATATTAACTTTAAAAGGATAAAACTCTCCTCGTCATCATCATAAAGAGCTGCCTTAAGAAATTGGGAACGCCTTAGAGCTGCTTGCTCTAAGACTAATAATTCTTCCCTAGATTGGCGGGCCTCTCGCTCTTCGGTTAGCAATTCTCCCATGGTCTTTTCACCACTCACTTGATTCTTAAAGTTACTAATCATATCATCAAGTGTTTTCATTGCGGTTTCAAAATCTTGGGAGATTTCTTGAGACAACGGCTCAGTTGGAGTTTGAACCGTATGGTCTTTGCTGGAGGTTGGAAATTGTCAAACATGTAAGAGTTATGATTGTTACAAGGAATTGGGTTCCCTATTTGACAATCAGAGCTGAAATGGGGACCTCCACAGTACTCACAACAGTAAAAGCTGTTGAGTCCGGACAGTGAATCATATGGATTCTGGTCATAACCAAAGTTCTGAGCATCATTGGAAAACTGTTCATAGACAAACGTGTTTCCGGATGGACACTCAAATCCTAGGTGAGGACCTCCACAAAATTCACATCATGTATGTTGATTATATGAAGATAAGTCGGGCAGTGGTGGGTAATTGGAAAATTTTGAGGGGTCGTTAAATGAGTTAGGATCATAATCAAATGAATTCCTCGAACCACAAAACAAACAACTCCGTTATGAATATCATTACCACATTGTACACAAGTACACCAACGGCAGGGTGAACCAAAGAGAGGCTCACCACAACCGACACAAGGAATAAACGATTTAATTTGAGAGTAATGAGAAGGAATCAGTTTATTCAAAGAATCAACAAAACCAACATGGTGATCTGAATGACTATCAAGTCTCGAAGAACATTTTGAAAAATCAGGAGGTGGGACAAGTGGTGTGCTCTGAGAGCTAGCAATTTCCACCACTTCCGTTATGGTCTCTGGTTCAGGTTCTTGAGAAACGTGAAGATTAGGCAAGTCATTCTGGTTAGTCACCGGACTAAATTCTGCACGTTTGCTTTTAACCGTAATCAATTCTAGATGGCTTAGGAGAAATTGAGGGATTAGATCTTTGGATAACCGTAGGTTGGACGTATTTAGCACTTCCATTATCAGAGGGAGGTACTTTGTCCTTTGTCACCCCGGTTTCTCGTTCTATTTCCATACGCAGAATTAATGGATCATCACGAACAACACGAATTCTTGACATTTGTGATAAAGTCGGAAGTTTTTCAACTTCGTCCCAATTAGATCCTCGAGAGATTCCATGAGAATAGAAGAAGTTTAGAATAAAATGGATAGAGGGTAAAGGGATAAAGAATCAAAAAGGGTAAGAGGGTAAAGATGAATATTTTTGGTATTTTTGAAAAACATTTTGTAGAAACAAAGAATGAAAATCTTTTTGGGTTTTGATTTTTTAAAAGAAAATATAAACACATACAGATGGTATAGACAAAGAGTGAATATCCAAATCACTAATCGCTAGGCGGAAGATAATCAGACACTCCCGGCATGGCGTAAAAAATTTGATCAGCGCCGAACCGTCAAGTTTTCTCACACAAACCGGCCACTTGTGAATGGCCGACCGTAAAAACTTAAAGCGGTTCAGAACCGAATGCAATGAAGATCCTGGGGAGTATAGTGTTTCCCGGTCGTTATGTCCCAGTGAGCTATGCAATGGATCACCAACGATATAGTGATCGAGGAATTTGAAGCAGAAAAGAGGATCTGATAAGACTATAACTACAGAAAAAGCCAACAAATTACAACGGCTTAAATGCAAATTAAAGGAAATTAAAAAGATAAAAAATATTAAATAAACGCTATCACTATTTGCAAAATGATGTTTTTGTTTTTATGTTTTTACAAAACTGAAATAAAAACTACGTGACGTACAAATAAAAACGTGAAACTAAATCAATATTAACCCTAAAAATATGAAAATGGTATTTTTACAAACCTAATGATAAAATAAAATATTTAGGAAAAGAAAATTATTTTTATAACTATTAAATTAATTATTATTAATTAAAAACTATTTTTAACTATTTAATAATAACCTAAAATGAAAGAAAATATGAAATAAAGCTTGAAAAATAAAATTATGAATTGGAAAAGTCTAAAATATCAAAATAGAATTTTCAAAACTATTTTTGTATTTTTCTGATTATTTTTGTATTTTCTAGGAATTAAAAACTATTTAAAACTACTTAAATTACTTAAAAATACAAATTTAACTAAGAAAAATCTAGAAAAATATTTTTTTGTCTTTTTATATTTATCTTAACTTAAGAAAAATGAAAAATTATTTTTTTGAACCTTTTCTGAATTTTTTGTATTAAATGCTATTTAAAAATGCTTAAAAACTAATTAAAATCAAGAAAAATAGCAAACTGACTTGGAAAAATCTGAAAATTTCAGGAAAACTCTAAAATTATATTTGGAATCTAGGAAAAATGGAAAAACAGGTGCTTATGTGTAGGAATATGGAACTGCTAAGCCAAGGGCTTATAAATAAGCACTTGAATAAGCCAAATGAACAAAACAAGCCACCAACTGATTACAGAAGTCCTAATATGCTATGATAACCCAAATGCAACAAGTATTAACAAGCCTTAACCTCTGATAAGCTGATTACACAGATTTGGCTTATTTGAGTTTAAGCACAAAAACAGTTTTGGGTAGGCAACTTGCAGCTTAAAAATAAGGCACCTAATAAGCTAGAAACTGGAAAACCAAAGTGGGAACTTGGAATAGACCTGGTTGGGACCTTGTAAACCAAAATTGAGCCAAAGTTGAGCTCAGATGAGCTTGGTGCAAGGGCTACAAGAACTGCACAAGTCCTGTGCAGCTCAATGCAGTGTGCACAGGGCAACTTCAACCATTTTGACAAGCACTTTTGACCCTTATAAAAATTTCACAAAATTATACAAAAATGCTAATAAGAAACTAGACCAACAGGAGGTTTTATAACAACAAGTTTCACTTATTTAGGCTCAGAAATGAATCCAAGAAAAATCACTCTCAGTTGGCTAAAAACCACTTTTTCAGGTTTTGACTTTTATAACAGATTTGAAAAGCTGACTTTTTTGAACTTTGAATCCAATGTAAGGACTGATAATGATGTAAAGTGATGAAATGAAGATACTGAAAGCTATTTTTATTGATTCTTAACACAAAACAAGGTTTTGATTCTTAAAAACTCAACGATGAAGTATATAAGGCAGATTAATGACTAATTTGACTTTTAGAGTGTGCGGCTCAAATTGATGACAGCAATGAGCTCAAAAGTGCTAAGTAGACATGAACCAACAGGTTTCCAATCCAAAACAAACCTCAAACATAGACCAAGCAACAAATCCAAACACCCTTTAATTCAACTGTTTTGCAATTTTATTGAGATAACAACTGATTCAGTTATTATAATTGATCAAACTAAGTCCTTATATCCTAAATATAGCTTAATTAACAAATAAAAAACAACCTAGACTACAAGAACAGATTTTGCACATGAAACTTTAAAATGACTTACAAATAGTCCATAGCCACTATGGCTTGAAACAATGAACCCATGAACCTCTAACCTATTTATCAACCCACTGGATTCCAAATCAACCCAAAGCTAGCCTTTGCTTCAACCCTTATCCATTTTCTTTTCAATTTCTACCCATTTTGAATTTCTTTGACCATGAACCAATTTGGCTTAAAACTAAAATGTAAGCTTATAAAAAACTATGGAAAGCTTGTATAAGCTTACTAGAACTGAGAAACAAGCTAATGGGAGCTTGTATACAAGACTTTGAAATGGAAATTTTCAACAGTGAACTAAACAACATGAATTGATAGTGCAACTTGAATTAACACTTGAAAATGATTTATATTGATCCAATAACTTATAAAGAGTACATTACAACAAAAGATTACAGATTTCTTAACTTAACTAAAACTTTTTATTAAAAACGACATTAATGAAAATTAAAAACTAGTAGACTCTCACTTTCTTGCTTCCCAATGCTTCTCTTTATATTCCAAGCTCTTTCTCTCTCTAATCGAAAGCAGTTCCCAGCAATTGATAACCATTGGATGGCTAAAAATGATCTTGGCCATTGAAAAAAGATTTTGGCGCCAAAATTGGATTTTTAACAGTGGGGGCTGAGATGGTGGGTAAGAGATGCATTAATTGCTTTTGTTGTTTGGTGGAGGTGGGGGGAACAAGGAGAGGTGAGAGGGAGGCTGGTAGGTTGCACTGGTTGGGGTGGTTTGCAGACAGGGGGGAGGGAAATGGGGGAAAGGAGATGGCGGGGTGTGTTTGTTTGACTGGATTTTGAATGGGATTTAATATTAAAAGGGGGAAGGGTCAAATTGGCTAATGACAGGGGGTCCAAAAGGGTTATGGCAGGGTCCATTTGGTTTGTGATAGGGTCAAAATGGGTGTAAAGAGTTTAAATCACAAGGACCTTTGTTGTAATTTCTGAAAATGCAAGGACCAATGCTGCCAATTTGCAAATTTGTTTCAAGGGACCACAATTGACAAGTTTCCATAGTACAAGGACTAAACTTGACATTTTCCAATTTTCCAAGGGCCATTTTTGCCAAATTTCAAACTTGAAGGACTAATTTTGTAATTTCTCAAAACTTTTGATATTTTTCACCAAAGGACTAATTTTGACAACTTTTGATTTTAAAAGGACCTTTGGTGATTTTTCTTTTGAATTTAGGTGCTCGGGACTATTTCGACAACTTTTGAAACTTGGGGACTGAAACCGCCAATTATGCAAACTTTGCTCGTTTTTCATCTGATTTTGAACATTTTGCATCTGAAACATATAAAATGCACTTTTGAGATATTTTCAGTATTTTGATGCATTCCTGAGCATTTTTAAACGTTTTGCAGTTCAGATTTAACCAAAAATGATGAGTATTTACACACTCATCACTATGTTTACCTTTTTATCTTGTATACCATAGTATGTAAGTTAAAAAGTCCATATATGACTGGTTTTAATGGTCTCAAATGTGTAGAATATGACTAGTTTACTAGTTTGTTACTTTTACGACAATATGTGAATTAAAACATGTGATTGAGTATATGTACATCATGAATCAACATAGTAACTATATATATAGCATGAAATAGTTAAGATTATGAATAATAAAGATGAGATGATGGTGGTGAT
Organism: Chrysanthemum makinoi; assembly: GCA_910596185.1. Classification (NCBI taxonomy): domain Eukaryota; kingdom Viridiplantae; phylum Streptophyta; class Magnoliopsida; order Asterales; family Asteraceae; genus Chrysanthemum; species Chrysanthemum makinoi. Next base: position 117,258,144 of record OU343218.1, read on the forward strand.
TAGTTTCTTACAACTTTTGGCTTTCAATTAAGAAATGAGTAACTAGTAAAGACCAGACTTTGATTGAACACTTAGGACTTTGAATTGAGCTAGCTTTCTTCACCTTGGCACCCTTGGGATATTGAAGAATTGGTGATGAAGTAATAAGTGACTTGAGCGGATCTAAACTCAAGAAGATCACTTAAAGTTGCTAGAGATTTGATGTAGTAACTTACTACTTGAAACTTCTTTGCATAAACTTGGAGTTTATAGATCAAATTATGGAAGATATGAATGTTTTGTGATATGAACGACCCAAATCAGAATATGAGGGTTCTTAGGATGCATTTCACTTGCTATTTATAGGAGGGTAAGTTTGGTTAACCATATATTGGGTTAAATGTTAACCATGGTTAAGTTAGGACACATGTAATGATCTAAATGAACCATGGTTAGGATCAAGCCACCAAGATGATGACTCATACCATAAGAGGCGGTCACAATATTGTGACAAGGCTTAGATGATAAGTTTTGATATTATCTTGAGTTTAGAGCATGATTTGGTTCCGTTAAATGCCAACCGTAAGTTGTTATGCCATAAAACGTAAAACCGGGTATCGTAAAAATACGAAACTTGCAGGAATGATGAAACTCATCATTATACTCCATCTAAAAATATAAAATGAGTGATAAGCCTCGTTGGGTGCAAAAACGCTGCTTAAAGCTAGAAACACAGGTCAAAAACGCGTAATTCGCAATTTATCAAAAAAGAACGAGATTTCAAGGAAATGACCGTGAATTTATTTAAAGTAGACTAAAATTAGTCTAAAAGTGACATGAGATGTCAAAATGTGATTTTTGTCATACGTGGGATAACTTGACAGTTATATGTGAAGTCTAGAAGTTACGCGATTAAGCAAAAATGTAGAACGTACAAGGTTAATTTCTTTATGGTCAAAGGAGGAGGGAAATATGTTTGACTTTTCCAAAAAAAAATGTAAAAGTGTCAAAACGTCTTAGAAAACACAGTGCAGGAATGGTTAAGTCTGGGTCTAAGTAGAATTGTTTAAAACGTAAGTTTAGTCTCGTGCGACTCAGGATTTATTTGGTAACATATAAATGAAATCTTAAAAATTCTCAAATTGATTATGAGTGATCTAAAAATTAATCTGATGTGAGGAAAATTGTCAGAGTTGATTTTCGTTATGCGCGGGATGTTTAAATGGTGTTCCGACCAAAACGAAACTTTAAAACGACGTTTTCTTAATAACTTTTGCAAAGATGATCTAACGATTGTCAAACTCTCAGGATATTACTAAAATAATTTAACTTACGTGAATGTGAAATAAAAATTTTACGGGATGAATAGTGAAAGTAAATAGTAACTTTTCAAAAATATGAAAAGTAACCCGAAAAATGCGGGTTGTTCTGAGTCTCACCACCTTAATGGGAATTCCGTCCTAGAATTCAGTGTGTGTTATCCGATGTTGAAGTGTTCTAGGAAAATGTGTGTGTAAACGCCGAATCCTAATCTTTGCGTTCTCAAGTTTCTGGTCATATAATGTGTTATGTACCATTTTATGTTTTTGGTGGTGGCTTAAGTTGATCACCTAAAGGGGTTTAAGATGTTGTTGATGTGAAATGGTTTATAATAATGTGATAGTTATCGTTTGTAGGAAGGTCTTGATAGTCGCAAGTGGTTATCCAAACCATTTCCAAAGTTGATCATGTCTTAGGTGGTTTCAGGATGGAGGCTACATCGTATAGTGTTTATGTCTACTAGTGTTTGAAAGAAACGTGGTACTGTGAAGTTTTACATACTGAATTTCAACGGGGTTCAGATAATGATGTGATATATTGACGATTAGAAGAGTGTAGCGTACGCTTACCATTATTCTTAGGTAGAGATGTCAAGTTTGTTTTAAAATCAAAAGTGAATTTTAAAGGAATATGGCGGAATGATATCCTTGAAACCTAATCAGGCTAGTACTTCTAAGAAATGACGAGAAGATTTGATGACTATCCCAAGATAGTAGTTGGATTATCTCATGTAAGAAAATTTCAAGAATGAAATTAGGTAGTATAAATAAGATGTTAAGATTTTGCTAAGTGGTAAGACACTATCGTGTCTCTAGATCTTTTTAATGAATTCTGGTGGTTTATCGAGTTTAAATAGGAAATTAACCTGAATATAACCCTTGTATAACTGCTCTCAGTGTTTGAAAAATTTTAGTCGAACATAGTTAATCAGACTATATTCCACTATCCCTAGATTAAATATAGGTGATTAGGCTATATTTAGCCGAGGTTCGATAAAATTTTCAAATACCTAAATTAGGTATACTTGTGATATGTCCATAGCTTTTGAGAAATTGTCCACTAAGCAAAGGCGATATCAAACTATTCAGTTGCAAGTCCTGGCCATAAAAGACTTGTAACCTATGTTTTCACATTCCATTGCATAGAAGATAGTATGGGTAGATACGTGTGGAAAGGAAATCTTAAGTAATTCTAAAATAGTCCATACTTGGCTAGCATCACAGACCTTTAACAATGAAAGTTTCAGAAGAGAATTCTAATGAATGTAGAGAAAGTTGCTGAACTTCAGCATTTGTAGATGATGAGTTAGTTTATATTTTAGAAATCCCATTTCTTGTATTTCCATTATGGAAATTGATAGACTGTGACGGGTTTCATGTAAAACAATATCATATAATGTTTATAAGATAATTTTTAGAGACTTTGTATAACTTACAATGTCTGTGAAGTAAATTAAACAATTGTGTAACTCACAATGTCTTGAGAAATGATAGAGAGGTCATTGTGTAACCCACAATGTCTTGAGAAATGATAGAGAGATCATTGTGTAACTCACAATGTCTTGAGAAATGATGGAGAGACCATTGTGTAACTCACAATGTCTTGAGAAATGATGGAGAGACCATTGTGTAACTCACAATGTCTTGAGAAAAGATGGAGAGACCATTGTGTAACCCACATTGTCTTGAGAAATGATGGAGAGATCATTGTGTACTCACAATGTCTTGAGAAATAAATGAGACCACTGTAGGATTTACAATGTCTGAGAATGTAATAGAGACCACTGTAGGATTTCACGATTAATGCGAGAATGTAATAGAGACCCTTGTAGGATTTACGATTGTGCTGAGAGTGTAATAGAGACCACTGTATCTCACAGCGTCTTAAAAAATGAATGAGACCATTGTATCTTACAATGTCTAGGAAGTAGGAAAGACCATTGTATTTCGTAATCCTAAAATGCACGAGTAGATGCATGATTGGGAGATTGGGAAAATATGATTGTGCCATAATGCCTTAGAATAGACATACGCAGATATGTTTTGTACATCGTTTATGATTGAAATTATGTCGATTGTATATATCAATATACTAGTATGTTTGTATAGCTTAAAATGCCTAAAAGTCACATAATCGTCTGGAGGATGGAAGGCACGAAGAGCAAAAGGCTATAAAATGTTTTTGTTTGTAAAAGTAGTTATAGTTTAGGTCACAAATAGACCCGTTTCTCTATAATTAAGGCTCTGATACCAATCTGTAACACCCCCCAATTTCGTGATACGCAGCGGAATTCAAACTGGGTGTTATTCGATGGCACAACAGTCATAACAATAGAAAACGATCTCTAAAGGAGTCGTTTTAAAAAGGATTTATCATTCAAATAATTCAAATATAACAGAGTTTACAAAATAGGTCCCAGTTGGTTCCATTGTTTACAAAATACATCAATATAAAGTCTTTGATGTTTTGTGAATGATAAAATATTTATAGCCTTCTTGATCTAGTCCTTGCTCTTCCGTGCCAGCTTTCGACATTATGGACCTGAAATACATGCTTAAAACTGTCAACATAAAGGTTGAGTGAAATTCATAGAGTTTGTTTGATGGTTGAACACATTATGTTGGTAGTGTGAGTTAATTAGACTCGCGCCAATGGTTTGAAAACAAAACATTAATTATTGTTTGGTACGGCTGCCTCAAGTATATGATACTTGAGCCCGCTTTTGTTTGTCAGCAAGCTCGTGCAACCAAGGCGTTAACGTGTTCTAATATTAATTGGAGAAACTGTTGGTACTTGCCCTAATAGGTAAAATTACCCTTTTTACCTAATGTTAATCAAATATAGTGCGTTTGTTTGCCTACCCGGTCAACACAAATGGGATTCGTCAATCCCAATAGATCTATTCACAATATTCGTGCTCACTCTCTCCAGTGATTAATGGTTCATAATTTAGGGACTTATATTTGGAAAATGATGGTTACTTAGTGACAATATGACAATCAGATAAACATATAGTTTGAAAGCAATGTGTTCGATTTAAAATAAAGCATGTATCTCCCCCAAGGGTTTGTAAAACAATTAAGTAATAGAAAGTGGGGCTATGAACTCACCTCAGAGTAAATGATATCAAATGTATAATGAGAATGATGGATATGCCGTGAGAACTTCTATGAGCAACCTAGAATAGGATGTTGCGACTTAGGTTTGAAATAATGATGCAAAAGAAATAACAAACCTATATACGTCTCTATGTTGATCATGATGTAGTACATGGTTTTTGTGTATGTCGTTTATAGAAATGGTCTAGTTGTGAAAACGTGTTTAGTTTATATATATCATACTACCGTTCGGGCCATCACAATTCAGAGGTCATGTAGTAAACGTTCAAGGAGCTAGGACACTTTAAATCGTAAATCCAGCAACCTGTCGATACGTTTTACTCAAATGAAACCCCTCACATGAAGCTCCCTAATTTTGTAGTACTTAGTAGATAAAACATAGATTTTGAATGAAGATTGTTATATCATAAAGTTTATCATGTTTTTAGTAAATATCTAGTTTTTTACAAGTTCTCTTCGTTTCATAAATATGATCGTTAGATAATGTAAGTATATATAGTTATGACGTTTGGTTTGTGTTGGTATTGATTTGCCAAGGTTAACACCTTAGTTAACGGTCTTGGGTAAATAAGCCTTGAGGCTTTAGCCATGGCCTTGCCGTGACTTCGGTCTTGACTACCATGGTATTGAGACTCAGCTTTGACCTTAGCCATGGCCGTGGTCTTGGCTTATGGCCATAAGGCCTCTTGGTTTTTTTTTAGTTGTGACAAAAGTATAGTCGTGAGACTATATATAGGGCAGTTTCAGTTTTTGAAATATAATGGCCTGTTTAAGCGTTTTCAGGGTTTGAGCTTCTCGAAAAATGAAGGAAAACGTCGTTCCGGACAACTTTCGTGTTTTAACTTTTTGATGATTCGGACCAGAAGTACTACTTTCAAAACGGACAGCCCCTTAACAAATTCAATTTGGCAGTTTCGGCGTTTTGGTTTTGCTAACTTCTTTTGGCCGTATCTTTTAACTCGTTTGTCCGTTTCGGGTGATTCAAGTTGCTATGTTTACCTTTTTATCTTGTCTACCATCGTATGTAAGTTAAAAAGTCCATATGTGACTGGTTTTAATGGTCTCAAATGTGTAGAATATGACTAGTTTACTAGTTTGTTACTTTTACGACAATATGTGAATTAAAACATGTGATTGAGTATATGTACATCATGAATCAACATAGTAACTATATATATAGCATGAAATTGTTAAGATTATGAATAATAAAGATGAAATGATGGTGGTGATTAGTTGCTTACAACTTTTGGCTTTCAATTATGAAAGGAGTAACTAGTAAAGATCGGACTTTGATTGAACACTTAGGACCTTGAATTGAGCTAGCTTTCTACACCTTGGCACCCTTGTGATCTTGAAGAGTTGGTGATGAAGTAATAAGTGACTTGAGTAGATCTAAACTCAAGAAGATCACTTAAACTTGCTAGAGATTTGATGTAGTAACTTACTACTTGAAACTTCTTTGCATAAACTTGGAGTGTATAGATCAAATTATGGAAGATATGAATGTTTTGTGATATGAACGACCCAAATTAGAATATGAGGGTTCTTAGGATGCATTTCAATTGCTATTTATAGGAGGGTAAGTTTGGTTAAACATATATTGGGTTAAATGTTAACCATGGTTAAGTTAGGACACATGTAATGATCTAAATGAAGCATGGTTAGGATTAAGCCACCACCATGGTGACTCATACCATAAGAGGCGGTCACACTATTGTGACAAGGCTTAGATGATAAGTTTTGATATTATCTTGAGTTTAGAGCATGATTTGGTTCCGTTAAATGCCAACCGTAAGTTGTTAAGCCATAAAACGTAAAACCGGGTATCGTAAAAATACGAAACTTGCAGGAATGATGAAACTCATCATTATACTCCATCTAAAAATATAAAATGAGTGATAAGTCTCGTTGGGTGCAAAAACGCTGCTTAAAGCTGGAAACACGGGTCAAAAACGCGTAATTCGCAATTTATCAGAAAAGAACGAGATTTTAGGGAAATGACCGTGAATTTATTTAAAGTAGACTAAAATTAGTCTAAAAGTGATATGAGATGTTAAAATGTGGTTTTTTTCATACGTGGGATAACTTAACAGTTATATGTGAAGTCTAAAAGTTACGCGATTAAGCAAAAAAGTAGAACGTACAAGGTTAATTTCTTTATGGTCAAAGGAGGAGGGAAATATGTTTGAATTTTACAAAAAAAATGTAAAAGTTTCAAAACATCTTAGAAAACACAGTCTTGAGGAATGCTTAAGTCTGGGTCTAAGTAGAATTGTTTAAAGCGTAAGTTTAGTCTCGTCGCTTTCGGGATTTATTTGGTAACATTTTTAAAATGAAATCTTAAAAATTCTCAAATTGATTATGAGTGATCTAAAAATTAATCTGATGTGAGGAAAATTGTCGGAGTTGATTTTAGTTATGCGGGATGTTTAAATGGTGTTCCGACCAAAGCGAAACTTTAAAACGATGTTTTCTTAATAACTTTTGCGAAGATGATCTAACGATTGTCAAACTCTCAGAATATAACTAAAATAATTTAACTTACGAGAATGTGAAATAAAAATTTTACGGGATGAATAGTGAAAGTGAATAATAAAAGTGAATAGTAACTTTTCAAAAATATGAAAAGTAACCCGAAAAATGCGGGTTGTTACACATACTGCCTGGGAGTTGATGGAAACCCACGGTATAGATCCAAATGAATACTGGCCACAGGAACTATCGTTGGGAAGAAATGTCTATTTAAGATATACTTTTTTGAATACAACGTCAACTACAACAATCACACTTATCGATGTGATGTTTTTTCTGAAAATGTTGAATTCATCAACCACTCCATGAAAAACTTTTTAGAAGATGACGTGATAAACGATGTGACTGATGAGGTAAAGTATTGTATAACATTTTATGATATTACAATAGTTAAAAATCTATAGTGCAACATATAATTGAGTTATTTCATTTGTTTATCAAGTTCCAACTCAGGATTTCAACACACCTGCTTCTCTTATAAAAAAAATAAGCATGTCTGATTCCAGTGTGAGCCGTGTGTTGGATTTGCAGTCACCTCCTGCACCAATTGAACCAACTGGAATTGCATCAAGTTCCGGTACAAAGAAGACCCGCTTGTTGGATTTGCAGTCACATCCTTGAGCAGGTGAATCATCTGGAAGTGTAGAAAAGAAGAAACGTTTGATTGTCGATCTCGATGAGATTGAGAGTGAACCCAAGGATGAAGCATGCATAGACAGTACCCAATAATTGGTTCAAGTCAAGATTGAACCAGAAGATTAGAACACTCCCACCCACTTCATGGTTTTATCATTTTGGTTTTTAGTTTTGCAAATATCTTTGCGACAACAATGTTGGTTTTGGAATATTTTGATTCGAACAATATCTTTGCTTCCTTTTGGTAGTAATTGTCATCTTTTATGTAACATGGAGATCGTATTTGTTAAACAATGTTGGCACTTTTTGGCTTTTTTATGGATTTGGTTTTATTTATCATTTGTTTTTATGATTATTTTTGTTTTTTAGAACAACTATTTATATAATTGTGTGCAGATTGACAGTGCATTCAAGGATGAAAACAGTCAAAAACACTATCCAAGAGTTGGCTAAAGCCAATTTTAGAACCTAGATAGTAACCTGCATATACAATTTTAATCAGTATTACGTGTTTGCTAAAGGTCTACATCTTTTTTGCAGATTGAAAGTCTTTGCAATGATGAAGCAAGCCAAGGCACTCTCCAACAGTTTGTTACAGTCAAGATCTGCAAATGTTGTATTATTTTTAATTTTACTATGTCAATTATATTGATTACAAAATATGTTTGTTTCCTTTTGTAAGTAATTGTTATATGTTAATATCAATGGAGATTGTATTTGGTAAACAATGTTGCCAATTTCTGGCTTTTTAATGGATTAGCATTTCTATGTTTGCTTTGCCAAACTTAAAATGTGTACTGAGTAAAATAAACACCAGCTTTTACTCTATAATCTATTGATGAGTGTCTAAATACTCATCATTTTTGTACCAATTAAACTGCAAAAACATCTGAAAACACTCAGAAATGCATCAAAATGATAAAAATATCACAAATAAGTGTTTTATGTGTTTTAAATGCAAAAATATCAAAATCTGTGAAAACGATAAAAGTTTGCATAATTGGCGGTTTTAGTCCCCAAGTTTCAAAAGTTGTCAAAAAATGTCCTGGTAAATCCAAATAAAGAAAAATATCTTTTTGAGTCCCTAGGATTCCTAAGTTGTCAAAATTGGTCCTTGAAACTTAAAATTACAAATTTACAACTTAGGTCCCTGAACTTTCAAAATTGTCAAGTTTGGTCCCCTGAAAATTTGAAATTGTCAGAACTAATCCTTGTACTATTGGAACTTGTCAATTTTGGTCCTTATGACAACTTTGGTATATTGGCAAAGATGGTCCCTCAAGTTTGGAAAAGTTACAAACAAGTCCTTATCATAATTACTAAACCTAGACTTGTCAAAATACATTTTGACCCCCGCCACTACCAATTGACCCCTGTCATTATCAATTGTGAACCCGAGGTCAAACCACCCAAATCAAACCCGGACTTTCCCTCCACCTCCTTCTTCTCCCCCACTTGCCTGTTCTCACACTCAACTGCAACACCTCACCAAATCACACTACCAAAGCCTTATCACCTTATCCTCACCCCTCATCATCATGCCTACTCCACCCCCTAGTTGCGGTCGGAAGGCCCTAAGAAGTCAAAATCACCTTTTCCCGCCAAAGTCATCAAATGGCCAAAATACTTAAAACTCATCCATTGGTAGAGAAGTGGATTTGACCTAAAAGACACGTGGAAGCCTCTTGAAGTATAAAAAAGGAAGAAGGAAGAGAAAACAGTTTTAGTTTTAGTTTTAGTTTTCTTTGTATGTCGTATTTTAATTTTATGTCTTTAATTAAGTTTTAAACTGTAATTTTTGGTTCCATTGTATCCAATTAAGTTGTTTAAGTATATTAAAAAGCTGTTTTCAATTTGGTAATTTACATTGTCTTAACATTTCATGTTTCTAAGTCTCAGTTGGCAAATCCCATTTTCACACTCTTATGTTCAAGTATTAAGCTTAATTTTTAAGCTAAAATAAGCTTAGTAAAGCTTCTTATAGCTTCCCTGTAGCTTGCAAACAAGTTTCATGCAATTTTGGATCATGGTCAATAAAAGTCAATCGTACAAGCAAGATGGGTATGGAACCGTGATATTTGGGTGATGCAAAGGATTGGATTTGGGTTGGAAATGGTTTAGTATAGTGGTATTGGGGTTTAGTCTTAGCCATAACAATTTGGACACTTGTGAGTACAAATCTCAAATTCAGTTTTAATCTATCTTGCATAGTGTGCTTGAATGCTTACATGTGGTCACCATTAGTTTAAATGTGTTTATTTAGAACGTATTTGGTATAGTTAAACTCAGTTTGATAGTGCATATGCTAGTTCAATGTTTATTTCGGTTTAAGTTTGCATAGCAATGTTTTAGGAGTGTTTGGAAAAAGGCAAATCCGTTTTTGAGGTCATTTCAAAGATGATTAAGATTTGTTGGTTCAAGCTTGGTTAGCTCATTTGAGCCCATATCAGTCATCAACGTATTAGTGTCTGCAAAAGCAATAAGTCAACATTACATTTGATATGCCCTTATAGCTTCTTTATTGTGAGTTTGGAAATTCGTAAGTTTGTTTTGTGTTTATAATACATAGATATAACTAGAATTAAGCTTATTTCAGTATAATACATCAATCTCAGTCTTTGAATTGGTTACAAATCTCATTAAAGTCAAACTTGCATAATTGCTTCAAAAGTCAAAATGCAAAAGTCAGTTTATGCCCAAATGGGATGATTTTTCCTAGATTCATTTCTGAGCCTAATCATGTGAAACTTTGGATTTAAGAACTTCAACTGGTCTATTTGCTTATTACTATTTTTGCATATTTTTGTGAATTTTTTATAAGACCCAAATATGCTTGACAAAACGAGATATAAGTGCCTGCAAACTCAAGATAACTGATTCGAGACAGTTTTGTGAAGCCTTGCACGAGCTCAATTGAGCTTCCCCAAGTCTGGTATTTGGTTTACAAGTTCCTTTCCAGGTCTTCTTTAAGATCCAATATTTGGTTTTTGATTTCTAACTGTTGGATAGCTTATTTTTGGTATGCAGTAGTAGTGTCAAAACTGAATTTAGCACTTTAGCTAAATTCATCAAATCTCTAACAATGTACTCAATAGAGGTTAAGGTTTGTGGAAACTTGTTGCATTTGGGTTCTCTTATCATAGTATAGCTTCTGTTTTGGTTTGGTGCTTATTGGTCTCCTTTGGCTTTATCCAAGTGCTTATTTCATAAGCACATTCCACATCAGTTTCATTTTCCTCCACACAACACCTTGTTTTTCTATTTTTCCTAGTTTCCTAATATAATTTTAGAGTCTTCCTGAAATTTTCAGATTTTTCCAAGTTGGTTTGCTATTTTTCTGCATTTAAATTAATTTTTAGGCCTTTTTAATTAGCTTTTAATACAAAAAATTGAGAAAAGGTTCAAAAAAATAATTTTTCATTTTTATTAAGTTAAGATAAATATAAAAAGAGAAAAAAATATTTTTCTAGATTTTTCTTAGTTAAACTTGTATTTTTAAGTAATTTAAATAGTTTTAAATAGTATTTAATTCCTAGAAAATAGAAAAATAATCATAAAAATACAAAAATAGTTTTGAAAATTCTAGTTTGATATTTTAGACTTTTTCATTTCATAATTTTATTTTTCTAGCTTTATTTCCTATTTTCTTGTATTTTAGGTAATTATTAAATAGTTAAAAATAGTTTTTAATTAATAATAATTAATTAATTAGTTATAAAAATAATTTTCTTTTTTCTATAAATTTTCTTTTATCATTAGGGTTGTAAAAATGTATTTTTCATATTTTTAGTCTTAATATTGTGTAAGTTTCACTTTTTATTTTTTGCACGCGTTCGTAATTTTATTTTAACCGTAAGTTTTTAGTTTTAAGTTTTAAACGTTCATCATTTTAAATATAGTGATAGCGTTTATTTAATAGATTTTATCTTTTAAATTTCCTTTAATTTGCATTTAAGCCCCTGTAGTTTATGGGCTTTTTCCTTAGTTATAATCATCTTCAAATATCTTTTCCGCTCAAATCTCTCATCACTACACGCTTTGACTATTCTCAGATCGTTGGGACTTAACGACACGGGGAAACACTATACTCTCCTGATCTTCATTGCATTCGTGTTTAGGCAGTTTTAAGCTTGTTACGGACCCATTCACAAGTGGCGTTTGTGTGATAAAGTTTGACTGCTTTGGCGCTGATCAAATTTTATGCGGCCACAGGGACAATATTCATTTCTAAGTGTGGGGGAAATTCATTTCTAAGTGTGGGGAAATTTCGCTAATTTTGATCATAAATGTACCCTTTTAGTCCCTTTTTTCCCCAAAATGGCCAAATTTAAATTTTTTTTTTAGCGTATGTACTAAACACAACAAATGGTAATCACCCACCATGTCTAACCCACATAAGGACGTGGCTAATCCAGAGCAAACGGCTCTTGGTAAAGATATCTCAAATCCATGGATTGGCGCTTACAATTTGCTAAAATTGTATGGTTCTCAACCTCACCATATCCTAAAAAGTGAAGAGTTGGCTAGCCCATGAGGTTATGGCTTGTGGTAAAGCGATAAGGAAATTCATAATTGTATCGACTCACCAAAGATAATATTGATAATTTATCTAAGAGTTGGCTAGTCCGGAAAGTGCGACTTACGGTAAGACAAATCAAATCCGTTGAAATTTGGTGGTTTGCTCAAAATCACTTGGTTATCGGTGTACCAAGGTTCTTACTTGAACTGAAACATTTGGCTACTCAGTAATGGCTTTTGGTACAGAGATAAAATCCATTAATTTTTCTCAAAACATTGCTAGGGACTAGCAATATCTTAGTGTGGGGATTGATGAGTGTCTAAATACTCATCATTTTTGTACCAATTAAACTGCAAAAAACATCGAAAACACTTTCGAAATGCATCAAAATAATACAAATATCACAAATAAGTGTTTTATGTGTTTTAAATGCAAAAATATCAAAATCGGTGAAAACGATAAAGTTTGCATAATTGGCGCTTTAGTCCCCAAGTTTCAAAAGTTGTCAAAAGCAGGTCCTGGTAAATCCAAATAAAGAAAAAATATCATTTTGAGTCCCTAGGGATTACTAAGTTGTCAAAATTGGTCCTTGAAACTTAAAATTACAAATTTACAACTTAGGTCCCTGAACTTTCAAAATTGTCAAGTTTGGTCCTTGGAAAATTTGAAATTGTCAGAACTAATCCTTGTACTATTGGAACTTGTCAATTTTGGTCCTTATGACAACTTTGGTATATTGGCAAAGATGGTCCCTCAAGTTTGGAAAAGTTACAAACAAGTCCTTATCATAATTACTAAACCTAGACTTGTCAAAATACATTTTGACCTGCCACTACTAATTGACCTGTCATTATCAATTGTGAACCCAGGTCAAACCACCCAAATCAAACAGGACTTTCCCTCCACCTCCTTCTTCTCCCCACTTACTGCCTCAGACTCTGCAACACCTCACCAAATCACACTCACCAAAGCCTTATCACCTTATCCCTCACCTCATCATCATGCCTACTCCACCCCTAGTTGCAAGAAGGCCCTAAGAAGTCAAAATCACCTTTTCCCGCCAAAGTCATCAAATGGCCAAAATACTTAAAACTCATCCATTGGTGAGGAGTGGATGGGATTTGACCTAAAAGACACGTGGAAGCCTCTTGAAGTATAAAAAGGAAGAAGGAAGAAAGCAGGTTTTAGTTTTAGTTTTAGTTTTCTTTGTATGTCGTATTTTAATTTTATGTCTTTAATTAAGTTTTAAACTGTAATTTTTGGTTCCATTGTATCCAATTAAGTTGTTTAAGTATATTAAACTGCTTTCAACCGGTAATTTACATTGTCTTAACATTTCATGTTTCTAAGTCTCTTTTTGTGGCAAATCCCATTTTCACACTCTTATGTTCAAGTATTAAGTGACTTTTAATTTTAAGCTAAAATAAGCTTAGTAAAGCTTCTTATAGCTTCCTGTAAGCTTGCAAACAAGTTTCATGCAATTTTGGATCATGGTCAATAAAAGTCAACTGTACAAGCAAGATGGGTATGGAGGCATATTTGGGTGATGCAGTGATTGGATTTGGGTTGGAAATGGTTTAGTATAGTGGTATTGGGGTTTAGTCTTAGCTTTTATAACATGCTGGACACTTGTGAGTACAAATCTCAAATTCAGTTTTAATCTATCTTGCATAGTGTGCTTGAATGCTTACATGTGGTCACCATTAGTTTAAATGTGTTTATTTAGCAGATGGTATAGTTAAACTCAGTTTGATGGTATGCGCATATGCTAGTTCAGTGTTTATTTCAGTTTAAGTTTGCATAGCAATGTTTTAAGGGTGTTTGGAAAAAGACAAATCAGTCTTTGAGGTCATTTCGATGATTAAGATTTGTTGGTTCAAGCTTGGTTAGCTCATTTGAGCCCATATCGGTCATCAAATCCGCGTGTGTCATAGCAATAAGTCAACATTACATTTGATATGCCCTTATAGCCACCAAGGGTTGTTGAGTTTGAAATTGAAGTTTGTTTTGTGTTTATAATACATAGATATAACTAGAATTGCTTATTTATAATACATCAATCTCAGTCTTTGAATTGGTTACAAATCTCATTAAAGTCAAACTTGCATAATTGCTTCAAAAGTCAAAATGCAAAAGTCAGTTTATGCCCAAATGGGATGATTTTTCCTAGATTCATTTCTGAGCCTAATCATGTGAAACTTTGGATTTAAGAACTTCAACTGGTCTATTTGCTTATTACTATTTTTGCATATTTTTGTGAATTTTTTATAAGACCCAAATATGCTTGACAAAACGTAGTAGTGCTTGCAAACTGTGCAAACTCGAAATGTCTGACGCAAGTTTTGTGCAAGTCTTTGCACAGAGCTCAATTGAGCTTCCCCAAGTCTGGTATTTGGTTTACAAGTTCCTTTCCAGGTCTTCTTTAAGATCCAATATTTGGTTTTTGATTTCTAGCCTGTTGGATAGCTTATTTTCGAGCTTAAGTAGTGTAAAAACTGAATTTAGCACTTTGGCTAAATTCATCAAATCTGTTCTAACAGCTCAATAGAGGTTAAGGTTTGTGGAAACTTGTTGCATTTGGGTTCTCTTATCATAGTATAAGCTACGTTTTGGTTTGGTGCTTATTGGTCTCCTTTGAGTTATCCAAGTGCTTATTTCATAAGCACATTCCACACGGGGCTTTCATTTTCCTCCACACAACACCTTGTTTTTCTATTTTTCCTAGTTTCCTAATATAATTTTAGAGTCTTCCTGAAATTTTCAGATTTTTCCAAGTTGGTTTGCTATTTTTCTGCATTTAAATTAATTTTTAGGCCTTTTTAATTAGCTTTTAATACAAAAAATTGAGAAAAGGTTCAAAAAAATAATTTTTCATTTTTATTAAGTTAAGATAAATATAAAAAGAAAAAAAAATATTTTTCTAGATTTTTCTTAGTTAAACTTGTATTTTTAAGTAATTTAAATAGTTTTAAATAGTATTTAATTCCTAGAAAATAGAAAAATAATCATAAAAATACAAAAATAGTTTTGAAAATTCTAGTTTGATATTTTAGACTTTTTCATTTCATAATTTTATTTTTCTAGCTTTATTTCCTATTTTCTTGTATTTTAAGTAATTATTAAATAGTTAAAAATAGTTTTTAATTAATAATAATTAATTAATTAGTTATAAAAATAATTTTCTTTTTCTATAAATTTTCTTTTATCATTAGGATTGTAAAAATGTATTTCTCATATTTTTAGGCTTAATATTGTGTAAGTTTCACTTTTTATTTTGCACGTTTACGTAATTTTTATTTAAACGTAAGTTTTTAGTTTTAAGTTTTAAACGTTCATCATTTTAAATATAGTGATAGCGTTTATTTAATAGATTTTATCTTTTTAAATTTCCTTTAATTTGCATTTAAGCCCCTGTAGTTTATGGGCTTTTTCCTTAGTTATAATCATCTTCAAATATCTTTTCGCTCAAATCTCTATCACTACACGCTTTGTTTGATATTCTTGCGCATCGTTGGGACTTAACGAATTGTACGGGAAACACTATACTCTGATTTCATTGCATTTTAATGTGATTAGCAGCTTTAAGCTTGTTGCTTTCGGCCATTCACAAATGGCGGGCTTGTGTGATAAAAACTTGACTTTTTACTCTATCATCCCCATTCAAAACAATCAACCATTAAGTTTATATTTCTCAATCTAAAGACTGTGCAATCTCTTCGTAATATACTTTGAAAATTAAAACATTCATGCAATATGTTACTAAACAAAATTTATACTTTTAAATAATATATTTCAATCTTCTTTCTAAAAAACTTAAATGAAACCAAATCTTTTCCTAATTTCGATTTATAAAATACTATTAACAAACTTTCAACTTTTAAAATATATGTTTCAATCTACAATTTAAAATAGTTTGAAACAATGTCATTTCCCAAAATCTCTACCTCTTCATAGTTTATATAAACTCTCAACATCACCCTAAACAATTTCAACATATCTTTTATATTTTATAAACTTGCATTGATCAATAAGATATGGTTCATACGAAATCATCAGAGGTAAGTATTATTATTGAGAGTTTATTGTTTCATTCATACTCCTATATCGTATATGTAAAAAAAACGTTGTCTCCAAATATATTGATATCATACTATGTTTGTTTCTTCATAATGTCTTGTAATTTTCTTCATTTAGGTTACCAAAAAGGAAGAAGTTTCAAACACCCCAACCAATGTAACCAAGAAAAACTTACCTGTTATCTTTTTATCAGATGATGAAGTGGTATGTGTTAAACATGAACTTTTAAACAAAAAAATGAAAGGTGTATTATGAAAATTAACTTATATTACTAAAGTTACAAGAGGTGAACCATTGATAAGGATTTAAAAGGTACACTTTTGAGGGGTCATTTAAGCCCTTAATTAATCACTTTTATATCCGTTACTACATAATTTCGTTCCTTTTCACTTTTTAGGTCTCTTGAAGGCAAATTGCTGGAATGACACTTATTCGGACGAAAAGGAGCGAATATATGAAGAAAATGGCCAAAGTCAAGAGTCGAGACACTCAAGCTGCTGGAACTGAAGGGGACCGCGTCACAGCCGATTCACGACGCCGTCGCGACACACCTTGAGACGACTCAGAGAGAAAATTGCTATTTTGCACGTGACGGCATCAGGATTAAAAGAGTAGGGCGTCCACCGACGACCTAGATTTGGATCCCACGGCGAGAAGATGAAGCGAACGGTGTCACAAGCGTAGGTGATGCCGCCACGAGTTGAGCGTGGCCAAGATGAAAACCTAATAGCGGCGACCCGACGGCATCACAATTAAAGAGTGAAGCCGTCGTGATATTGTAACTCTATATATAGAATTCAAATTTTCAGTATTTTTAGAGGTAGTTGTGGAGTAAAACCTAAACCGAACCTAGGCTGTCTTGGGCAGTATCTTAGGATTCCATACCCTATTTTACAACAAGATAAGTGATTTACTTCATTAATTCAATTATGTCTTCAATTGTTTGTGTGTATGCTTACATGTTTTCCATGTCCGGCTAATTTACTTGTGTGTTTGCTTAGATCTATGAAACCTAGGTATTGAATATTGATTGGTTGTCTCTTATCTTAATTGTGATTGACCTAGTATTGCGAATGGTCATTCGTTGTGTTTTTAATGCCTGAGTAATCTTTGTGAACAGTAGTTTATAATCACCTAGAGTTATTGTAGTCTAAACATCCAAAGATAACCTTAGAGTTAGTTTATGAATCCTAGAGATTTCGTAGGCAATAACCTTAAGGTAGTCTCAAAGAGTTAGGGAAAACGCATACCCTACGACCTTAGAAGACACAACGCATTAAGAATAAGGACGTGACAATTCAACCATCAACAGAAGATAACTAGGGAGTAATAGCATCTAAGTAAATACATTTTTAATCATCATAAGAGCACACAACAATAGACATAGACTACACTCACCTTAGCTTAGTTAATTAGATAATTATATAAGTAGAGTAATCGGTAGAAATACCAACCCCCCCCCAAATCCAATACCCCGAGATTCATAATTTCAATTTTCTAAAAAAATATAAAAAAGATAAAAAATAATCTTCCTCAACCCCAACCTTAGCTTAGTAATTTCTCACTAGCATTTCTATTCCCCTAGAGAACGATATCAATTCCTGAGGCTTACCCTAATACTACACTACAACGATTAGGTTCACTGCCTAGGGTGTTGAAAAACTTGCTCGACAAAATGGAAATTCTTTTGACCCCGTAGCGTTAAGTGTACGTATCAAGTTTTTCGGCGTCTTGGGGAATAGAATAGCTAGTTAGATTTCCACCTCGTTTAGGTTCCCTTGCTTGATTTCTATCAAGTAAGCTTTTTCCCATTTTTAGCTTCCTCGTAGTCTATCCCCCTTCTTCGTGACCTTTGTTAGTAACCCCATCACTTTTCATCATGGAAGGTGATAACCCACCAAACAACAACCTACCACTTGATCCCACTTTTGCCAACCAACTCCGAGCTCGTATTGTTAGTGAAATTGGAGAGATTAGGAAATTGAATAGGATAATTGAAAATGCACTTGAGGAAGCCCTTATGGAATCCACCGGCACTCTAGAGCAGGTAATTCAACCTTAAGTGATTCAGATGATGAGTTAGAAGAAGGAGATTATAAGGTATTAGAAGTTATGGAAGGATGTAAGGAGGAGGAAGAACTTAGGGAGTATTTCGATTCATACCCTAATGGGAAGGAAACCGCCTAACACTATAACGTAGTTAACTTCAAGATCCACCTTTCGAGCCTTGCATTAGAAGCGGTGACCCAAAAAGGCTATTAAGATACCGTGCATGATTGGATACTTATATAGGGATCACACTTACATTACTATAAGGAACCCAAGCAGAACATAATGTCTAGGCTCTACTACAATTGGATCATGAGCAAAAAGTTAGGACCTATGAGGACCCTTTCACTCTAGGAAAGTGAGTAACTATGTTGGGAGGGCCAAAGGATTGCATGTCTTCGTAGATAACTTCACATATAGGTGTGATTTCATGATCTTGGAGGATGTTAAGGGCATCATTGATGGGTTTTTAGGAGATGTGATACTTGGGAGACCATTTATTGAGGAATCTAAGATGGTTTATGATCAAGAGGAAGAAGGCTAGCCAAGTTCTCAAACGGATCGAATGTGTTATATATATGCCCAAAAAATAAGAAGTTTTAGGGTATTGACGATCTAGATGTAGACAACATTCCGGCCTTTGAAGTAGATTGGGAGAACAAGGTTAACTACACCGCTTGTCTAGAGTTAAACTGAGTATATTCAGTGATGAGAGAAGAGTGAAAGAAATCTAATGGACCTCTAAGATTATAGAAACGTACCGACTTCGAGTCTAGCTACAAGACTCATAAATAAAGAAAAGAGCTTTTATATAGGCAACCCATGCTTAATTGTTTGCCCTGTTTGTGTGTCGATATATCTTTTATTGATTGTTTATTCTCATGTTTAAACTTGTAAAATGCTTTATTTTGTCTTTAACCTCGTCTTAATTACATATAAAGGTATTTTACAAAAGGGATAAGTGTAGAGAGGATTACACACGTTTTCAACGTGAACATGAGAATTTATTAAAAGATATATGTGTCTTTGTTCGAGTCAAATGCTTGTGTCGCCAGTCATAATGAATGTTTTGCGTGAAATTTTTCTAGATTCTAAAGATAAATTTTCCGAATTTTTCCAAAATCGCACACTGGCTTTTGATAACCACCGCGTTTGGGGTCGCATTTCAACTGCCTATAGGAGGTAACCAGCTTACTACTTTTTCTCGCTTTTGAGCCAATACTTATAAATTTTGGAATTTTCCAGGTCTTAATTTTCCATAAAATCTGTAAACATCCATTCCACAAGCATTATATCCTAGTTTGGTAGAGTCATATATATATTGTTACCGCCGCATTTTACGCCAAGGTTTGTTTGTTTCCTCTTTTGAAGTGTGCGGTTTTATTTATCAATAAGAAGATACATAAGATTGGATGGAGCTTTTCACGCATACATTCTTCTTGGAAAAGATTTAACCACTACTTCACACGGATCCTACCGAGATAATCAGGGGAGTATTAGTTTCTTTCGTTTTTAATTACCTTCCATTATCATAACTTTGATACTTTTGAGGAACATTGGGGACAATGTTGCTTATGTAGGGAGAGAAAATAAAACAGGAACTTTGAAACTATGCTTATCCTTGACTATTTGCCTTGTCCAATCTCATTTGTGTAATAAACCAAGAGAAATATCGGTTAGGGTAATTTTGGCACCAAATTTAAAATTCTTAATGACATGTAGGAGTGGGCCATTAGTCTTAATAAAGCGTCTCATGGATAGAAAGTTATATGACTAGCACAAAACGCAAAATGTGAGGATCGCCCTTAGATTTGTAGGAATTAAAGCATTCCACTTTAATGCTTCGAGTGTGTATCGGTAGTATAATAGATTCTAGAACTTGTTTTGTGATGCATTCCGAGATCGCTAGTGAGACTACACTTGTGTAGTTAGGAATAACTAAATGATAAAAGGCATTAGGATAACCCTTGTTTGATACTCGTATTATAATTACTTCTTCCACATCGGTTGAGTAATTCCCCCACACCCTTGCGTTGTACTCATTTTTAGTACACGATACCCCTAGTTAACCCCTCAGAGCCTATCATTTTCACGGTTCTTGTGATGTTTCGGTTTTTCGGAATATCAATGAAGAGCATTGTTCACAATCCACCCCCAAATGTATACCCAAATCGCCTTAGCCCACCTTGTATGCGCTCACTTTTAGTGCATTATTGTTATCATACTAAACCTTTAGTTCAATTATCTAGTTTTTTGCATAAATTGCTAAGTCGAGTCATATCCTTTGTACACAGTTTTGGGACGATTGAGACTCATGGGAAAAGTTAAATTTTATGAAATGATGGGAAGGAACGTTAAATTCAAATTCCCTTTATTTGCTTAATAATGTACTCCAAGTGTTTTGATCTTTTCAATTCGGGTCAAATTAGTGTTAGAGTAATAAAAACTCAAGTGTAGGGATGTGCCTATAAATCCCTATTATTTTGATGTTATCGTAAAGGATGGTAGAGTAAAAGTGTATGAAAATTTATTAAAAAAAAAAAAAAAAAAAAAAAAACGAAAAACAATTAGAAAAAAAAGAGAAAAGAAAAAAATAGAGTGTTCAAAAAAAAAACGGGCTACCATCCTACATCTATCTTTAAATTTATGTTTGTTTGTTTTAATTTATCTAGAGTTTAGAGTGTCGAGTCTTAGCTTAGCAACGCCATTCTTCTCATGATTGTAACATAAAGATTTTTGACTTACCACCACTAAATCACCTATTCCACCAAACCCTTTGTTTTTCTACCGTAAGCCTAACGTTACAACCCTTTAAAAGACCTCTTGGATAGTTTTTTCCTAGGTGCTTACGCCAAAAGCAATGGAGGTTTGATCTAGTCTCAAGCCTATCTATGTACTAGGACCGGTTAATGAGTGTTTATCTTCCATTTCCAACTTGATATATTTCATATACACCCGAGAGATGAGAGTATCCAAACACCACTTGTGAGGTGCTAGTATGTAATTTCCGTTCTTGTTATGACTTTTGCGGGGCTTATACGTGTTGTGAATTGTTCAAAACTAATGCTTCATGACCCCTAACTTATAAATTAATTGGCTAAAAGCACATTTGCTTGAGGACAAGCAAATACCAAGTGTGGGATATTTGATAAGGATTTAAAAGGTACACTTTTGAGGGGTCATGTAAGCCCTTAATTGATCACTTTTGTATCCGTTACTACTTAATTTCGTTCCTTTTCACTTTTTAGGTCTCTTGAAGGCAAATTGCTGGAATGACACTTATTCAGACGAAAAGGCGCGCATATATGAAGAAAATGGCCAAAGTCAAGAATCGAGACACTCAAGCTGCTGGAACTGAAGGGGACGGTGTCACAGCCAATTCATGACGCCGTTGCGACACACCTTGAGATGACTCAGAGAGAAAATTGCTATTTTGCACGTGACGGCATCAGGTTTAAAAAAATAGGGCATCACAACTCAGACGGCCTAGATTTGGATCCTGACGGCGTTAGAAGATGAAGCCGATGTCACAAGCATAAGGTGACGCCGTCACAGAGTTGACGTGGCCAAGACAAAAACCTAATGGCGGCGACCCGACGGCGTCACAATTAAAGAGTGACGCCGTCGCATATTGTAACTCTATATATAGAATTCGAATTTTCAGTATTTTAGAGAGGTAGTTTGTGGAGTAAAACCTAAACCGAACCTAGGCTGTCTTGGGCAGTATCTTAGGGTTTCATACCCTATTTTACAACAAGATAAGTGATTTACTTCATTAATTCAATTATGTCTTCCATTAATTGTGTGTATGCTTGCATGTTTTCCATGTCCGGCTAATTTACTTGTGTGTTTGCTTAGATCTATGAAACCTAGGTATTGAATATTGATTGGTTGTCTCTTATCTTAATTGTAATTGACCTAGTATTGCGATAGGTCATTCGTTGTGTTTTTAATACTTGATTAATCTTTGTGAACATTAGTTTATAATCACCTAGAGTTATTGTAGTCTAAACATCCAAAGATAACCTTAGATTTAGTTTATGAATCCTAGAGATTTCGTAGGCAATAACCTTAGGGTAGTCTCAAAGAGTTAAGGAAAAACGCGTAGCCTACGACCTTAGAAGACACAACGCATTAAGAATAAGGACGTGACAATTCAACCATCAATAGGAGATAACTAGGGAGTAATAGCATTTAAGTAAATACATTTTTAATCATCATAAGAGCACACAACAATAGACATAGACTACACTCACCTTAGATTAGTTAATTAGATAATTAGATAAGTAGAGTAATCGGTAGAAATACCAACTCCCCCCCACAAATCCAATACCCCGAGATTCGTAATTTCAATTTTCTAAAAAAATATAAAAAAGATAAAAAATAATCTTCCTCAACCCCAACCTTAGCGTAGTAATTTCTCACTAGCATTCCTATTCCCCTAGAGAACGATATCAATTCCCGAGGCTTACCCTAATACTACACTACGACGATTAGGTTCACTGCCTAGGGTGTTGAAAAACTTGATCGACGAAAAGGAAGTTCCTTTGACCTCGAACGCGCGTTGTACGCGTATCAACCATGTCTCCAACAAATGCAAAAAAGTTATAAAGGATACAGCTTTTTTGAAAAATAATGTTATTCGAATTGTTTTTTCGGATGATGATGACGTTTTTACAAAACCTGCAAAAAACAATTATGAAGAGCATGTTCAAATTCCAGAGAAATTGGTGTGCAGCTATTATAATTGCAATTTAGGATTATATTTCATTACTATATCTTTAAGAATGGTGGTATAATATTGCTTTAACAACAATACTAACTCTTTTGATATAGTACTAACTTTTATTACTCTAATGTCAATACTCTCTTAGGAATCTAATGATGAAACCCCTATCAGGTTTAAACGCACCCGCAAGGATACACAAACTAACTCTTCAAATAAGGTTTTGGACCATTTAATTGATGCACCTGCTGATGACAACATTGATCAAGATACCAATCATTTCCAATCATTTGATAATTTAGTTTCACAAAAATCTAAAGAAATTGGTTAAGATGATGAGGAATTCATTCATCATTCTATTGATTATGTGCACAGTTTGGATGCCTTTAAGGATGAAGAAACTAAGTTTCATGAACAACAAACGTCACTATCCAAAGACAACATCTTTGTACTCATTGATGAAGAAACCGATGAGGATACTAACAACAAGAACAACATTAGTGATGATGGCGTGTGGGTTAATATAAATTATCTTGATCAACCTCTAGGGTATGATTCTACTGATGATGAAGATGACAATGATGATTTTTGATTGTTAAATTTGTGGTTCTACTTTATCAATGTTTACTCAATACTCTATTTTTCCAATATGAATGCTCTTTACTCAATACTCTGTTTTTTCAATATCAAGTTTGCAGTTTTTGTTTTATAAGTTTCACTTATGAATCAATTATATGTTTTACCAATCAATAGCAATCCTTTATTTTAGATTTTTTTTGTTTAAAGCAGTTTTACCTGCACACACATGTACTTCTCAATTCCAATATGAAAGAAAACCAAAAATAATGCAACTGATATGATACAGTTAACATATCGAAAGCAATAAACAGTCATAATGCAGATTCGTAGTCACTTATTAACATGGGTATATACAAACAACAACGATTCATACTGAAATAAAAACCAACAAAAGGATTACTTAAATCATTAAAGCATAGACATAACACTACCATGTTTACATAAACTTGCACGTACGTGCATTCTGTACACCTAATAATAATTACCCAAACATATGTCTTAAGTTCTTATGTTAATTTACCTAAACCCGAACACATGTAACAGCTTAACAATCAAAGACTTTGTTAAGCATAAAACACAAAAGATGAGATTAATTTACATTGTTTAACACATGTCCAAGACTGACCATCCGATAAGCAACCATGTACATGCTTAGCAAATATGGAATATGGGGAATTGAGGGTTCTGACCGTCTTCCACATCCAAGTCTTCACCATTGGAGATATACTTGAACCTTATCACCTTTGAGTATGGAAATCCACATATATGTGCTAACAACTTCCACTGCTCATGGACATTCACATGATTATTTCTGTCTAGAGTTTCTCTGTGAGGATCCATACGGATTTTCATTTCCTCTCGATATTCCTGGTGAATGACAAGCGCCCTATCGTACACGTGCATTGGGTATTTCGCAAGGAATTTTGCAGAGATTGCCTATAATTTTTTAATTTTCAATTAGTATTACCTAATTGTTAGCAATCAATAAATTTGTATAAAAAATACAATCAAGGAAACATACCAATCTGTTTTTGCACTGGATATGGGCATAGCTTTTGTAGAAACTCCTATCATTTTCTCCGAAATGATCCATGTGAAAGGGCCAATAGCAAATGTGTTTCATTATGTCATCCTCTAAAAATCAGAAGTATTTATTTTATATGTTACCAATCTATTTAAGCAGACTCACCTAATAAGTTATATTATGTAAACGCAAGATAATAAATAATAATAATAATAATAAAAACTTAAAATACATACTCTCTTCACGCCACTCCAACTGTAGTTGCTGCCTCCTTAGAGTAGTTGCTCCTTTGAAAACAAGTTGTGTATTCATGCTCCCATCATCGTAAAAGGCATCCATCCACAGTCTGTTTCCCCTGTTCTTTGTGAACACACATACAATCCCAGCCTCCAGACAAATAGCTTCCACCAACGTGTTCCAGGTATCACCCAACAATTGATAAACATAAGTGCCAGTATTGAGTAATACTGCTACACGCCGCATATGACATGGATAGTAAGCTCATCAAGATCCTCAAGTCCCAGTAGTGGTTCATCATGAATTGTCTGTAGTAATGTATAACATAACCATTTAAAAAAGTTTGTATACAAAACCTATACTAACAAGATTTGTATATTTTATGAAATGCAATTTTAATTATTTTCATTTTTAATACATGTGGCAAACGAGGGTCAGGCAAAACATTAGTCTTGAACCTTGAAAAAGTAGATATGTTTCTGTTATAACCAGTTACTTCCTTTTCGTTTCTCAAATAACTAGTAACATAAAAACAGTCATCTCCTTCTTCTACAAAGTGCAGCATGTGGACATTTTCAATTAAGTTGCGATTGCAAAATATAGTCCGTTTAGGCCCTGTTAAATACCACAGTCCATAGCGAGGCTTCACTAATTGCACTTTGAAACAATACCCATCTGCAAATATGATGTATATTTCTGAGTTACCGTTGTATGCTTCCTCATTGTAAACTTCCAGTAAAAGCTACAACAGAAAAGTCTGAATCTATTTCAATTGTTTACTATAACAACACTCAACGTTATATTTGAGTAATGTGAAATTAATATGTAAACTACCTGATATTCCGAAAAGTGGTCCTCAGCTTGTAGCATAACAAATTTGATACCCATTTTTGCCTGCAAGTAAATATAAATTTGGTAAAAGATTGTATATAGGTTTACACCAACAAGAACTGGCCATTGGCATTACACCACATCCAAACAAGCGTGTTGGATCGATGTACACTAACCAAACTAACTTAAATAGCTTGTTAAGGTTTAATAACCTTGGATAAATCCTAAGTTATTAACAATGAAACACTGAGTAATCTCTATTAAGTATGTGGAATTTACTTAACAAAGCTAAGAAGAATTATAACTTTAACTTTCAACAACTTAATTAATAACTCTAAATCTGCTTATTATGCAGACCTTTTAACAACTCTAAAACACTAACTATCAACTTGTAAATCGTACTCTAAGAACTCTAATGATACGTCTCTCTCTAATGCCAATCTAGGGGTCCTTTTATAGGCTCAAGGATAACCCTAGTCGGTTTACAATTTGTATCCTTGTACGACAAGTAATCTAATAAAGAATATTATAGAATTACAAGACTTTCTATAAACGAATATAACAGTTCTTTTAGCCTTTCAGTACTTTCATATCCCAACAATCCTCCCCTAACTTGAATTCTACTTGCTTGACTTCAAGTTCCTTTGTGAATTTATCTTTAACAGCTCCATCTTTAAGGAAAGATTGTTTCTTAGTCTTTGGATTGTATCTTTGTAGATTATGTGCTTGTATTAGCTTTATCAAAGTATCTTTAGAATTATTCTTTTACAGCATCATCCAGCAAGCTCCATCTTTTCAGCAACACAGCAACAATTGACAATTTATACATTAATTCAGCTTTAAGTTGCGTCTATTCTCATCGCTTCCAGGTGTGTTAACTCCTGTGAGAGGTGAATCATTGAAAATTTTAATGGATTTTGATCTCTTTACCAAAGCCATTAACTCTGGAGTAGCCAAATGTTTTGGTGTGTAAGACCATGGTATATTGATAACCATATGATTTTTAGCAAATCATCAGCTATCAACAGATTTGATTTGTCTTTACCAAAAGCTGTACCCTTCTGGACTAGTTAGTTCTTTCATCTATGGTGAACTAATTACCAATAATGGTTTTTCCACAGCCTTTACCACAAGCCATTTTCTTGAGGGCTAGCCAACTCTTCACATTTATTGATATGGTGAGTTGATTACCATACAACTTATTAGCAAGTTGTCAACTAAAAACGGATTTGAGATATCTTTACCAGAGCCGTTTGCTCATGGATTAGCCAATCCTTTTGTAACCATGGTGGATTGATAACCTATTGATGTTGCCATCTCAAAAACCATTTATTTTATTTAACCTTTGTTTCAAAATATTTGTCACTTAACAAAAAGTTTCTTTCAAAAATCACTTAACTGGTTAAAAGCTGCAAAGACTTTGATGAAAATACTGTTTGATCAGCAGTACTTTGAATAAAGTACTGATATTTCAAAAAGAATTTATTCAATTAAAATTCATACCAGTTATTCATCATCATCAGCCATAGTAGTCCAGTTGATAAACAATTTGATGACCATAAGAGCAATTTCATTATCATCTTCAACTTCCATTCCATGCTCTAACATCCTCCTCATAAGATCTGCTGTAAGCGTATATCTTCTTTCTGCTAACATGTGAATCATAATTCCATCTTCTAACTCTAGAACATGTACTCCAGATTCTTCAAAGAATCTCCAGCTAACAATCTCCCAATTTTCTTGATTCTTCGAAATTTCAGCAGTGCTTTGTTCTTCAATTTCCCATACAGTTGTAAGATCTCCAAGCAATACTAAACCAATTCCTTCTGATGGATTGTGTTCAAAATAGTCTCGCACCACATGATATAAATAAAATAAATCCACTCTATCTATGATGTGCAATAAATCCCATAGTCTGTTGAACACTCTGAAACTTTCATCATCTCTAAGAAACATCAGATAACTTCCATCTTTTGATTCTACAACTTCAAAAGCACTAATTTGAGATTTGTTCATCTTCATCTCAACATCATCTTTAGAATACTCAAAATCTACTACTCTTAAGTAATTCCTTAATTCATCAGTAGTATTAGATAGTAACTCAACTTTCTCTTTCTTTGATGACTGTATTTCTTCAACTTGAGTTTTTCTTTTTCTTTTTAAGCTTCTTTTGCTATCTTTTTCTTTCCAAGCAGCATCATCTTTATAATCTTTGATGCTTTCAACATTTTTCTTATAAGCTTCCCTAACAGCATCATACAATTCTTTCATCTCAAAATAATTAAACCTCTGCAATCCTTTATACCTTTGACTTTTTAGATAAGCTATCATTGCATTTCTATCCTTAGCTCGATTTGGTCTTCTTGGTAGAAAAGAAACAGGAATAGGTGACTCTAATGGTTCATCAGTTTCAGCATTCAATTCCTCTTGCAATTTCTTAGCTGCTTCTTCATTCATAGCAACTTGATCAGCTCTTATCAGTGCTAAAGTAGGTTTCTTTTTCTTCTTTGTTTCTACCAATATACCTTTTCCTTTATCTTTAGGATCTATTGCAGGTTGAGAAACTTGTGGTTGTTCTTCAATAACTCCTGGTATGCTAACACCCATTGGTTTTGACAAGTCATGCAAAATCTCAGCAATGGTTTCATCATCACTTGCAGTGTGAATAGGTTTGGGTGTATCAGCTTCCCCTGGTATGACAGTTGTTGAAGGACCAGCTTCTTCTTCAAAATCTATCAACCTTGGAGTAATTAATCCTTGCCTGTAGGTTCCTTGAACAGCAGATACTTTGATCTTCAAGTACCTTGATCATCAGTTTGAACTTAGGTCTTTCTTCCTCAGTACTTTCAATATTGACTTGCTCTTTAGTACCTTGAGGTTGAACATCAGCTTTAGTACTTTGAACATTTTCCTCTGCTTCAGTACTTTGAGGTTCATTCTCCTTTTCTTCTGTATCTTCTCTCAAATTCTTTTCTTCCAAATTCCTCCCCAATTTGACAGAAGATGATTGTTTTTGAACCCGTTGACGTTTTGTCGTCTTAAAATGCCGTTGCTCCTTCCTTTTAGATTTGACCCAAAGACGATGATGTTGAACCAATGGCCAGACAAAATTCTTGAGTCTTCTAAACTTGAGCTTCAACTTCTTAATCTGTTTAGCTTGAGCCTCAGTCGTTTTCTTCAATTTAACTAACTCCCGTGTCAGAACATAATTATCCAATTTCAATCCTTCAAGAGGTATAGTAGCTGAATCATCTCCTTGAATTGGTGAATGTTCTTCTGGTTGAGAATCATGAGCAGATATTTGTGGAGATGGAGAAGGTGAAACTGCAACATCTTCTTGAACTTTAGTACTTTGGGAAATAGTACCTTGGGATGCAGTACCTTCTGATGCAGCACTTTGAGATGCAGCACTTGCAGATGCAGTACCTTGTGTAGAAGCAGTACCTTCGCTATCTTCATCTTCTGCAAAGATCAGCTGACAGCTTGAACAACTTCCATCATAGAAGTAGTTAATGGAGTGTCCCTGCTAGTGAATAAATCACTCTTCCTAGCCATAAAAGTGAAAATCTTGGCTTGTTGTACCACAACAGGTAAAAGACTTGTAGGCTTAGGAACATCTGAAAGTTGTTTATTGAGAAATAATTGTATAAACCTTGAATACATCAGCCATTTTGAACCATGAGAGATGTGTGAAAGCATTCCATCTAGAATTAGCCTTGAAAAGTTAGCCAAACCCACTATAGCAGATGCTATGTTAGATCCAAATGGCTCCCATGAAGTACTTTTAGCACTAATACAATGAAGCAACACATGCACTAAAAACTTCCAGTGAGGACAAAATAAGGGTTTCCTGAATGTTTGTTCAGTTAAGGACCCTTCATAACCAATGTGCCCAAAAGTATCCCAACTAAGTTGCTTATCAAAACGAATAACCCCATCAGCATCATCAAACAATGAGTCTTCACGAATAGAGGCTTCAGTAACCTTGACATTTCTCCCAGCAACCATAGCATGAATATATTCTTCATCATTCTCCATATGAACCCTAGCAGTTTCCTAAAATTGTTGAATCCAGGGCTCAATAACATCTGGTTCTACTAATAGCGCATAACTAATTGGTGATCCAGTAAGAAAATCGATGATGTCATGAAAAATTACAGGCTTCAGTCTTGTCTAAATTCGCCACCATGTTGTGTTTGGAAACAGTATTACGATTCGCCATTGATGATTATATGATCACAGTAAGAAATAAAACAAATAATATAGGTGAAAGTGTGAGAAATATGGAAAAGATTTGAAGATATCAATATGAGAGGGAAATTCGGAGAGTAGTTATTTATAGGTGAGATTTAAAAAATCACAGCCATAAATAACAAAGTTACCATTAGATGTAATTACCCCTCAATATTACCGTTAGAACAGTACTTTAATAAGACAAACAGTACTTTCCACGTGTGCAGTACTTTCCAAGCAGTACTTTCAAAGCAGTACTTTCATAAAAGCAAAAAGCAATACTTTTCCATTCTCTTCCTTACAATAGCATATACAGCAAACAAACATGAATATCCTCCCCTCAAGCAATGCATAGGACTATACTTACACTAAATAGGCCTCCCCTTAAATGTAGCTCAGTAATTAATCATACCAATACTCACCACCAAGTGAGTAAATCTTGAAACATCAAATCCTTTGGTGAGTAAATTAGCTACATTATCATCTGTGTGAACCTTGACCACATTAATGAGCCTGTGCTCATAACAATCTCTGATAAAGTGATGCCTTATCTGAATGTGCTTAGTCTTGGAGTGATATACTGGATTCTTCACAATGCAAATGGTACTCTCATTATCAATATTGATAGAGTTTTTTTGAAATTGAATCCATAGTCCAAGAGTTGATTCCGCAGCATCCACAAAACTTGTTCCACAACAGCTTGCGGCAGCCACATATTCAAAATTTCAGAGAGGATGTTGCTGCAATAGTCTGTTTCTTACATTGCCAAGAGACTAATCTTCTTCAAAGATATTGGCATCCTCTAGTTGTTGATCTTATATCATAGTTATCACCTGCATAGTCACTATCTGAAAAGGCTTCTAAGTGAAAAGGTGAATCTTTTGGATACCACAACCCCAACTTAGGTTGTTGTTTCAAATAACTAAAAATCCGTTTTACTGCATTCATATGAGACACTTTTGGTGAGACTTGATATCTTGCACATAGACAAACAGCAAACATGATATCAGGCCTTGATGCAGTAAGATACATAAGACATCCAATCATGGATCTGTACAGCTTGACTTCAACAGGTTGGCCATCTTCATCTTTGCCCAATGAGTTAATAGATTTAATAGGTGTAGTGACTGGCTTCATAGCATCAAAGTTGAACTTCTTAAGTATGTCAGATACATACTTGTCTTGACTTATGAAAATTCCTCCTTAGACCGCTTAACTGAAGTCCCAAAAACAAAGTTAACTCACCCATTGAACTCATTTGAAATTCATTCTGCATCAGCTTCTCAAACTCCTTGACCATAGATTGTTTGGTAGCTCCAAAGATGATATCATCAACATACACTTGAACTAGCATGATATCCTTCTTATCTCTCTTGATAAACAAAGTCTTATCTATAGCTCCTCTCCTATAACCATGTTGCAATAAAAAGGTAGAGAGCCTTTCATACCAAGCTCTTGGTGCTTGATGTAAGCCATAAAGAGCTTTGACAACTTTGTAGACTTTGTTAGGAGGTTTAGGATCTTCAAAACTAGGAGGTTGCTTGACATATACTTCCTCTGTAATCTTGCCATATAAAAAGGCACTCTTAACATCCATCTGATAAACCTGAAATCCCATATATGAAGCAAAAGCAAGAAATATTCTAATAGCTTCTATCCTTGCTACAGGAGCAAATACTTCATCATAATCAACTCCTTCTTCTTGTCTGTAGCCTTGTGCAACTAACCTTGCTTTGTTTTTTATGACATTACCTCTTTCATCTCTCTTGACTCTGAACACCCATCTTGTACCAATGACCATCTTACCATCAGGAAGATCACATAAGACCCAAACTTCTTCAAGTCTGAATTGTAGCAGTTCTTCTTGCATAGCTTCAACCTAACTTTCTTTAGTCAATGCTTGAGCAATATTCTTGGGTTCCTCTTGAGAGATAAAGCAAGTAAAAAGACATGTTTGATGGTCCTTATGATTAAGTCTGTTTTGTTTATAGACAAAGCTAAGTAAAGCATTATGAGGTTTAGTAAAACTCTTAGCTTTGTGTCTAGTCATCACCCTCTAAAGTAGAAGGACCAATGATTTGATCAAGAGAATGATTTTTATGAATTCTTAAGTTTGGATACTATGGAACTCCATAAATATCTTCCAAATTAGTAAAATCAACATCTTCATTGGAATCTGAGAAGATACCTTCATCTTCAAACTCATCATCGATCTTCTAATCCGGCATGGTAGGATCATCCAAATCATCCAAAGTACAGAATGTAAGGTGCAAGACTTTGGTCAAAAGTACGGCCTCCAAAGTAATGTGAGAGTACTCTGCAGTCTTGTTCTTCTTCTTTGCCTCTTCATAAGCTCTTCTTTGGTCATCAGTATAAGAATATGCTAAAACATCTTGAAAAAGCATCTGATTAAGTTCCTCTTGAATAGCTTGCTCCTCAGCGGATAGTGAGGATATTGGTGCATCGATTTGCTTTGGTGTAAACAAGCATTTTGCTTTGGTGCATCAAGACTTTGCTTTGGTGAAACAGGTAAAGGTTCTTCATCGTGGAACAACATCGGTCTAAGATGAACGCTTTGAACAACATAATGTATATCTTCTCCATTGTGTACAGGTTGATTTTCTTCTCTAACAGGTACATAGTTCATAGAAGGAGTCAACACTTCAAGATCAAACATCCAATCAGGACCTTTACCCTTCTGATTCTCTTGATCTTCTAAAAATTCAACATGAAGACAATATTGAACCTTCTTAGTGACTCTGTTGTATACCTCTAAAGCCCTACTGTTGGTACAACAACCCAATAAATATCCTTCTTCTGACCTTGCCATCAAACTTTCCCATTATCAATTGTGGTTTAAAATAGTTAGAGGGCATCCAAAAGGCTTCATAAAACGAATGTTGGGTTTGTTACCCATCAGCACTCATAAGGTGTCCTTCATCTGTGGTTTGGTGACTGATACTCTGTTAAGTACATAACAAGCAAGACTTACAACTTCAAACCCATAATTGAATAGGTAGTTGTGAATCTGCTAGCATTGTTCCTGGCCGCTTCAATCAAAGTCCTATTATTCCTCTCTCGTCCACCATTCTGCTGTGGTGTTCTTGCAATACTGAACTCTCTCTTGATTCCTTTGTTTGCACAAAATTCATCCATAAGCTTGTTCTTGAATTCAGTCCCATTATCACATCTAATACCTCTAACCTTGAGTCTCAATTGGTTTTCAAGTGCTATTATTAGAGTCTGAATAGCATCAAAAGTATCATCTTTATATCCCAAGAAAAATACCCAACTGAATCTACTGCAATCATCTGTAACAACCAAGCAATACTTTTTCTTTTTTAAACTTGCCACAGAGACAGGTCCAAACAAATCCATATGTAACAGCTCCAAAGGTTCTCTAATAGTTCTTTCCTCAAGCTTCTTGCATGAAGCTTTGTGTTGTTTACCCTTCTTGCACGCCAAACATGAGTGATCATTCTTGTAAGTCTTTGAAGGTAAACCTCTAACTAAATTCCCTTTGACAAGTTTGTTGATATTCTTGAAATTTACATGGCCCAATCTTCTATGCCACTGATGTGCTTCTTCAGATGTTGCTTTTGCCACTAAACATGTGGCTCTCCCATAAGAATGAAGACTCTTCATATCTAGACTATACACATCATTGGTTCTTGGTACTCTAAGGACTACCAAGCTATCATCAACAGCTTGAATTGTGATAAAGGATGAGACATTCTGTCGTCAGTGAATAACATAGGATGCTTGTTTATCATGATTTGAGAGACTGATAAAAGGTTGAACTTGAGCTCCTTCACATATCTAACATTCTCAAAATCTATACGCCCTGCTTTGATGGTGCCTTTCCCAGTAATTCTTCCTCCATTAGAATCTCATTGTCTCCTGTCATACTTCCAGAGCAACCACTATCCACAATAATATGATCTTTAAGCTCCTCTCTGGGTTGCCCCACAAAGATAAAAGAGTTAGTGATTTTTAGGAACCCAAGCCATTACTGACTTGTGTTCCCTTGTGGAGTTACAAACTCAAATTCTTTGAGTATGTAATTTCCACTATTTTTCAAAACATGATCCATAATTATCTTTTGATTTTTAGCATGTGGATTTTCAAAACTTTCTGGATTTTCAACACAAATCTCTTTTTCAATTTCATTCACTTTTTCTTGTATCACAAAAATATTAGATTCACATTTTGTTGAAAATACTTGCCCTGTCCCTCAGTAGTACTTTCTTTCTTAACCCATTTAGTTTGAACAGTTGGTTCCTGTGATCCAGATACCCTATGAGAATTGTAATTCCTTCTAGGTTGATAGTAACAAGATCTCCTAGAGTTTCTGTTCCAAAGAGTGTTATCAGTACCTTATTTTGACTGAGCAGTACTTTGAGAAGGTACTGCTGTAAGGTACCGGTGGTTTTGAAAAGGTCTTCTTTGGTGAGGGTACCTATGATTTGGTGAGAAAATGCTATGATTGACCCTATTTGAATTATTCCAGACTGGTTTGTTCTCTCTAGGTTTCTGGTTGGAAGACCTATTCTTTGGAAATTTTCTAAGGTATTCGGTGAAATTCACAATCCATGATTAAATGATTAGGACTATAACACACAAAACACAATTTTTGACCCATATTCCCAACATGACTTCTTCTATGTCTGTGACCAAAACTATTATGTCTTCTAGGTGAATGAGGAAAACTGTTTTGACCAAAATTATCCCAAAAAGGCTTAGCATTTTTGAAAAGGTTTTCCTAAAGGTATGCTTGTGTAGCAGACTTTGAGTAGAAGGTACTGCTTTTGACTTTGAATATTATCTTTTGTGTTTTCAACAGTTTCTTTTGGGGTTTTAGACCTAGATTGACCAATAAGCTTTTTCCTAAACTCTAAACTGTCTACTCCAAATCGAGAAACATCGCCTAGGGGTTGATGACCGCCATGGGATGAGGGACTCCATGATAACCAAAGATCCTTATTAAAATCAGGAGGTGTTTCACTTATTGAATCCTCATTACTAGATGTGTCTACATAATTAATGAGTTCATCATCACTAGTGGTTACATCCTCAAAATCACCTTCATCCTGATCACTAGGTGGGTTTTCTTCTATTTTACTAAAGTCCATACCAAAACCTAGACCAGTTATAATGTAAGCTCTTCTCTGTTTTTCAACATAACTAACATGAGAAAGTCCAGATTCACCCCAAGCAGTAAACCTAGCTAACAAATCATCTCTTTCCTTAGTCAGCTTCTCAATTTCTAAATTTTACGTTTAATTTCCATTCACTTAGTTTTAACTGATAGTCCTCGTTTGTTCATACTTTTCAGCCCAAGCCACTTCATTATTTTCATGTGTTAAGATTTTGGCTTCCATAGACTCTAAGGTTATTTGATAACCTGCTACCTCAGACCTAGCTCTTACACAATTATCTCTTTCAATCACATAACTATTAAGCGCTTTTTGATAAAAATCGTGACAATTTGAGCATACCTCAGAGATAGGGGTGAACTTGGTGAAGTAGCTACCATTGCAAGTAGAACAGGATCATCTTCACACTCCAAGCTCCAATCAAATCCTCCTAGACAATCTCTGGATTCCAAAGCAGATGTTCGGGTTCCTCATCAAAAGCAGTGTTGCCCCAATTCTTCCATCAATCTTCACCGCTTCTTCCATCTGCTACCATACAGTTAAGTCACGGTTCATCATCAAACTCTTCACTCCAGTCAACCTCGATAAATTTCTTGAGCAACCAAATCTTTTGTTTCAGTAATAGGAATTTCTTTTAGCTCTAGCTTTGGTTTCTCAGTTATCCTGTTTGCTTGATATTTAGCAAACCTTCACTCCCTTGCAAAGTGTCCAGTCTTTTGATAATTGAAGCATTCAATTTTGGATTTGTCAAAAGTGATTCCCTGTTTTGGTTTGAAGTCAATGCTTTCTGCCTTCTTCATATACTTTCTGATCCTTGCAGTGATCATAGCAACTTGCCACCTGATATCAATTTCTTCAAGAGCATCCTCTTCAACTGTGAGAGATCTTCTTCCTAAGACAGGTAGAGAAGCTTGTCGTGCAAAGAAAGAGCATACAACTTCGCCCTCGAGTGAAGGGTATTTGTTGGTGTAGCTTGCTGAGCATAGGTGGGGGTAGTATGCGAAATAGTACTTTGAGTCACAAGACTTTGAGTGGGAGAAGCAAGACTTTTGGTGGAAGTACTCGCCTCTCTTTTCGATGACAAAAGGCTATACTGTGAGATTTGGAACTGGTTTGGCCATTCATCTCATGCTCATACACCTTCGATGATGTAGAGATCATCAAAATCCATGGTGTCCAATCCAGGTTGTCCTCCGATCATTGTAAGCTATCACATGCCATGTAGATGGCAAACTCCTTAATAACTTCGATTGGCATCTTCAATGATAATTCTGCCTTTGTATAACTCCAACATGTTGAGGAGATTTTGAAATCTATCATATGCAAGCATCAAGACTCTCTTTCACCAACAAGAAAGTTTCAAACCTGTTGTTTCAACAGATTTTTGTGCATCTTCTTAGAAGCTTCATTCCCTCCAAATCTTGTCTTGAGAGCAGCCCAGAGTCAGCTTTGCATCTTTAGCATCATGAAACTTCAGAGATGTCCATCGTATAGCAGAAAGCGATATATGTTGCCTTCTCTTGATTCCTTATGGTAGTCAGCCGGTAAGACCGGTTTGGGTGGTTTAGGTTATCCAGAATTCCACAGTGTTCTCGAACTCACTTCATGCCATTGACAATTACATTCCATAGTGCATGGTCTGTAATAGCAAAATTTCATCTTCATACACCATAGGTCATATTCTCCCTTCTTGATGATTGGAATTCGAGTGAAGAGGTGATTGATGGTGGTGGAAAGCTTCAGTCAAATGACATCTTTAGGTTTTGTTGTAGTAGGTTTTAGGGTTTCTTCTTAGTCAGAGTTTCCACACAAGCTCTGATACCACTTGTTGGATCGATGTACTCTAACCAAACTAACTTAAATAGCTTGTTAAGGTTTAATAACCTTGGATAAATCCTAAGTTATTAACAATGAAACACTGAGTAATCTCTATTAAGTATGCGGAATTTACTTAATAAAGCTAAGAAGAATTATAACTTTAACTTTGAACGATTATATTAATAACTCTAAATCTGCTTATTATGCAGATACTTTAACAACTCTAAAACACTAACTATCGAACTTGTAAATCATACTCTAAGAACTCTAATGATAATGCTCTCTCTAATGCCAATCTAGGGGTCCTTTTATAGGCTCAAGGATAACCCTAGTCGCTTTACAATTTGTATCCTTGTACGACAAGTAATCTAATAAAGAATATTCTAGAATTACAAGACTTTCTATAAACGAATATAACAGTTCTTTTAGCCTTAAAGATTACTTGACTTCTATGAGATTTCTTTGACTTCCTCTTAGAAGCATTTTTTGACTCTTTGACTTTTTCCAGTACTTTGTCATTCTTCAGTACTTTCATATCCCAACAAAGCGTCTTAACCATATTCAATACATCAAGCAGGTAATATGTGGTATTGAATATACCCTTGATCCTGATCATACCCTTGATTAACAAGTACTTTCCACGTGTGCAGTACTTTCCAAGCAGTACTTTCAAAGCAGTACTTTCATAAAAGCAAAAAGCAATACTTTTCCATTCTCTTCCTTACAATAGCATATACAGCAAACAAACATGAATATCCTCCCCTCAAGCAATGCATAGGACTATACTTACACTAAATAGGCCTCCCCTTAAATGTAGCTCAGTAATTAATCATACCAATACTCACCACCAAGTGAGTAAATCTTGAAACATCAAATCCTTTGGTGAGTAAATCAGCTACATTATCATCTGTGTGAACCTTGACCACATTAATGAGCGCCATAACAATCTCTGATAAAGTGATGCCTTATCTGAATGTGCTTAGTCTTGGAGTGATATACTGGATTCTTCACAATGCAAATGGTACTCTCATTATCAATATTGATAGGAGTTTTCTTGAAATTGAATCCATAGTCCAAGAGTTGATTCTGCATCCACAAAACTTGTCCACAACATAGCTAGCTACATATTCAAATTTTCAGTAGAGGATGTTGTTGCAATAGTCTGTTTCTTACATTGCCAAGAGACTAATCTTCTTCCAAGATATTGGCATCCTCTAGTTGTTGATCTTATATCATAGTTATCACCTGCATAGTCACTATCTGAAAAGGCTTCTAAGTGAAAAGGTGAATCTTTTGGATACCACAACCCCAACTTAGGTTGTTGTTTCAAATAACTAAAAATCCGTTTTACTGCATTCATATGAGACACTTTTGGTGAGACTTGATATCTTGCACATAGACAACAGAAAACATGATATCAGGCCTTGATGCAGTAAGATACATAAGACATCCAATCATGGATTCATGTACACTTGACTTCAACAGGCTGACCATCTTCATCCTTGCCCAATGAGTTGATAGATTTGATAGGTGTAGTAACTGGCTTCATAGCATCAAAGTTGAACTTCTTAAGTATGTCAGATACATACTTGTCTTGACTTATGAAAATTCCCTCCTTAGACTGCTTAACCTGAAGTCCCAAAAAGAAAGTTAACTCACCCATTGAACTCATTTGAAATTCATTCTGCATCAGCTTCTCAAACTCCTTGACCATAGATTGTTTGGTAGCTCCAAAGATAATATCATCTACATACACTTGAACTAGCATGATATCCTTCTTATCTCTCTTGATAAACAAAGTCTTATCTATAGCTCCTCTCCTATAACCATGTTGCAATAAAAAGGTAGAGAGCCTTTCATACCAAGCTCTTGGTGCTTGATGTAAGCCATAAAGAGCTTTGACAACTTTGTAGACTTTGTTAGGAGGTTTAGGATCTTCAAAACTAGGAGGTTGCTTGACATATACTTCCTCTGTAATCTTGCCATATAAAAAGGCACTCTTAACATCCATCTGATAAACCTGAAATCCCATATATGAAGCAAAAGCAAGAAATATTCTAATAGCTTCTATCCTTGCTGTGAGCAAATACTTCATCATAATCAACTCCTTCTTCTTGTCTGTAGCCTTGTGCAACTAACCTTGCTTTGTTTTTTATGACATTACCTCTTTCATCTCTCTTGACTCTGAACACCCATCTTGTACCAATGACCATCTTACCATCAGGAAGATCACATAAGACCCAAACTTCTTCAAGTCTGAATTGTAGCAGTTCTTCTTGCATAGCTTCAACCTAACTTTCTTTAGTCAATGCTTGAGCAATATTCTTGGGTTCCTCTTGAGAGATAAAGCAAGTAAACAGACATGTTTGATGATCCTTATGATTAAGTCTGTTTTGTTTATAGACAAAGCTAAGTAAAGCATTATGAGGTTTAGTAAAACTCTTAGCTTTGTGTCTAGTCATCACTCCAGAAGTAGAAGGACCAATGATTTGATCAGTAGAATGATTTTTATGAATTCTTAAGTTTGGATACTATGGAACTCCATAAATATCTTCCAAATTAGTAAAATCAACATCTTCATTGGAATCTGAGAAGATACCTTCATCTTCAAACTCATCATCAGTATCTTCTAATCCAGGCATGGTAGGATCATCCAAATCATCCAAAGTACTGGTAACTGATTTTGGTCACTTTGGTCAAAAGTACTGTCCAAAGTACTGTGAGAGTACTCTGCAGTCTTATTCTTCTTCTTTGCCTCTTCATAAGCTCTTCTTTGGTCATCAGTATAAGAATATGCTAAAACATCTTGAAAAAGCATCTGATTAAGTTCCTCTTGAATAGCTTGCTCCTCAGCGGATAGTGAGGATATTGGTGCATCAGTACTTTGCTTTGGTGAAACAGTACTTTGCTTTGGTGCATCAGTACTTTGCTTTGGTGAAACAGGTAAAGGTTCTTCATCAGGAACAACATCAGGTCTAAGATGAACGCCTTGAACAACATACTGTATATCTTCTCCATTGTACACAGGTTGATTTTCTTCTCTAACAGGTACATAGTTCATAGAAGGAGTCAACACTTCAAGATCAAACATCCAATCAGGACCTTTACCCTTCTGATTCTCTTGATCTTCTAAAAATTCAACATGAAGACAATATTGAACCTTCTTAGTGACTCTGTTGTATACTCTAAAGCCCTTACTGTTGGTACAACAACCCAATAAATATCCTTCTTCTGACTTGCCATCAAACTTTCCCAGATTATCAATTGTGTTTAAAATAGTTAGAGGGCATCCAAAAAGCTTCATAAATCGAATGTTGGGTTTGTTACCCATCAGCAACTCATAAGGTGTCCTCATCTGTGGTTTGGTGACTGATACTCTGTTAAGTACATAACAAGCAGTACTTACAACTTCAGCCCATAATTGAATAGGTAGTTGTGAATCTGCTAGCATTGTTCTGGCTGCTTCAATCAAAGTCCTATTATTCCTCTCTGCAACACCATTCTGCTGTGGTGTTCTTGCAATACTGAACTCTCTCTTGATTCCTTTGTTTGCACAAAATTCATCCATAAGCTTGTTCTTGAATTCAGTCCCATTATCACATCTAATACCTCTAACCTTGAGTCTCAATTGGTTTTCAAGTGCTATTATTAGAGTCTGAATAGCATCAAAAGTATCATCTTTATATCCCAAGAAAAATACCCAATCAATCATCTGCAATCATTCAGAAACAACAAGCAATACTTTTTTTTTTTTTAAACTTGCCACAGAAACAGGTCCAAACAAATCCATATGTAACAGCTCCAAAGGTTCTCTAATAGTTCTTTCCTCAAGCTTCTTGCATGAAGCTTTGTGTTGTTTACCCTTCTTGCACGCCAAACATGAGTGATCATTCTTGTAAGTCTTTGAAGGTAAACCTCTAACTAAATTCCCTTTGACAAGTTTGTTGATATTCTTGAAATTTACATGGCCCAATCTTCTATGCCACTGATGTGCTTCTTCAGATGTTGCTTTTGCCACTAAACATGTGGCTCTCCCATAAGAATGAAGACTCTTCATATCTAGACTATACACATCATTGGTTCTTGGTACTCTAAGGACTACCAAGCTATCATCAACAGGCTTGAATTCAGGATAAAGGATGAGACATTCTGTGTCAGTGAATAACATAGGATGCTGTTTATC
The DNA here is from genome assembly GCA_910596185.1 of Chrysanthemum makinoi. NCBI lineage: Eukaryota > Viridiplantae > Streptophyta > Magnoliopsida > Asterales > Asteraceae > Chrysanthemum > Chrysanthemum makinoi. The sequence goes on from OU343218.1 coordinate 117,299,162, forward strand.
ACGATTTTAGAGACTGACAAGCTGGTCCCTGAACTTGAGCTCCTTCACATATCTAACATTCTCAAAATCTATACGCCCTGCTTTGATGGTGCCTTTCCCAGTAATTCTTCCTCCATTAGAATCTCATTGTCTCCTGTCATACTTCCAGAGCAACCACTATCCACAATAATATGATCTTTAAGCTCCTCTTCTGGGTTGCCCTGCACAAAGATAAAAGAGTTAGTGATTTTTAGGAACCCAAGCCATTACTGACTTGTGTTCCCCTTGTGGAGTTACAAACTCAAATTCTTTGAGTATGTAATTTCCTATTTTTCAAAAAACATGATCCATAATTATCTTTTGATTTTTAGCATGTGGATTTTCAAAACTTTCTGGATTTTCAACACAAATCTCTTTTTCACTCATTCATTTTTTTCTTGTATCACAAAAATATTAGATTCACATTTTGTTGAAAATACTGTCTGTCCCTCAGTAGTACTTTCTTTCTTAACCCATTTAGTTTGAACAGTTGGTTCCTGTGATCCAGATACCCTATGAGAATTGTAATTCCTTCTAGGTTGATAGTAACAAGATCTCCTAGAGTTTCTGTTCCAAAGAGTGTTATCAGTACCTTATTTTGACTGAGCAGTACTTTGAGAAGGTACTGCTTGTGAAGGTACTGGTGGTTTTGAAAAAGGTCTTCTTTGGTGAGGGTACCTATGATTTGGTGAGAAAATGCTATGATTGACCCTATTTGAATTATTCCAGACTGGTTTGTTCTCTCTAGGTTTCTGGTTGGAAGACCTATTCTTTGGAAATTTTCTAAGGTATTCTGAGTGAAATTCACAATCCTTGATTAAATGATTAGGACTATAACACACAAAACACAATTTTTGACCCATATTCCCAACATGACTTCTTCTATGTCTGTGACCAAAACTATTATGTCTTCTAGGTGAATGAGGAAAACTGTTTTGACCAAAATTATCCCAAAAAGGCTTAGCAGTATTTTGAAAAGGTTTTCCTAAAGGTACATTTGTGTAGCAGTACTTTGAGTAGAAGGTACTGCTTGACTTTGAATATTATCTTTTGTGTTTTCAACAGTTTCTTTTGGGGTTTCAGACCTAGATTGACCAATAAGCTTTTTCCTAAACTCTAAACTGTCTACTCCAAATCGAGAAACATCAGGCCTAGGGGGTTGATGACTGCCAGTGGGATGAGGGACTCCATGATAACCAGTATCCTTATTAAAATCAGGAGGTGTTTCACTTATTGAATCCTCATTACTAGATGTGTCTACATAATTAATGAGTTCATCATCACTAGTGGTTACATCCTCAAAATCACCTTCATCCTGATCACTAGGTGGGTTTTCTTCTATTTTACTAAAGTCCATACCAAAACCTAGACCAGTTATAATGTAAGCTCTTCTCTGTTTTTCAACATAACTAACATGAGAAAGTCCAGATTCACCCCAAGCAGTAAACCTAGCTAACAAATCATCTCTTTCCTTAGTCAGTTTCTCAATTTCAGAAATTTTACAGTTTAATTTCCATTCACTTAGTTTTAACTGATAGTCCTGTTGTTCATACTTTTCTGCCCAAGCCACTTCATTATTTTCATGTGTTAAGATTTTGGCTTCCATAGACTCTAAGGTTATTTGATAACCTGCTACCTCAGACCTAGCTCTTACACAATTATCTCTTTCAATCACATAACTATTAAGCAGTTTTTGATAAAAATCATGACAATTTGAGCATACCTCAGAGATAGGGGTGAACTTGGTGAAGTAGCTACCATTGCAAGTAGAACAGGATCATCTTCACACTCCAAGCTCCAATCAAATCCTCCTAGACAATCTCGGATTCCAAAGCAGATGTTCAGGTTCCTCATCAAAAAAAGCAGTGCTCCAGTCCCAATTCTTCCACTAATCTTCACTGCTTCTTCCACTGTTATCATACAGTAAGTCACTGGTTCATCATCAAACTCTTCACTCCAGTCAACCTCTGATAAATTCTCTTGAGCAACCAAAGCCTTTGTTTCAGTAATAGGAATTTCTTTTAGCTCTAGCTTTGGTTTCTCAGTTATCCTGTTTGCTTGATATTTAGCAAACCTTCACTCCCTTGCAAAGTGTCCAGTCTTTTGATAATTGAAGCATTCAATTTTGGATTTGTCAAAAGTGATTCCCTGTTTTGGTTTGAAGTCAATGCTTTTTCCTGTCTTCTTCATATACTTCTTGATCCTTGCAGTGATCATAGCAACTTGCCACCTGATATCAATTTCTTCAAGAGCATCCTCTTCAATCTGTGAGAGATCTTCTTCCTAAGTGACAGGTAGAGAAGCTTGCTGTGCAAAGAAAGAGCATACAACTTCGTCTGAGTGAAGGGTATTTGTTGGTGTAGCTTGCTGAGCATAGGTGGGGGTAGTATGCGAAATAGTACTTTGAGTCACAGTACTTTGAGTGGGAGAAGCAGTACTTTTGGTGGAAGTACTGCCTCTCTTTTCAGATGACAAAAAGGCTATACTGTGAGATTTGGAACTGGTTTGGCCATTCATCTCATGCTCATACACCTTCAGATGATTGTAGAGATCATCAAAATCCATGGTGTCCAATCCAGGTTGTCCTCTGATCATTGTAGCTATCACATGCCATGTAGATGGCAAACTCCTTAATAACTTCAGATTGGCATCTTCAACAGATAATTCTGCCTTGTATAACTCCAACATGTTGAGGAGATTTTGAAATCTATCATATGCAGCATCAAGACTCTCTCTTTCACCAACAGTGAAAGTTTCAAACTGTTGTTTCAACAGATTTCTGTGCATCTTCTTAGAAGCTTCATTCCCTCCAAATCTTGTCTTGAGAGCAGCCCAGAGCTGCTTTGCATCTTTAGCATCATGAAACTTCAGTAGATGTCCATCAGGTATAGCAGATAAGAGTATGTTAAGAGCCTTCTCTTGATTCCTTATGGTAGCTGCTGGTAAGACCGGTTTGGGTGGTTTAGGTTATCCAGCAATCTCCACAGGTTCTGGAACTACTTCATTGCCATTGACAATTACATTCCATAGTGCATGGTCTGTAATAGCAATGTACTGCCTCATCTTCATACACCATAGGTCATATTCTCCCTTCTTGATGATTGGAATTCTGAGTGAGGTGATTGATGGTGGTGGAACAGCTTCAGTCGACATCTTTAGGTTTTGTTGTAGTAGGGTTTTAGGGTTTCTTCTTAGTCAGAGTTTCCACACAAGCTCTGATACCACTTGTTGGATCGATGTACTCTAACCAAACTAACTTAAATAGCTTGTTAAGGTTTAATAACCTTGGATAAATCCTAAGTTATTAACAATGAAACACTGAGTAATCTCTATTAAGTATGCGGAATTTACTTAACAAAGCTAAGTAGAATTATAACTTTAACTTTCAACAACTTTATTAATAACTCTAAATCTGCTTATTATGCAGACCTTTTAACAACTCTAAAACACTAACTATCAACTTGTAAATCGTACTCTAAGAACTCTAATGATACGTCTCTCTCTAATGCCAATCTAGGGGTCCTTTTATAGGCTCAAGGATAACCCTAGTCGGTTTACAATTTGTATCCTTGTACGACAAGTAATCTAATAAAGAATATTCTAGAATTACAAGACTTTCTATAAACGAATATAACAGTTCTTTTAGCCTTGCAGTACTTTGACTTCGACAGCAGTACTTTGACTTCCTCTTTAGCAGTACTTTGACTCTTTGACTTTTTCCAGTACTTTGTCATTCTTCAGTACTTTCATATCCCAACAAAGCGTCTTAACCATATTCAATACATCAAGCAGGTAATATGTGGTATTGAATATACCCTTGATCCTGATCATACCCTTGATTAACAAGTATAAGAAATATATATGAACAAATTTTTTTAGGTCCTAACTATGAGCTTTACCTTACTATTAAAAACAACATGCAAAATTTGATCAACTTATCTCAATAAACAGATGCCCTTTTTATCATTTACAACAATAAAATAAGGTTCAAATGTTATTATTTCTATACATATTTGCTACAAATAAACAAAAAATTATTTAAAGTAATCCAGAAATAACTACACACCAACAAAAGTAAGAGATTCGAAACACAAGACAGCATAACATTCAGTTTACCCACCCTTAAATTTGCTAAATATGTAATAGGTTGTCTTAGGTGCCATGGACTATTTGTGTAGATTATCTTAAACCATACTAATAAAAAATGTTACAACACAAACTTTTAACCCTTATTATTATAGATAGTACGATCTTAAGTAACTTATAAAACTTTAAACATACAAATTACCTAAGTTAAAGAAGTTTTTTTGTGATATCTACTTTACTAACAATAAGACATGCAACCTTTGATCAAAGTGTATCGCAAAACCATAATAACTAACAAAGTTATAACAAAAAATTTTTAGCCCTATTCTAACATATAATGTGATCTTAATTTACTTAACAACCTTAATACATACAAACTACCTAAGTTAAAGCATATTTGATGTCACATCTTCCTTACTAACAACAAAAAATGAAACATTTGATCAAAGTATATTGGAAAACCATACTAATCAACAAAGTTATAACACAAACTTTTAAGCCTTATTCTAACCGATAATTTGATCTTAAGTAACTTAACAGCCTTAAAACATACAAATTACCTAAGTTCAACCATATTGTTAGTTTACAGAATACCTTACTAACAACAACACATGCAATCTTTGATCAGATTATATGGGAAGAAACCTTTGTTTTGATCATTTATCACATAAAATTAAAGATCGATTCAAAATAATGCTTACCTAAACAAATATTTACAAGGACCATATTTCATTGACCAACTATTTAACAATCAAATCTTACATTATTTATAAACGAAAACCAAAATCTTACAATATAAACTTAGATCTCCAACTACTTGATGAATGTAAGATGAATGATGAACTAACAACAAGTGTTGAAGAATGATTACCTTTCTGCTTTGCTTGCTTCAGATGTTAAGAATGCACGTCTCGGGGTATGGAAGGAACCAATAAAATAGATTGTGTAGGTCCAACATCATGCGTATATAGTGTGCACATTTTATTTACATAATATTGTTTAACTTTTAATATTTTGTGTACAAAAAAAAATATATGTACACTATTAATTATAGCATTTTATTCTTTGTTATCATCATATTTATTTGGTCACATATCATCCAAAATTATAGGAATTGATATAGCCTTTGACTTGCATGAAATTAGGAAACTTAATATTTTAAATTAATTATACTTTATATATGTTACATTGATTTGAAAAATATGTAACTTTTTATATATACAAAAACGTTTTTGTTGATCAAAAACATCTCCACAAACCAAGTTGTATTCACCGTGACCCCGTCGGTACCTGAAGGTATGTTATTGCTTATTCATAATCATATGTATTTGTTTTATTTTCGAAGATTACAAAAAATACATCTAATATAGAGATTTTTGATCTTTTATTCTAAAAGTTTGTTTGTTTGTTTGTTTGTTTGTTTTTTTTTTAATTTTCCAAGCAAATCCACATACGAATAACAACAAGAGGAAAGCTAAAGCAATTCCAAATTTGTTATCAAGTCCTCAAAGACATTAACATATTTCAGTAAATGATGCACCTTTAGTTGATTTTTTAATTAGAAAGGTTGGAAGAAAGGCTTCTACACCTGCTCTCGCGGAAGGTTTGTGACTCGATTAATGTCTACAATACAAATATACATTAAAAATGTAGATTGTTTTTGCTATAACTACTTTAAATATATTTATACTTATTCTATTTTCAAGTTTGCGTAATGAGTTACTTAATTCTAAAAAACCTGTTGGAAGACCGTCTACAAGACAGGCGTGTAGAGAGATTAATAAAAGTACGTTTCATAGTGTTGTGGTTAATTATATTATGTGTGTATACAGTTTATATCGATTTTATTTGCATTAGGTAAGCCACTTTACCATGTTACTCTTCATGTCTCATTAACTCAAAATTATTCAAACATACATTCATTTAGGTTTTTGTGCTATAGGTAGTGAATCCCATATATCGATAACGGATGCGCCTTCAGTGGATTTGTCCATAAAAAGGGTTGGAAGAAAGGCTTCAAGACCTCCACTTACGGAAATATCAAAAAGTTCGTTTCTACCTTAATATCTACAGCAACAACCTAATTATTATTAATTTATTTATTTATATAGTTGCCTATATCAACTAACAATATATTTACGCTCATTTTATTTTCAGTTACGCATAATCAGATATTGAATACCAAAACATCTGCTGGAAGACCTTGTATAAGACAAACGTATGAAACAAATGAAACAAGCACAAAAGGTATTGATCCTAGTTTGAACATTTCATCATAAAGGTTTTTAGAACAAATGTTAATGTATACAAATTTATAAAAATTAATGTTATACTTACTCACAAATAAATGTTATGTATTAGGAAATAGGACTCCTACACCTTATCTCCTGAGTCGATTCAAGATACTAAAGTCCTTTTAACCTAGGGGACGGCCACGTAAAAGCAACATTTCAGCACGTAATTCACTATGTTAACAAATGTATCAAATTTATATTTTGGCTACATGAAATTTAAAATTGTGTTTTCCTCATTAGATACCCCACTTAACGATGTTATGCCTGTTGGTTCATTAATTTCAAATACTACAACAAGTAATGTCTCGGTTCTTGGTAGTGGTAATACTGAACCAACATCAAAAGGTATTTATCTTTTCATCATAAACAATGTACGCACGCCACACAATTCCAAAAAAGGATACGTTCCATATATACTTATCATAAATTTTATTGATTTATACGTACATTCATACGAAACAACAATGGTTCAAGGTTTCGCAACCACACGCCGGTCAAATTCAATTTAGGTACATAGTTATATTATTAAGTCATCATTTATCCCTCAATGGATTTATATACATTACATCTAAGTAATAAGTTTGAATACAATTACACTGTCGTAATATAATGTGTCATAGGTTCCACATCTTCTAAACCCGATACACTATCCAATGGCCAATCTTCTTTACTTACATCTGACCGTCATAAGCTTAAAGGCAAAATGGTTACTAGGAAATCTGCAAGGCGTATTAACTTCAACCACGCGGATCCTGCAATGAATAATACTGGACATAGACATGCATTTGTTGGAATCTCGAAAGGTAAAAAATAAAAAAGCAGCACTAAGCAAAACAGTATTCATTCGTATCTGTTAAAGCATGTGATTTGGGTATTAAATATATGAAAGCACTAATATGTCATCCATATATTACCATATATCAGATTATACTGATCATGATGATCCAAGATTTGCATGCGAACCTTGTGGTGCAATGCTCTGACATGCTGAGACAATACGAGGAGCATCCATTGGAAGTTCCAAGTTATCTTCACCGTGTTGTGGTAGAGGTAAGGTTAAGTTGGGCACTAAACTTTTCGAGCCACCTAAACTGCTCAAAGACCTTATTAAGAATTAACACCCTAAGGGCGCGTTAGTCATAGATAATATCAGGTGGTATAATTCAATGTTTGCATTCAATTCCAGGGGTGATCAACAAGACCATTCTGTTAATGTCGAACGTGGTCCGTATTGCTATCGCATACATGGTGAGAATTACCATTTAGCAGGCAGTCTATTGCCAAAAGCTAGAACGCCACCTAAATTTTCTCAGCTTTATATTGTTGGTACTGAAAATGAGATACGACATAGAATGAACGTTGTCAGGTTTAATTCTTTATACAACTACATTATTTTTTTTACATTATCACAAAAGAATATATATTCTTATTATCTGTATTTACTTCCTAACTACTGCAAGTTTATCTTACAACAATGAACAACTGACGTCTTAAAAAAAATGAGTTAGACTTCTAGCTCACGAAGGAGATACGCGACATGCTCGATTCAATTAATACATTAGTTCTGGATTTTCGCATGGCTGGTGAACGTATGAGGTTTTCTGATGATAATAATTTTTGTCTTAACTTATTGGTACAAGGGAGCGAGATGGTAGATAATATAATCCGCCTACTGCATCCGAAGTTGCTGCTTTAATTGTAGGAGATTTTAACGAAACCAAAAACAAAAGGGACATTAGTCTCCATCAACAAGATGGCGATCTACAGAGAATCAGTTAATTGCATCCCTCCTGTCTCGCGTTGCAATACCCTTTGTTTTTCCCTTATGTCGAGGATGGTTATCGTACAAATATATTTCATGAAGGCGTAATTGATTACGATGAAACAAACAAAGGAACACGCGTTACAATGAGAGAGTGGTTTGCATATCGTGTACAAGAAAGGCAAAACAAATTCTCCATGATGCTAAACGGAAGAAGGCTATTTCAACAATTTTTGGTAGATGGATACACAATGGTTGAATTAGAAAGAATGTCTTTTAATCGTAAGCAGCAGAAGGAGCTTAGAATTGAAACTTATTCTAAGCTGGCAGCGGATGTAGAGTCTGGAGTACAACCATGTGGCAAAAAGGTCGTGTTGTCGTCATCATTTACTGGAATTCCAAAGTATATGATGCAGAACTATTTAGATACCATGACAATTTGCAAGTTTTATGGTTATTCGGACTTATTCATAACCTTTCATGTAACCCAAATTGGCTTGAGATTTCACGTTTTATGGCTGAGAGAGGAATGAAATATGAGGACCGACCAGATGTAATTACACGAGTTTTTAAAATTAAGCTTGATAGCCTTATGAAGGATTTAAAGGATGAACGTACATTGGGATGCGTCAAAGGAGGTAATATCACTTAGAATCCTTTTGCAGTTTTGATAAAGAATCATTTAACTGAAATCGTTACCTTATTGCTTAACTGTATTATTTGTCTTTGAATTTTACAGTTGTTTACACCATCGAGTTTCAAAAAAGAGGCCTTCCTCATTTTCACATATTGCTATGGCTTGAAACTAAAGATAAGATAACCAAAACAACAAATATTGATAAGTATATATCAGCTGAAATACCGAATAAGGACGAGGACCCTGAATTGTATCAAATTGTTACAGATCACATGATGCACGGGCCATGTGGTCATGATAATCCAAGCTGTCCATGCACGGTTGATTTCAAATGTACCAAGAACTTTCCAAAACAATTTAAGGAAACGACAATAATTGATGACAATGGTTATGGAATTTATAGGAAGAGGAATGATGGCAATACTATAAAGAAAAATGGGACAGATTTGTATAACGGTTTCGTAGTTCCTTACAACCCCGTTTTGCTTAGGCGATATCAGTCACATATAAACGTTGAATGGTGCAACCAGGTTGGATCTATTAAGTATTTATTCAAATATATAAATAAGGGACCGAATAGGGTTACTGTTGGTGTAGATGGCAAAGAGGTCGACGAGATTAAGGATTTCTATGATTGTAGATATCTTTCTGCTTGTGAAGCATCTTGGCGTATACATTATAGGACTCCAAGCGTTGAACGTTTGCCATTTCATTTGAGGGATGAACAGTCCATCGTATTTGATGCAACAGAAAGCATTGATTACACTCTTGAAAAGTCATTTGTAAACGAGACTAAACTTCTACACTGGATGGAACTAATCAAGAGTGATACATTTGCGCAGAAATTACTTTATGTTGAGATCCCTAAATTTTATGTTTGGAATTCTGACACAAGAATTTGGACACCCTGACAAAAGAATTTGGACACCGAGACAAAGAGGTTTTAGTTTAGGGCGTATTCAGTACATTCCTCCCTCTTGGGGAGAGCTTTTTTACTTACATGTATTGCTAAAAGAGGTTAGAGGTGCGCAGAAATGGGAAGACCTCAGAGAATATGACGATGTTGTGTATCCTACATATAGAGAAGCGTGCTATGCGCGTGGAATTTTGCATAATGATAAGGACTTTTGCATTTCAACTAAAAACTTTTAAAACCGTGACAATTAGACTTAATGGGATCCTCATCTACATAGCTCTTTAATGAATTGGTAAGCATGTTACTGTAGGGATGAACTTTAAAGTTGTCCATAGCAACTCTGCATGATGATTCTGAGTAGGTGAAGTTCTCAAAATCGACCCTGAGATTGTTCTTTCCAATTGATTTTGAAATCAGTTGGGAAGATATCTTCCATTGTGAGTTCGTTTGGTGCGTTGACATTTTCCATGATGACGTCGATTTCGTGATCTGAAAGGTATTGAGACAAAAGAACCAACATGTCGAAAGACATTATGTTAGTCAAAAGTTGATTTTATTGTCTAATTATTGAAGCTGTTATGGTTATGAATGTTACGAGTCCAAAGTCACATATTGTCCAATAGTCCAAAGTTGACGTGATAAGATACGTGAGTATGTTAATTTTGAATGTTAAAGTCCAAAGTTTACTTAATCACACAACATTTTAACTTTTGTAGCTTATTAGTGACATTTTGGTTTTGTGACATTATGAGTAACTTATTACAAGTTTGTACGCGTAACATTTCAAAAATTAAGTTACAATCTGGCTTAGGCGTAAGTAGGTAAGCTTATGCGTAAACAAGGAACCATAAGCGTAGACTTAAGCTTATGCGTAGGAGGTAACCTTAGGCGTAAGAAGAGGCTTACGCGTAGGATAGAACTCTTAGCATAAGGCTTACGCGTAGGCTTAGGTTAAGGACTTAAGCGTAAGGTTTACTCGTAAGAGTAGCCCTTAGGCGTAGAAGTCCAAGTTTACGCATATCCTTCACAGGATACGCGTAGTCCATTGTAGTCCCTTACGCATAAATGTTACGCGTAAGATTGCTCTTATGCGTAACATCTATGCATAAGTGATCCTTAAGCGTAGTTGTCCAAGTAACCTTGATTCTCAATCTGGTATGCGTAGAAGTCTGAAATAGTTTAATCATAACACTCATATTAACATGTTTTCAATCACTTTCAAAATCACATGGTATCACAAGTATAGAACAGTTACGCGTAAGACAAGTTTTAGGCGTAAACAAAAACCCTAATTACAAATCCTACATGTAAGAGTTTCAACCATGGGAAATCATCCAAACGCTTTCAGTGTTTTCTTAGATGCAATAGGAGATCATTTCAACAAGTTTTAACATTAAACTCACTCAGAATCAAAAGTACCCAATTTTTACGCATACTTAAACCCTAAACCTTGATTCTCAAGTCTGGTTGTTTCTAGGCATGATACAATGGTGAATTCAATCAATTATACATGTAACAAACATATCCCAAGCATCTAATTATCCTGAAACACTGACAAGTGAAAACGCCCAAATTCTAATATGAACCCTAAAATTCAAAAGTGTTTAAAAACATTTTCAGGGTTGAAATTTTTGATGAAAATGTTTACAAAACTTGAATTTAATCACGTTGACACTATCCATTTCATCATAAGCACACCATAATGATTTCTTGTTCATACGCGTATGCGTAGAACACTAAATCACTCATAGATCAAAATCTAACCGTTGGTTTTTAGTAAGATTCAAAACCTATGTTAGTAATCACACAAAGAAACGATTTACACTTACAAATTTCAAGTTTGAAGCACGGATTTTACTTTGAATCTTAGGCGTGGATATGTTGGTTGAAAAAATTAAATGTGTGTAATAAATGAGTAAGTTAAGTTAGGTGAAAGGTTTTGTTAAAATAAGTTTTCAATTTTGACACATTTGGCCCTTCCACCTCAACTATTTTCAACAAAGACCCATAACTTCCACTTTGGTTTAGCAAAACGTGATTGTTTGGAAAGAAAATTGACGAAACTCCCCCTCGACTTTAGAAATAGCGAAATTTTTACAAATTTGAGTCCGAGGAGAGTATTAAACAAGAAACGCATCCACCGCTTTTGAAGAAACAACATCATTAGGTAACATGCAAGTACAAGGTTTTATGAGACTGAAAAATTATTTACATTCTCCCCCTCAACACTTGTTCGGGAAAAATAATGAAAGTTTTGATAGAACAAAGTGTTATCGGAAGATTTGTACTTGCAATGTTGGAAAGAATTTAGAATGAAGAATATTTTTCCATTTTATCAGATTTTATATTTTTCTATTTTTGTTTTTGAAAAGTTTATTTACAAAAGAGGTTTTGGTGTTTGACTGGTTTCAAGATTGTGCTAAAAGTTCATCCAGTTCCTCTGGAGTCAAACACCTCATGCCAATCCGGTGGATCAAATCAGTAAACCTAGCAGGAGCCAAGGCTTTGGAGAGAAGATCCGCCAGTTGGTGTTCAGTACCCACAAAATATAATTCAACGGTACCCTTTTCCATATGCTCTTTGATGAAATGATATCGAAGATCGATGGCTTGGACTTCGAATGTTGAACGGTGTTGCACGAGATCGCAATAGCACTTCGATTGTCACAGTACACCGGGATTCTGTCAAACATGTAACCATAATCTTTGAGTTGTGTTCTCATCCAAATGACTTGAGCACAACACGCCGACATGGCTACATATTCTGCTTCTGTTGAGGACAGCGACTTACAATCTTGCTTTTTCGATTGCCATGACACCAATTTATCAGCAAGGAATTGCAAACCACCTAAAGTACTTTTTCGAGAATCTAAGCATCCTGCATGATCAGCGTATGAAAAAGCTATTAGTTCAAAACCAGAATCCTTCAGATACCAGATCCCCAAGTTAATGTTTTCCTTGACGTATCGGAGGATTCTTTTAGCCTCAGTGAGGTGACGTTCAGTTGGTCTTGACTGATAACGGGAGCAAAGATATACAGAAAATACAATGTCAGGTCTACTGGCTGTTAGATACATGAGAGACCCAATAATACTTCGGTATTTGGTAGGGTCAACCAATTTCCCATGCAAATCAGCATCCAGTTTGTTGGTATGTGCCATTGGTGTGGCATAGGTATCACAGCTTTGCATTCCATGTTTGTTTAAAATTTCAAGAGCATATTTGGACTGACTAAAGAAAATACCACGTGGTGATTGATGAACTTGAAGTCCTAAGAAGAACGTAAGTTCACCCATCATTAACATTTCAAAATGTATTTTCATAAGTTTTGAAAAAGCGTTTGAATACTTTTTATGGGTTGACCCAAAAATGATGTCATCCACACAAATTTGAACGATTAAAATGTGTGCCCTGTGATATTGTATAAACAGTGTTGGGTCGACCGATCCTTTGAAAAAATTATGGGAAAGAAGAAAGGATGATAACTCATCATACCACGCCCGAGGGGCTTGTTTGAGACCATAGAGAGCCTTGTTCAGTTTGTAGACGTGATTAGGGAACTCTAGATCAACAAATCCTTTTGGCTGACTAACATATACGATTTCCTTCAAATTACCATTTAGAAAAGCGGTTTTGACATCCTTCTGATAGACCATGATGTTCATGTGAGCCGCGAATGCCAGAAAAATTCGTACAGGCTCAAGTCTAGCAACCGGTGCGAATGATTCTTCAAAGTCAATCCCTTCTTCCTGTCTATAACCCTTAGCCACCAGACGTGACTTATTTCTGATAACCGTACCTTCAGCATCTAACTTGTTTTTCTAAATCCATTTTAGACCAATAACATAGACCCCTGTTGTTTTTTCAACCAATTCCCATACTTCAAGACGTTTAAACTGATTCAGTTCTTCTTGCATGGATTCAATCCAGTTGTCATAAGTCATTGCTTCTTTAATGTTTTTGGGTTCAGATTGACAAACGGTAAGTGCATAAATGCAATGTTCACCGTCAGTCTGAAGGCGTTGTCTAGTTACGATTGGTTGATTCGGGTTTCAATAATGTTGACAAGATGATGGTCTTAAGTCAAACGATGTGTGGAGGGTTATGTTGATATATATTATGCAGATTAGGTGGATTCAAATGGCTTGTAGATGATTCCGCAACATCTGAAGTTGCAGTTTCATTAGCGAAAGGGTTAAAGAACGCATTTGGATCATAATCTGCGGGTGTAGGTACATCATGACTCAGAAGATCATCAGCTGGTTCAGCGTCATTGGATGCGTTTTGTTCAGCTATTGTTGTAGAATCAATTGGAGGTGCGTCAGCAACAGTTTTTGTTGTTTCAGGTGTATCAGGGATTGGATTATTATCAGGTTGAGCAGCGGAAACATTTGATACATCTGGAGCACGTTGATCAATATCATCACTAAACAGAGGATCAAATAGCTGTTCCATTTGACGACGAGTAAGCTGTAAGCTTGGTTCAGCTGATGATGGGGTTTGGGGGAAGTTAAAACGGTTATATCCGGGTTCCAAGCTGTTTTTCTCAGAAGCCATTTCAGTAAGCTCATCAAAATTAGCATGAATCGTTTCCATAATCTCCCTTGTACGACGATTCCAGATTCGGTATCCCTTTGAGTTTTCACAGTATCCAACGAAGACTCCAATGTCAGCTTTAGCCTTGAGCTTTCCAAAGTCATCACGATCTTTATTCGGGTAACAGAGAGCACCAAATACATGAAAGTGTTAGAGATTCGGTTTGCAGTTATGGATAAGCTCATAAGGTGTTTTGTTGTAGCGTTTGGTTATCATAGAACAGTTTTGAGTGTAGCATGCAGTTGACACGGCTTTTGTCCACAAGTAATCTAGAAGTTTTGCATTAATTAACATCGTTCTTGCGGCTTCCACTAACGTACGGTTTCATCTTTCAACAACTCCATTTTGTTCTGGTGTCCGTGCAATGGATGTTTGATGCTCTATTCCCACTTTCTCTTAGTATTCACGAAGAGTTTGATTCACAAATTCAGTTCCTCTGTCTGTTCTGATTTGTCTAACTGTGTTCCGGAATTGAACCTGAATTTTCGTGAGAAAGGTGATGATCATTTGTGGAGCTTGATCTTTACTTCGAAGAAAATAAACCCAAGTCCATCTTGAGTAGTCATAAAAAATTACTAGAATGTAGTGTTTGCCATTAAACGTCTGCACACGCATCGGGCCACACAAATCCATGTGAAGAAGATGAAGCACATGCTGAGAGTTGTGTTCCACCTTTGAAGGAAAATGAGCACGAGTGTTTTTCCCTTGTTCACAAGCTGAGCATAGATGAGCTTTAGAATACCGAAATCTTGGAAGACCTTCAACTAGTTTGTATCTAGCAAGATTGGTTATGGTTTGAAAGTTCAAGTGTGAAAGTTGACGATGCCATAGCCAAGATTTTGTTGATGTTGCCTTAGAAAGTAGAAAAATGGGAGATGAAGCAATCATGTCTTGCATTGAGATTGTGTAAAGGCTTGATGTGCGGGTTCCAGACATGAGATCGTTTCCTTGTAGATCATGAATGAAACAAGTTTTTTCCCTAAAAGTAACTTCCAAATCACCATCACAAAATTGACCGACTGGAAAGAGATTGTGACCGAGACCTTCCACATAATAAACTCTGTGAATTTCGATGTTCCCATTGATGTAATCTTCGTAGCCCATGATAGCTGCGAAGTGATCATTCCCGAACCTGACAGTACCGATGAACTTTGAAACAAAGTTTGATAACAGTTTTAGATTGCCTGTCATGTTCCGGGAACATCCGCTATCAACAATCCAAAGGATGATCTGTATCACCTGCATTACACACAGACGACACAGGTGGAATAGAAGTAGAGGTGGAACCCGAATAGTTAGAGGGTTCCGTTACAGTTACTGTTGAAACACACATGTTAACGATTTTAGGAATCCATTTAAATCCGGGTATATTTTGTAACCATCTCTGCCAAGTCCAACTAGTTCGTGCTTTGGTCTTAGTGAATGCACTAGGTGATATTTTCTTCCTAGGAGGTGAAGTGGGTTCTATGGGTACATCAATTATCGTAGCAGAAACACTAGAGGGCGGTTTACCTAGCACAGACTTAGAAGTATTAGTGGGCCTAGAGGTATTCCGTTTTCTCTTGTTCCGCTTACGAGATAAGATAGATTTAGCAACACATTTATTATGACAACCAAAAAATATGCTTTTACGACAACCAACACAAGATGCGTCAAACATAACATTCAAAGTACTTAAAGGTGCAACATTCGTTACATCACTTTGGCTATTACATTTGTCTAACGCAATGTCTAAAGTGGGTGCAACATGAGTTTTATTCAAAGTCCTAAGGTGTTCTTCTACTTCAGAGGTCTTTATTGTTCTTCTCTTACGTTGCAACTTCCTATTCTTCCTGGTTTTGCTCTTAAGCTGTGAAGTGCTAACGTTGGGAAAAGAGGCAACTATTCCTGTATCAGTGGAAGGAAGCACATTAGTATCTTGTGGTTTGTCATTAGGCGTTCTAGTGTCAATTTTAAACATTTCAGGTGCAAGAACATTTGTGTTACTAGACTTATCTTGTTCATACTTCCCTAACTTTGCTTTTAACTCAAAAATAGTGTGCAGCAATTCTTGATTTTCAAAGCGAACGTTTCCACTAACGTTTAAGACTTCTTTAGTGTATGCAAGATGATTATCAAGTTCTTGTTAAGCCTTAGCACGAGTGTTTTTGAGCAAATCAAATATGACACCATATTCAGTTTTGACTTTGGCAATTTCTTGTTCATATTTTAAAATTTGACATTTTAAAGACACGTTGTCATCATCCAGTTGTTCAAGTTTTGGATCGAAAGATTTTTCACGCAACTGGTTGATTTTGTTTTGCAAAGCAAGTTCTCAATTTTTACAATCTTTTTGACACCATTGAAGACGACGTTTTGCATTCGAAAGTTCATTTAACAAACGCTCATTTTCAATTTTCAAAGACTCGATTTGCTGCACATTATCGATATTCTCAACATTATCAACAGAGTCAACAGAATCAACAGCAATATAGTCAAATGCATATGCAACCGTATGTAAGAACACCACATTGATGGTATCAGCACAGATAACATCTTTCAAGAGTCGATCAACATGATTTCTTAACATTTTCTTTTTACGTTTTGTATTTGAAATTGATGTTTCTGTTTTCTCGAAAACTATTTTCATAAGCCCAATCTCTTTCTGAAGATCCCGTTTTCAATAAAGTGCATACATTTTCAAATTTCGAACATGGGGTAAAAGTCTTTTCAAAAAAATATCTCTTTGATTTTTCGCATGTGGCGATTGAAAATGTTCAGCTTTTATTTCAGAATTAACTTCAATTTCACGTTCCAAAAGTTTGATGTCAGACATGAATGTATCAAAATATTTAAGAATTTGACATCGTTCGGGTAATGATTTTACTTCACTGAGAGAAGGTAAAGGACCATTAATTTGTGCAACATTGTGTCGGGGACCATCATTAGAAGAAGACTCAGGAAGTGGTGTGATAACCCAAGGTATGTTAGTATGATCTTGTTGTTTTACAAACGGTATGATTTTTGAGTAATCGAATGGTTTGTTATATTCAACATTTTCCATTTTTAATCGACTCTCAGCATCAGCATCTGTTTCCTCATCACGATTATATTCAACAACACTTATAATTGAGTCATCAATTCTATGTTCTGCACTGTAGACTTGAGAATTTGGTTTGAATGCTCTATGTGAAAAACTTGGTTTGTAATCAGCAAGAATTGGTCCATATCCATCTGGATTTGGTTTAAAAGTAAAATTTTGTATTGTTGTGATTGACTCACCATGTTTGTAAATAACATTTCGAAACTCTTTGATTTTGTTTGTTAAGTCGACAATTTCATCAAGATACTGATCTATTTGTTTCCTCGAATGCTTTTTGTATTCACAAAATTGTTTTTGACAAGTTAACAACTCAGACTTGGCTTTTTGATTTTCCAAAGTGAGAGCGTTAAGTTGTTGTTTATGATCAAATTTTAGTTGTTCTATTTGAGAAAGCAATGCATTCTTGGATTCAACTAGATCACATATCTGTTTTTCCAAAGATTTTTCATTTTGGTAAGATTTAGCAAATGCGACTTCAAAACCTTTTTCACGTTTCTCTTTAGTTTCAAAAATGTAGAGTTGGAACTTATAGCATTCATTATCCTTAGTCAACAGTGCAATTTTATCTTGCAGTTTCTTATTGATGTCATTGCACTTTTCCAGTTGAGATTGGGTGGTCTAAAATAAGTTGGTCATGAGCTCAAGATCTGGATTAGACAAAGGTTCATCTTGTTCAACGTGAGTCTCAACATGATCATTATTTAGATCCTCAAATATGACCACGGAGTCAACTTGATTATCAATATTAACCATAAGGTCATCTTGATCGTCAAATATGACTACGGGATCCATTTGATTATCGTCGGAATGAGATGTAGAAGTTCATGCTGAACACTCCGAGCCTCGTCGGATGCAGATGTTGGCAGAGATATCAGATCATTAATGAGTATATTTGGATCCGGTACCTGAGACAAGCCATCAGTGTCATACACTGGGCCTGTGTCACTCATGTGGTGCTCTTGCATGTTTTCCATTAACATCATAGCTGCATTAGCTTGCAAGTCCTCCATGTCATCATTAGAATCTGCATCAGCCATGAAGCTCTGTTCTTTGTTGGTAAGTGTTCCACCAGCTTCATCCTTGAGAGCCAAGATTAAAGCCTCTTTATGATAAACGCTGCCTCTTGTTCTTGGCTTTGGGCATGCATTAGCCAGATGACCCTTCTCATTGTAGTTGTAGCATCGGAGACCATTAACCCCAGTCTGAACATTTCCCTGATCAACCACTTGAACCCGTTGTTGTGGAGCACCCATGTTATTCCTTCCATTAACATTAAACCCTTGACCACTACTCATCTGACGACCATTTCCACAATTCTGAACCTCAACTCTTCCATTGTTAACAACAACTTGATTTCTTGTGTTTGATGAGGTGTGAATGCGGTTATTGGATTTGTTAGCAAATCGACCGAAGGCTATTGCAATCATTACAAATCCTTGATTCAATGTATCGAAGGCTTCTGCATCCTCATTTGATTCACTGTAGAGTGCTTGATCATTGTTGTTGCTGTATGGAACCAATTGAGTTTCTTGTGATTGTTGCTGTGATGGATCATATGGTGTAATCTGAGTACTTGGTTGTGGAGGATTTTTGAAGACAGTTGGCAAGTTCAGAAATTGAGGATAACATGCTTGAGTGTACAAAGAAAGAGTTTGATTATCTGGGAGTGATGGAGAAGCAGGGACTCCATGGATGATTCTGTCTTTGTCTACTTCCTTTTGATGGTGCTTCAAATAGTCATACAACAATCCGTAAGTAGCTTGATGAAGATTCTTCGCTTGACGGATGAATGTAACATACTTCTCCCAATCAGGACCAAGGCAGCTCAGGAACTTTGTGTTGATTGCAATCCTTGGCATAATGATATTATGTTTATCCAAGTCATTGATGATGTCTGAAAACCGATGATAGTATGACTCTAATGACTCTCCTGGTTCAATCATGAAGTTTTCATATGCTAAGTAGATTTTGGATTCCATGTCTTCTTGATTGAGTTCAGTGCCTTCCATTAGAAGATGAATGTGCTCTCACATTGCTTTAGCGGTCTTCTGAGCATCAACATACGAAGTATCGGATTGGGTAAAACCAAAAGGATATATTGCATTGCAAGTTCATCAGCTTCTAAGTGAAGAAGTTGGTTAGTAGTAAGTTGATCAAGGCCGACAATGTTGGTAGCATCATCTCTTGGTGGAGTAGCATTCGGATCTCCAAATATAGTGAAAGTAGGCATCTGAAAAGGACCTTCAAGTATGACCTTCTTCAAAAACTTACCATGTGGTTTCTTGAGATAACAAAACCTAAAAAACCTTATCACCCATTGATCGTAGTTTACGGGAGTGAGCATTGGAGGTCTATCAAGGGATCCAGCTTCATGAATGGATTGTTGGCTACTTAAAGCTTCACACATCTTTGCAAACCAAGAAGGTTCCTTCTGTGTTGTGACATTCATAGCATACTTAGCGGGAAACTGATATTGAAAGTAGTTACAATGTTGAACTTGTTGATGAGGGTTGGTTTTTAAACTAGTTTTTATACGAGGGTTTCAACCTACGCATAACTGTTTTAAGAGCTTTGGATCATCAAGTTTCACACTTTTGTGTCTTTTGGTGTTATTGAAGCTATTTCATCACACAAAAACTGGTTTAGAAACATATTTGGGCATTATCATTTTTACGAGTAATCCTACGCGTAGCAAAACCCTAAAACTACGCGTAAGGATTTCCTTGGTTTGATCTTCGTTTTCGTGGTTTACTCCGTGTTTTCTTGCTTGGATAAGCCTGAAAATACGTCGACTTTGGATATCTTTTGCACTGTGAAGTGTAAAAGATCACTTGGGATAAAACCCTAAAATTACGCATAAGCATAAAGCTTACGCGTAGAAATCCTACGCATAAGATTCATCTTACGCCTAAGCCTAGTCTTACGCATAAGATAATCCTACGCCTAACTTTCTACGCCTAACTTTGTGTCTACGCATAACTTTAGCGTCTTTTCCCTACTTACGTGTAAGTTAAATCTACGCGTAACTCTTCCTTGTTATGCGTAACTTTGGTGTTTTTACGCTTAAGTGCTACTTGGTTATTGTGATTTCTACGCCTAAGGCCTCTGCTCAACGAAGGTCTCCTCCTCGTTCTTCTACCGATAAACCTCATGATTCTGAGACACCACCCCAGACTCAAAAAACTGGTGATTACTTTGAGTATACGGGTGGTGACGATGAAGAACACCATGAGCCCCTACAACAACCCACCTCTCCCAAACAAGTAAAGAAACCAGAACCCTCATCTAGGCCTAAGAAACATAAGAAAAAGGCGCCCAAGGCAGACGTCCTATCATGGCTAGATGAAGACACCACAGAGGAATTTGAATGGTTTTCTACACTTGTCAATTCCACTCATACCCTGAAGAAGGTCAAGATCTGGTAGACGGTAATACTTTGGAGCATGCTAAGATTATGCAAGAAAAGTTCCATGTGAAGAAGATGACGAAATCCGAGTTGAGGCGAATCAAGAATGAAGCTTTTCAACTGTGGAAAGATAGCTCAGAAAGTGCCATCGAGGTCGAATATCACCTTGAAAACATTGCTCGAGCTATGTCTAATAACATGGATTGGCTCAACCCAGAAGCAAACATCGACTTCACCAAACAGGAAAACCCTCCATACTACACCGACTGGTCAAAACCTCTACCAACAATTGGCCAATCAGATGAACCAAGGATTCCATTCCGATATTTCTTCAACAGAGACTTGGATTTTCTTCTACATGGTGGCGATGGTTCAAGGAAATACGCTACATCGTTGACACTTCCATTCCCAGCAGCTATATACTCGAACTGCATAGCCATCGAGGAACGTGCCAATCACTTGTTCTCCAACAACGTGGAAGCCTACGACCGAGATGCACTGTACGGGATTCATCATTGGCCGGAACGCCAAAGAATCTACTACAGAAGCTGCCAGGTTCAGAAGTCTCAACATGTAGTATTCAGTTCTAAAAGTATCGTTGCCATCAAACACGTCGATCTTTCATCTAAGTGGGACTACACCTTCCTAAAGAATATCGTGGTCAAACGACAAGATGAAAGAGATTATGCATTTTCTGAAGCTGACTTTGAGAATTTGTCTATCAACGACATCGAAGACATGTACCTTTCCAAAGTACAGGGTCGTATGAGACAATTCTCCACTGCTGTACAACGTGAATTCATCAAGTCAGTGCTCATCTTCATCAGACGCATAGTTATCCAAGAACGTGTAGAAGATCTCCAGCTGGCAGTTGAATCTTATCAGACCCGTGTCAACTTCACTCCACCGCAGCTTCATCTACCCGACATCAACCAGCTTCCACAATATACGCTCATCAGCAAACCTTTTGGCGTCGTTTACCGCAGTGAACTTAAAATAAATTGCTTGATGGCGTGCAGAGATCTTCATAAGTTTGGAGATCACACTTTGAAGATGGTTAGGGACGGATTGGCTTACCGGTTGAAGGATATACACCAAAAGATCGGGTCTCCTAGGCGATGGAATTCTCAGGATCGAAGGGACGTGAAGAGGATCATCACCATGATTGATGAACGGTTGTATAGAAGGGATCAGTTCAGAAGACTGGAAAGCTATGTTTGTGGTCGACCCAAGAGAAACATCATCGGCTTTCAACGCCCGACTCACACTCCTGGCGACATCTCTGGACTACCTGGTACCCCTTGAACTGCTTCTTTCATTATAAATTTGGATGTATGATCTAATTATGTCTATGGCTTGTGCACACATTACAGTGTACAACCCGTTCTTATAAATAAAGGACCCTGTGGTACGCTTCACTGCCACAATCCTTATAAAAGGAGCGAAAGCTTCTTACTTTTGAGTAAAACCTATCAAACCTTTCATTTTTCAAGGTTTTGCTCAAAAGAACAAGTACTTTCCTTATGATTTTCAAAACCTCAACCGTTTATATCACTTGTTGAGGGGGAGTACTTGACTTAAAACTTTGTTCACAAATTGTTCACAGTGGTCATTCTTCCCGCAACACTCGAAATGGTCATATTTATTCTCAACTTTTCAAAAATAACATTTTATATGCCATTTTTGAGGGGGAGAAAATACGTGATAAGAAATATGTTGTGTAAATGCAAATGAATCTTTGTGCTATAGACTTAACCCATGAATTGACGAGATCTTAACTGTTAGTAACTCGAAAAGACTTGTCCGGGACAGGTAATAATTTCAAACTAGTTCGCTAGTGATGTAAACGTGTCTCGCAAAGGACTTGTCTGAGTAGAATGTACCGTTCGAGAAACTCTTGGTAGACATGAACTCTGACGGGTTTGACAACCTTTCGAGGATTGTCTACACCTTCAAGGAAGTTATTAGAGCTAGTTGTCACCTAAAAGCTGACAATGTATCTCTTTAACTACGCAACGTAACCGTGTCTCGGGGGGGATTGTCTATCTTGAGTGAATCAATTCAAAATGTGCGCGCTCTTTCCTCACTGTGCATTTTAACCGTTAAAACTCTTAAGCACATGTGGAGGGGGAGTATTTATGCAAAATTTTATCTCAACAGTGGTACTAAAATGTTTTTCATTCACAAACACTTTGAGAGATTTTTCACAACAGTGGTTTTAATGGCAACATAGGTTAGTCATGGAGTTATAAGGTGACTAAGGTTAGGAATAATCTACCCAAGGACACCACAAATAGTTAGTATTTAGAAGTCCTTAGGTATGATTATAAAAAGGAGAAAATGAGAATTGGTGAAAAGAAATAGCCCTCCAGATTATTCAACTTAGGGCAGACACCGGGTTCAATTCATATGCTACTAGTTGTCACTTAGTGACGGTGGTATTGAAGATTAAAAGTAGTCTTGGACCCAGTGATGCATGCACTAAACCTTCTTAACCACTCAAGTTTCTCTCAACAGAAGCTTGTTTCATTCTCACAGGGAACCCTATGTAAACTATCGGCTTTCTCTTAGAGATTGCTGGTATTGAAGAAGGAGACCCTCTCCCTCGTCTCCACTCAGGAAAACCAAAATGCACTATTGAGTCTAGAGCCACGAGATTCATCTAAAGATCTCTTAGGTACACTTGACATTCCATCACTTGATATTCAACAATAAGAATTTCAGTGGTACATTATCGAGTCCTTCACAGATCTTAGCAATCTGTCGAGAACATTTATGAGAGGTTCACATTTTTGATCCTCAGTGATTGAATGGAAACTCCTGCCAGGGTCAACATCAAACAGCCCTGACAGCAGGTCGCTTCAGCAACTCCCCGTGGATTGCGCTTAGTGGTCTCAAACGGTCTACAGTCGTGAGGTGATTCTTCGGTGTACCTCAGCAACTCATCTGAATCGTAGGTGTACTTCGGTACATCGTGTTATCTCACTTGTGGGACTCTGATTCAGGAACGGCCTTTGTAAGAATTAGAGTTGTGTTTTCACACTATGCTGTTAACACTCTCGAAGTTCAAACTTGTAAGTGCCGGAATCCGCTTATTACTAACCGTTTTTATGTTTTCTTCTTATGGAAGCTCTGGAGCGGAATGATCGTGCATATTCTTCTCATGCTCACGCCAACATCATCACTAATGGAAGTTCTATCCAAAAGCAACACAACAGTTAGAATGATTCTTCGTCAAATCAAAGAATCTACAAAGATAAAGACTTAAAGAACTTCATCAGTACTGAATTCCAACGTCAAAAGAGCATGTGAGCATGTTGAAGAATGACGTGGAGACACTGGAGCAGCGAAGCAGACCTGAGGCAGACCTGATGCAGATAACAACATACTATCACTTTCATCACAAAGAACAATGATCAAAGAACAAAGTTAAAGATGACGTCAAAGCATAACTGTTCAAAGAAAACTATCTCGCTACACTGGGGAGATGGTTCAAATCAAGGAAATTCTTCTCACAAGAAAGAAGAATGTCAGAAGACGTCAAAGCTACTATTACATCAACGCCTTCACCGTTTTTCATCACCAACACTTGAGTGTTTGTTACTCATATGTAATAACACTTGAGGGGGAGATTTTTGGAATCACTCCTAAACCTTATTCAAGTGTTAGTTACTCATATGTAATAGTTAGCTTATTATGGCCTTTATGTTTGTTATTAGCCTTAAGCTTATGTAGAAGGCCCATGAGCTTAGGCCCAAGCCCATAGGAGTAAGGAAGGGACTAGGAGTGTTGCCCTAGCTTCCCTCCTATAAATACTATGTAATAACCCTCACTTGAGGGTTGGTTGTTCAAGTTAATCCTTTCACTCATGCCCTACGCGTAACTGTCTTACTATATCGTGTGTGTGTGTGTTTGGTTTATTGTTCAATCGCCTTTAACTCTTTCTTGTAAGCTTGTGTGGTAAACCTTGTGACCTAACAGTGGTATCAATCGCCAACTAGTTGGGTGAAACGTTGTGTTTTTGAAGTTTTTGTTCTTGGTCTTACGCGTAAACGTGGATGATACTTTAGTTCGCTTAAAAACGTCTTTTTTACACTTTTGAATCCAAGATTCTTGTACTTTCAACGTTTTAAGGTGTTAAAATACGTGTTTTTGGCAAAAAGTTTCAAACTTTATGCGTGGATCGTGGTTTTTAAACTAGTTTTTATACGAGGGTTTCAACCTACGCATAACTGTTTTAAGAGCTTTGGATCATCAAGTTTCACACTTTTGTGTCTTTTGGTGTTATTGAAGCTATTTCATCACACAAAAACTGGTCTAGAAACATATTTGGGCATTATCATTTTTACGAGTAATCCTACGCGTAGCAAAACCCTAAAACTACGCGTAAGGATTTCCTTGGTTTGATCTTCGTTTTTGTAGTTTACTCCGTGTTTTCTTGCTTGGATAAGCCTGAAAATATGTCGACTTTGGATATCTTTTGCACTGTGAAATGTAAAAGATCACTTGGGATAAAACCCTAAAATTACGCATAAGCATAAAGCTTACGCGTAGAAATCCTACGCATAAGATTCATCTTACGCCTAAGCCTAGTCTTACGCATAAGATAATCCTACGCCTAACTTTCTACGCCTAACTTTGTGTCTACGCATAACTTTAGCGTTTTTTCCCTACTTACGCGTAAGCTAAATCTACTCGTAACTCCTCCTTGTTACGCGTAACTTTGGTGTTTTTACGCTTAAGTGCTACTTGGTTATTGTGATTTCTACGCCTAAGGACTCTTCATCAACAAAGGTTCATTCGACTACAAAGATCCATTTTTACCAACACAAGTTTATCAACATGTCACAACCACCATACTCTAACTATTTCCCTTACACTTATTCTCAACGTCAACAACAACTTACTCCACAACATCAACAATGGAATCAACAACAAGCAATTTATCAACAACATACTCCACAACTTGCTGCAATTCCACAACCTCAAATGGTTCAACCACCACCAAGTCTTCAAGTTCAACCCTACACAACCAAATTCAATCAACATCCATCAAGGAACACTATGAAGGAACCCACTTGGTTTGCAAAGATGTGTGAAGCTTTAAGCAGCCAACAATCAATTCATGAGGCTGGATCACTTGATAGACCTCCAATGCTCACTCCAGGAAACTACGATCAATGAGTAATAAGGTTCTTTAGGTTTTGTGATCTAAAGAAGCCACATGTAAAGTTCTTAAAGAAGGTTATCTTGGAAGGTCCATTTTAGATGCCTACTGTTATCGTACCCGCCGATCCAAATGCTATTCCTCCAAGAGATGAACAAACGAACATTGCTACTGTTGCAGACTTGAATCCTCAAGAACTTCTACACTATGAAGCTGATGAACTTGCAATGCAATACATCCTCTTAGGATTACCTAACCCAATTCTTCGAAGTGTTGATGCTCAAAAGACTGCAAAGGAAATGTGGGATCATATTCATCTTCTTATGGAAGGATCTGTACTCAATCAGGAGGATTTGGAATCCAAAATTTACTTGGCTTATGAACACTTCATGATTGAACCTGGAGAGACACTAGAGTCTTATCATCATTGTTTTTTAGACATCATCAATGATTTGGATAAACACAACATCATCATGCCAAGAATTGCAGTGAATACTAAGTTCCTGAGTAGTCTTGGTCCTGAATGGGAGAAGTATGTCATTTTTCTCCGTCAAGCGAAGAATTTGCATCATTCTACATATGGATTGTTGTACGATTACTTGAAGCCTCATGAAAAGGAAGTTGATAGGGAAAGGATTCTCCGTGCTCAAATCGCTCCAACGACACATCCGGAAAATCAACAACTTGCCTTATATGCTCAAAACAGTTATTATCCTCAACCAGCAACTCAACCAACTGCTACAATCACACCACATGATCCTTCACAACCTCAATCTCAACAAACTCAATTGGTTCCATACAACAACAACAATGCTCAAGCACTTGTAAGTGAAGCTAATGAGGAATCCGATCCGTTCGAAGCACTGCAACAAGGATTTGCTATGATTGCTAATGCTTTTAGCCGTTATAGCAACAAGTCCAACAATCGTATTCGATCCTCATCTAACACAAGGAATCAAGCTTTTGTGAACAATGGACGAGTTGAAGTTCAGAATCGTGGTTATGGTCGTCAGATGGGCGGTGGTCAAGGGTTTAATGATGTGGGTAGAAATAACAATCGAGCTCAAGTGGTGGAACAGGGAAATGCTCAGAATGGGTTGAATGGTCTTCGATGCTACAACTGCAATGAGAAGGGACACCTGGATAATGCATGCCCAAAGCCTAGGACTCGGGGCAGTGCTTATTTCAAAGAGGCTCTTCTTTTGGCTCTTAAGGATTAAGCTGGTGGAACTCTCACAAACAAAGAACAGAGTTTTATGGCAGATGCAGACTCAGATGATGATATGGAGGACTTGCAGGCCAATGCAGCTGTTATGTTGATGGCTAATATGCATGAGTTACACATGAGTGACACAGGCCCAGTGTATGACACTGATGGCTTGTCTCAGGTACCCGAACAAACCATATTTATCTCTGATCTCATATCTCCGCCAACATCTGAATCAGGCAAGGCTCAGATTGTTCAAAATGAGTCGTCCACATTTCATTCCGACGATTTTCAACTAGACCCCGTTGTTATATTTGACGATCAAGATGACCAAACGGTTTCCCTTGATAATCAAATTGACTCCGTGGTTATACTTGAGGATCTCAGTAATGATCATGTTGTGACTCACGTTGAACACGCCGAACTTTTGCCTCCTCCAGATTTTGAAGTAGCCTTTGCCAAATCTCATCAAAACGAAAAATATTTAGAGAGACAGATGCGTGATCTAGCCGCTTCGAAGAATGCTTTGTTGTCTGAGATAGAACAACTGAAATGTGAACATAAAAAGTAAATTAACGCTCTCACCTTGGACAATCAAAAAGCTAAGGTTGAGTTGTTAACTTGTCAAAAACAGTTCTCTGCATACAAAAAGCATTCAACGAAACGAATGGATGATCATCTTGAAGAAATCATCGGCTTGCAAAACAAACTTAAAGAGTTTAAAACTGTTGTTTACAAACATGGCGAGTCGGTCACAGCCATTGAAAAGTTTACTTTAAAACCCAATCCAAATGGATATGGACCGAATCTTGCTGATTACAAACCTAAGCTTTCAACCAAAGCATTCACACCAAATCCTGAAGTTTCCAGTGCAGAATATAAAATTGATAATTCTGCTATGAGTGTTGTTGAATATCATCGTCAAGAGGAATTAGATGCAGAAGACGAGAGTCGATCAAAATTAGAAAAAGTTGTTTACAAAAAACCTTTTAACTATTCAAAAGCGGTCACTTTCGTCACACCAATGGATTCTTCTAACACACCAAGGGTAATCATCAAAACACCTGAGTCTTCTAATGTTAATCCCAAACCAGATTATTGATGAGTGTCTAAATACTCATCATTTTTGTACCATCTAGACTGCAAAAACATCTGAAAACACTCAGAAATGCATCAAAATGATAAAAATATCACAAATAAGTGTTTTATGTGTTTCAAATGCAAAAATACCAAAATCAGTTGAAAAACGTATCAAGTTTGCATAATTGGCAGTTTTAGTCCCCCAAGTTTCAAAAGTTGTCAAAACTAGTCCCTGGTCATTCCAAAACTTATAAAAAGTCATAAAAGGTCCTTGGGATTCACAAGTTGTAAGAAATTGTCCTTTGAAGTTTAAAAATCACAATTCACAACTTTGGTCCCTCAACTTTACAAAAGTGTCAAAATCAGTCCTTGGGTGTTTAAAAATAAAAATTATTCAAACTACACCCTTGTACTATTCATAAATGGCAAAATTGGTCCTTATGATAAGTTTGAGAAAATTACAACTTTGGTCCTTCAATTTTGAAAAGTGACATAAATGGTCCTTGGATTTTTAAAAATGGAAAATAATCAAAATTAGTCCTTGTACTATTAAAGATTGTCAAGTTTGGTCCTTGTGTTAACTTTTGAATATTTGCAGGTTTAGTCCTTTCATTTGCAGAATTTACAAGATTAGTCCTTGTTATTAATACAAGACCAAACGGACCCTTTATGTTATTTATCCAAATCCAACCCAAAACACAAACCCAGCCAACCCAAGCCCAATACTAGCCCAAACCCGTTTTTTAAATATAAACCGCCATCACTGTTCACCGTTCTCTCCAACTCCTGCAACCACGAAACCAGTGCTTTTACCACCTCTCCACCTCACCCCTACCTGTCTACCTTATCCCCTCAGCTGGTTAACAACCCCCCTCCACCTCTACATGCACCCAAGAAGCGTTAAATGCTAAATACCTGCTTCAAGACTATTTTGGCGCCAAATTGCATTTTAAAGGCTAGGATACGTTTGACTCATCCAATGGTTCTAAATTAAAGTGGGAAATGCTCAGAAACATGTGGAGAGTCTCAAAATTCTATAAAGATGAGAGGAGAAGCAATGTAGAGATATATCTAGAATAATTGTAATTTAGCTTATGTCGTTTTAGCTTAAAATTAAATTCCAGTGTATGATTTAGCTTTCAAGCTTTGTATTTCAAGTTTTCAGTGTAGAATAAAGCTTTTGTGATAATCAATTTCAGTATTAAGCTTCATTTTCAGTTTATGCAATTTTAAAGTTCAAAAATCTCAAAATGTTCTAATGTTGTTGTTAGTTGTTTTTATGGACTGAGTAAGATCACATAAGCTCCTAGATATCTTATTAAAGCTATTAGATACTTTTAAAATCAGTCTAGTATCAAAAAGAGAAAAATTCACAAAAATACCAAGAAAATAGTGAGAAAATAAAAAATCAATGGAGAAAGGATAAAGAAGCTGAAGCAGGATTGACTTTGGATTGCTTATTGGTTTAGAGCTTCTTGGGAAGCTATAGGAAGTGTTTTCAAGCATTGGTTCTCAGTTTTCACTTGGAATCCAACTTGTAAGCTTAATTCTCAATTTTGGCATTTCACTGTTTGAGTTGTTCATTAGCTTAATTCTCTGTATGTTCATGTTTATTAGTCATAGTTAAGTACAATTAAACATTAAAAACAGTTGTTTGTTCTCTTTAATTTATAGTTAGTAAAAATCTCATTTTAACAGTTAATATAGCCTAAGTATAATTTCTTAGTTATCTGTTGTTATTGTTATTGTTTAATGCTTAATTAGTCCTATTATATGATAATATAAGATTTTTAATCATCTGTATGATCTTAATCCTTGGAATCTTTTGAAAAGTTTCAAAACAGTCTCATAAAGAACTGTTTGGTTTTGCTTTCTTAACTGAGTCAAAGTATGTTAAAATCAGTGTTCTTTCTTGATGTTTGTCACACTTGGTTCTAATAGCTCAGTGAAACAAATTAAACCAGTCCTTATTTGGTTAAAAGTCAAAATTCCCTTTGATCACAACTTGTTAACCAACTGTTGGAATTTCATGATCATTGATCTTGTTTTCATGTTTACAAGTTGATTAAATTGATCAAACAAGTCTCATATCAGCTTATTATAACATATTCAGTCATTAAGATCAATCAAAAGTTCATCAAAGTCAACCTTAGTGTTTAATATAAAAGTCAAAATTTTCCATTTGGTCGTTTTTGAATAAAATAGATTATTTTATATAGGGCTTAACTTTGAGTTTTATGTTTTGCGCTTTTGGGATATCAAAATCTAGTTGCTCATCTTCATCACTGTATTTTTTATATTTTCTAGTTCAGCTTTTTAATAGCTTATTATTTAGCTTCTTTGGAACCCCTTGTCAAAAAGTGTGCCCTGTGCACAGTTTTGCTACCAAATTCACAAGCTTGTCACAAGCTCATAATTAAACCTCAGCTTGTGAATTTTAGTTCTTTGGAAAGCTAACCAAGCCATCTCAAGGGTCCAAGCTTAATTTTCTAATTTGTAGCTTATTTACTAAGCCTGCTAGTGGCTTATTGTTTTGTCCATTTTAACTAAGTACAAAAACCAATCAGTGTTTACCAGCTTTTTCATAAGCTCATATCAAGCTCTCTAGTGAACACTACAGTTAGAATTTTAGCTTTTTAAGAAGCTCAGTTGGTCAACTTGTTAGTCCAAGTGTTTATTTTCAATTCCTAGCTTATTATAGTGCTTAAATATTAGCTTAAAAGTGCCTAGTTAAAACAAAAGTGTCCTGTGCATACCAGTTTATCTAAGTGCTTATTTAGAAGCTATTTAGTGCTTATTTCTTAGTAATCTTGCTTATTCAGTTGTTACACTAGCTTATTAGCAGTTACTTAGCTTATTTCAGTTTATCCTTTGCTTATTTTCTAGCTTATAAGTCATTTTAGCTTAATCTTGTTCTTATTCCAATTTTTTGTTCACTGTTGAGTTAAATAAGCTCAAACTGAGCTTATTAGTAGATTTCATAAAAAGTTACAGTTATAAAAATTGCTTATCTCAGTTAGCTTAATAAGTTTGTGAAGAAAAATCAAAAAAATAAAATAAAAAGCAAAAAAGCAGTTGCTGGGATTCGAACCCTGGCCACCCAGCTCACCACACAACACACTCACCAACTGCCCTTGGGACTTTGACTGGTTGTATATTTCAAAGTTTAATATATAACCCTTCTTGTCCATTTAAGCTTATACGAGCTTATTAGCTTATTTTCAGCTTATTTAATCTAGCTTTTTCAACTTTTGTATTTTTCTTAACTTTGTATTAGTATAAAGTAATTTATAAAAAATTTTCAGATTTTTCTAAATAGTTTTAGTATTTTTAATCATTTATTTAGTCTAAATTAGTATTTAATTCATAATAAAAAATATAAAAGTAAAAAAAATATAAATCTTTTTTCTAAAATTTTCTTTTGTCATATAGTAGGTAAGAAAATTGTTTTTACACTCGTAGGACTTTTATTTCAAAAATTTTACGTTTTTGCTTGCGCACTCGCGTAATTTTTATACATAACGTACGTTTTCATTTTAAGTCACATTTTTAGATAATTTAAGTTTACGTTTTAATTAAAATAGTTTATTTAAGTTATTTTATTTTATAAATCAGAAAAACATCATTGTAAAAATAGTGATAGCGTTTATTTAATATAATTTAGCTTTTTAATTTTCTTTAATTTGCATTTAAGCCCCTGTAATTTACAAAACTTTCTCTTTAGGTATAATTATCATTCACAATCCTTACCGATCACTATCCTTAGTGATTATTCGACATCTGAAAGTGTTAAACACCATTCATCCTCCGTGGGACTTAACGACCCAGGAATCCACTATATTCCTCTGATCTTAATTGCATTTGCTTTCTGAGCTGTTTTAAGTTTATTACGGTTGACCATTCACAAGTGGTCAGCTTGTGTGATTAAACTTGACTGTTCAGGAGCGAATCAAATTTTGGCGCCGCTGCCGGGGAGGCTTTAGCGTGTTTTAAGCAGTTTTCAGACCCGTACTTGCACATATACCACCGTTTGTAAACATTTTTTTTAAGATATCAAAAAGTCATTAACACTTTTCCTAAAGTGTTAACAACACAAAAAAAAAATATAAAACAACAAAACAATCGTAACGTTTTCTAGCTTGTGTTTCCTTTAAGGTGATTCTTAAAGAGATACGATTTGGTTAAACGAGACGATACCAAAAATATTGTCCAAAAGTTTTTAAACCCTTTGCACAAATCTATACCTACGTCTTTTCAGTGGTACTTAATATATACATAAAAATCAACCACCGCAAATCAAGGCAGTACACCTACTAACTGGGGGTGTGACCATAATAAGTTCCCGAACATCAGATTTAAAACTTGCCTTTGTGTCCTTGTGATTTGGTATACCTTTTTCAAAGAAGCCATTTCATTTGTGATTATTGGTTAAGTTCACTTGTCGTTTTGCCTCGCATTTGTTTTGAAAATTGATTTTTAAACTTAGTGCATGCGCACTCGTTCTTCCAGCTCTACAAGTCCACTTTCTGAGCTTGCAAATATTCCTCGTAGGCGTAGAGGACGTTCTGCTCCTTCAGCCGTGACTGAGGAACGTCTAGTACCACCACCCCCTGTCGTAATGGCAGAAGACAAGCCAATGAATGAGCTTCTCCAAGCACCCATCGAGGGTTACGGAGATGCCATTGTTGTCCCAGCCATCGTGGCTGATACCTTTGAGCTCAAAACCGGGTTGCTTAATCTGGTAACCCAAAGCCAATTTTATGGTTTTGAGCGGGATGATCCTCATGCACATATTCGATGGTTTAACAAGATTGCATCTACCATCAAATACAAGAATGTCCCACATGAAGCAATTAAGCTTCTTCTGTTCCCATTTTCTCTAGAGGGACAAGCCCGAAATTGGCTTGAGAAACAACCCCCTCGTTCTATTGAGACATGGGAAGATTTAGTCACCAAGTTTGTTAACGAATTCTATCCTCCATCCCGAACTACAAGTCTTAAGAATGAGATAATGAAATTTTCTCAAAGATTTGATGAATCATTCGGGGAGGCATGGGATCGTTACAAAGAATTGCTCCGCAAGTGTCCGCATCATGGTTTTACCGAGTTAATGCAAATGGATACTTTCTACAATGGTCTGAGCCAATCTGACCAAGACTCTTTAAATGCCTCCGCGGGAGGTAATTTTCTAAGCAAGACCACAAAAGAAGCCTTGCAAATAATTGAAAACAAGTCCCAGGTCCGCCCTTTCCGCACAAAGACATATCAATCTCAGTCTAATGCTGGACCTTCTACTTCATCTCCCGTGAGTACATCTAGCACCGATGCTAAGATTGACAAACTCACGGATATTGTTCAGGCTTTGGTTCTTGCTAACCAAAAGAAAGTCACTTTCACACAGACACCATCACATGGTGAAGTGAAGAAAGTTGAAGTTTGTGTTACTTGTGGTGGCCCTCATGCATACTACAACTGTACTGCCACCGATGGTAGTCCGTTTGAAGCCAATGCTATAGCCGGTACTTCAAATCAGGGAGGTAATCAATACCGTCCTCAAAATGAACCAAACTACCGAGCTAACACTTATCAGGTACCACCCGGTTTTAACCAGAATCCTAACATACAGAACCGGAATCAAAACCAACCTAGAATGAACCAAGGTTATCAAAACCAAGGTAATTTCTATTCCGGACCAAATCAAGGTTTCCAACATCAAGGAAACCTTAATCAAAACAATTTCAATCGAGGGAATCAATTTCAGGGGAATGTGAATCCTAACCAAGGGAATTTTCAACAACAAGGTCATAATCAAAACATCCGACCTCAAAATTTCCCTCCAGTTCCTCCATACCATCATCGATGAGTTATTGAAGCAATTCATGAAATCCCAAGATGAAATGAACAGGTTGTTGGTCAGGTCGTGATCTAAAGAAATCTTTAAATGATCAACCCTCGGGCTCAGAAAAACTTCCGAGCAACACGATCGCTAACCCGAGGGGCGATGCAAAGGCGATCACAACCAGAAGTGGTGTTTCATACAATGGACCCGCTATTCCTACTACCTCTTCTTCTTCTTCTCTCCCGAAGGTAGTGGAAAGTGAACCTGAGGCGACAAAGGACAAGGAACTTCCTACTAATAACGGAGGTACCAATGATGTCCATCCTCAAGTTGTCCCGAAACCCAAATCCAATCCAGGAGTTGTTTTTGAACCTCCAGTAGCTCCTGTTGAGAACCCCAAATCCAAATCTTCTATTCCTTACCCATCACGTTTGAATGAGCAAAAGCTCCGCGAAAAAGCCAGTCATCAAATGGATAAATTTTTTCAAATTTTCCAAGAACTACATTTTGACATAAGCTTTGCGGATGCTATCATGCTGATGCCAAAGTTTGCATCAACTCTCAAACACATGTTAAGCAACAAGGAAAAGCTGTTTGAAATGGCTAAAACTCCTCTGAACGAGAACTTCTCTGCAGTTATCTTGAAGAAGCTTCCTGAAAAGCTTAGAGATCCTGGAAAATTTCTCTTACCTTGTGTATTTCCAGGAATGGTTGACTGCTTTGCCCTAGCAGATCTTGGTGCAAGCATCAATCTGATGCCTCATTCAGTATGGAAGAAACTTTCTCTTCCGGACCTTATTCCTACATGCATGACTCTCGAGCTTGCAGATCGTACAATATCCCGTCCACTTGGCATTGCCGAGGACGTATTCGTGAAAGTAGGAAAGTTCCATTTTCCAGCTGACTTTGTAGTTGTTGATTTCGATGCGGATCCACGGGTTCCTCTAATTGTTGGATGAGGATTCACGAGAACGGGCCGTGCTATCATTGATGTATTTGAGCAAGAAATCACATTACGTGTGGGTAATGAAGCTGTCACCTTTAACCTTGATCAAACTTCGAGGTATTCTGCAAACTATGATTCTGAATCGGTTAACCGAATAGATATCATTGATGTTGCTTCTGAAGAGTACTCTCAAGAAGTTCTTGGTTATGATCATAATTCTTCGAGTGAATCTCACTCATTCATCTCAACCCATCATCGCCAATTCTACTCCTTCTCTCACTCCGTTTGAGGAAAGTGACTTCATCTTGGAAGAGATTGAAGCATACTTGTCTAGTGATTCAGTTCCATGGGAAATTGATCACGCTCCCATCGACATTGAGGGGGACATAATTCTCATTGAGAAGTTGCTTAATGATGATCCATCATCATCACTCCCTCCCGTCGAACTTCATAACAAGGAAGTCAAGTCAGTTGAGAAAACTGAAGAATTTTCTGAAGTCGAACTTAAGGACTTACCACCTCATCTCGAGTATGCATTTCTTAAGGGTGATGATAAATTACCCGTCATTATTGCTCGAGATTTGAGTAAAGATGAAAAGACTGCTCTCATAAAGGTCTTGAAGTCACACAAGCAAGCAATTGCTTGGAAACTCTCCGACATTAAGGGTATCAACCCTGAGTTTTGTACTCACAAAATCTTAATGGAGGATGACTTCAAGCCAGCAGTTCAACATCAGAGACGAGTAAATCCAAAAATCCATGATGTTATCAAACAGGAGGTTATCAAACTTCTTGATGCAGGATTGATTTACCCGATCTCAGATAGTCCTTGGGTTAGCCCAATTCACTGTGTTCCTAAAAAGGGTGGCATAACTGTTGTCACAAATAAAGATAACGAGTTAATTCCAACTCGATTGGTTACGGGATGGCGTGTTTGCATTGACTATCGTAAGTTGAATGACGCCACCCGTAAAGACCATTTTCCTCTACCCTTCATGGACCAAATGCTTGAGAGATTAGCAGGAAACGAATACTATTGTTTCCTTGATGGTTTCTCGGGTTATTTTTAGATCCCCATTGATCCACAAGATCAAGAGAAGACCACATTCACCTGCCCATACGGAACTTTTGCCTATAGACGTATGCCTTTTGGCTTATGTAATGCTCCTGGCACGTTCCAACGATGTATGATGGCCATTTTCCACGACATGATCGGGGAAACAATGGAGGTGTTTATGGATGACTTCTCGGTCATTGGGGACTCGTTTCAAACATGTCTCTCCCATTTAGAAAAAATGCTCAAACGGTGTGAAGACACCAATCTTTGTCTAAATTGGGAGAAGAGCCACTTTATGGTCAAAAAAAGCATAGTCCTTGGCCATAAGATTTCAAAAAATGGGATTGAGGTAGATAGAGCAAAAGTCGATGTTATTGCTAAATTACCTCATCCTACTACCGTCAAAGGTATTAGGAGTTTTTTAGGTCATGCCGGTTTCTATCACAGATTCATACAAGATTTTTCTAAAATCGCCCGGCCTATGACCCATCTTCTTGAAAAAGATGCTCCTTTTATCTTCTCACCTGAGTGCATCAAAGCTTTTGAAACATTAAAGAAAAAGCTTACTGAAGCACCCATTCTCGTTGCTCCCGACTGGGATTTACCTTTTGAGCTAATGTGCGATGCAAGTGATTTTGCTATCGGTGCAGTCTTAGGGCAACGTAGATCTACACATTTTCAGCCTATCCACTACGCAAGTAAAACTATGACTGAAGCTCAAACTCATTACACCACCACAGAAAAAGAGCTACTAGCTGTGGTGTATGCATTTGAGAAGTTTCGGCCATACTTAATCTTGACCAAATGCGTGGTGTATACGGATCACTCGGCTCTCAAATATTTCTTTGCAAAACAAGATGCAAAGCCGAGATTGCTCCGTTGGGTTCTCCTCCTGCAAGAATTTGATATCATTATACGTGATAAAAAAGGAGCAGAGAACCTGGCTGCTGATCATCTGTCCTGATTAGAGAACCCTCACCAAGATGTTTTCGAGAAAAAGGAAATAAATGAAACATTTCCTCTCGAGACACTCAATGCGGTTTCTTTTCGTGGAAACTCTTCTACCCCATGGTTTGCTGACTTTGCAAATTACCATGCGGGTAACTTCATAGTGAAAGGGATGTCAACCCAACAGAAGAACAAATTCTTCAAGGATGTTAAACATTACTTCTGGGACGACCCCTACTTATTCAAAATCTGTGCGGATCAAGTCATCCGACGGTGTGTTTATGGACAAGAAGCTATGGACATTCTCAAAGCTTGCCATGCTGGACCCACCGGGGGCCATCATAGTCCAAACTACACCGCCAAAAAGGTGTTTGATTCCGGGTTTTATTGGCCTACTATCTATAAGGATGCCCACGATTTTGTCAAAGCCTGTGACGCTTGTCAACGTCACGGAAATATATCTCAAAGAAATGAAATGCCGCAAAATGCCATTCAAGTTTGTGAGATATTTGACATCTGGGGTATTGATTTTATGGGGCCATTTCCATCATCTCGAGGAAACAAATACATACTTGTGGCTGTTGACTATTTGTCAAAATGGGTTGAAGCGAAAGCTTTACCTACAAATGATGCCCGAGTAGTTGTAAAATTTTTGAAATCTCTTTTTGCTAGGTTTGGAACTCCACGTGCTATAATCAGTGATCGTGGTACACATTTCTGCAATGACCAATTTGATCGTGTCATGCAAAAGTATGGTGTTACCCACCGTCTTTCTACTGCATACCACCCTCAAACAAGTGGGCAAGTGGAAGTCTCCAACCGTGGTATTAAAAGAATTTTAGAAAGGACAGTAGGCGAAAATCGTGCATCCTGGTCGGATAAACTGGATGACGCACTCTGGGCCTTCCGTACAGCTTACAAAACACCAATCGGGTGTACTCCATACAAGCTAGTGTACGGAAAGGCATGTCATCTGCCGATTGAGCTTGAGCACAAGGCATACTGGGCCTTGAAACATGCAAACTTCGATATTGACGGCCGGTGATCAGAAAAGTTCAAATTAATGAACTAAATGAACTCCGTGATCAAGCATACGAGAACTCTTTGATCTACAAACAAAAGACAAAGAAGATTCATGACTCCAAAATCAAGAACCGCGTTTTCAACGTCGGTGATCGAGTCCTTCTTTTCAATTCAAGATTGAAGATTTTCTCGAAAGCTCAAGTCCCAGTGGTCGGTCCATTTACTATTACTAAGGTTTATCCTTATGGCACCATTGAGTTATCTCAGCCTGATGGTCCAAATTTTAAAGTGAATGGTCATCGATTAAAGCATTACTTTGGAGAGGACATTCCACCTATGATTGTCCCGGATCTACAAACTTTCCCCATGAACCAATGAATGCGGGGATCGAGTCAAGCTAGTGACTTCGGGAATAAAAACGTAGCACACCCCATATGGGTTTTCACCCATAATTACGTCTTCTTTCTCTTTCTACCACCCTAGTGTGGGGAGTTGCCCATTTGTATATAAAATCTTCTATTAAAAAAAATGTGTATATATCAAAAATAAAATAATGGCCGTAGTATTTCCCTTTTATGTTCTATGTTTCGGCATAACCGCCGGTACTTTGAATATTGAGGGCAATATTCATTTCTAAGTGTGGGGGAATTCTCACGAATTTTATCATGTAATTATACCACCCAATTCCCCCGTTTTTGGCCAAAATTTTTTTGGAGTAAGTGTTTTCACTTACTCAGCAAATGGTAATCAGTCCGCCATGTCTAACCCACATAAGGATTGGCTAATCCAGGAGCAAACGGCTCTTGGTAAAGATTTATCAAATCCGTTGATGGCTTGCAATTTGCCCAAAATTGTATGGTGTTCAGTTCACCATATCTTTAATTAGTGAAAAGTTGGCTAGCCCGCAAGTTTATGGCTTGTGGTAAAGGCAGTTGGAAAGCCATAATTGGTAATCGACTCACCAAAGATAATATTGATAATTTATCTAAGAGTTGTCTAGTCCAGAAGCAAGCGGCTTACGGTAAAGACAAATCAAATCCGTTGAAATCTGGTGATTTGCTCAAAATCATTTGGTTATCATTGTACCAAAGTTCTTACTTGAACTAAAACAATTGGCTACTCCAGAAGTAATGGCTTTTGGTAAAGAGATAAAATCTATTAAATTTTCATAAAAGATTGCTAGGGACTAGCAATATCTTAGTGTGGGGGATTGATGAGTGTCTAAATACTCATCATTTTTGTACCATCTAGACTGCAAAAACATTTGAAAACACTCAGAAATGCATCAAAATGATAAAAATATCACAAATAAGTGTTTTATGTGTTTCAAATGCAAAAATACCAAAATCAGTTGAAAAACGTATCAAGTTTGCATAATTGGCAGTTTTAGTCCCCCAAGTTTCAAAAGTTGTCAAAACTAGTCCCTGGTCATTCCAAAACTTATAAAAAGTCATAAAAGGTCCTTGGGATTCACAAGTTGTAAGAAATTGTCCTTTGAAGTTTAAAAATCACAATTTACAACTTTGGTCCCTCAACTTTACAAAAGTGTCAAAATCAGTCCTTGGGTGTTTAAAAATGAAAATTATTCAAACTACACCCTTGTACTATTCATAAATGGCAAAATTGGTCCTTATGATAAGTTTTGAGAAAATTACAACTTTGGTTCTTCAATTTTGAAAAGTGACATAAATGGTCCTTGGATTTTTAAAAATGGAAAATAATCAAAATTAGTCCTTGTACTATTAAAGATTGTCAAGTTTGGTCCTTGTGTTAACTTTGGAATATTTGCAGGTTTAGTCCTTTCATTTGCAGAATTTACAAGATTAGTCCTTGTTATTAATACAAGACCAAACGGACCCTTTATGTTATTTATCCAAATCCAACCCAAAACACAAACCCAGCCAACCCAAGCCCAATACTAGCCCAAACCCGTTTTTTAAATATAAACCGCCATCACTGTTCACCGTTCTCTCCAACTCCTGCAACCACGAAACCGTTGCTTTTACCACCTCTCCACCTTTTCACCCCACTTTGTCTACCTTATCCCTCACTGGTTAACAACCCCCCTCCACCTCTACATGCACCCAAGAAGCATTAAATGCTAAATACCTGCTTCAAGACTATTTTGGCGCCAAATTGCATTTTAAAGGCTAGGATACGTTTGACTCATCCAATGGTTCTAAATTAAAGTGGGAAATGCTCAGAAACATGTGGGGAGTCTCAAAAGTCTATAAAGATGAGAGGAGAAGCAATGTGAAGAGATATCTAGTATAATTTTAATTAGCTCATGTCGTTTTATCTTAAAATTAAATTCCAGTGTATGATTTAGCTTTCAAGCTTTGTATTTCAAGTTTTCAGTGTAGAATAAAGCTTTTGTGATAATCAATTTCAGTATTAAGCTTCATTTTCAGTTTATGCAATTTTAAAGTTCAAAAATCTCAAAATGTTCTAATGTTGTTGTTAGTTGTTTTTATGGACTGAGTAAGATCACATAAGCTCCTAGATAGCTTATTAAAGCTATTAGATACTTTTAAAATCAGTCTAGTATCAAAAAGAGAAAAATTCACAAAAATACCAAGAAAATAGTGAGAAAATAAAAAATCAATGGAGAAAGGATAAAGAAATTTGAAGAAGGATTGACTTTGGATTGCTTATTGGTTTAGAGCTTCTTGGGAAGCTATAGGAAGTGTTTTCAAGCATTGGTTCTCAGTTTTCACTTGGAATCCAACTTGTAAGCTTAATTCTCAATTTTGGCATTTCATTTTGAGTTGTTCATTAGCTTAATTCTCTGTATGTTCATGTTTATTAGTCATAGTTAAGTACAATTAAACATTAAAAACAGTTGTTTGTTCTCTTTAATTTATAGTTAGTAAAAATCTCATTTTAACAGTTAATATAGCCTAAGTATAATTTCTTAGTTATCTGTTGTTATTGTTATTGTTTAATGCTTAATTAGTCCTATTATATGATAATATAAGATTTTTAATCATCTGTATGATCTTAATCCTTGGAATCTTTTGAAAAGTTTCAAAACAGTCTCATAAAGAACTGTTTGGTTTTGCTTTGTTAACTGAGTCAAAGTATGTTAAAGTCAGTGTTCTTGCTTGATGTTTGTCACACTTGGTTCTAATAGCTCAGTGAAACAAATTAAACCAGTCCTTATTTGGTTAAAAGTCAAAATTCCCTTTGATCACAACTTGTTAACCAACTGTTGGAATTTCATGATCATTGATCTTGTTTTCATGTTTACAAGTTGATTAAATTGATCAAACAAGTCTCATATCAGCTTATTATAACATATTCAGTCATTAAGATCAATCAAAAGTTCATCAAAGTCAACCTTAGTGTTTAATATAAAAGTCAAAATTTTCCATTTGGTGGTTTTGAATAAAATAGATTATTTTATATAGGGCTTAACTTTGAGTTTTATGTTTTGAGCTTTTGGGATATCAAAATCTAGTTGCTCATCTTCATCACTGTATTTTTTATATTTTCTAGTTCAGCTTTTTAATAGCTTATTATTTAGCTTCTTTGGAACCCCTTGTCAAAAAGTGTGCCCTGTGCACAGTTTTGCTACCAAATTCACAAGCTTGTCACAAGCTCATAATTAAACCTCAGCTTTTGAATTTTAGTTCTTTGGAAAGCTAACCAAGCCATCTCAAGGGTCCAAGCTTAATTTTCTAATTTGTAGCTTATTTACTAAGCTTGCTAGTGGCTTATTGTTTTGTCCATTTTAACTAAGTACAAAAACCAATCAGTGTTTACCAGCTTTTTCATAAGCTCATATCAAGCTCTCTAGTGAACACTACAGTTAGAATTTTAGATTTTTAAGAAGCTCAGTTGGTCAACTTGTTAGTCCAAGTGTTTATTTTCAATTCCTAGCTTATTATAGTGCTTAAATATTAGCTTAAAAGTGCCTAGTTAAAACAAAAGTGTCACTGTGCATACGGTTTATCTAAGTGCTTATTTAGAAGCTATTTAGTTCTTATTTCTTAGTAATCTTGCTTATTGGTTGTTACACTAGCTTATTTAGCAGTTACTTAGCTTATTTCAGTTTATCCTTTGCTTATTTTCTAGCTTATAAGCCATTTTGGCTTAATCTTGTTCTTATTCCAATTTTTTTGTTCCTTTGTTGAGTTAAATAAGCTCAAAGCGAGCTTATTAGTAGATTTCATAAAAGTTCAGTTATAAAAATTGCTTATCTCAGTTAGCTTAATAAGTTTGTGAAGAAAAATCAAAAAATAAAATAAAAGCAAAAGCAGTTCTTTGGGATTCGAACCTGGCCACCCGACTCACCACACAACACACTCACCAACTTTGCCTTGGGACTTTGGTGGTTGTATATTGCAAAATTTAATATATAACCCTTCTTGTCCATTTAAGCTTATACGAGCTTATTAGCTTATTTTCAGCTTATTTAATCTAGCTTTTTCAACTTTTGTATTTTTCTTAACTTTGTATTAGTATAAAGTAATTTATAAAAAGTTTCAGATTTTTCTAAATAGTTTTAGTATTTTTAATCATTTATTTAGTCTAAATTAGTATTTAATTCATAATAAAAAATATAAAAGTCAAAAAATATAAATCTTTTTTCTAAAATTTTCTTTTGTCATATAGTAAGTAAGAAAATTGTTTTACACTCGTAGGACTTTTATTTCAAAAATTTTTCACGTTTTTGCTTGCTTATTGCGTAATTTTTATACATAACGCACGTTTTCATTTTAAGTCACATTTTTAGATAATTTAAGTTTACGTTTTAATTAAAATAGTTTATTTAAGTTATTTTATTTTATAAATCAGAAAAACATCATTGTAAAAATAGTGATAGCGTTTATTTAATATAATTTAGCTTTTTAATTTTCTTTAATTTGCATTTAAGCCCTGTAATTTACAAAACTTTCTCTTTAGGTATAATTATCATTCACAATCCTTACCGATCACTATCCTTAGTGATTATTCGACATCTGAAAGTGTTAAACACCATTCATCCTCCGTGGGACTTAACGACCCAGGAATCCACTATATTCCTCGATCTTAATTGAATTGCTTTTACAAGCATTTTAAGTTTATTACGGTTAGCCATTCACAAGTGGTCAGCTTGTGTGATTAAACTTGACTGTTCAGGAGCGAATAAATTATGCACAAACTTATGGTCCTTTACCTTCCATCAGTGAAGTAAACTCAAAACCTGAAAATCGCAAAATTCTTGGATATTTTGACCTTTTCATGGCTGACCTCAAAACTTTACAACATGAGATAGAATATCATTCGAAAATCAAAGTTCAACACTTTCAATAGCCTCTAGCGCGAGAACAAAGAGACATTTTTCAGAAAAATCTTTTACCAAATGTTAAAAATTTGAAAAGTTGTGCATTGTCTTGGGAAAGGGACTTTCATAAGGAACTTGGATTAATGAAGGTCATTTTCGAGAAGAAACATCTATTTCTAACACTAAGCGTAAAAGCTGTTGAGAAAAGATGTTGATCGACTCTTGGAAGATGTCATATGTGCTAATGTCCATAATGCTGTGTTATTGAATTCTTTGTCATATGCATTTGATTCTATCTCTGACGATACGGTTGATTCTGTGGTAAATGTTGAGAACAGCGATAA
Organism: Chrysanthemum makinoi; assembly: GCA_910596185.1. NCBI lineage: Eukaryota > Viridiplantae > Streptophyta > Magnoliopsida > Asterales > Asteraceae > Chrysanthemum > Chrysanthemum makinoi. The sequence continues at coordinate 117,342,838 of OU343218.1, forward strand.
TGTGCTGGTCGAGATCTTAAAAGTTGAAAACAAACGATTATCAAACGAACTTTCAAATGCAATACGCCGTCTTAATTGGTGTCAAAAAGATATTCACGATCAACAACTTGCTTTTCAACACAAAATCGGCCAGTTGCGTGCAAAAACTTCGATCCTAAAATTGAGCAATTAGATGATCAAAGCGTGTCTTTTAAGTGTCAAATCTCAAAATATGAACAAGAACTTGTAAAAGTTAAAAGGAATATGGTGTCATATTTGATTTACTCAAAAGACTCGTGATGAAGCATCAAATGAACTTGATCATTATCTTGCACACACTAAAGAAGTTATGCATTTTTCTGGAAATATTGGTTACGAAAATCAAGATCGATTCACACTATCTTCAAGTTAAGAAAATGTTAGGAAAGTATGAACAACTTCCGCCTACGTGATTAAGAGAAGCCCAGTAACACTTAGTAATCATGAACCTAGAATCCCTCTTGCCAAATCACAAGTTGCTAGCGTGCCTCCTTCTCTTTAGGCAGGGACTAGTTCGTCTTTTCCAAGCGTCCGTACTTCACAGCCTAGGAGCACTACATCGAAGAATAGGAAGTTGCGACATAAGAAAAGATCAATAAGGAATGCTAAAGTAGAAGAACACCCTAGGACTATGAATAAGACTCACGTTGCTTCCACTATAGATATTGCGTGTGGCACATGTAATAGAAATAGTGATGTAACGAATGCTAAACCTTTAAGTACTTTTGATATTCATCGATGCACCTTGTGTTATTTGTAGTAAAAGTATGAATTCTGATTGTCATGATAAATGTGTTGCTAAAGCTATCATCTCTTGTTTAAGGAATCCTAAGAACCGGAATACCTCTAGGCCCACTAATTTTCTAAATCATGTGCTTGGTAGACCGCCCTCTTTAGATTCTAAGAAGCAGCTTTGCTGTCCACTGTAGCTCAGTTTCACCTCCTAGGAATGTAGTACCACCTAGTGCATTCACTAAGACTAAAGCAAATACTAGTTGGAGATGGCAGAAATGGATATATAACACACTAGGATTTAAGTGGATACCTAAAGCTATTGATGTGTGTATATCTACTATAAGCGCTTTCACGGAACCCTCTAACATTTGGGTTCCACATCTACTTCTATTCCATCATGTATGTCATGTGTAATGCGGTGATCTGAGATCATTCTGGATTGTTGATAGCGGATGTTCCCGAGACATGACAGGCAATCTTAAACTGTTATCAAACTTTATTGCAAAGTTCATTGGCACCTGTCGAGGTTCGGGAATGATCACTCGCGCTATCATGGGCTACCGAGACTACATTAATGGGAACATCGAAATAAGCAGGATTTATTATGTGGAAGGCCTCGGTCACAATCTGTTTTGAGGTGGAGTCGATACGTGATGGAGATTTGGAGGTTGCTTTCAGGAGAAAACTTGTTTCATTAAGTGATCTACAAGGAAACGACCTTATATGCGGCTCGCGTAATTCCAATATTTACACTATCTCTATGCAAGACATGGTTGCTTCTTCTCCCATCTGCTTACTTTCAAAGGCAACATCAATAAAATCCTGGCTATGGCACCGTCGTCTCTCACATCTAAACTTTCAAACCATCACCAACCTTGCTCGACACAAACTAGTTGAAGGACTCCCACGATTTCGGTATTCTAAAGATCACCTTTGCTCAGCTTGTGAACAAGGCAAAAGCACTCGTGCTCATTTTCCTTCCAAGGTGGAACACAGCTCTCAGCATGTACTTCATCTTCTTCACATGGATTTGTGTGGCCCGATCTTGGCGTGCAAGCGATCAATGGTGGCGCTACATCTTAGTAACTGTTGATGACTATTCACGCTGGACTTGGGTCTACTTTCTTTGAAGCAAATATCAAGCTCCACAGATGATCATCACCTTTCTCACGAAAATACAAGTTCACTCTGAAACACCGTTCGACTAATCAGAACAGATAAAGGCACTGAATTTGTTAATCAAACTCTTCGTGAATTCTATGAGAAAGTGGGAATTGACATCGGACATCTATTGCGTACACGAGAACAAAGCGGAGTTGTTGAAAGGCGAAACCGAGCGTTAGTGGAACCTGCAAGAACAATGTTAATCAATGCTAAACTTCAGATTACTTATGGGCTGTATCTCTTTGCATGCTATACTCAAAACCGTTCTATGATTACAAAAGCGCCATACAACAAAACACCTTTTAAGCTTGTCCACAACAGAAAACCGAATCTCAAACACTTTCATGTATTTGGATCTCTTTGCTATCAAATAATGATGCGTGATGACTTTGGAAAGCTCAAAGCCGACATTGGAGTCTTTATAGGATATTGTGATAATTCTAAAGGCTTCCGAATCTGGAATCGTCGAACAAAGGAGGTTATGGAAGCGATTCATGCTCATTTTGATGAACTTACGGAAATGGCTTCTGAGTATAACTTCTTGGAACCCGGACACAACCGCTTAAACTTCCCCAAACCCCATCATGGTGAACAAAGCCCCTGACTTACTCGTCAACAAATGGAAAGGTTATTTGCTCCATTTGTTCGGTGACGATATTGATGAACATGCTCTAGGTGTATCCGCTTTGTTTCATGCTCAAGCGATAATAATCTTATACCCGATACACCTGCTACAACAACTACGGTTGAAGAAGCACCACCAGTTGACTCAAACACAACAGTTGAACAAACCGCTTCCAACAATGATGAACCGGCGATGATGTTGAATGAAGTACCCCCACCTGTAGATTTTGATCTAAATGCGTTCTTCAACCCGTTTGCAAATGAGGCTAGCTGCACGGATGTCGCGGAATCATCAACAAACCATTTGTATCCTCGAGAATCGCACAATGTATACCAAAATCAACCTTCCACACATAGATGGACAAAAGACCATCCTCTGGAAAATATTATTGGCAACCCGAATCAACGAGTCGTTACAAGACAACGTCTTCACTCAGATAGTGAACATTGCATTTATGCACTCACTGTCTGCCAATCTGAACCTAAAAACATCAAAGACGCAATAACAAAAGACAACTGGATTGAATCCATGCAAGAAGAACTCAACCAATTCAAACGTCTTGAAGTATGGGAACTGGTTGAAAGACCAACAGGGGTCTACATCATTGGTCTCAAATGGATTTGGAAAAACAAATTGGATCTTTGAAGGGAATGTTATCCGGAATAAGTCACGTCTGGTGGCTAAGGGTTATCGTCGGGAAGAGGGAATAGACTTTGAAGAATCTTTTGCTCCGGTTGCTCGTCTTGAGGCATTCGGATATTTCTACGCGTTCGCGGCTCATATGAATATGACGGTCTATCGGATGGATGTCAAAACTGCGTTTCTCAATGGACAACTTAAAGAAACGGTTTATGTCACCAACCGGATGGATTCGTTGATCCCGAGTTTCGAATCCGTCTACAAGCGAACAAAGCTCGTATGGTCTCAAACAAACTCCTCGGGCATGGTACGATAAGCTATCATCTTTCCTCATTGCTAATAATTCCACCAAAGGTTCGGTTGACCCAACTCTTTTTATACAATATCACGGGGCACATATCTTAATTGTTCAAATTTACATGGATGACATCATTTTTGGGTCTACACATAAAAAGTTTTCAATCGCTTTTGCAAAACTAATGAAGAAAAATTTTGAAATGTCCATGATGGGTGAACTCACGTTCTTTGTCGGACTGCAAGTTCATCAATCACCCCGTGGTATTTTCTTGAGTCAGTCCAAATATGCCCTTGAATTGTTAAACAAATTTGGAATGAAAACCTGTGACACCTATGCCACACCAATGGCTCATACCAAGAAGCTAGACATTGATTTACATGGGAAATTGGTGGACCCTACAAAATACCGTAGTATTATTGGGTCTCTCATGTATCTAACACTAGCAGACATGATATTGTCTTTTGCCGTATATCTTTGCTCGTTATCGGTCGAGACCAACTAAAACCCACCTCTCTGAGGCTAAAAGAATCCTCCGATACATCAAGGGAACCATTAATTTGGGAATCCGGTATCCAGAAGGATTCGGTTTTGAACTAATAAAACGCTTTTGAGCCGTGACCACACCTTGGGATGCTTAGATCACGAAAAGCACTTTCAGGAGCTTACAATTTCTTGGTGATAAAGCTGGTGTCATGGCAATCGAAGGCGAGGATTGTACATCGTTATCCTCAATCGAAGCAGAATATGTAGCCATGTCGGCGTGTTGTGCTCAAGTCATGTGGATGAGAACACAACTCAAAGACTATGGTTACGTATTTGACAATCGATGTCTTTGCGACAATCGGAGTGCCATTGCGATCTCGTGCAACTTCGGTTCAGCACTTTCGAAATCAAAGCACATCGATCTTCGATATCATTTCATCAAGGATCACGTGGAGCAGGGTGCTTTGTTGAATTATATTTTGTGGAGTACGAATACCAATTGGAAGATCTTCTCACCAAAGCCTTTCCTCCCGCTAGGTTTAATGAGTTGGTCCAACGGATTGGTATGAGGTGTTTGACTCAAGAGGAATTGGATGACCTCCTAAAACAGTCTTAAAACCTGTCAAACACCAAAATCTCTTTTGTAAATATTTTTTCAAAAACAAAATACAAAAATATAAAAACTGATAAAACAACAAAAATATTCTTCTCATCTATTTTTTCTTTCAACATGGCAAGTACATTTCTTCCATCAACACTCTAATCTTTCAAAATTCAATACTTTTTCGATCAAGTGTTGAGGGGGAGAAAATAAATACTTAACCGTTTCAAATCATCCGTGTACTTGCATATTGTCATATCTCGATTGTTTCTTTTATCAATGGTGGCAAACTTTTCTGGTTAAACTGACACTCCTCGGACTAAAATTTATAACCTTTCATCATTTATTACGTCGAGGGGGAGTGTCGTCAAAGTTTCTTTCTTAAAACCTTCGTTTGGTAACCAAAATGGAAGTTAAATGGCTTTGTATGAAAATGGAAAAGGTGGAGGGACCAAAATTGCCAAATGTTTAAAGTTACTTTTAATAAAAACACTTTCCACCTAACTATTCCATCACATTTATTACTTACACCAAAAAATCCTACGCCGAAGAATCGTTTGACAAATCTGTGTTTCAGATCATCAATTTGTAAGTGATTTCATGATCTTAACATGTTTACAAACATAGGTTTTGATTTTTACACGAATCCAACGGTAAAATTTGTGTCTATGATTGTTTTTGTGTTCTACGCATAAGCGTATGAACTCATGATTGTCTCCAGACAGTCAGGTTTTATCACACAAGCTAACCACTTGTGAATGGTCAACCGTAATAAAAAGTCCAAACAGTCTGAAAACGAAATGCAATTAAGATCTGGAGAGTATAGTGTATCCCCAGGTCGTTAAGTCCCAACGAGGTGTGAACACTGTAGTACAACGAATCTGTGATCGAGTGATATTGAATGGGAAAAAGTGATGATTTGGAATATTTATACCTAAAGACAAAGTTTGTAAATTACAGGGGCTTAAATGCAAATTAAAGAAAATTAAAAAGATAAATTATATTAAATAAACGCTATCACTATTTTTAAAATTGATAAACGTTTAAAACCTAAAATGAACGTTTAAATAAAATTACGTTAACGTACTAAATAAAACGTAAAAATAAAGAAGTAAAATACCTATGGATATAGAAAATACATTTTTACAATCCTAATTATACTAGAAAATTATTAGAAAATTAAAATTATTTTTATAACTATTTATTTAATTATTATTAATTAAAAACTATTTTTAACTATTTAATAATACTCTAAAATATAATAAAATATGAAATAAAGCTAGAAAAGTGAAATTATGACTTAGAAAAATCTAAAATATGATAAAACTAATTTTAAAACTGAAAATATATTTTTTAGACTTTTTATATATTTATTATTAATTTAAAACTATTTAAAACTAATTAAAATTAAGAAAAATAACAAATGAATAGTAAAAATAATGAAACTTTACAGGAAAATCTAAAATATTATTCTTAATCTAGGAAAAATTAAAAATTATTTTTATGAAGCTTTTCTGATTTATTTGTATTAAAAGCTATTTAAAAAGGATTAAAAACTAGTTTAAAATAAGAAAAATATCAAACAGTGCTGGAAAAATATAAAAAATTCAGGAAAAGTCTAAAATAATATTCTAATTCTATAAAAAATATAAAAACTATGGCTTATATGGAAGAATCTGAAGCTGAAGTGATAAGCAGTTCTAAATAAGCTATTAAAATAAGTTATAAGCTACAGGAATAAGCCAAATGATCAAATAAGCTGAATTATGTTAAAATAAGTCTAACTTAACTAATTAACAGTACTCTAGATCACTAAATAAGCTTAAACTAGATTTGAGCTTATGGGATTAATAATGCAAAACAGTTAATAAGGGGGCTACTTTAAGCTAATGAATAAACTATCCTAATAAGCTAAATGGGAAAACAGAAGTTGGGACCTAGAGATCACCTAGCAGACTACACATGGACCAATTTTCAGCTCCTCACAAGCTTAAATTAAGCTTGTGCAAAGCCTACAAGCTGCCAGTAAACACACTCATTGTGAGTGTGAGGCAGAGCAAAAGGCTTATAGAAAAGCTGATTTAGAGCTTATAGATAGTTACTAAAATTTCACAAAAATCATATTTAAGATCTTGACCAACTGAACTAGGACATATCCCATTTTCATTAATTTTGGTTCAGAAACAAAACCATGAAAATTCCATAAAGATTAGCAAAAACTAGATTTTTAACTTTTGACTTTATTCTTGACAGAGATGAAAATTGACTTTGATGAGATTTGAAAGCAAATGATGGACTTATGTAGATGAAATAAGATAAAATAAGCACAAATTAAGCTAAACCTACAGATTCTAAACTTGTCTTAAGCTATTCTAACCACTAACACCTAACAGTTTTTTAGCTAGATTGAATTTATGGTGATTTTGACTTTTTCTATGAAACATGCACTATTGTATGACTAAAGTGACTCTAATATGAATATTAAGAACTAAATCAACTTAACTTATCCACTAATAAGTTCTAGAATTCTTAAAACAGCCTAATCCAAACACTCCTTTAGTGGACTGTTTTGAAGCTTTCGACTCTAAAACAAGTTTTTAAACTAAGTTATCTATTTATTATCTTTAATTAACTATAATAAGACATGATTAAACCAGAATTAACAATACTTAAACACATATACTAAGAAATGCAAAGTTTTAAGAATTTGCTTACAAGAGATTTTCCAACTGAAAATACAGAACCAAGAACAAGATTCACTCTTAATAGCTTTCCACAAAGCTTATAACCCAAAGTCAATCCAGAGATTACCCTGCTTCAATCTTTGATCTTCATTTCCATTGCCTTTTTATTTTTCACTAATTTATTGGTATTTTTGGGAATTTCTCTTTTTGGAACTAAACTGAGCTTAAAGGTTTCTAATAGCTTATAAGAGCTTTATAAGAGCTTATGTAAGCTTATGAGTACAAAACAACAACTACAAACATCATTCGACCATATTGAGAATTTTAAGGTAAAAATTGCATAAACTTGAAATGGAACTTAACATTGAGATTAAGACTGAAAATAGATTGTTATTACACTAAGATAACTTAACAAAACTCTTGAAAGCTTTAAAATACACTGGAATTTAAATTTTAACTAAAACGACATTACCTAAACTAAATTACACTACTACTTGTCTTTCTCTGCTTCATTCTTCCTTTATATTTATCTCTTTGAGTTCTTTGTCGACCTCTGAGTGTTTCCCACCTCATTCCAGCCATTGGATCTTCACAGGTCATCAAATTCGCCATTTGTCAATTTTGGCGCCAAAATAGTCTTGAGCAGGTTTTGTGCATTAATTGGATTTTGGAAGATGTGGAGGTGTTAAAGAGTTGGTAACCAGCTGTTAGGGGTGAGGTGGAAAGGGAAAAAGTGGAAAAACCAGCTCTGGTATTGGATTGCAGCAGTGGAAGAGGAAGAGGAACAGTGGTAGGCGGTTTGGGCGGGGTTTGACTTTATTTGACCCGGTTTTAATTATTAACGGGGTTGGATTGGATTTGGGTTTTGGTTGGGCTCAGCTGGGTTTAGTGGATTGGATTTGGTTTTGTTTATTTTGGGTTAATAGAATGAGTCCGTTTGGTTTAAATACACAAGGACTAATTTTGCAATTTCACCAAACTTGATGGGTTAAACCTGCCACTTTTCCAAACTTAACACAAGGACCAAACTTGACAATCTTTAATTGTACAACGACTAAGTTTGATTATTTTCCATTTTTATAAATCCAAGGACTATTTATGTCACTTTTCAAAGTTTAGGGACTAAAGTTGTAAATTGTGATTTTTAAACTTCAAAGGACAATTTCTTACAACTTGTGAATCCCAAGGACCTTAAATGATATTTTTGCTTTATTTTGATTTACCAGGGACTGTTTTTGACAACTTTTGAAACTTGGGGGACTAAAACTGCCAATTATGCAAACTTGATACGTTTTTCATATGATTTTGGTATTTTTGCATTTAAAACACATAAAACACTTATTTGTGATATTTTTATCATTTTGATGCATTTCTGAGGGTTTTCAGATGTTTTTGCAGTTTAAGCGTACAAAAATGATGAGTACTTACACACTCATCAATCCCCACACTAAACTATTGCTAGTCCCTAGCAATCTTTTATGAAAATTTAATGGATTTCATCTCTTTACTAAAAGCCATTACTTCTGGAGTAGCCAATTGTTTAAGTTCAAGTAAGAACCTTGGTACAATGATAACCAAATGATTTTGAGCAAATCACCAGATTTCAACGGATTTGATTTGTCTTTACCAGAAGCCGTTTGCTTTTGGACTAGCCAACTCTTAGATAAATTATCAATATTATCTTTGGTGAGTCGATTACCAATTATGGTTTTCCAACTGCCTTTACCACAAGCCATAAACTTGCGGGCTAGCCAACTCTTCACTAATTAAAGATATGGTGGGCTGAACACCATACAATTTTGGGCAAATTGCAAGCCATAAACGGATTTGATAAATCTTTACCAAGAGCCGTTTGCTCCTGGATTAGCCAATCCTTTTGTGGGTTAGACATGGTGGACTGATTACCATTTGTTGTGTTTAGTACATAGTACTTCCACTACAAATTTTTTTTAAAATTTGGCCATTTTGGGGAAAAAGGGACTAAAAGGGTACATTTATGATCAAATTCGCCAGAATTTCCCCCACACTTAGAAATGAATATTGTCCTCAATATTCAAAGTACCGGCTGTTATGCCGAAACTTAGAATGTAAAAAGATAACATTACTAGCCAAGTGTAGAAACACAACAATTATTATTATTATTTTTTTTTTATTTATTTATTTTTTTTATATATATATACAATGGGGGGAAACTCCCCCACACTAGGGTGGTACTCATGGGTGAAAACCCATGTGGTGTGTGCTATTGTTTTTGATTATCGAGTCGCTAGCTTGACTCGACCCCGAATTCATTTGTTCATGGGGAAGTAAGTGGAAGAGACAATCTCCATCGGACTTTCATTCAAAATGTTTGTATAAACATTGAAGCACGCGAAAGTTCCACACCGATGAGATATTGAGAGACAGACCCGGCTCAAAAATGATAAATGAAAATGCCGGGATCAAAAATAGTGTCTTCATTCCCGAAGGAGAAAAGAACAGGAGAAGTCACCGTATAGGTGAAGAAAAGAAAGAAAATCATGATAAAAATCATGACTAACTCGTCATTATCAGAAGGAGAATTCATGATTTCTGGATCATGAATCTCATCATTTAAGCTCATTTGATCAAGACATATTCTGGGTGGGAGGGATGGGATTTTGATATCAAGCAAGTTCTCATGGTTGAGAACATTTCCCTCCGGAACACAAAAATCATTTTTGTCTAGATCAAAGTGGAAGTTATCATACTCAGGTGGAGATATGATATGAGTGAGTTCAAAGGAGAACTCCTCATAAAGAGAATCATTCACGTAATGTAAGTCTGTGAACTCTTGTTCCACTGTAGACTCATCACTATCCTCAATCTGAGTATCAAGAGTGGATTCTCAGAAATTAAAGTGAATTCAGAGTCGAATTCAAATAGAGGATTAGTGAGAGTTGTTTTGAACGCTTCCGAAACAAAGTGATTAACATTCTCTATTGAATTGTTAGGGTGAAAAGTGAGTGAACGATCATTACAAAGGAGACTTTCAATTTCTCCTAGGTTGGCTTTGAAATCAAAGAGATCATCATCACTTTCGGATGAAAGTGGAATGATGTGAGTGAGTTCATCGGTGAACTCCTCAAGAAGAGGATCAACATCAAAATGTGAAAGTGATGCCTCAACATTCTCAATGTCCCCATAAGATTTACAATCATCGCTAAAATCGGAGAAAGTCTCAAAATGATCTTTTGAACACTCAAGAGGGGAAAGAGAATCACACATATGATCAGAAGTTCCTTGTGACTCTCTCGGGATTGGGACAAGGTCCTCAACACTAGACTTTATGAGTTCGTCGATTCCTTTTAGGAACAGTGTCAAGATGCTCATCCCCATGTTCAGAGAGTGAGTGGGAGCTTCGGGTGTGATAGCAGTTGTTTAGAATGAACCTCAAGCTGCGGGATATCAACTGATGATTTTGATGAATCTTTATAAAATTGTAGGATACCAAGTGCATCCTCATCATCACTGTCATCGAGGAATAAAAGCGAAATGAGAGCTAGATCTGGCTGCTTTTTCTTTTGCAATTGATTCCCTAATAGATTTTTCAAAGGCAATTTGGGAATTTATTTTAGCAGACCTGCTCTTGACTAGCAATTCTTCCAAGGATTTCTCATGTGAATTTTGAATGACGGGACATTGTGGGAGTGGAGATTTGTCAAAACCGGAAGGTTGACATTGATAATCATCATGAGGACCCCCACAATATACACAAGAAAAACTGGGAGCATTTTGAAATGCTGTTTTACTCAACTCCTCAGTTCTTTTCACTTGACTCGAAGCTCTAGATAAGTGTCTTGTTGGGTTTGTTGAGGAGTTTGAGTCATTTGGCATTGTGGAGGTTGGTCGTGATATGGATAGTCGTAATTGTTACAAGGAAATGGATTCCCTGTTTGACAATCAGAGCTGAAATGGGGACCTCCACAGTTCTCACAACATAAATCTGTTGAGTCTGCGAATTTGGCGAATTATATGGATATAGGTCATAACCAAAGTTCTGAGCATCACCGGAAAACTGTTCATAGACAAACGTGTTTCCGGATTGACACTCAAATCCTTGGTGAGGATCTCCACAAAATTCACAGCAGTTATGTTGATTATATGAAGATAAGTCGGGCTGTGGTGGGTAGTTGGAAAAGTTTGAGGGGTCGTTAAATGAGTTCGGATTAGGATCATAATCAAATGAATTCCTCGAACCACAAAACAAACAACTCCCATTATGAATATCATTACCACACTGTACACACGTACACCAGCGACAGGGTGAACCAAAAAGAGGCTCACCACAACCGACACAAGGAATAAACGATTCCATTTGAGAGTTATGAGAAGGAATTGGTTCATTCAAAGAATCAACAAAACCAACATGGTGATCCGAATGACTATTAAGTCTCGAAGAATATTTTGAAAAATCCGGAGGTGGGACAAGTGGTGTGCTCTGAGAGCTAGCAATTTCCACCACTTCGTTATGGTCTCTGGTTCTTGTTCTTGAGAAACTTGAAGATTAGGCAAGTCATTCTTGCTAGTCACCGGTCTAAATTCTGCATGCTTGCATTTAACCGTAAATCGTGAAAGTTTAGGATCAATTTTAGACGGCTTAGGAGCAATTGAGGGGTTAGATCTTTGGATAACCGTAGGTTGGACGTATTTAGCACCTCCATTATCAGAAGGAAGTACCTGGTCCTTTGTCACCCCGGTTTCTCGTTCCATTTCCCTACGCAGAATTAATGGATCATCACGAACAACACGAATTCTTGACATTTGTGATAAAGTATGAAGTTTTTCAACTTCGTTCCAGAATTCGTTGTAGTTGAAAGATTCCATGAGAATAGAAGAAGTTAGAATCAAATGGATAGAGGGTAAAGGGATAAAGAATCAAAAAGGGTAAAAGGGTAAAGATGAATATTTTTGGATTTTTGAAAAACATGCTATAAAAACAAAGAATGAAAATATTTTTGGTAATCGATTAGTCAAACGAATTAACTTCACGATAATTTTGGTTTTATATGAAAATAAGGAAATATGGACAAAGATGGTAAATATACAATGGGTGTATATTCAAGAATCACTGATGCTTCAAATTCGTAGAACGCAGCACACCTCCCCGGCAGCGGCGCCAAAATTTGATTGGGTCCAGACAGTCAGGTTTTATCACACAAGCTAACCACTTGTGAATGGTCAACCGTAATAAAAGTCCAAACAGTCTAGAACAAAATGCAATTAAGATCTGGAGAGTATAGTGTATCCCCGGGTCGTTAAGTCCCAACGAGGTGTGAACACTGTAGTACAACGAATCTGTGATCGAGTGATATTGAATGGGAAAAAGTGATGATTTGGAATATTTATACCTAAAGAAAAAGTTTGTAAATTACAGGGGCTTAAATGCAAATTAAAGAAAATTAAAAAGATAAATTATATTAAATAAACGCTATCACTATTTTTAAAATTGATAAACGTTTAAAACCTAAAATGAACGTTTAAATAAAATTACGTTAACGTACTAAATAAAACGTAAAAATAAAGAAGTAAAATAGCTATGGATATAGAAAATACATTTTTACAATCCTAATTATACTAGAAAATTATTAGAAAATTATAATTATTTTTATAACTATTTATTTAATTATTATTAATTAAAAACTATTTTTAACTATTTAATAATACTCTAAAATATAATAAAATATGAAATAAAGCTAGAAAAGTGAAATTATGACTTAGAAAAATCTAAAATATGATAAAACTAATTTTAAAACTGAAAATATATTTTTTAGACTTTTTATATATTTATTATTAATTTAAAACTATTTAAAACTAATTAAAATTAAGAAAAATAACAAATGAACAGTAAAAATAATGAAACTTTACAGGAAAATCTAAAAAATTATTCTTAATCTAGGAAAAATTAAAAATTATTTTTATGAAGCTTTTCTGATTTATTTGTATTAAAAGCTATTTAAAAAGGATTAAAAACTAGTTTAAAATAAGAAAAATATCAAACAGTGCTGGAAAAATATGAAAAATTCAGGAAAAGTCTAAAATAATATTCTAATTCTATAAAAAATATAAAAACTATGGCTTATATGGAAGAATATGAAGCTGAAGTGATAAGAAGTTCTAAATAAGCTATTAAAATAAGTTATAAGCTACATGAATAAGCCAAATGATCAAATAAGCTGAATTATGTTAAAATAAGTCTAACTTAACTAATTAACAGTACTCTAGATCACTAAATAAGCTTAAACTAGATTTGAGCTTATGGGATTAATAATGCAAAACAGTTAATAAGGGGGCTACTTTAAGCTAATGAATAAGCTATCCTAATAAGCTAAATGGGAAAACAGAAGTTGGGACCTAGAGATCACCTAGCAGACTACACATGGACCAATTTTCAGCTCCTCACAAGCTTAAATTAAGCTTGTGCAAAGCCTACAAGCTGCCTGTAAACACACTCAGTGTCTTTGAGTGTGAGACAGAGCAAAAGCAGCTTATAGAAAAGCTGATTTAGAGCTTATATATAGTTACTAAAATTTCACAAAAATCATATTTAAGATCTTGACCAACTGAACTAGGACATATCTCATTTTCATTAATTTTGGTTCAGAAACAAAACCATGAAAATTCCATAAAGATTAGCAAAAACTAGATTTTTAACTTTTGACTTTATTCTTGACAGAGATGAAAATTGACTTTGATGAGATTTGAAAGCAAATGATGGAATTATGTAGATGAAATAAGATAAAATAAGCACAAATTAAGCTAAACCTACAGATTCTAAACTTGTCTTAAGTTATTCTAACCACTAACACCTAACAGTTTTTTAGCTAGATTGAATTTATGGTGATTTTGACTTTTTCTATGAAACAGGCACTATCGTATGACTAAAGTGACTCTAATATGAATATTAAGAACTAAATCAACTTTACTTATCCACTAATAAGTTCTAGAATTCTTAAAACAGCCTAATCCAAACACTCTTTTAGTGGACTGTTTTGAAGCTTTAGATTCTAAAACAAGTTTTTAAACTAAGTTATCTATTTATTATCTTTAATTAACTATAATAAGACATGATTAAACCAGAATTAACAATACTTAAACACATATACTAAGAAATGCAAAGTTTTAAGAATTTGCTTACAAGAGATTTTCCAAACTGAAATACAGAACCAAGAACAAGATTCACTCTTAATAGCTTTCCACAATGCTTATAACCCAAATTCAATCCAGAGATTACCCTACTTCAATCTTTGATCTTCATTTCCATTGCCTTTTTATTTTTCACTAATTTATTGGTATTTTTCGGAATTTCTCTTTTTGGAACTAAACTGAGCTTAAAGGTTTCTAATAGCTTATAAGAGCTTTATAAGAGCTTATGTAAGCTTATGAGTACAAAACAACAACTACAAACATCATTCGACCATATTGAGAATTTTAAGGTAAAAATTGCATAAACTTGAAATGGAACTTAACATTGAGATTAAGACTGAAAATAGATTGTTATTACACTAAGATAACTTAACAAAACTCTTGAAAGCTTTAAAATACACTAGAATTTAAATTTTAACTAAAACGACATTACCTAAACTAAATTACACTACTACTTGTCTTTCTCTGCTTCATTCTTCCTTTATATTTATCTCTTTGAGTTCTTTGTCGACCTCTGAGTGTTTCCCACCTCATTCCAGCCATTGGATCTTCACAGGTCATCAAATTCGCCATTTGTCAATTTTGGCGCCAAAATAGTCTTGAGCAGGTTTTGTGCATTAATTGGATTTTGGAAGATGTGGAGGTGTTAAAGAGTTAGTAACCAGCTGTTAGGGGTGAGGTGGAAAGGGAAAAAATGGAAAAACCAGCTCTGGTATTGGATTGCAGCAGTGGAAGAGGAAGAGGAAGAGTGGTAGGCGGTTTGGGCGGGGTTTGACTTTATTTGACCCGGTTTTAATTATTAACGGGGTTGGATTGGATTTGGGTTTTGGTTGGGCTCAGCTGGGTTTAGTGGATTGGATTTGGTTTTGTTTATTTTGGGTTAATAGAATGAGTCCGTTTGGTTTAAATACACAAGGACTAATTTTGCAATTTCACCAAACTTGATGGGTTAAACCTGCCACTTTTCCAAACTTAACACAAGGACCAAACTTGACAATCTTTAATAGTACAAGGACTAAGTTTGATTATTTTCCATTTTTATAAATCCAAGGACTATTTATGTCACTTTTCAAAGTTTAGGGACTAAAGTTGTAAATTGTGATTTTTAAACTTCAAAGGACAATTTCTTACAACTTGTGAATCCCAAGGACCTTAAATGATATTTTTGCTTTATTTTGATTTACCAGGGACTGTTTTTGACAACTTTTGAAACTTGGGAGACTAAAACTGCCAATTATGCAAACTTGATACGTTTTTCATCTGATTTTGGTATTTTTGCATTTAAAACACATAAAATACTTAATTGTGATATTTTTATCATTTTGATGCATTTCTGAGTGTTTTCAGATGTTTTTGCAGTTTAAACGGTACAAAAATGATGAGTATTTAGACACTCATCAACTCATAAACAAGAATGGGTGTTTGTGGTTAAAAGGATTGTGTCAAAACATGTATTTTACATCAATGATACTAATTTTATCCTCTAAATCCACCCAGAAACACGAATTGAAGGTTTTCAAAATTAGGGTTCTTAAGTCGAATTGGGTGTTTTCAAATGTGAAGGTTTTTGGTCAAAAAGATTGTTGTGTGATACTCAAATCATGTTGAATTAAAGGTTTCCAGGCTCTATAACCACCCAGAAACTCTCATTGATTAAAAATTGGATGTTAGGGTTTAAAGTTCTTGAGTTTGGGTATTTTTGATTCACCACAATTTAGATGTTATAACTCCGTTATTAGACTCTCATAACATCCATGACCTACCAGAATTGAATTGGTGCTAATCCTATGGTTAAAACTCTTATGCGTAATTCATAACCCTTAGGGTTTTGACCTACGCGTAAGTCTTTCTTCGCATAAATGTTTAACAAGCTTTCATGCCATGATTTGATTTTAGAATGAATATATGTGTTAAGATTGATGTTATGATGATTTTATTTCAGGCTTGCTACTCGTAAAACTCAGAATCAAGGTCATTGAATCTCTACGCATAAGGATCACCTTACGCGTAGAAGGTTATGCGTAAGAGTAATCTTACGCGTAGCGTCTACGCATAAGGTTCTACAATGGGACTACGCGTATCCTGTGAAGGATATGCGTGTTGACCTCTACGCATAATGTCTACTCTTACGAGTAAGCCTTACGCGTAAGGTTTATATACGCCTACGCGTAAGCTCTACGCATAAGGTCCCCTTTTCCTACGCATAACATTTCTTACGCGTAAGTTAGGATCCTTCGCATAAGCTTTCGTCTACGCGTATGTTATTACTGTTTATGCTTAACTTTGCCAAAACTACGCCTAAGCCTTGATTGACCTTCATCATGAATTGTTACGTGTACAAACTTGTAAATAAACTAATCATAACGTCACGAATCCAATAATGTCACTAATAAACTTAATCGTTTGATATGTTTTGAACAATAAGTGATAACATAAACTTTAAAACTTAAAGTTAACTAACTCACGAAACATTTCACGACGTCATTGGACTATTGGACAAACAAGTGACTTAGGACTCGTAACAATCATTGTCACTTTACATTCAATAACTAGACAATAAGACCTTATGTTGACTAACATTATGTCTTTCGATATGTTGGTTCTTTTGGCTAATGTTATTTTAGATCACGACATGGCTGCTCAAATGAATGTGGATGCACTTGAGGTTCTCACTATTGCTGATATCTTCCCGAATGGCTATCCGAGAAAGATTGGAAAGAACAACCTTAGGGTTGACTTTGACACCCTCACATGCTCTAAATCTTCTTGTCTCATTGCTGTGGATATTCTAAGGAATCATCCCTACCAGAACATGCTCTCACACTCTCTCTACAGTACCGGGAAATCTACATTCAGAAATTTTGGGACTCTATGCAGAGGATCACTGGTCAAAGTGCAGTGACAGTGACACTTAATCACAAACAAGTCACTATCACTCCTGCAGACTTCCGGGCTGTACTTATCATTCCAGACATCGTGCCAACTGACTTCTTTGCCACACCTACTGAAGAGACAGTTCAGCAATTTCTACTTGATATTGGCTATGATGAAGCGTCAGGAATTATTAACAAGCACTCTCGTGGAGCTTAAGAACATTCCTCAACCGTGGAGAACACTCTACATCATCATCACTAAGTTTGTCTCTGGTCGTGACAGTGGCTATGAGCATCCCAAGCTCATGGAACTGCAAGTCTTCTGGTCATTGATCAATAAGAAGGACATTGAAATCGAAGCACTGATATGGGATGACATGATGACATTTCACAAGAAACTTGGCTCAAAGATTCCCTATGTCAGATACACAAAGCTTTTGATCCAGAGCGCACTTGGACTTAATCCGATATTCCCAGAGGCTCAATGACCCTGACAATCACGACGTGTTGTCCGAACCTATCCTTTCTATCAAAATCAAGGAATCGACAACAAAGAAAAAGGTGCGTGCTGCCTGATCACCTTCTGACAAATGAAATCAATAAACTTGAAACATACAAAAGGTATCAAGTAGCAGTACGAGAAGGCAAAGTTGGTCATCTCGATGAAAAGCCTTTGGAACTCCTACTCGGAGAACCAGAAGAGGAAGTGCAATAAGCACAGAGAGTCAAAGGAAGGTCCCAAAGTGGAAACCTACTCCAAGGAAGAAAGTTCCCTCCAAGGAATCTGCTCCTATTCCTACACCCGAACCACAAAGAAAGCTACTGGACGAAAGCTCTGAAGATACACAATCAGACGAGGAGGTCCACTACTCTGAAACTGCAAAGGATGACTCTCTATCAGTACCAAAACCTCCTAGTCCAATAGCTGAACATGGCAAAGGAAAGACTCCTGTACTTGTGCCATATGATGAAAGCTCAGAAAGTGATGAAGAGCAACTGGATAAATCATACAGGAAGAAGTTAAAATTCGTTCGACTTCAACACATTGCACAACAATTTGCTCAAGAACAAATGGGTGGCCCCGGAGGGTCAAGTGGTGCAGCTCAACCTTCACCAGATCCTGATGCGGTTAATCAACCCGATAAGGGATCTGGTGCCACCACTTTGGTACAACAACAAACACGTGTTGAAGACACTATGGAGTATGATTTTGAAGAACCAGAATCTGAGAAGCTAGAGAAGGTTAAAGGCGATGAAGAAGCTGCAGCCAAAGCTAAAGCTGATGAACAAGCTAAGACTGGCAATGAAGAAGATGTTGAGTATGATACGTTTCTTCTAGATAGTCCTGCACGATCAAAGGAAGAAACTTCTGAACCACCAAAGGACCGGAGTCTCCTCACAACTCATCATCATCAGATTCTTCTTCTCACTCTTCACCACCACCATCAAAAAGATCAACCAAATCATCATCCAGATTAGTGAAGAAGCCACCTCGATCTTGGATTTCTCATACTCATGAAAGAATTGTGAAAGCAGTCCAACAAGTCAGAAAGAAGGACATGCTCTACAGAAAACTGAATTGGTTTGCTAACCAAATACAGTATCTACATGATGAGAATGACAAGATGCATAATGAAAGGGAGTATGTACAGAAGCTCAGGCAGGATGATTTACAAGGGAGGATGGACAGAATGATCGAAGGATACACTCACAAGTACCTTCTGGATATCGTTCCTAAAGTCACAAAGGAGATGTTTACCAGACAACTATATCTGAATCTTATGCAGATAGCCAAGCAAACTATAAGATTAACACCCTTAACCGTCACAATCAATCCATCTGATCCTGTAGTTTTCTCGGATAATGAATTGGTGGCCAAGCTTGTCACACAAATGTCTAAACGATCTGGGACATTTACTTCTGATGAAGGATAAGTTGTTTCAAGCATTCTTTGGACTACCAACTCCAAGAAGCATGCAGAGTCGAAGCTGAAAGGTCTAATCGTCCTAGAGACGATGAAGATAAGGATCAGGATAAGAATGATGAAGCTAAACGACAAAAGAAGTCTGGTGAATCATCTTCCTTGCCACCACCTCCCCAACGGCCTCCTGCTCAACAAAGGTCTCCTCCTCGTTCTTTTACCGATAAACCTCATGATTCTGAGACACCACCCAGACTCCAAAAACCGGTGATTACTTTGAGTATACGGGTGGTGACGATGAAGAACACCATGAGCCCCTACAACAACCCACCTCTCCCAAACAAGTAAAGAAACCAGAACCCTCATCTAGGCCTAAGAAACGGAAGAAAAAGGCGCCCAAGGCAGACGTCCTATCATGGCTAGATGAAGACACCACAGAGGAATTTGAATGGTTTTCTACACTTGTCAATTCCACTCCCTACCATGAAGAAGGTCAAGATCTGGTAGACGGTAATACTTTGGAGCATGCTAAGATTATGCAAGAAAAGTTCCATGTGAAGAAGATGACGAAATCCGAGTTGAGTCGAATCAAGAATGAAGCTTTTCAACTGTGGAAAGATAGCTCAGAAAGTGCCATCGAGGTCGAATATCACCTTGAAAACATTGCTCGAGCTATGTCTAACAACATGGATTGGCTCAACCCGAAGCAAACATCGACTTCACCAAACGGGACAACCCTCCATACTACACCGACTGGTCAAAACCTCTACCAACAATTGGCCAATCAGATGAACCAAGGATTCCATTCCGATATTTCTTCAATAGAGACTTGGATTTTCTTCTACATGGTGGCGATGGTTCAAGGAAATACGCTACATCGTTGACACTTCCATTCCCAGCTGCTATATACTCGAACTGCATAGCCATCGAGGAACGTGCCAATCACTTGTTCTCCAACAAAGTGGAAGCCTACGACCGAGATGCACTGTACGGGATTCATCATTGGCGGAAGCAGCAGAAGAATCTACTCAGAAGCTGCCGGTTGAGAAGTCTCAACATGCATTATTCAGTTCTAAAAGTATCGTTGCCATCAAACACGTCGATCTTTCATCTAAGTGGGACTACACCTTGCTAAAGAATATCGTGGTCAAACGACAAGATGAAAGGGATTATGCATTTTTGAAGTGACTTTGAGAATTTGTCTATCAACGACATTGAAGACATGTACCTTGCCAAAGTACAGGGTTGTATGAGACAATTCTCCACTGCTGTACAACGTGAATTCATCAAGTCAGTGCTCATCTTCATCAGACGCATAGTTATCCAAGAACGTGTAGAAGATCTCCGCTGGCAGGTTGAATCTTATCAGGACCGTGTCAACTTCACTCAACCGCAGCTTGATCTACCCGACATCAACCAGCTTCCACAATATACGCTCATCAGCAACCTTTCGGCCGTTTACGCGGTGAACTTTAAAGAAATTGTTTGATGGCGTGCAGAGATCTTCATAAGTTTGGAGATCACACTTTGAAGATGGTTAGGGATGGATTGGCTTACCGGTTGAAGGATATACACCAAAAGATCGGGTCTCCTAAGCGATGGAATTCTCAGGATCGAAGGGGCGTGAAGAGGATCATCACCATGATTGATGAACGGTTGTATAGAAGGGATCAGTTCGGAAGACTGGAAAGCTATGTTGGTGGTCGACCGGGAGAAACATCACCGGCTTTCAAGCGCCCGACTCACACTCTGGCGACATCTACGGACTACCTGGTACCCCTTGAACTGCTTCTTTCATTATAAATTTGGATGTATGATCTAATTATGTCTATGGCTTGTGCACACATTACAGTGTACAACCCGTTCTTATAAATAAAGGACCCTGTGGTACGCTTCAGTGCCACAATCCTTATAAAAGGAGTGAAAGCTTCTTACTTTTGAGTAAAACCTATCAAACCTTTCATTTTTCAAGGTTTTGCTCAAAAGAACAAGTACTTTCCCTTATGATTTTCAAAACCTCAACCATTTATATCACTCATTGAGGGGGAGTACTTGACTTAAAACTTTGTTCACAAATTGTTCACAGTGGTCATTCTTCCCGCAACACTCGAAATGGTCATATTTATTCTCAACTTTTCAAAAATAACATTTTATATGCCATTTTTGGGGGGGAGAAAATACGTGATAAGAAATATGTTGTGTAAATGCAAATGAATCTTTGTGCTATAGACTTAACCCATGAATTGACGAGATCTTAACTGTTAGTAACTCGAAAAGACTTGTCCGGAGCGGGTAATAATTTCAAGCTAGTTCGCTAGTGATGTAAACGTGTCTGGCAAAGGACTTGTCTGAGTAGAATGTACCATTCAAGAAACTCTTGGTAGACATGAACTCTGACGGGTTTGATAACCTTTCGAGGATTGTCTACACCTTCAAGGCAGTTATTAAAGCTAGTTGTCACTTAAAAGCTGACAATGTATCTCTTTAACTACGCAACGTAACCGTGTCTCGCGGGGGATTGTCTATCTTGAGTGAATCAATTCAAAATGTGCGCGCTCTTTCCTCACTGTGCTTTTTAACCGTTAAAACTCTTAAGCACATGTGGAGGGGAGTATTTATGCAAAATCTTATCTCAACAGTGGTACTAAAATGTTTTTCATTCACAAACACTTTGAGAGATTTTTCACAACGGTGGTTTTAATGGCAACATAGGTTAGTCATGGAGTTATAAGGTGACTAAGGTTAGGAATAACCGTCCTATGATCCGCCAGAGCCGGAGGGATCTACCCAAGGACACCACAAATAGTTAGTATTTAGAAGTCCTTAGGTATGATTATAAAAAGGAGAAAATGAGAATGGAGAAAGAAGGAGTTGAAGAATTAAAAAGAAATGCAAAGAAAAGGGTGAAAAGAAATAGCCCTCCAGTTTATTCAACTTAGGGAAGACACCGGGTTCAATTCATATACTACTTGTTGTCACTTGATGACACCGGTATTGAAGATTAAAAGTCGTCATGGACCCAGTGACGCATGCACTAAACCTTCTTAGCCACTCAAGTTTCTCTCAACAGAAGCTTGTTTCATTCTCACAGGGAACCCTACGTAAACTATCGGCTAACTCTTAGAGATTACTGGTATTGAAGAAGGAGACCCTCTCCTAGTCTCGCTCAGGAAAACCAAAGCGCACAATTGAGTCTAGAGCCACGAGATTCATCAAAAGATCTCTTAGGTACACTTGATATTTCATCACTTGATATTCAACAATAAAATTTCGGTGGTACATTATCGAGTCCTTCACGGATCTTAGCAATCTGTCGAGAACATTTATGAGAGGTTCACATTTGTGATCCTCGGTGATTGAATGGAAACTCTGCGGGTCAACATCAAACACCACGGCGGCAGGTCGCTTCGGCAACTCCTCGTGGATTGCGCAGTGGTCTCAAGCGGTCTGATTTGTGAGGTGATGCTTGGTGTACCTCAGCAACTCATCGAATCGTAGGTGTACCGATTTTACATCGTGTTATCTCACTTGTGGGACTCGATTCAGAGCGGCCTTTGTAAAATTAGAGTTGTGTTTTCACACTATCTTTGTTAACACTCTCGAAGTTCAAACTTGTAAGTGCGGAATCCGCTTATTACTAACCGTTTTTTATGTTTTCTTCTTATGGAAGCTCTGGAGCGGAATGATCGTGCAGATTCTTCTCATGCTCACGCCAACATCATCACTAATGGAAGTTCTATCCAAAAGCAACACAACAGCCAGAATGATTCTTCTTCAAATCAAAGAATCTACAAAGTTAAAGACTTAAAGAACTTCATCAGTACTGAATTCCAATGTCAAAAGAGCATGTGAGCATGTTGAAGAATGACGTGGAGACACTGGAGCGTACGAAGCAGACTGAGGCGGACTGATGCGATAACAACATACTATCATTTTCATCACAAAGAACAATGATCAAAGAACAAAGTTAAAGATGGCGTCAAAGCATAACTGTTCAAAGAAAACTATCTCGCTACCTTGGGGAGATGGTTCAAATCAAGGTAATTCTTCTCACAAGAAGAAGAATTTCAGAAGGCGTCAAAGCTACTATTATATCAGCGCCTTCACCGTTTTTCATCACCAACACTTGAGTGTTTGTTACTCATATGTAATAACACTTGAGGGGGAGATTGTTGGAATCACTCCTAAACCTTATTCAAGTGTTAGTTACTCATATGTAATAGTTAGCTTATTATGGCCTTTATGTTTGTTATTAGCCTTAAGCTTATGTAGAAGGTCCATGAGCTTAGGCCCAAGCCCATAGGAGTAAGGAAGGGACTAGGAGTGTTGCCCTAGCTTCCCTCCTATAAATACTATGTAATAACCCTCACTTGAGGGTTGGTTGTTCAAGTTATTCCTTTCACTCATGCCCTACGCGTAACTGTCTTACTATATCGTGTGTGTGTGTGTGTTTGGTTTATTGTTCAATCGCCTTTATCTCTTTCTTGTAAGCTTGTGTGGTAAAGCTTGTGACCTAACAGTACATTTGAGATGGTTGTTGAAATTGATGTTGATGAAATTCTTTATAGTATTGTTGTTGTTGTAGTTGTTGTTGTTGAGGATACTCATGAGGAAAGTAGCTAGAGTATGGTGGTTGAGACATCTTGAAACTTGTGTTGATGATGGATCTTTGTAGTCGAATGAAACTTGAGTTTGTTGATGAAGTGTTCTTAAGCGTAGAAACCAGCTTAGACGTAGAATGATCCTTACGCGTAAATCCCTTTTACACGTAGACAGAAGCTTACGTGTAGACTGGAGATAAAACTTAGCTTAGGCGTAAACCAAAGGCTTAATAGTAAGAACCTTATGCGTAAGATTTCCTTAGGCGTAAGAGAAGCTTATGTGTAGGAAATACTTAGGCAGAAAGTGTTTACTCGTAAGCTTTTATGCTTAGGCGTAAAACTAGGGTTTTACCCAAAAATCCTTTACACTTATCCAAGTGTAAAAGATATCCAAAGTCGAAGTGGTTTCAGGCTTATCCAAGAAAGAAAACACTGAGTAAACCAACAGCTTCGAAAATCTTAGGCAGAAAAGCTTATGCGTAGACCACTGCTTAGGCGTAGACAGACTGAGGATATAACCTTACGCGTAAAACTAGGGTTTTACTAGGCATAGAAAGAACCAAATTAACCAAAACTAATTTTTATGCCCAAAAGTGTTTTGTAACCTGATTTTTATGATGAAATAGCTTCAAAATCACCAAAATAACAAGAAAGTTTAAAACTTGATGATCCAAAACTATTCTTCTGCTTACGCGTATAAAAGTACACACGATTCAAAACCAAGTTTAAAACCAATCTACACGCGTAAAGTTTGAAAATTGATGCAAAAAACTTAAACTTTAACACTAAATAAACCTTAAATGTAACACCCTCAATTTCGTGATATGCAGCGGAATTCAAGCTAGGTGTTACTTCATGGCACAACAGTTATAACAATAGAAAACGAACCCTAATTGAGTCGTTTTAAAAGATTTATCATTCGATTTATATAAATATCAGAGTTTACAAAATGAGGTCCCAGTGGTTTTACAGTTTATTAAATAAGTTTTTAAATGATAATATAGCCTTCTTGAGTATCCGTACCCTTCCGTGCCATCCTCGTAAATTATGAACCTGAGTTAAACATGCTAAAAAGTGTCAATGCGAAGATTGGTGAGTTCATAGAGTTTATAGATAAAACAGTTGAGTTCAATAGTTTCAAGTTTGAGCGATTATTGTAATAAATACAAATATCGATGAAATAAGTAGTGGGCTACGTTGTTATACACCCATAGTCGTTTGTTTGCCCTAACCGGGGTTAAAACTTGAGTGAATCCATAGAGTTTGTAGGCAAATCAGTTGAACACAAGTTTCAAGGTTGGGCCATGTTGTTGTACTGCAGCATTAGTATCATTGCAGTACCGTATTATTGCTCTAAGCCTCATGATACGCAAACCTTAACAGTACGATATCATAGTAATGAACCAATGATGTAAGTTACTGACATCATAGAGATGATGTAAGTAACAAGGCCCTCGGGTAGGAGTTTGCCAACTTCCTATGGGGTTCTCAAATAAAGTGCACTTGGCTACTTATCCAACAACACAAGTGGGACGTCAACTGCCAATAGATCTATTCACTATATTCGCGTTCACTCGCAAGTGATTAATGGCTCATGATAAAGGGACTTTTAGTGGAAATAGTGTATAACTTAGGCAATAACAATCAGGATCGCATACAGATAGTACTGGTGTTCAGGTTTGTAGCAAAACATATAAAGTGTGATTATGAACTCATAGTAGTATGTAAAAGCTTTAGAGTACTTGTGAAATTAAAAACGAGTAGTGAAGCACGTATCTCCCCCAAAAGTAATTTGAAGCAATTGAAAATAGGGGCCATGAACTCACAGTAATATGTAAAAGTTTTTAGAGTACTTGTAAAAGTGAAAGCATGCAGTTGAGCATGTATCTCCCCCAAAGAGTTTATAAAACAATTCAACGAGTAAAAGTGGGGCTACGAACTCACCTTGGATGGAAATCTGATTGATGTCAAAATTAAATTCAAACTGAAATGGTAAATGGCTCCAACACGTGACCTGAATCGATATGTCAAGTTTAAGTATTCGTATTCATCTATATGTGATTTTAATATTCATGTTACAAGTGTTTTGATGGCGTTTGAATGAGACAACATGAAGTCTCTTCAAAAGTTAGTGAATAGTAATGTTTATCATTTTTCTTTTTTATAGTTCGGCCTATCGTTTACGATATAGATAATTTTTATCAAAGCCTCGTAAAATATATTTCTTATAATTAGTTTTATCGAAATCTCGAATAGTTAAGTAGTAAAAGTATATTAGTGAAGTAGATATTAAAATTATACCCTTATAGTTTCTAAGCGGTGACGGTTTATACCCCTGATCTTTCATGAAATAACAATTTATACTCTTCAATTTTCATAAAATGACAACTTTAACCCTTGTAGTCTCAAAAAGGACACTTTATACCCTCAACTATGGATCATTGGCAAAAACAGCCCTTGAATTAATAATTTTTTTAGAAATTACAGATTTAAACTCCATCTTTTATTTATTACCTTAAATTACCCTATAGTTTTTCAAAGATGTTAATTAAAAGGGTATGTTTGATATGTGTTAATGAGGCAAAAACAAGCTAAGTTTTAGACGAGGCCTTACGAGGTTTTTACAATATTCTTGATCCTTTCAAATATTTGCCAGGTGGTCTTTCTAATGGTTCAAACTAGAGGTCATGAGATCTTGTGGTTTGGTCGAAATAATTTACCAAAGTGGAGGGGTTAGGGTGTTTTGACAAAAAGAGTAATTTCAGTGGGTGACAAGCCCAAAAGAGTCTTAAATAAAAACTATACGAGCCATGGTTTCCGTAATACCTTTGTTCCTTTATTATCTATGATGTAAGTACTTCAAAAGGGTTAAGTTTTAGATTTTATGGATCTCGTTAGATAGGTAAAATAATTGGACAAAAAGGGTCACTTGGGCAGTTTACTTGATATGGAGAGAAATGAAAAACAATCTGGTTTTCGATTTTAAGGCTCACGATTTGACTTATTAAGCATAGTAACATGTTTATAAACTTATTTAGTCTATCCTTGAAAGGTTTTAGGGTCTCTTGTTTAGAAAACATGTCGAAATATTTAAATAATGGTGTTTGGTCTAGTGGCTCGCGACAAGGAAAGACAAGAGAATAAAAACGTGACATGTGCATCTTTTGGCCAGGTCTTGGGGGCGTTCTAGAGTCTCCTAGGGACTTATTAAAATGGTACAATAGCTCAGCTTAAAGTTCAAAGCTCGTGAGTTAAAACTTGGTCCAAATTGGGGAGTTTGGTTTTTATATAATCAAAACAGCTGTTGAAAGTTTTATTAAACTATGCCTTCGTTATGCGTTTTCTAGACCCGTGCCCCAGAGTTTTTTAAGAAAACGTCGTTCCAGACAACTTTCATGTTTTAACGTTTTGATGAATCGGACCGGAAGTGCCTCAAAAAAATGAATCAGTTCGTTTACAGAAAGTTTTAGACAGATTCAAATTTTCAGTTTCACTATTTTCTTTTGATTATAACTTTTGACTCGTGTGTCCGTTTTGGGTGATTCAAATTGCTATGTTTTCTTTGTAAAATCCTTTTTAACAGTAAATAATTGATATTAAAAGTGTTAAAGAGATTGAAATGAGTTTAAAAGACTTACTTGATTGAATTTTGAGTTTGAGGACAAGGATAACTTTGGAATGGCAACTATGTTCTCTACTCCTCCTAGGCTTCACTAAATTGCTTCTAAATGGACCACAAGATAAGTAAGTATATGAGTGTGGGTGTGTTTTGCATGTTTTGAGTGAAGTGTGAGTGGAAAATGATGTATGGTGGTCGACTATATATAGGGGACGGACTTAGGGCTTCATGAGGCTTCTAGGTCACTTGGTTGGGAGAGGAGGGAGAAAGGTGATGTGTATTCAAGGCACTTGGAGGGATTTTGTAGCAATGGTGAAGATGGAATGGTGTGGTAAAAAGTGAGCCAAGAGTTTTACCCACAATATTTGACTATGGTAGAATTTTTAAGAGACATGGTGATGTGTAGTAACAACTAGCCTAGTAAGTTTCTTATGGCTAGGGAAATTACAAGTCTCTAGTTTAGAACTAGTTTAGTTAGGTCTTAGTTAGAATTGAACTAGGATTAACTATATGGTTCATTTAGGCTTTGATTGATGTACAGAGGCTTTGGTGAGTTGTACGTGAAGTTTAAGTGAAGTAGTAACTTAGGTTTAGGGCTTAGTTAAGTTTAGATAAGTATATCTTTAGTATATTACATATTTAGCTTATGTGCATAAGATACTAGTACCACATGCATTGGAAAGTTGTACCTTAGGTTTGAAATCTTAAGAAAGTCAAACTTAGAGCCTTATGAATTATAGATTTGTACCATGTGTTTTAAAGTGAGTACACTAAGGTTTATAATGAGATTTATATTAATATTTAGTTTCTATGCATTAAGGACTTGTGCATGTCCTTGAAAGACTTGTACATTTCTATTTTTATAAAAATCATGTACGTATTGATTAGGGTTTGTGATTTTATTTACATAAAATCATAGAATGGTAAGTTAGGTCTTGTAACGGGAAATAAAGTAAAGTTAGGTTTTCATGCTTTAAAAACTTGTACACTAGATATAAAATGTTGTACTTTAGTATTTATGATTTAGTTGTGTAAAGTCATAGTTAAAATAAATTAGGGCTTCGTGAAAACTCTAATAAATAACAAACGTTTATTTTGTACGGTTAAAAATCGTATGTTAACGAATAGCGTAAAGTGGTAAATAAAAGTTGAAAACTTTTATAGTTTAACATATAAGGATGTTTGATAATGTGAGTTACGTCACATTAGCTAGAGGTTGTGACCAAATAAATTGATAACGTTTGAAAAGAAAAAATTTTGTACGTAGAAAAAGGATAAGTATCCTTTCGTTAGGATATTATATTAATTTAATACGAGGCGAAATTTACCGGTGGTTACATTAAACCACAAGAATCTTGAGTTTACAAGTGTAAAAACCAAAGCTTTAAGCTTATGAAAGTTAAGCTCGCTAAAACCCATGTGTATGATATGTGACTTAAAAAAAGTGTTTCACCCAACTAGATGGCGATTGATACCACTGTTAGGTCACCATAAGTTAACACAAGAATCAATATGTAAGAAATGGGAAAGAAAGTGATCGGATGAACACTAAACGACACACACGTATGATACTAGAGAAACATTAGGCGTAGGATATATTGTAAAGTGAACAACCAACCTTCAAGTGAAGGTTTACACAAGTATTTATAACATGCTAGTCCCTTCCTTCATTATTAGGCTTGGTCCAAGGCTCATGGACTTTCTACATAAGCCTTGCCATTAATACAAACATAAAAGCCTAGTTTAAGCAACCTATTACATACTAATTACTAACACTTGAAATACAAGTTAGGAGTGATTCCAACAAGTTATGATAACGAGTTGCAATAAGTTTTTATATTGGTTAGTGAACGCACTGCTATGGGTTTTGTTAATAATAGCATGACTCAGTTGTCCACATTTCGTGATGAATAAAAGTTGCATGACAAACTAATATTCGTTTTTCTTTTTTTTGCAAGGACGTAAATGACACACGCTTTTGAAATATTTGTGGCTGCATCAGTAGCAACATAGCAATCTCAATGAGTTTATATAAGATGAGATAATGATTTTTTGCTCATGCTTGCCTTGCCAATGCTACTGAACGAAGCATCATTGGAGCCTCATGTTCTTCGATTCTAATAGGTTAGTAACTTCGGTTGGCTATATATGCTTATTACACTCCCAATCATTTTTTATGAGGTTGTTATGAATCTAAAAAGGTTCGATTAAAGATGTGAACATCGGGGGCAAATTATCATCTTTGCAGCCACGCCAGATGTAAGCATTTTTTTCGATTCTTAACGTATCTGAGTCTCATAGATACATTTGTCTAATTTCTTTATCTCATCATTGATTTCTAACTTTTGTGCCTTTATAACCTTAAAATATTTTAGTATAAAACCATTTATGGAGCCATTGATGGTCCGGGATCAAATGATAAGGGGTGTGAAAATTTTGAAATTGTTGTCAGGAATTTATCGATTTAAGTCTTTACCTTAATTCATTTGATGTTTGTTTGCATTACTTACACTTCTTTCATGGCAATTTCTATTAAAAAGTTGTGATATGATATGTTGGGAACGCGTGATAATGCTCCAGTTAGTTGTCGCTACAGAACTGGACAACTTGATAGAAGATCTTTAACCACTTCTATAGAAAATAAAACAGGGGTAAACTAACTCTTAAATCCTAAAGCTTTCCAAGACTCAACAGGTACTTCATATGTCAAACATTATAACCCAGTTTACTTCAAATTTTCTGTTTCATTTGTTATATTTACTAAGATTAGATGGCTTATAAAGTTATTCCTTTGTATTTGTAATTAGAACGTCAAATCGGTTTTTATTATTGAAATCAAAGATGTGCTACCAGCACTAAGGAGGAAGGAGGTAGCAGCAAGACCAAATAGGTGCAAACCTACATTACTAAAGATACGTTGGCGTGGAATACATTCTTATCTTGGCATAGGCACTATGGGTGATTTTTGGCGCGGGTTGAAATAAGTCAGGTTGGCCGAAACACACTTATTGCAGGTTTGATCTATACATCATTGAAATAAGTCAGGTTGCCCATTTTGACATGTTTTGTCTCCTTTATTAACTGCAAAATAAAATAACATATTTTTACTATGAACAAATGCATTCACGTATAAAGGTATTGGATATTTATGTTTTCATGCCAGACGTTTGTTGTGATTACTTTAGATTGTATACGGTTGTCTTTATCATTGACTAATTTTGTATACGATGATCAACAAAAGTTCAGGAAGGTGCTCAATGCTCATATGCACGTATGAATGATTACTTACGCCCAGACCTTAAGGTTCATTTTGGAGTTGATTGCGACTGTTGTGCGGTAATCTTCTCTTTCTTTCATATTTTGTATTTATTTCAAAATTTGTATACAACTGTTAAAAATGAATGTTTTATCTTCAAGAAAAAAAATGATCTTCTGGTTCTGCACCTATAAAATGGTTCTCCTCTCTTAGGAAAATGTTGAATTGGTAATAATTTCAAAGGTGGAAAAAAGGGTGAGTCCGGAAATTGGTCAAAATGGGTCGGGTTTGGTTGACCAACCATTTTTTTTTGTGCATTTAACTTTATTGCAATAATAACCAAAAATATATGAATAAAACAATTTAGGATATTGTGCGCGTTGGTATTTAAAAATAGACTTTGAAAGTTGCATATGGACAAATATCGTCATCTCTTTTGTGTATAAATCTCAACGCAGGGATCATGTCTTCACCTTTAACTCTTTCAGATGATAACATTGAATTGCAATTAGCAAACCAACCATATCAGTATGCTAAATTTTAATTTTTAGTAAATGAAAAACATAAACATAACTAACTTATCTTATAAGAAAACCTCTTTTGTTTTTGTTTTAGGTAAATTTTTTTTTGAAAAATTTGTTGTTGGATACCATAAAAAAACTGCAACTAAAAGCCAAAAGGAGGGAAGGATAGTTATTCTTTCATCGAGCTTCATAAAATGTCATACAGTGAAGGAATTCAGTATGAAAAGATCAATGACAAAAGGGAAGGTTTATAGATTTTTGTTTTTGTTATAGTTATTTTATATATTTTAGGTTACATGTCCTATGTATAACTCAAAAATTAAACAAACTCCATATATATACATGTTGCTATCACCTAGGTTTTTATTTCTTAATAACCATATCTCAGCATTTACTATGACATTCCCTTAATCTTGAAGGTTCATCTACATCCACACTATAGATTCACAAGGTGCCTATTTGTGTAGATATCAATGGTTGAAATGAGAGCGATTTGGTGAGAAAGATGATTGAAGTTAGAAGATCTAATATTGAAGACATGTTTTGGCACAAGATAAAGTTGTAGATATTTATTCAGAGTAAATTGCATGTAATATGAGTAAATTTACTTTGTATTTTTTAATTGTTCTATAAATCATAACGTTCATTTGAGTTTAAATCATATACTATGTTGTTTAAAAAAACTTTGTATATTCTAATGGTTCTATAAATCTTGATGTTCATTTATTTTCACCCTTCTTACGCTACTAATAGCTTCGTATACATATATATCTTACTATTCGAAAAGTAATACACTCAAAGAATAATCACAAGTCATGCCCGCCCATTGGGCGGGCTTCGACCACTAGTATATATATATATATATATATATATATATATATATATATATATATATATATATATATATACTATATATATATATATATATATATATATATATATATATATATATGGATCAAATAAAAAGATTGTTAAGGTAAAAAGGAGAAAAAGGGTTAAAAGTGTAAAATGTGTGAATTGATTAGTAAGGGTGTTTTAGGTATTTAACCACTCATCTTTTAACTCCTCACTAAAGCCTCTTTTAACACCTATTTAAGTTTTAATTTGTGTAAATCACTGTCACTTTTTTTCTTTCATTTTTTGTTATTTTGGCTTTGAGCATGTTCATGTTTCATTATTATTGCATCACATAGTATATGAATTTTTGGTGCGTGTCAGTTAACTTTTAACCATTTTATAAGTGTGTCAAAATAAACTTTTGGTGTCCCAAAAAATGTGTCATAAAGTTAGTGTCTCATTAAAAAGTTTAGTGTGTCACTAGAAATGTATCAAAAAAATAAGTGTTTCACTAAAAAATATGTCAGAAGACTTAATGTGTCACTAGAAATGTTGTGACAACCCGTACTTTCAGGTCATTTCTCAAAACAATTCATACTTCACTATTTCAACATTTATCGTAAACTAGGTTTGCGTGTTCCAAATTCGCGTAACCTTTATGGTTTAGCGGCGAATTCATGACCATATCATCACGAACATTTCATATGGACTAAGTTTAGTCTACATTTCATTAGCATCATTTGCATCATGTTAGTTCATTCATGACATTGCATTTCACATTAAACGCGTAAATTTTATATTAAATAAGCGTTATCGCGTGAGTTATTATTTTGAACATTTAATCCGATACTTCCAAAAATGATCCGATATATTTTTATACTTGCATTTAGTTTATAAAAACTATATTTTGAGTTTAACTAGTGTCTTGAATTTATTTCGTATATAAATCGTTAAATTTATATTATTACGACGTTTTTCTTAAAAACTACACGATAATTTTTATATCACTCAAATTTCACAAGGAATGTATTTTTACAATTTTATGATATCATTATACTCTATTTTGATCTACTAAACATTTCTTTTACCTAAAAGCTACCATTTACCTTACAAGTTATTAATATTTACACATTTACTTACACTTTTAACAAATATTACACAAGTATATACTCATTAAAAAAAAAAAAAAATATATATATATATATATATATATATATATATCTTTGCAAATCCCTCCCCCTTGGCCGACCAAGGGGAGGGTTGCATTTAATGTAGTTGGTAAATTATAGTCTTGAATGTTTATAACTATACTCCAAGTAATATCTTCATTTATTCACTTCACTTATTCAACTAGTTAGCAAAAAAATTCTTCTCTCTTGTTTCATCCTACATGAACCGGCCATCATAGGTGTTTAGCAAGGGATCATCAAATTTTTCAAGCTCAAGTGTTTTAACAATCTAGATCACACTCTTATTAAGGTTTTGAAATAAAAACCTAGAGTGTTTAGGTTAAACCTTGGTTCTTTGCACCTCATCAAGTTTACTTGTAAGCATATCACTTCATTTTACATATTTCACTTTCATTTCATATTTATCTCTTCATTTTTGGAGCAAGCATGCAAGACTTGTGTTAGTTATACCATTTTTACATGATTTTTAGAGTTATATATATATAAAGTCATCCTATAATTATCCCCTTGGTATATATTGGTATTGATGATGTTTAGGAACCCATGACACCCTAAGAAGGTGTATGGTAGGATTAGATTAGCTTTGGAGTTGATTTGAAGGGATTGGAATAGGTTTAGTACGAGAAAAACTATTTTCGACAGGTATTAAAAGTGGTCTGTCCTTATTTTGTTTTTCTGGAAAATCCGACAGTAGGCACGAATTTTGGCCTAGATATTTAGAAAATATACTTTAAAACGAATCCGTGGCCGCTTGAAGGGATTAAAACGGAGTTATAACGAAGAAGTTATGAATTTTTCAAGTTGACGACGAAATATATATTTTCTGAAAAATTTCAGCAACATGTTTTTATTTTGTACGAGTCAAAAACGAGCCTTAAGCTTTACAAATTATTTTGATTTGTCAAAAATATATTAGTATACTTTGATACGAAGCTAAGGACGTATAATACGTAGAAAACGGATTTGAAACGACTAAGATATGCACGTTTTCATAAAATTGCCGTAACTATTATTTTCAGAAAAACTATATTATTTTTACGAGACAAGTATTACGGTAACTAAAACGACCATGTTGGAGGCTGTTTTTAACCATGATGTAGAACTTTTTGTAACGAGATGTCTTATAATAAAATCAATATCACCAAGCATATTTTTCAAAACAACCAACCGTTTGTATAGCGGAGTTGTAGTAAATTAATTACGGTTGCTTAAACTTTGCCGAAACTCACTTTTTGAACCACAATTCGACAAAATCACCATCTTTAACCCTTATTATCTTTATGTTCGAGACCTTTATGACGAAAACTCATGAACTGAAACTTCTAGATTTTGATACAAACTTTCCAAAACCGTCGAGTTCGTTTCCTAACGTACGACGTACACCATTTTACGACTATTTTCCCAAAGCCATTTTTGTCACTTTCATGAAATTTCCGACGACATTGTTTTACGACGAAAAGTGATAATTTCACCATAAATCATTACAAAACAATTGTAGGATGACAATTTGACGTAAATACTTGTAAAAGTGATTTAAGATTGGTCAAGACGTCAAAAGAGTATTTTTCGACGAAAAGTATTATTTTTCCAAAAAAACTCGCAAATGGTATAAATAACATACGAAATGCATGCATCACATTACATTGCAACTCATTACATATCATATCATCCATAATAGGTCATTTTCGAGATTCACGCTATATTTCAGTGTACCCACTTTTGTCATCGTAATCATTGCAACAGGTGAGTTCATAGCCCCACTTTTACTCTTTTAACTGTTTTACAAACTCTTGGGGGAGATACATGCTACATTTTTAACCGAACACAAATGCTTTGAACTGTATGCTATATCCGAATGTTTTATTGTCACTAAGTATTTGCCATGTTCGAAGTCCCTACATCATGAACCATTAGTCACTTGAGCGGTGGCGAATATTGTGAATAAGCCTATTGGAATTAACACTCCCGCTCTTATTGACCCAGTTAGGGGAAATCGAGCGCACTATATTTGAACCAGTAAGGTAATTTGGCAAGTTACCTATTAGGGCGGCGATGAAACGATGATTACCAATTTTTATTGGTGCGATGTTACGCTTTGGTGTCATGAACTTAGTGAAATAAATACGATTTTGTTTTCAACGATGAGTGTGAAACCATTTAACTCACACTACGATGATTGTGTTCAAACGAATTAATTAAACCTATGGATTTCACTCAACCTTTGTGTTGACCTTTTTAAGCATGTTTTATCTCAGGTATCTATGGCATTCAATTCATGGCATGCATGTGGACATATCATAGAGTCGCGGTGACGACGCGTCTCACTTGGGTTTTACGTACTTTAAAAACATCGTTTGACTTGTACTAAACTTATTTTCTTTGTATAGTAACTTTCATTTGGGACCTATCTTTGTAACTCTGAATGTTTTTATTAAATCAAGCGATGTATTTTCCAAACGACACTTTAGGTCGTTCAATATAACTGGGATTGTGATGCTATGACAGTCAGTCCCCAGGAATTCCATTCCGCTGCAAAACAGGTAAATTGGGGGTGTGACAGATTGGCATCAGAGCTTCGGTTATAGAGAACTAGGTTGCATCATTGACCCTAGACTATAACTACATTATCATAGCATCTCATCATTTTATCATAAGTGCATATTCACTTTACATGCGGTTTATACGTACATTTTTCGAGTTGTTTACTTTCATTTCAAAATCGATTGTCACATAGATGCCTTCAAATACCCATCCCATCATACTCATATCACTTTGACATGGAGAATGCCCTGTCATTCCCTGTCACAATTTTAACATTAGTTGACTCAACACCAAACATCATATGAGTCGATTAGTCCAAGCATTGTATAGTTACTCTTAAATTATACATAGCCTTTGATCACTATGTCTAATTCAGGACGAATCATGCAATGAAGGGAGTAGTAGGCTTATATGTGTAAGCAATTCCATGACCGAGCAAAATTTTCAAAAGACCCGTTAATCAAACCGATTTAGCCTAATCTCATGACAGTTCTTGTTTGATGAGTTGTGAGATTAAGTAAAATCGGTTACCTAAGATGTCTTTTGAGGGTTTTGCTCGAGAATGGGAAAGTTTGCCACATCAAACCCTAAACCGAGAGAACCCAACCGAACTGAATTAGGGATGAATTCCTTTTTGGATGGGCGAATGTGACAACCGTACTTCGGTCATTTCTCAAAACAATTCATACTTCACTATTTCAACATTTATCGTAAACTAGGTTTGCGTGTTCCAAATTCGCGTAACCTTTATGGTTTAGCGGCGAATTCATGACCATATCATCACGAACATTTCATATGGACTAAGTTTAGTCTACATTTCATTAGCATCATTTGCATCATGTTAGTTCATTCATGACATTGCATTTCACATTAAACGCGTAAATTTTATATTAAATAAACGTTATCGCGTGAGTTATTATTTTGAACATTTAATCCGATACTTCCAAAAATGATCCCGATATATTTTTATACTTGCATTTAGTTTATAAAAACTATATTTTGAGTTTAACTAGTGTCTTGAATTTATTTCGTATATAAATCGTTAAATTTATATTATTACGACGTTTTTCTTAAAAACTACACGATAATTTTTATATCACTCAAATTTCACAAGGAATGTATTTTTACAATTTTTATGATATCATTATACTCTATTTTGATCTACTAAAAATTTCTTTTACCTAAAAGCTACCATTTACCTTACAAGTTATTAATATTTACACATTTACTTACACTTTTAACAAATATTACACAAGTATATACTCATTAAAAAATATATATATATATATATATATATATCTTTGCAAATCCCTCCCCCTTGGCCGACCAAGGGGAGGGTTGCATTTAATGTAGTTGGTAAATTATAGTCTTGAATGTTTATAACTATACTCCAAGTAATATCTTCATTTATTCACTTCACTTATTCAACTAGTTAGCAAAAAAATTCTTCTCTCTTGTTTCATCCTACATGAACCGGCCATCATAGGTGTTTAGCAAGGGATCATCAAATTTTTCAAGCTCAAGTGTTTTAACAATCTAGATCACACTCTTATTAAGGTTTTGAAATAAAAACCTAGAGTGTTTAGGTTAAACCTTGGTTCTTTGCACCTCATCAAGTTTACTTGTAAGCATATCACTTCATTTTACATATTTCACTTTCATTTCATATTTATCTCTTCATTTTTGGAGCAAGCATGCAAGACTTGTGTTAGTTATACCATTTTTACATGATTTTTAGAGTTATATATATATAAAGTCATCCTATAATTATCCCCTTGGTATATATTGGTATTGATGATGTTTAGGAACCCATGACACCCTAAGAAGGTGTATGGTAGGATTAGAATAGCTTTGGAGTTGATTTGAAGGGATTGGAATAGGTTTAGTACGAGAAAAACTATTTTCGACAAGTATTAAAAGTGGTCTGTCCTTATTTTGTTTTTCTGGAAAATCCGACAGTAGGCACGAATTTTTGGCCTTGATATTTAGAAAATATACTTTAAAACGAATCCGTGGCCGCTTGAACGGATTAAAACGGAGTTATAACGAAGAAGTTATGAATTTTTCAAGTTGACGACGAAATATATATTTTCTGAAAAATTTCAGCAACATGTTTTTCTTTTATACGAGTCAAAAACGAGCCTTAAGCTTTACAAATTATTTTGATTTGTCAAAAATATATTAGTATACTT
The DNA here is from genome assembly GCA_910596185.1 of Chrysanthemum makinoi. NCBI lineage: Eukaryota > Viridiplantae > Streptophyta > Magnoliopsida > Asterales > Asteraceae > Chrysanthemum > Chrysanthemum makinoi. Next base: position 117,380,803 of record OU343218.1, read on the forward strand.
TGATACGAAGCTAAGGACGTATAATACGTAGAAAACGGATTTGAAACGACTAAGATATGCACGTTTTCATAAAATTGCCGTAACTATTATTTTCAGAAAAACTATATTATTTTTACGAGACAAGTATTACGGTAACTAAAACGACCATGTTGGAGGCTGTTTTTAACCATGATGTAGAACTTTTTGTAACGAGATGTCTTCTAATAAAATCAATATCACCAAGCATATTTTTCAAAACAACCAACCGTTTGTATAGCGGAGTTGTAGTAAATTAATTACGGTTGCTTAAACTTTGCCGAAACTCACTTTTTGAACCACAATTCGACAAAATCACCATCTTTAACCCTTATTATCTTTATGTTCGAGACCTTTATGACGAAAACTCATGAACTGAAACTTTTAGATTTTGATACAAACTTTCCAAAACCGTCGAGTTCGTTTCCTAACGTGCGACGTACACCATTTTACGACTATTTTCCCAAAGCCATTTTTGTCACTTTCATGAAATTTCCGACGACATTGTTTTACGACGAAAAGTGATAATTTCACCATAAATCATTACAAAACAATTGTAGGATGACAATTTGACGTAAATACTTGTAAAAGTGATTTAAGATTGGTCAAGACGTCAAAAGAGTATTTTTCGACGAAAAGTATTATTTTTCCAAACTTCGCAAATGGTATAAATAACATACGAAATGCATGCATCACATTACATTGCAACTCATTACATATCATATCATCCATAATAGGTCATTTTCGAGATTCACGCTATATTTCAGGTGTACCCTTTTTGTCATCGTAATCATTGCAACAGGTGAGTTCATAGCCCCACTTTTACTCTTTTAAGCTGTTTACAAACTCTTGGAGGAGATACATGCTACATTTTTAACCGAACACAAATGCTTTGAACTGTATGCTATATCCGAATGTTTTATTGTCACTAAGTATTTGCCATGTTCGAAGTCCCTACATCATGAACCATTAGTCACTTGCGAGTGGGCGCGAATATTGTGAATAGGCCTATTGGAATTAACACTCCCGCTCTTATTGACCCAGTTAGGGAAAATCGAGCGCACTATATTTGAACCAGTAAGGTAATTTGGCAAGTTACCTATTAGGGCGGCGATGAAGCGATGATTACCAATTTTTATTGGTGCGATGTTACGCTTTGGTGTCATGAACTTAGTGAAATAAATACGATTTTGTTTTCAACGATGAGTGTGAAACCATTTAACTCACACTACGATGATTGTGTTCAAACGAATTAATTAAACCTATGGATTTCACTCAACCTTTGTGTTGACCTTTTAAGCATGTTTTATCTCAGGTATCTATGGCATTCAATTCATGGCATGCATGTGGACATATCATAGAGTCGCGGTGACGACGCGTCTCACTTGGGTTTTACGTACTTTAAAAACATCGTTTGACTTGTACTAAACTTATTTTCTTTGTATAGTAACTTTCATTTGGGACCTATCTTTGTAACTCTGAATGTTTTTATTAAATCAAGCGATGTATTTTCCAAACGACACTTTAGGTCGTTCAATATAACTGGGATTGTGATGCTATGACAGTCAGTCCCCAGGAATTCCATTCCGCTGCAAAACAGGTAAATTGGGGGTGTGAAGATTGGCATCGAGCTTGGTTATAGAGAACTAGGTTGCATCATTGACCCTAGACTATAACTACATTATCATAGCATCTCATCATTTTATCATAAGTGCATATTCACTTTACATGCGGTTTATACGTACATTTTTTGAGTTGTTTACTTTCATTTCAAAATCGATTGTCACATAGATGCCTTCAAATACCCATCCCATCATACTCACATCACTTTGACATGGAGAATGCCTGTCATTCCCTATCACAATTTTAACATTAGTTGACTCAACACCAAACATCATATGAGTCGATTAGTCCAAGCATTGTATAGTTACTCCTAAATTATACATAGCCTGATCACCTATGTCTAATTCAGGAAGAATCATGCAATGAAGGGAGTAGTAGGCTTATATGTGTAAGCAATTCCATGACCGAGCAAAATTTTCAAAAGACTCGTTAATCAAACCGATTTAGCCTAATCTCATGACAGTTCTTGTTTGATGAGTTGTGAGATTAAGTAAAAATCGGTTACCTAAAAGTCTTTTGAGGGTTTTGCTCGAGAATGGGAAAGTTTGCCACATCAAACCCTAAACCGGAGAACCCAACACGAACTGAATTCAGGGACTGAATTCCTTTTTGGATGGGCGAATGTGACAACCCGTACTTTCAGGTCATTTCTCAAAACAATTCATACTTCACTATTTCAACATTTATCGTAAACTAGGTTTGCGTGTTCCAAATTCGCGTAACCTTTATGGTTTAGCGGCGAATTCATGACCATATCATCACGAACATTTCATATGGACTAAGTTTAGTCTACATTTCATTAGCATCATTTGCATCATGTTAGTTCATTCATGACATTGCATTTCACATTAAACGCGTAAATTTTATATTAAATAAACGTTATCGTGTAAGTTATTATTTTGAACATTTAATCCGATACTTCCAAAAATGATCCCGATATATTTTTAAACTTACATTTAGTTTATAAAAACTATATTTTGAGTTTAACTAGTGTCTTGAATTTATTTCGTATATAAATCGTTAAATTTATATTATTACGACGTTTTTCTTAAAAACTACACGATAATTTTTATATCACTCAAATTTCACAAGGAATGTATTTTTACAATTTTTATGATATCATTATACTCTATTTTGATCTACTAAAAATTTCTTTTACCTAAAAGCTACCATTTACCTTACAAGTTATTAATATTTACACATTTACTTACACTTTTAACAAATATTACACAAGTATATACTCATTAAAAAAAAATATATATATATATATATATATATATATCTTTGCAAATCCCTCCCCCTTGGCCGACCAAGGGAGGGGTTTGCATTAATGTAGTTGGTAAATTATAGTCTTGAATGTTTATAACTATACTCCAAGTAATATCTTCATTTATTCACTTCACTTATTCAACTAGTTAGCAAAAAAATTCTTCTCTCTTGTTTCACCCTCCATAGAACCGGCCATCATAGGTGTTTAGCAAGGGATCATCAAATTTTTCTCAAGCTCAAGTATTCACAATCTAGATCACACTCTTATTAAGGTTTTGAAATAAAAACCTAGAGTGTTTAGGTTAAACCTTGGTTCTTTGCACCTCATCAAGTTTACTTGTAAGCATATCACTTCATTTTACATATTTCACTTTCATTTCATATTTATCTCTTCATTTTTTTGGAGCAAGCATGCAAGACTTGTGTTAGTTATACCATTTTTACATGATTTTTTAGAGTTATATATATATAAAGTCATCCTATAATTATCCCCTTGGTATATATTGGTATTGATGATGTTTAGGAACCCATGACACCCTAAGAAGGTGTATGGTAGGATTAGAATAGCTTTGGAGTTGATTTGAAGGGATTGGAATAGGTTTAGTACGAGAAAAACTATTTTCGACAAGTATTAAAAGTGGTCTGTCTTTATTTTGTTTTTCTGGAAAATCCGACAGTAGGCACGAATTTTTGGCCTTGATATTTAGAAAATATACTTTAAAACGAATCCGTGGCGCTTGAGCGGTTAAAACGGAGTTATAACGAAGAAGTTATGAATTTTTCAAGTTGACGGAAATATATTTTTCGAAAAATTTCAGCAACATGTTTTATTTTGCGAGTCAAAAACGAGCCTTAAGCTTTACAAATTATTTTGATTTGTCAAAAATATATTAGTATACTTTGATACGAAGCTAAGGACGTATAATACGTTAGAAAGCGGTTTGAAACGACTAAGATATACACGTTTTCATAAAATTGCCGTAACTATTATTTTCAGAAAAAACTATATTATTTTACGAGACAAGTATTACGGTAACTAAAACGACCATGTTGGAGGCTGTTTTTAACCATGATGTAGAACTTTTTGTAACGAGATGTCTTCTAATAAAATCAATATCACCAAGCATATTTTTCAAAACAACCAACCGTTTGTATAGCGGAGTTGTAGTAAATTAATTACGGTTGCTTAAACTTTGCCGAAACTCACTTTTTGAACCACAATTCGACAAAATCACCATCTTTAACCCTTATTATCTTTATGTTCGAGACCTTTATGACGAAAACTCATGAACTGAAACTTCTAGATTTTGATACAAACTTTCCAAAACCGTCGAGTTCGTTTCCTAACGTGCGACGTACACCATTTTACGACTCTTTTCCCAAAGCCATTTTTGTCACTTTCATGAAATTTCCGACGACATTGTTTTACGACGAAAAGTGATAATTTCACCATAAATCATTACAAAACAATTGTAGGATGACAATTTGACGTAAATACTTGTAAAAGTGATTTAAGATTGGTCAAGACGTCAAAAGAGTATTTTTCGACGAAAAGTATTATTTTTCCAAAAACTCGCAAATGGTATAAATAACATACGAAATGCATGCATAACATTACATTGCAACTCATTACATATCATATCATCCATAATAGGTCATTTTTCGAGATTCACGCTATATTTCAGTGTACCCACTTTTGTCATCGTAATCATTGCAACAGGTGAGTTCATAGCCCCACTTTTACTCTTTTAACTGTTTTACAAACTCTTGGGGGAGATACATGCTACATTTTTAACCGAACACAAATGCTTTGAACTGTATGCTATATCCGAATGTTTTATTGTCACTAAGTATTTGCCATGTTCGAAGTCCCTACATCATGAACCATTAGTCACTTGCGAGTGGGCGCGAATATTGTGAATAGGCCTATTGGAATTAACACTCCCGCTCTTATTGACCCAGTTAGGGAAATCGAGCACTATATTGAACCAGTAAGGTAAATTGGCAAGTTACCTATTAGGGCGGCGATGAAACGATGATTACCAATTTTTATTGGTGCGATGTTACGCTTTGGTGTCATGAACTTAGTGAAATAAATACGATTTTGTTTTCAACGATGAGTGTGAAACCATTTAACTCACACTACGATGATTGTGTTCAAACGAATTAATTAAACCTATGGATTTCACTCAACCTTTGTGTTGACCTTTTTAAGCATGTTTTATCTCAGGTATCTATGGCATTCAATTCATGGCATGCATGTGGACATATCATAGAGTCGCGGTGACGACGCGTCTCACTTGGGTTTTACGTACTTTAAAAACATCGTTTGACTTGTACTAAACTTATTTTCTTTGTATAGTAACTTTCATTTGGGACCTATCTTTGTAACTCTGAATGTTTTATTAAATCAAACGATGTATTTTCCAAACGACACTTTAGGTCGTTCAATATAACTGGGATTGTGATGCTATGACAGTCAGTCCCCAGGAATTCCATTCCGCTGCAAAACAGGTAAATTGGAGGTGTGTAAGATTGGCATCGAGCTTGGTTATAGAGAACTAGGTTGCATCATTGACCCTAGACTATAACTACATTATCATAGCATCTCATCATTTTATCATAAGTGCATATTCACTTTACATGCGGTTTATCATACATTTTTGAGTTGTTTACTTTCATTTCAAAATCGATTGTCACATAGATGCCTTCAAATACCCATCCCATCATACTCACATCACTTTGACATGGAGAATGCCCTGTCATTCCCTGTCACAATTTTAACATTAGTTGACTCAACACCAAACATCATATGAGTCGATTAGTCCAAGCATTGTATAGTTACTCTTAAATTATACATAGCGATCACTATGTCTAATTCAGAAAGAATCATGCAATGAAGGAAGTAGTAGGCTTATATGTGTAAGCAATTCCATGACCGAGCCAAATTTTCAAAAGACCGTTAATCAAACCGATTTAGCCTAATCTCATGACAGTTCTTGTTTGATGAGTTGTGAGATTAAGTAAAATCGGTTACCTAAAAATCTTTTGAGGTTTTTGCTCGAGAATGGGAAAGTTCCACATCAAACCCTAAACGGAGAACCCAACCCGAACTGATCAGGGATGAATTCCTTTTTGAATGGGCGAATGTGACAACCCGTACTTTTAGGTCATTTCTCAAAACAATTCATACTTCACTATTTCAACATTTATCGTAAACTAGGTTTACGTGTTCCAAATTCGCGTAACCTTTATGGTTTTAGGCGAATTCATGACCATATCATCACGAACATTTCATATGGACTAAGTTTAGTCTACATTTCATTAGCATCATTTGCATCATGTTAGTTCATTCATGACATTGCATTTCACATTAAACGCGTAAATTTTATATTAAATAAACGTTATCGCGTGAGTTATTATTTTGAACATTTAATCCGATACTTCCAAAAATGATCCCGATATATTTTTATACTTGCATTTAGTTTATAAAAACTATATTTTGAGTTTAACTAGTGTCTTGAATTTATTTCGTATATAAATCGTTAAATTTATATTATTACGACGTTTTCTTAAAAACTACGATAATTTTATATCACTCAAATTTCACAAGGAATGTATTTTTACAATTTTTATGATATCATTATACTCTATTTTGATCTACTAAAAATTTCTTTTACCTAAAAGCTACCATTTACCTTACAAGTTATTAATATTTACACATTTACTTACACTTTTAACAAATATTACACAAGTATATACTCATTAAAAATATATATATATATATATATATATATATATATATATCTTTATCCCTCCCCCCGGCGACCAAGGGAGGGTTGCATTAATGTAGTTGGTAAATTATAGTCTTGAATGTTTATAACTATACTCCAAGTAATATCTTCATTTATTCACTTCACTTATTCAACTAGTTAGCAAAAAAATTCTTCTCTCTTGTTTCATCCTACATGAACCGGCCATCATAGGTGTTTAGCAAGGGATCATCAAATTTTTCAAGCTCAAGTGTTTTAACAATCTAGATCACACTCTTATTAAGGTTTTGAAATAAAAACCTAGAGTGTTTAGGTTAAACCTTGGTTCTTTGCACCTCATCAAGTTTACTTGTAAGCATATCACTTCATTTTACATATTTCACTTTCATTTCATATTTATCTCTTCATTTTTGGAGCAAGCATGCAAGACTTGTGTTAGTTATACCATTTTTACATGATTTTTTAGAGTTATATATATATAAAGTCATCCTATAATTATCCCCTTGGTATATATTGGTATTGATGATGTTTAGGAACCCATGACACCCTAAGAAGGTGTATGGTAGGATTAGAATAGCTTTGGAGTTGATTTGAAGGGATTGGAATAGGTTTAGTACGAGAAAAACTATTTTCGACAAGTATTAAAAGTGGTCTGTCCTTATTTTGTTTTTCTGGAAAATCCGACAGTAGGCACGAATTTTTGGCCTTGATATTTAGAAAATATACTTTAAAACGAATCCGTGGCCGCTTGAGGTTAAAACGAGTTATAACGAAGAAGTTACGAATTTTTCAAGTTGACGACGAAATATATATTTTCTGAAAAATTTCAGCAACATGTTTTTATTTTGTACGAGTCAAAAACGAGCCTTAAGCTTTACAAATTATTTTGATTTGTCAAAAATATATTAGTATACTTTGATACGAAGCTAAGGACGTATAATACGTAGAAACGGTTTGAAACGACTAAGATATGCACGTTTTCATAAAATTGCGTAACTATTATTTTTGGAAAAACTATATTATTTTTGAGAGACAAGTATTACGGTAACTAAAACGACCATGTTGGAGGCTGTTTTTAACCATGATGTAGAACTTTTTGTAACGAGATGTCTTCTAATAAAATCAATATCACCAAGCATATTTTTCAAAACAACCAACCGTTTGTATAGCGGAGTTGTAGTAAATTAATTACGGTTGCTTAAACTTTGCCGAAACTCACTTTTTGAACCACAATTCGACAAAATCACCATCTTTAACCCTTATTATCTTTATGTTCGAGACCTTTATGACGAAAACTCATGAACTGAAACTTTTAGATTTTGATACAAACTTTCCAAAACCGTCGAGTTCGTTTCCTAACGTGCGACGTACACCATTTTACGACTATTTTCCCAAAGCCATTTTTGTCACTTTCATGAAATTTCCGACGACATTGTTTTACGACGAAAAGTGATAATTTCACCATAAATCATTACAAAACAATTGTAGGATGACAATTTGACGTAAATACTTGTAAAAGTGATTTAAGATTGGTCAAGACGTCAAAAGAGTATTTTTCGACGAAAAGTATTATTTTCCAAAACTCGAAATGGTATAAATAACATACGAAATGCATGCATCACATTACATTGCAACTCATTACATATCATATCATCCATAATAGGTCATTTTCGAGATTCACGCTATATTTCAGTGTACCCACTTTTGTCATCGTAATCATTGCAACAGGTGAGTTCATAGCCCCACTTTTACTCTTTTAACTGTTTTACAAACTCTTGGGAGATACATGCTACATTTTTAACCGAACACAAATGCTTTGAGCTGTATGCTATATCCGAATGTTTTATTGTCACTAAGTATTTGCCATGTTCGAAGTCCCTACATCATGAACCATTAGTCACTTGCGGTGAGCGCGAATATTGTGAATAGGCCTATTGGATTAACACTCCCTCTTATTGACCCATTTAGGGAAATCGGCGCACTATATTGAACCAGTAAGGTAATTTGGCAAGTTACCTATTAGTAAACGATGATTACCAAATTTTATTGGTGCGATGTTACGCTTTGGTGTCATGAACTTAGTGAAATAAATACGATTTTGTTTTCAACGATGAGTGTGAAACCATTTAACTCACACTACGATGATTGTGTTCAAACGAATTAATTAAACCTATGGATTTCACTCAACCTTTGTGTTGACCTTTTTAAGCATGTTTTATCTCAGGTATCTATGGCATTCAATTCATGGCATGCATGTGGACATATCATAGAGTCGCGGTGACGACGCGTCTCACTTGGGTTTTACGTACTTTAAAAACATCGTTTGACTTGTACTAAACTTATTTTCTTTGTATAGTAACTTTCATTTGGGACCTATAACCTCTGAATGTTTTTATTAAATCAAGCGATGTATTTTCCAAACAACACTTTAGGTCGTTCAATATAACTGGGATTGTGATGCTATGACAGTCAGTCCCCAGGAATTCCATTCCGCTGCAAAACAGGTAAATTGGGGGTGTGACAGATTGGCATCAGAGCTTCGGTTATAGAGAACTAGGTTGCATCATTGACCCTAGACTATAACTACATTATCATAGCATCTCATCATTTTATCATAAGTGCATATTCACTTTACATGCGGTTTATACGTACATTTTTCGAGTTGTTTACTTTCATTTCAAAATCGATTGTCACATAGATGCCTTCAAATACCCATCCCATCATACTCATATCACTTTGACATGGAGAATGCCCTGTCATTCCCTGTCACAATTTTAACATTAGTTGACTCAACACCAAACATCATATGAGTCGATTAGTCCAAGCATTGTATAGTTACTCTTAAATTATACATAGCCTGATCACCTATGTCTAATTCGGGAAGAATCATGCAATGAAGGGAGTAGTAGGCTTATATGTGTAAGCAATTCCATGACCAGAGCAAAATTTCAAAGACCCGTTAATCAAACCGATTTAGCCTAATCTCATGACAGTTCTTGTTTGATGAGTTGTGAGATTAAGTAAAATCGGTTACCAAAAAGTCTTTTGAGGGTTTTGCGAGAATGGTTTGCCACACATCAAACCCTAAACCGGAGAACCCAACACGAACTGAATTCAGGGACTGAATTCCTTTTTGGATGGGCGAATGTGACAACCCGTACTTTCAGGTCATTTCTCAAAACAATTCATACTTCACTATTTCAACATTTATCGTAAACTAGGTTTGCGTGTTCCAAATTCGCGTAACCTTTATGGTTTAGCGGCGAATTCATGACCATATCATCACGAACATTTCATATGGACTAAGTTTAGTCTACATTTCATTAGCATCATTTGCATCATGTTAGTTCATTCATGACATTGCATTTCACATTAAACGCGTAAATTTTATATTAAATAAACGTTATCGCGTGAGTTATTATTTTGAACATTTAATCCGATACTTCCAAAAATGATCCGATATATATTTTATACTTACATTTAGTTATAAAAACTATATTTTGAGTTTAACTAGTGTCTTGAATTTATTTCGTATATAAATCGTTAAATTTATATTATTACGACGTTTTTCTTAAAAACTACGATAATTTTATATCACTCAAATTTCACAAGGAATGTATTTTACAATTTTTATGATATCATTATACTCTATTTTGATCTACTAAAAATTTCTTTTACCTAAAAGCTACCATTTACCTTACAAGTTATTAATATTTACACATTTACTTACACTTTTAACAAATATTACACAAGTATATACTCATTAAAAATATATATATATATATATATATATATATCTTTAAAATCCTCCCCCCAGCCGACAGGGGAGTTTGCATTTAATGTAGTTGGTAAATTATAGTCTTGAATGTTTATAACTATACTCCAAGTAATATCTTCATTTATTCACTTCACTTATTCAACTAGTTAGCAAAAAAATTCTTCTCTCTTGTTTCATCCTACATGAACCGGCCATCATAGGTGTTTAGCAAGGGATCATAAAATCTTTCAAGCTCAAGTGTTTAACAATCTAGATCACACTCTTATTAAGGTTTTGAAATAAAAACCTAGGGTGTTTAGGTTAAACCTTGGTTCTTTGCACCTCATCAAGTTTACTTGTAAGCATATCACTTCATTTTACATATTTCACTTTCATTTCATATTTATCTCTTCATTTTTTGAGCAAGCATGCAAGACTTGTGTTAGTTATACCATTTTTACATGATTTTTTAGAGTTATATATATATAAAGTCATCCTATAATTATCCCCTTGGTATATATTGGTATTGATGATGTTTAGGAACCCATGACACCCTAAGAAGGTGTATGGTAGGATTAGAATAGCTTTGGGGTTGATTTGAAGGGATTGGAATAGGTTTAGTACGAGAAAAACTATTTTCGACAAGTATTAAAAGTGGTCTGTCTTTATTTTGTTTTTCTGGAAAATCCGACAGTAGGCACGAATTTTTGGCCTTGATATTTAGAAAATATACTTTAAAACGAATCCGTGGCCGGCGGATTAAAACGGAGTTATAACGAAGAAGTTATGAATTTTTCAAGTTGACGACGAAATATATATTTTCTGAAAAATTTCAGCAACATGTTTTTATTTTGTACGAGTCAAAAACGAGCCTTAAGCTTTACAAATTATTTTGATTTGTCAAAAATATATTAGTATACTTTGATACGAAGCTAAGGACGTATATCGTAGAAAACGGTTTGAAACGACTAAGATATGCCGCGTTTTCATAAAATTGCCGTTCTATTATTTTCAGAAAAACTATATTATTTTTACGAGATAAGTGTTATGGTAACTAAAACGACCATGTTGGACTTTTTTAACCATGATGTAGAACTTTTTGTAACGAGATGTCTTCTAATAAAATCAATATCACCAAGCATATTTTTCAAAACAACCAACCGTTTGTATAGCGGAGTTGTAGTAAATTAATTACGGTTGCTTAAACTTTGCCGAAACTCACTTTTTGAACCACAATTCGACAAAATCACCATCTTTAACCCTTATTATCTTTATGTTCGAGACCTTTATGACGAAAACTCATGAACTGAAACTTCTAGATTTTGATACAAACTTTCCAAAACCGTCGAGTTCGTTTCCTAACGTGCGACGTACACCATTTTACGACTATTTTCCCAAAGCCATTTTTGTCACTTTCATGAAATTTCCGACGACATTGTTTTACGACGAAAAGTGATAATTTCACCATAAATCATTACAAAACAATTGTAGGATGACAATTTGACGTAAATACTTGTAAAAGTGATTTAAGATTGGTCAAGACGTCAAAAGAGTATTTTTCGACGAAAAGTATTATTTTTCCAAAAACTCGCAAATGGTATAAATAACATACGAAATGCATGCATCACATTACATTGCAACTCATTACATATCATATCATCCATAATAGGTCATTTTCGAGATTCACGCTATATTTCAGTGTACCCACTTTTGTCATCGTAATCATTGCAACAGGTGAGTTCATAGCCCTTTCTCTTTTTAACTGTTTTACAAACTCTTGGGGAGATACATGCTACATTTTTAACCGAACACAAATGCTTTGAATTGTATGCTATATCCGAATGTTTTATTGTCACTAAGTATTTGCCATGTTCGAAGTCCCTACATCATGAACCATTAGTCACTTGCGGTGGCGCGAATATTGTGAATAGGCCTATGGAATTAACACTCGCTCTTATTGACCCGTTAGGGGAAATCGGCGCACTATATTGAACCGAAGGTAATTTGGCAAGTTACCTATTAGGGCGTGATGAAACGATTTACCAATTTTATTGGTGCTGATGTTACGCTTAAAATGAACTTAGTGAAATAAATACCATTTTGTTTTCAGCTTATGAGTGAAACTAGTGAATCACACCACGCATGATTGTGTTCAAGCGAATTAATTAAACCTATGGATTTCACTCAACCTTTGTGTTGACTGTTTAAGCATGTTTTATCTCGTGTATCTATGGCATTCAATCATGGCATGCATGGACATATCATAGAGTCGCTGTGACGACGCTGTCTCACTTGGTTTTAATGCATTTTTAAAAAATCGCTTTGACTTGTACTAAACTTATTTTCTTTGTATAGTAACTTTCATTCAGGACCTATCTTTGTAACTCTGAATGTTTTTATTAAATCTTAGCGATGTATTTCCAAACAACACTTTAGGTCGCTCAATATAACTGGATTGTGATGCTATGACAGCTGGTCCCTTGAATTCCCCTACCGCAAAATGTAAATTGAGGTGTGACAAATGTATTGTAAAATTAATTGTGTCAAAAAACTTAATGTGTCACTAGAAATGTATTATGAAAATAAGTGTGTCAAAAGACTTAGTTTGTCACTAAAAATGTGTCACAAAAATTAATGTATCTTTATAAATGCATCAAGAAATTTGTGTGTCACTACATATGTCTACATTTACCCTTAAAATGTACTACAAAAATTAATGTATCTTTATAAATGCATCAAAATTAATGTATCTTTACAAATGTACTAAAATTCTGTAGTGCGTCATTAGATATAGATTAAAATTTAAGTGTGTCATTATATATATATTAAAATTTTAGTTACCCACTGTGTCAAAAAAAAATGATAGGTGTCATTGTATTTTTATCAAAGTACTCGTCACAAATAAATATGAAAATTAATGTATCATTATAAATATAATAATAATAGACATTAATTGCATAGCAATTAGATATATGAAAAGAAAACGTTTACCAATGGGTCAAATAACATAATAGTAAAAACGTGTCTAAAAATATTAGGGGAATTACATACATCCCCACATACACACCAATATTTACATATTTCTCCAAATACAAGTTTTTAGTGCATGATGTACAAACCTGTTAAAGCAAGGTTTGAGGAAATATGTAAATAGCGGTGTGTATGTGAGGATATATGTAAATGCCCAAAAAATATTAAGGTGTTACTGTATTTTTATCAAAGTACTCGTCACAAGTAAGTATGAACATTAATGTATCATTATAAATAATAATGATATACATTAATTGTATAGCAATTAGATATATGAAAAGAAAACGTTTACCAATGTGTCAAATAACATAATTCTATTTACCACATTTACCCTTATTTCAAACCATTATGTTGACACGTTGATTTCTTTTGTAAATACTCTTAATCTACGCTCATCATGTTTACCATCAAATCGTTGATGTTGCTATCCCGTTTACCCTAATTCGCGTTCCCGTTGCCATGAACTATGCAAGGCAAGTTTATAAGCATAAAACAAAAAGGCTCTTTAACTCACCCTCGCCCATCTTGCTTATGTATACTATTTAAAGTTTTCATTTTCCGACAATGATTTATATTAACTTTGTTATGCTTGTTTAGCATTTAAGGAATTATAGGTGGTAGCTTAAACCTTCTTACTTATACATAGGTTAATATGGGTTATTTTTATCTCAAAAGAGGGAAAATAAAAGTATTGGATTAAAAAAGAAGCATGTCAAAATAGGGTGGAAGTCATCTAAAGTGTATTGTTAGTATGCCACTTCATACATTGTTTCATTCAAGAACCTGAACTATTATTATCAGTATATATTTCTTACAACTTCAAAAGATGCTTTTAAGTCAAACAAAGCCGACCCATTTCAATCCTCACCAAAAGTTACTTTTTTTTACCATAACCCTTTAGACCCATTATCCAAGCTGTTTGACTGGCCACTAAAATGACTAAAATGTTTCATTCCATATTGCAACCCACCAACGTATCTCACAACTCCATAAGATAACATTAACCTAAACCAAATCATTACATATAAAATTTTAATTTTGTGAGTAATGTGATGGGAAGAACCTTAAATCCAGCCATAGGAATGTGGGAATTATCTCTAAATTAAATCTATGTTTCGTTAAGGGTATATATAATGAAATGCATGTGACGCATACAATTCTGCAGTGCATATGTAGAGACGATATGTAGCAAATAAAAACTAATGGGTGGTTTAATGAAAGAAAACCAAGGGGTTATATGGCTCTTGAAAAACCGTGAATAAATTGATAAAATTCATTAGTTTTGAAACATAATGGATGATTCAGTGAAAGAAACCCAAAAGTTGGTGTTGCTGTTGCAAATGGACATACAAAGGAAGGTCACAAACTTGACACCAAATATACCAAGTAACAAATCCAAAATTGACACCAAACTTTCAAGCAAGAAAAATTTAAGATCCATATTCAATAATAGAACAAAAACCAAACTTAAAAGCAGAATTACATCAAGCACCCCAAATCTTTCGCCGGCTCATGATGAAATTTCTTAACACTTGACCTCGTTCAACCCCACACCGAAGTACAAAAATGTCGGGTCAGCAGCACCATCCTTGTAGTAAGCAAACACTATTGTACTGGCGTCATGCATGCTCTCCCTAACGAAACTGCCATACCTAAACCCATTTTTGCTTCTTGTGTTGGTTCCTCATGCATATAATTATCTGTTACTTCTGAAGTTACTTGAGACCTCACTGTAACATCTTTGGCCTCTTCTGTTGGGTTTTACTAATCATAACAATTATAAAAACATGTACACATCATCAAAGCATGCAGCGGAAGTAATAGGAATAATATATGTAACTAATTAACCGAATAAGAATATGCGTACCTTTTAGCAAATCAAGAAACACACGTTAATGTGAATGAGGAACAAAAACTAAAACCCTAGCTTAGGGTTTATACCAATTCGACCCACAACGAAATCGACCAACAGAAATCCCACAAACACAAGTGTATTTGTCCTTCGTTCTTGTACACACGTACTAATATCGAATTGAAGTGAAATACTAGGTTCTTGATCACAAACAAACCAAACACTTAATCTTGAGTTGGAAAATTGAAACACTTGGGTGGGTTTGGAACCGATCGGCCAAGCACAAGAAAGAGGAAAAAAGAGAAGAGAAATTAGGTTTGCAAGTCACCAAGATTAGGTTATAATGAATACAAGGGGTTTGTATATATAGGTAACTAATCTTGGAGAACAAGTTTGTGTGGGTTTGGGTTTGGGAAGCCCCAACCGATCGGCCTAAGGATCCAAGAGGGATTCTAGATCCTTCCCGACTTCTAATTTCATCTCTAGTCCTCGTAGTCTACATTTAACGACCGTTAGCCTAACTTCGTTAAATATTAACTATCGTTAAGTATTTATTTCGTAACTAATAATTAATAATACTGACATTTATATATATTAATTATTTAGCATCAATTCTCATACGTAATGTGTCAATCCCGGTCTCGAGTTCAATCCGTCATACATATATTAAAATATCCATAAAACCTTTCAGCTCCCACTTAGATATTACTTAATATAGTAATGACATTGGTTTAGTCTAGCCTAACACGCCAATGCCCCCAGATCAAATCGAGTATGGTTTCGAAAACCATTTAATGATTCATCATTTTACTTATCTTTTGCTTAATACTACATTAACTATGAATATGGATCTAGTCATTTCATAAGTTAATATTATGTTTCTCGTTATATCTGATTGAACAAGATTACCAAATCATCTGAACGTATTCCAGATTGATCTTGGGTATGGCCATACAAACATCTTGTCAACCCTACGAGGGGCCCAAATATAGTATTATGCTTTGAAACAAATTCAAATGAACAAATTCTCTTGACTACAAACATAACTCATGAACTTTGTAACACTTCTAAAAATAGCCCTTATAACTACGAGTTACGGATAGTGTTAGACTATCTCACACAAGTGCACTACATTCATAACAGTTATCTGGTATCTCAAGTCTGAGGATAAACATTTCATGATTTACTTAATGACAAAGATCCATAAGTATAATCATGTAAAGTGGGATCGTCCTATATTCAATTTATTGAATATCATGTGAATCTGGTATGTCCCACGCATCAATATACTTTAAGTATATTCTACCAAAACTCATATTTGTCTTAATTCAATGACATTCCCACATCATTGATCAACAACGGACTATTTAGAATAACATAAGTCATCCACGGATTAAACATGCAAATATAGGATATAATATTAAGAAAATGAAAAATAAACATAAACAACTATTTTATTTCATTAAAATAATATTTGTTCATAACATCCTTTATCCAAATACTAATCACAGATCTGCATGAAACTACTAGCTAAACGAAGTCCTATCCCATCGCAAGATGGTCAGTAAGTTTTTCTTTGGCAAAGGCTTCAGAAAGGGACCTAGATTATCATCTGTATGAACTTTGAGTAGATTGATTTCACCTATTTCGACTTGTTCTCTAACATAGTGATATTGTCGAGGAAAATGTCCGCCTTCATGACTCCGGGCTCATTGGAAAATGTTATTAAAGAGTTGTCACAATACACATTTAAAGGTAATTCGATTGAGGTCATTACTCCGAGTCCCGAAATGAATTTCCTAATCCAAATGCTTCCATCGCAAGCTATGTACTACAGACAGATGACATAGCCGTTGTTCCGCTTTGCTCTTCCAAATAACTGCTCCTCCATTAATGACAAAGACATATCCCGCTTGAGACTTCTTATCATCTTTATCGCTTTGGAAATAAGCATAGAAAAACCGTGAACATCAAGTTCGTGACTGGATTCCCACCATACACTAGGAACATTTCTTTACTAGCCCTTAGATACTTAAGAATGTTCTTAATACATGCCATGTTTCACACTGATTCTATTGACATCGATTGGTGATATTTTGTGCAAACGCCACATCAGGCCTTGTACATCTCACAACATACATGATAGATCCTACAATGAGGCATAAGGAACTTTTCTCATGTGTGCCACCTCTTCAGTGTTGACGCATAGTTCACTACTTAAGCCATGTTCAACTTGCATCGGCAAATATCCCTTCTTGGAATTATGCATATTGAATCTCTTCAATATTTTATCGATGTAAGTACTTTGGCTTAGTCCAATCAACCGCCTTGATCTATCTCTCGTAGATCTTGATTCCCAGAATAAATGTTGATTCCCCTAAATCCTTCATAGAAAAGCACTTTCCAAGATAAGACTTTACATCTTGCAAACTTGGAATGTCTTTTCCCATGATCAATATGTCATCGACATATAAGATAAGGAAAATAACATTACTCCCACTAGCTTTGTGATATACACATGGCTCATCAAGATTTTGAGTAAAACCAAATTTCTTGATTTCTTCATCAAACTTCTTGTTCCATTGCCTTGATGCTTGCTTCAACCCATAAATGGATCTTTGAAGTTTGCATACACGCTTTGGAAATTTTGGATTCACAAACCCTTCAGGTTGCGCCATATAGATGTCCTCATCTAGGCGACCCGTTTAGAAGGCAGCTTTTGACATCCATTTGTCATATCTCATAGTCATAGTATGCAGCTATGGCTATAAGAATCCTAATAGCTCTAATGTCTGATACAGGAGAAAATGTCTCCTCGTAGTCTATCCCAAAATTTTGAGTAAACCCTTGAGCTACAAGACGAGCTTTATAGGTGTGTACATTTCCATCCATGTCAGTCTTTATCTTATAGAGCCACTTACTTCCAACTACCTTATCATTTGGAGGTAAGTCAACCTCTATCCAGACTTCGTTATCTCTCATGGATTGCATTTCCCCATTCATTGCGACTTGCCATTTATCGTTTTCAGGACTCATCATGGCAGCCTTATAGTTAGCAGGTTCACCAAGATCCCCTAACAAATTTTCCTCAGCTTCTACGTTAAGACATAGACGCTCCGGAAAGCACGCATAGCCCTTGCGGATCTACGAATGGGAACCACTTCAACTTCAGGTGGAACACTCAGACTTTCGGGTTCTACTTGAGGTTGGCTAGTGTTTTCAGAAGGTGTTGTATCTTCTTGATCATCTTCCAGATCATAAACTCTCTCATTGAATTCATGAGATATGAGATCTCTTTCAAGGAAGTCTCCATACCTAGCAACAATTACTTTGTTTTCGTGTGGAAAGTAAAAGTAGTAACCATATTCCTTTGGGTATCCTACTAAGATACACTTAATGATCTTTGTTGTAGCTTATCACCGAGTCACGCTAACAAACCTCACAACCCTGCACCTTTAAGTAAGACACGTTGGGAGCTTTCCCATACCACACTTCATAAGGAGTCTTATCAACCTTCTTAGTTGGAACCATATTCAAAATGCGAACACCAGTTTCAAAAGCATAATCCCAAAAGGATAAGGGAAGAGTTGTAAGATTAAACATTGATCGCACCATGTCTAAAAATGTACGATTTCTTCTCTCAGATACACCATTTTGTTGTGGAGTATATGGATAAGTGAGTTGCTGGACGATACCACACTTAGCAAGATAATCTTTAAACTCTTGGCTTTAATATTCACCACCTCTATCGGATCGAAGAGCTTTAATCTTCTTTCCTAGTTGCAGTTCTACTTCACTCTTGAAAACCTTAAATGTTTCAAAGACTTCATGTTTATGTTTAAGTAAATAAACATAACCATAACGACTGAAATCATCAAGAAAGGTTAAGAAGTAGCTAGCACCCTTCCTTGACACATGTCTTAGTGGTCCACATATCGTCAAGATGTATCACACCAAGAAGATCAGAAGCCCTTTCTAAACTATTTGTAAAAGGTTTCTTGGTCATCTTCCCAGATATGCAAGATTCGCATTTATCAAATGATTCATCATTGATGTCTTGCAAAAGCCCATCGTGTTAAACTTTTTATTTTGCCAAGCAAGTCTACAATGATATGAAGAATCCAAATCACTTTTGATTCTTTTATTATTGATGCTAAAGATAGAATTATTTTTATCAATCACACACAAACAATTAACCACTGAACAATAAGTTCATTTGTAAAACCAAATTTAATAATTAAATAAATGAAAAAATATCTTTTTAACAAGGAAATGTAAACACTACACCCCTAACAATAGAAGGTGTGTAATGACAATCATCAAACCCCAAGGTAAAACCAAACGTGCCTATAGCTTCAACACCTGATGTGCTCCACCCACCCAGTATTGTTGTCTATAGCCTCTAAGTCCCTCAGTGTATTACAAATGTACATCCACAAGATATATAATTTATTTTATGAGGAAAATCAAATAATTCTATCATCAAAAGAGTAAAGTACTACAAGGTCAAAGATTTTTATACCTCTTAGCACTAAACTCATCAAGGTATACCCTTCTCCAAGTTTACCTCTAAAAGTGTTGATGACAAGCCTGATCCTTCTTAGGATTCTCACGCTTTTGGGAGGGTACTTTGGGTTCTTGTTGATAAGCCATAACTTGTTTTCCTTATCAACTTTACCCTTATCCTGTCCTTTCTTGTTCAAGCGCTGTATTAGGCTTAGAAATCCTACCCTTTTAGATGTTTAGAACCGTAGGTGTAGGAGCCTTCTTGGGCAAACCTTTCTCGTAGTAAATGAGCATTGCATGTACCTCACTAACTGCCTTCCCGTGCAATGCATATTATAATTCGCACTAAAACCATCAAAGTCCTTGTTAAGGGATCTCGTTGATCGTGCCAATTTGTATGTCATTAGGGTAGACGTAATTGAGTCTCCCAAGCTGGTCCATGTAACTCATCATTTTCTAGGCAAGCTCACAGGTTTCCCATCTCCTTGCTTGCAACTTTGTAGGGCATCTATCAAGTCATACAGCTCTACAATCACAGGCTTCTCAAACAACCGAGTAAGTTCGACGAGCATGAGGTGAGGGAAGTAATTCTCACACTATTTTTGCAAGTTAGGAGCCATACTCCCAAGCATAATGCAGGCGACCTCATTATACCTATCATACTTTGTTTGCCATGCAGCTGCATTTCGCCAGTAGCATTAGTGCGTGTTCGAGGACAAGACGTAGTCAAATAATCTAGTCTTTTGGCAACCCTCAAGACAATTCGGAGTTGCCGATACCAATCATTGAAATTCATACCGGTCAATTTCTCTCGATCAAACATAGATTTGAACGACGAGGCTAGTGCAGAGATTCAAGCTTGAGCCATTTCTACATAAAATATAAGTTCAAAAGTTAGTACTTTCGATAAATAAACATTCAAGAAAATAAAATACCCTTTGGTCAATATTCATATTAACCATAGAATTTTCCTTGAATTTAGGATCCTCATTATCATAGTTTCACCACATCGCTTGATCCGCTAGTGGTGAAAGTATGGAATAGGTAATTGTTGAAAAACAATAATTGACAAACAAGTTTTCAATTCCTAAAATTTATGGGATTTAAAATTTTGCCAAAACAATTAATGCAAAATGTAAGCATGTTTTATCCCATCTTATGCCTTAAGTTATAGGTCTCACTAACTAACTTAATTAAGTTGTCTAAGTTTGAAACTGCAAATTATTAAGTTGAGGTCTCACACAACATAAATATTCACCTTGTTATCGTAATCTAGCTCAAGGTCTCACATAACTAAATTACAATTTCAAGTGTTTCATATCATTAGATGGCATAAACTTAAATTTAAATGGTACAATTTTTGACGTGTAATCAAAACTTATGTATAAAGAAGCATGCATACAACTTTATAACACAATTTTTTTGAAAAATCTTACTAATATTTTTATTGCTAAGATTAAATTCTACAAAGTTTTAATTGATGCATTGAGAAACTTATAACTTTGCACTAAGATGCTTCGTACATAGAATGGTTATACTAGGTAGCTCCAATCGAACATCGGGGCAGAGGACCGTAAGCGCTGAAGCATAACCTTAGACATCCTTTCAAGGTGACTGCAGCGCACTTCTTTAAACCCCCTTTTGAGTTTGTTCTATTGGGTAAGCCGTTCTAACCATTTAGTACAAATGCATCAATCGATTAAAAGTTCAAGATTTAATTCTTAGAAAAACAAATCAATTTCGCCATTATTTAGTCCATTTAATTTTCTATTCATAAAAACCCTTTTTGCGTACTAACATGTCATACAATATATAAACAAAAAAGCACTTTAATAAAAATTAAACAAACTCAAATAATATAAACATATAACTAAACAATTTAACATATGTAAAACAATTAGCCACATGCATAATTATTTCGATAAAATCTAATAAACAATTCTACGCGTAAAATAATGCATACATTAACTAGGGCTTTCACCTACAAGTAGATGAGCCACATACATCGACAAGTCGATTGCGTAAGCCAAAGTCAATAGTATACCAAATAGCACATAACAAATTTTTATTAGATATTTTGAGGTCTTCCCCAATTCAATAATTATCAAATAAATAAACATGTGTATATCACTTAACAATTAATCAAAAACAATAATCCATAGCAAAACATGCATGTTCCACCATGGATTCATCATAACAATTATATCCCAAGATACGCATAATACATGGCACATAACAATTATTCATTAAAACCACATAAAATAGACATGCAATCATAGGGTTTCTACAAGTTTTACAAAATTAAAACCTAATAAAATAAAATTAGGGTAATCGACCCAATTAAAAAAAATTAGGGTTTCCAATTTCAAAACCCTAGAAACCAATAAAAGCATGCAATAATCATAAAGATTCAATTTTTATGTGTTTCGGTAATTAATTACAACATATTAACGGCTCGTGATGCCACTATTGGGTTTTACTAATCATAACAATTATAAAAACATGTAAACATCATCAAATCATACAGCGGAAGTAATAGGAATAATATATGTAAGTAATTAACCGAATAAGAATATTCGTACCTTTTAGCAAATCAAGAAACACACGTTAATGTGAATGAGGAACAAAAACCAAAACCCTAGCTTAGGGTTTATACCAATTCGACCCACAAAGAAATCGACCACCAGAAATCCAATGATCAAGATGAGGTCTTGATGATTATACCCGACTAAACTGCAGAATCTTTAATCACTCGAAGCGGGGTTGTGGTGCCTATGAGTAGGTTGCGCAGTAGTGGGATTGTTCCAATTAAGAAGCCCACAATCTATTACGACAACATGACAGTGTTATAATCACATTCGTTTCAAGCTCCATTACTAAAAGTTTGGAAAAAAAAGTATACCGCTCCACTAGTAGATGGTGCAAAAATTGCCTTCAAATTGATCCATTTTACAAATTTCCCCAAATGTTGTTTCATACCGTTAAACATCACCTATTAAAGACAACATTTTGAAGTTTAGGGTTGAATACATTTGAACAAGATGGATGATGGAAGCAAAACCAAATATCTACCATCGCTCTTCCCTCGCTATCAGTGGCAGAGGTGGATGATGGAAGCAAAGCTTGGGTCAAATCCTCTTGCGCAGTCACTGCCAATGTTTCATTGTTACTAGATTCATTGGCAAACATTCGTACTAAGTTGTAAACATAAGACCATAAATACACAGATCCAACCTAATGAATCTATCATTAGAATCGATAGATATTGTATTGAGTTCAAAATAAACAACTTTTGATAATGTGCAACTAAAACACATACTGCCAAAGATAATGATGCATACGCTACTCCTTGATCATTGCAAATATCGGGATCTCCAAAGGGACTTCCTGACTCTTTGCATACAGCTGGGATTATAATCAAAAGCATGTTTCCAAGGTTTCCTGCAATTCGTAGTCACAATTCAAATTTAATTCTTTATTTGTGGCATCTACTTTGTCTATATGCATACTCTGTTTTTTGACTAAAAATAAATCCGATATGCATTATGATAAGCAATCCCAAATGCCTCATATGTTACCTCCTGCCGCAGGTACCAAGTATTAGGCCCTTTAGATGCTCAGGTGGTTTAGCGATAAGCATAAGCACCCATCCAAGTGCCGACCCGATAATGAATGTTAGAAGTATATTTATAGGCATAAACCACCTACAGTTTTCAACGAAATTGGTCAATTAAGCTAATTATATAAACAACATATTCCTAAACTCGCAAACAAATCTTACATTATTTTGATAGTTTCAAGAGTGACTAGCTAGGTTGCTCTCCACAAGTGTTGGATTGAATACAAAGAACACAAGCTGCCCATGAAAAAAAATAATAATAATAAAAAAATAATAATAAATAAAATCTTTAATCAAATTTCTTGCTATCCTCTCGAATCAACAAAAACGTATGAAACAATACAAAAAATTCTTTAATCAAATTAGCAAGTTTCTTGAATCACAGAATTCAACATAAACTAGTAGGGAGTAGGGAGAATAACATGTATATCATTCTTAAACTTAAATATTACGTAAATATTATTCTCATTTACATAAATACACTTTCCATTTTCATAATTACATCAATGTCCTTCTCAAACTTTTATAATTACATCAATATCTTTTTCGAACTTTTAAATTCTCATATATACCAATAAATCAATTAAATTATAAACAAAAGTTCTATACGAATCAATATTTATCTAAAGAACAATCTATACAATCTCACCTACCCATTTTTTTCATCAAATAAAAAAATTCATTTCATTATTTTTTTAAAATTAAAATATTTCGCAAACCGTTAATCGTTACGCGAAATTAAGTATATCATCGCGACGAGAATTAAATTATTTTTTTATAAATATGCACTTCTATATACTTTCGACGAACTCTTGTTTCAAAATTTCTACATAAAAATTACATGTGATTCGGAAAAATCATGTGATTTATTACTTTAAAACTCACATAGTGATTTTTACAAATCAGAAAAAGAACAAATCACAAGTGTTTTTCTAGTTACAAATCAGAAAAAGAACAAATCACAAGTGATATTTACAAATCACATATGATTTTTCAGTGAGAAAAACTTGAAAAAAAAGTTCGTCGAAAGTATATAGAAGTATATCTATAGAAAGATAATTTAATTCTCGTCGTGATGGTGTATTTTTCGTAGCTTGAACATTTACCGCTTATGGATATATATATATATATATATATATATATATATATATATATATATATATATATATTTTTAAAAAGAGTGAAAAATAGATGAAAGCTAAATGAAGGGTCACAATTTATTGATTTGTTCTCACATTATATTGATTTTAAATTCAAAAACCATTATTCATCTCTTATTTATCTCTGATATTCATCATAAGTATATTGTTCATATATATAATTTTTGGCTTCGATTAATGAAAAAACATGATGACGCAATTATAAAAAATTATATATATATAAATTGGTTCTTTTAAAAAGTTGATCTCGGTGGAAAAGTGAGAGAAGTGATCTCAAGTATTAGATCACTCCATCTTCCCCTCCTTTTTTTTCTTGCTAACTACAGGGACCTTAATGTATTTTCTTTCATTCTTTAAAGTACGGTTTCATAAATTTTCCTCTTTCATATATAATGCCTATTTTTTTCATGTTTTCTTTTTCTTATTTCTCTCATTCCATGACACGACATTTTTTCTCTCAATTGTGTTATCAGATTTCTTCACACATATCAAATCGAAGATCAAATTAACACACGAAATCATATCGTTTTATTAAATTCACAATATCATTTTATCATAATTTATCAGTTCGAAGATCAAATTCAGGTATGTAACTGAATTCAGTTATAAATTTGTTTTTTTTTGCTACTTAAAATCAATCATAAAGCTTATATATGTGTTTGTTGTTGTTTTATCTGTACGGATTTTTGTTCAGAGTGAGTTAGGTTTTTGTTTTTATGAAATTTGATTCGTTAATCATCATTTTTGTTTATAGATGTAATGATTTTCAGAGTTCATTGACATGATTTATTGTATAGAATAGTTATTTTGAATCGAAATTGAGAAATAAATACATGGAATACATTTTTACAAAAAACTGCATACCAAGTGTTTGATAAAATGTCTGAATGAAAATTTAAAACTGCGATGCACTAATTTTTCACTGTGGTTATATATCTTTCGATAGTAGAAACATATTTCAAATGATTGTGCATGTTTTGTTAATGCTGAATATTCGATTATAAAAATATATAGGATAAGCAGTTTGTGAAACACCCTCTAGAAAAAGAGTACTTTTGGCCATTGTTTATTTCTTATGGATAAGGTGTTAAATCAATTGATAAGTTGATGTTAGTGTTACTATATTGGCCTATTGGGATGCTTTTATATTCAATGCCTTTGCAATGGTTTTTTGCATCCAGAAGAGTGAAGTGTAATAGCGTTTAAACATTAAAGTACGATGTTTGTTTATTGACTACCAAAAGTCAAAATGGATTAAAAGAGATAATAATCTATTAGAAAGTCACATGATATATATTTTGAATTTTATAGATAATGATTGTTATTCTCTCAACATATATGTACATTTTGTAGCTTATACGAAGCTTGGTATTGAAGTTGTTTGCAAGGTTGTCTAACAAGGCTGCTGGTACCTTTCAGGCATGAATTATAATCTGATAATGTAACACCCCAACCCGGCAAGGGTAGAAGTGTCACATTCTGGTGTCATATCAGAACATACAAATGAAATCTTTACAAACGGAAACCTTAAAAATGAAGTATCAAAACATATACACAATTGACTGACAAGAAAATACAATATCCAGAATGAATTAAAATCCCAAAACAAAAACTCTTCAAAGTAAGTCCCAAATTAATAAGGTGTTAGGGTTGGTCCACTCAGATAATCCAACTCTCAGCCCATTAAAGCCCATCTTCTAACCTAAAACCTGCCGCAGGAAAAGAAATGCGGCTGAGCTTAAAAAGCCCAGTGAACAGATATAACAAAACGAAAGCTAAATAAAATCTGAAATGCAAAATGAAACAAAGGGAACGGATAACAAAGTCGCAACGAAATGAGAACAATAAGTCAATGAAGAACCTGCAGAACACAATTATATAGATATCCAAAGCACAAATAACAAGGAGAACAAAGCAAAGCAAATCATCGATGACATATAAACAAGCACATAGAAACCAGACATACAAGAACTGAAACATAAGCAAGCATAGCCGACGTTGCATCCACACAACATATATGTCATACAATCAAATCAGGAAATCAGAAGACATACAAGCCAAACAGATATCTACAGGAAAACGGAAGCAATTAATTAATAAGTGAGCATGAAAATTCACACATGTCAAAACCCTTAGTTGAAAACATAACCAGATATCATAATGAAGTACTAACAAAGCAGTCAACACATGGCAGTCACACGTAATAAGTAGGAATATAATATAAACGATATAATTAAATGAATTAAAGACATAGCAGGGCAACTAAACAAATTAACAAGCCAGACGTCACAAGTGAACCATTTTCCTAACCAAACCGCTGCATAGACGAAATGTAAACATGGCGGTAAACAATAAGCGATAAGGACACAACGAATAGTCATAGTCCACGGAATTAACTAAACGAAGTACACATAATAAACAGACAAAACTAACGATTACACATTAGCATGGTCACCAAACAATTCAGAGGGTCACATAACAGTGAGATCACATATCATCAGATGAAAACAGGTAACTCATATAACCGTATATTAATCATATCGCAGCAGAGTAATCAGTAGTCACATAACACATGAAAAGCATAATCAAATCCAATAACATATAATAACCCGGTACGTGAATGGAACGGTAGTCTAAAATAACGGAATGAAAGTGTGACAAATCAATGAAAAGGAGTATCTATATCTTGGTAAGAGTGAGTCATATAAGGGTACTGAGAAATGAACAACTAATACGATTATGGTGCGCTGGGGAAATACGAAAGTACAAGATAGGCATATCAAAAGTGTAAGGGTTGTCAGAAATCTACCACGAGCCCGAAACATATCATATCATATCATAAGTAACCATTGTATTCGGAGGGGTGACCTCGAAATACCATATATAATAGGAGGAAGACCTCAAGAACCAATGGAGTAGCTAGCTCCCAGATTGTGAAGACGCGTATTGCACACGACATCATTCACCGCACAAATCATATCATATCGATAACATAACAGATCTAGGATGCATCCATACGCCCCTACCTCACATATACAAAATATGATCCACCACCAAGGGGCGTGGCGTAACATCACTCTACCCCTAGAGTTATGCCAGAGGTGCATCACTGACACGGCCATGTTACCTTCATGGCTAGGGAAAACATATTTGGCTCGGGTATCAAACTGAAGGGTCAAAGCATAATCATATCATAAGGATTCATATCAAAAGTTCATATCAAAATTCCATAACATAAGTTCATAATCAAAAATTCATATCAATGGCTCATAATCAGAAAGGTTCGTAGTCATAAGGTTCACAATCAGAAGGTTCATAATCAGAAAAGGTTCATAATTAGAGTTCATAACAAAAGGGTGCATAGCAGAGTCATAGGGAAGCCCTAAATAGAAGGCTCAGAGCAAAGTATAACAGTTCAAAGCTAATATCGAAAGATGTAAACGAATCATGAGAAACCTTAAGAGAAAAGGTCAGAATATTTGTACCTTAGCAACGTAATGAAAACAAACGGAAAAGTAACACCGGAAAGCAACGTTGTATCTTCGTCAACGAATCTACACGAATTGATATCATATATTACTTATATACTCATTTTATAAGCTTCTTATGCATGTATAAGTGTTTTACTTATTGATATAATCTTTTTATCTTTCATTTTCTTAACTTCATATTTGGACAAGAATTTAGCGATTTTTATAAAATACTTACTTAGCTCAAATAAAATCAAGTAAATTCCCAGGGGTTCCCATATGAGTTAAAAGACTCTCCAAAAATTGGGGGGTTCTATTTCCAAGTAAAATGGCCTATGGAAAATCATAAGTCCAGACCTGCCCAGAAAGTGATTAGAAAATACACTTTAAAAGTTTATGCTTATTGGACCTGTTTAGACACCTTGGAAAAATTCCCAAAACTCTCAGAAATTCATTTATATCCTAAATGTCTCTCCTGTAAAAGGAGAGCTCCCAATTCATTATGGTTTGAAAATGAAAAATCATACAATCCAACTAAATTTCAGACTCGTTTTCTCAGCTTTGACACTTGATCTTGTAAAATTCAAAAATACGACTTAGACAACTCCAAATTCGACCAAACCACATGGAAAACTTAACTAAGACATAAAATAAGTTTTAGAATCAAGTGTCACATAAGACACATTGGTATTATAATTTTTATCCACGTTACAACCCGAACGAAAATTCTGCACAGCAAGAACTTCATAAAGTCACAACAAACCCTACTTTATTTAACCCTAATCGACCTCATTAAATGTCTAGGGTCTTCCAGGTTTTACAAGGTCCATTCAATGTTCATTAATTGGTCTGTTTAGGGTTCCAATCAGATTTAGTGTTGTATATATATATATATAGGTCGACCAAAACAGAAACCCATGGTCAAATGCATACAAGTTTAACAAGGTTGTTATTATGATTTCATGTGATGTTTTATTCATATACGCATAGGTTAACATGTACACGAAACAACAACAAATTAAATTGCATGATTAAGATTATGTTCAATTCAGATTGTATGTGTCGAATGGAAGGAAACAAAAGTGATGGTGATACCTCTTGTCGAGACAGAAAACAAGAGAACAAAGGCAACCCTAAGTCGTTTACAACCACAATCAACAAACCCTTTATCTCCACAATCGATCACCCCAACCACTAAGCCTTTAAACCTACGAATAAACCACAGCAACAATGGCAGCCACCATGACCAAGAAGCCCACGACAAGTAGCCAAAACTCACGACAATGGCCTCCCTTCTGCCCTAGAAGGCCACGACCAGCAGCAACCAAACAACCCCACGACCAGGCCATCAACACCCACAACATAAACCAACCGAAAACAGCCTCCTTATCCCTCTTGATGTCAACCAAAGTGGAGAAGAAAAGATGAGCCGCCACTCCTTGATATTAGGGTTTTATTGGAGCGTTTATTTTTTCTGCTTTGTGGAGCGTACAAAAAAAATGGGGAAAAGGAAATACCGGTTTTAATTTTGACGAGCCAAGGTGAGGCATGGGCCAAGTCCAAATTTAATTGGGCCATCAATTAAGTTATAATGTGTTTGTATATTAGGCATTTTCGGTTCATGAAAGTATTAGACAAAAAGTGCATCGATTTCTTTTTGATAATCTTATACATTAGGTTTTAAAATTACTCTTAAGTTAGATGAGATTCATATTTAATAAGCATAGAAATCTCTTACGCATTTCACAATTATTAAGCTTGAGGGGTAATTTAGTCATTTAACACGTTTCCGATTTTAGGGTTTTACAGATAACGTAAAATCTAATTGTAGAGTGCTAGGGATTGGCCTTGTGTTCAATGATCTAACCTCGGGTATTCCAGTGAATTTCATCGGTTTGTAATCCGTGATAATCAGGTAGTGCTTCTTTTGCTTTATGTATGGAATTCATTAACATGACCAAACGGATGCACTAAAGTGACTCAAACAGATGCACTAAAATTCATCAAACAAATGTAGTAAAGTTGCATCATATTTTATCATGTTTCCCTTTTGTGTGTAATTGCCATATTTTACGTATATTTTCTATGCATGCATATAGTTTACTGATCTTGTACTTGTATGCTTATCAAGATGTACATCAGGATGTGGGCTCGTTTGAGACTGCTCTTGTTCGAAGGCTTGCGAACTTTATTCACTATGATTAGTGCCGCCCACAATCAAATAGTGTTAAAGGTATCTGGTTAATTAAGGTTTTTTTATACTTATATCTTAAGAATGAAAGATTCTATATGATATATCCAATGTGAATTGATCTAAAAAAATATATGGGTCAATTTATGTAAAAGAGAATGAAAAACAAAATAGTTAAAAATAAATGGGTCAAATGGGTCAAAGTCGCCAAAGTGTATATTTAATGTGCGAAAGTATTCCACGTCTATATTCAATCGTTAACCAAATATGCCTGAACCTCTATATTCCACATTTACTTGTATTATATGAAGATGAAAGAAGCGTACTTACACTACGGGCCTATGCAGGTAACGAGGATCATACATGCGCTTCAGATCGATCATCGGGTGAGCATAGACTAGCGGTGGTTGGAGACACAGAGTTCTTGAAAACCCCAGCTTTCGAGGTGGATGAAAACATGCAGCAGGTATGTTATAATTACTTGTGCCACGGTTGAAAAAGTTTTCTATCAAGGTAAATCTTAATTAATAGTGATAGTTGTTGTAATCTGTGATAATCATGTAGTAATTCTTTTGTTTTATGCCCGAAATTCATTAATTGACCAAACGGATGCACTAAAATGACTCAAACAGATGCACTAAAGTTCATCAAACAGATACAGTAAAGTTGCATCATATTTTATTATGTTTCCTTTATGTGTGTAATTGTCGTATTTTACGGATTTTTTTTACACATGCATATTGTTTATTGATCTTGTACTTGTATGTTTGAAATTATCTGGAGTGGATGCTAAAGTGCATAACCTAATACAGAACAACATGGAACATTCATACATAAAAGTTAGCCTACTTATGAAACTATCGCACATGAATTGGTTTTGAATAAGTGTAACATGAAAAGTAGTTAATATCATTTACATCTTCTGTTGTAAACTCCCTGTAGTAAATAAGATATACATTTTGTATAGATCTTGTTTATAATTGACTTCAGCTTCAAGATTTATTATAATAACGTTCCATATTCTATATTTGTGGTTTTAATATAAATTTGTCTATTTATCACATTCATTTCTTTGGAATGTTGTTATCAGTGGATGATGTAACAGGTGGTATCTCAGTATAATCTTTCTTTGAAGACTCATCAACTTGAATATTTGTTTGGTCGTTAACTGTGTTTGTCTTATCCTTGTTTGGAGCCTTCTTTTCGTCAATTTCATGAACCTAAAAGTATTGAACTTTTTTTCATTTTATGATACAAATGGATGAACTAAATATATCAAACGGATGCACTAAAGTTCCTCAAACAGATGCATTACTGAATGTAATGGTGATGAAGGGATAAAGCTATATATTAAAAAAAAGGAAAAAAAACATTTGTTGTGCGTTTGGGAGTAAAAAAATATAAACCTACAGATATAGTAGAACAAAAAGGTAGCAATAAACATACAAAGAACTAGTCACGTTATGAACGAATTGATCTTATTATAAACTTAACTTGCTTCTACAAGAGATGCATCTTACATTTATGAGTGATGCTACAATCATAATACAACATCTCCTAAGATATAGTAAGCTAAACAAAAACTGACCAAACAATATTTTTACAAGCTAAGCAATGGCTATCTACAAATGCTTACAAAATCTGAAACATTCAAAGAAGCCTCTCAAATCTTCTACCTTTCGATGCCTATAAAGGCATCATCTTGTAACAAATCATCATCAACGTTCAACCAAGAACCAATGGCATCTTCTCGTCTGACAAAATCATCTTCGTCACTAAAGTCTTCCATTCTAGAAAGTTGCAGATGGGACATGTCAAATGTGTATTGCTAAAATAGAACCTAAATTAGTTGAACAATGATTATGAGTTAAACAATCATTATGTAATATTCCATATAGATGCCTTATCTTTTTAATACATATGCCCTAAAATGTATAAAAACAGTATATTGCCAAACACTGTAAAATATTCCATACAGATGCATTATTTCTCTAATACAGATGCACTAACATATAAAGAAATATTATAGCCAAGCACCCCCAGTGTTTACTACATCACTGAATAATCCTTATGCAATATTACATAAACATGCTTTGTTTTTTTAAATACAAATGCACTGAATGTACATAAATTGGTATATTTTTCCAACACCCCTAATGTATATATTAAATGAATTCAATATTGATGAACATACAAAAATATCAGATGAGTTTGAATAATCCTTATGCAATATTAGTATATTACCAAACATATAAAAAATATCAAATGAGTTTAATAATCCTTATAATCCATACAAATACGTTGTTTTTTTAATGCAAATGTACTAAGATATACACAATTTTACTAACACTAATACATATGCAAGTTAGTT
>OU343218.1:117418438-117563142 GCA_910596185.1 Chrysanthemum makinoi
TTGTTGTTATTAGCAGAATGTTTGATGATTTAAGTTTTGTAAGATTATCTTCGCATGTGATATCAACAAGGAATTAAGTTTTGATGTTATTAGCTGAATGTTTGATGATTTGATTATCTTCGCATGTGAAAATATTAGCAATGAATTAAGTTTTGTTGTTATTAGCGGAATGTTTGATGATTTGATTATCTTCACATGTGAAAATATCATCAATGAATTAAGTTTTGTTGTTATTAGCTGAATGTTTGATGATTTGATTATCTTCACATGTGAAAATATCAGCAATGAATTAAGTTTTGTTGTTATTAGCAGAATGTTTGATGATTTAAGTTTTGTAAGATTATCTTCGCATGTGAAAATATCAACAAAGAATTAAGTTTTGATGTTATTAGCGGAATGTTTGATGATTTATGTTTTGTAAGATTATCTTCGCATGTGAAAATATCAGCACTCTGATCTTTGCACTAAGATCACAGTGAGCTCCTGGTAAAATGATATGTTGCCTCATTAGGCATTGGTTTATACAGCTCTGAATTTTTTCCTGATTGATAAATACTCTAGGACTGAATTTTGGAACTAAGCGTTATTCTCGTCATTCTAAGAATGCTCATTCTTGTCATCAAGGAATTATAAAGTGACCACTTCTTTTGGAATGTTGATACATTGGTCTTTACTAGTACATTTGTATACATTGGTCTGTTAGTTTTCATTATTTTTAAAATAGAGACTGAGCTTTCTTAATCGTTAA
Source organism: Chrysanthemum makinoi (assembly GCA_910596185.1). Taxonomy (NCBI): domain Eukaryota; kingdom Viridiplantae; phylum Streptophyta; class Magnoliopsida; order Asterales; family Asteraceae; genus Chrysanthemum; species Chrysanthemum makinoi. Next base: position 117,419,187 of record OU343218.1, read on the forward strand.
ATACTGTCCATATCTCTAAAGGGTTATTTTTGGATCATCAGATAACTTAAAATGAAGATGAAATCCACGTAATTGTAATGAACTGAAGAAGATTGAGTGTGATGATTTTAAGGCCAAGTCATCTAATAGTACTCAAATGCGCCTATTATCTGTTGTTGGGTTTGAGTTTATGACTGTCACTGTGAAAGTAATTTAACTGCTTAGGTCTGGTAATTGTTAACAGTAATCATTTTGCCTGTTTAATCTTAGGAGCTCAGTACCTATTGGTGAAGTTAAAAGATGCTGATATAAGGACCCTTGTGAGGTTTAATCACATGAATTTAATTGAGTTGTGGCCTGTGGGTGTATTGTACTCAGTGAAAACACAGAATGCTGGTGTACCAGTACGCTGAAAATGAGTCATTGCCTGAAAATGGGTCTTGCTTGCCACGTTTCAGGTATCACGGATCTTTTACAGGTTCTGAAATGTTTACACTTTCTGTAACGATGGAAGGCGAAGATTTAGCTGCATCCATAGGTGGATTATGCGATTGTGAGTTACCTGACAACAAAGATGGTACCCGCTGAGAGTAGGTTTAATTTGATTGAAGATACGTTAGGTGATTAGAAAATAACTATTTCTTTATGCATTTATTTTCTTTAATAATATATTTATTCATTAATGAAAATAGGAAGATGAAGGTTGGTTATATATGCTTACTTTGTAGTTTTGCATATCAGTATTTCACATTTGATGCACCTTAAACTGGTTGATTTTTACTCTTATTATGTGTCTGATCGATAGTTTTATTCCGCAAGTTTAAATTTTGAGGTAGAGTTTTATTCCGCAAGTTTAACTTATGCTGTATTGAAAGTACCTTTGGGAGAAATAGCTGTGAAAAAAGTTGATGAGTTGCAACAAAATGTCGAGGCAAAAATCAATGAAGTAAATATGATGGTGTCACAATATTTTTGTCAAACATTTCTCTTGCTTAGACAATAGTTTGTAAGTTCTGGATTAAGTGATGTGGTTAGGCTGGATTCATGATACCTTGTCTCAGTGCTTCCAACTTCGGGAGTTGTTTCCACTAAATGTTCTCTTGGTTTTGAGACATCAAACTCGGTTGATTGTTGCTTTGAGATATTCGCTAATGACACCAGGATTTTTTCATCTTTAATGATTGTATCTCTAATGTTATCATGTTGTCTTTTGTAAGTGTTTTTTCCCCTAGGTTTCCATTAGACTGACGTTTTTGGTGTTTAAAGGGTGTGAAGGTTCGGTGTTACTTGATGAGACCAGTAATTTCAGTAGCGAGAAGGATGCGAATCTTAATCGAAGTTCAGCAAGAGGATTTGGGCTTATTGAAGCTGTAAAGACCAACGTGGAGAAAACTGTGTTTATGCAAAGGTGCTCACACAATTGGATTCACGCAATGCTTCACGTTCAAGCCAAGACTATTTAACTTTAATGGTTCAGGTGCTCATGATCGACAACTTGACTCATCACTTGCTAGCAGTTTGAAAACTGTGTCCAAATCAAGACAATTCCGACACCATCTTGGTCCCTTTGGATTCGGTTACAGCCGCAAAGTTTGATAATATTTATTACAAGCTGGTGTAATAAATTCTTCTTCAATTTTTCTTATTTTTCACATGTGGAAACCTTATCAAGACATTTGTACCATATGTTTGTGCTTCAAACATGTCTCCAACATGGTTCCAATCAAGAACCATCATGGGTTTAGTTTTCTATTGCTACAATGTTGGTACAATTATCCTTTGATTGTATTTCTTGCTTGAAAGTTATAAAAAAAGATCTGCATTTTCTCAATATTTTTCTTCACACAAATGTTCATTTTTTAAGAGTTTACGCGTTCATATCTTATTCATTCTATTCTATTTCTTTCACCAATAGTGAAATCGTCGAAAAAATAAAACTTATGTGTCAGGTAATCAATCTACAACTTCCAATGCAGTGTATACAAAGGAGGATAACAATGGTGCTCGGATACAAGTTTTGAAAAAACTAAACATATGACATAAATATGCATAACGTTGGTAACTTTACAACCTGTGAAATAAACCAGGACTTCCCACAAGTTTTTTCGTGTCATTTCCAACATTAATAATTTACAAAATCAAAAAAGATTAATACCCTTCACATCAAAATCTGAATCGAAAAAACACCTTTCAAAGTTAGCTACTTTTTTCAACTGCCACAAATCAATCTTTAAAAAACTTTTTTGTGCAAAGAAAAATCTCGCTTTTTAGCTGATCATCTAGAGATATCATAGTTAGTGAATTCAAGTTGTTGCTCAATTTCCCAGCTCGACTTTGATGCAACTGCTTCATGGCATGGAACATATTCCTGTTGAGTTGATTAATTTGGTCAATACAAAGTGGTCAAACATACTAAAGTTCAACTTTATAAGGACATGAACTCATTTACATTTTACTTGAAAACGTTTTGTAGCCATGGAAATTTAGTAATAAATGCTACAAATAGTAGAAGATTGCTGTTCAATTTCTAGTGAAATAATAGCTGATACTAAAATTAAAAAGTTGCTTGAGTGACCTAGAAAGTCAAAGGATGGGAATTTTAGAATGTTATTCTGTCACTGCAAAGAGGTCAAACCGACTATTTTGAATTTTCTATAGTAATTTTCTAGCAGTTTTGCTACAAATAGGATGAAACTAAAGTTAACTTTCTAATAAATTTGTGGCAAGTTTTGAATATTGAAAGTGATTAATTGACCTAAAAGTCAAAGGGTGAGACTAGGATTATGTTTGGGACCATACCTCCAATTTTCGGACCAAAACCTTAGCTGTTGGAGCCGAGACAACGATGTGGCGTGCACTTGGGTCAATGAAGCCTTCTTCCACAGCTTTGTCGATAAACGACAATAAAGAGTTGTAGTATCCGTCAACATTAAGCAAACCAACCTGCAAGTTTTTTAAACATATCAAATGCTTGCTATAACATTGAGTGATTTAGATATTTAAACGGAGGATACATTATATATCTTACTGGTTTATCATGAATGCCGAGTTGAGCCCATGTTATCACTTCAGGAAGCTCTTTAAGAGTGCCATACCCTCCTACACTCAATTACCACATGTCAATTTCTTGCCATAATACTAATATACGTTATTCATCTTTTTCCTAATTATAAATGGATCAAAAGCAATGCACAATAATAGCCAATATTCAATATATTTAAAAATAAATCATTTTTTTGTCAAATACCAAATGATCACCGGGTCAGGATTCAGGAATACATCACAGAATTTACTAAATTTCAAATAAAACTACTAGTGCCTTTTGCAGTATATAACATGCTCCTCGGAACAAATTTTCATATACAAGGTCTCATTAAGAAAAATTCAAAAAAAACATAGTTAATGTACTAGATGGTACACATATACGAAATGATCTTTATGGCATAACACACAAAAATAAGGTTTTAGTGATACAGAAACTTAATCAACCTGGATTTGCAAGAAGTTCATTACGAAATACATGAATTGAAAGTAAAGAAAAGATAAAATGCTAATGCTTATCGTAGGAGAGTGATTTCTCCCTTGGAGATAGCTTCGTATGCTCCTCTAGATCTGCCTTCAACTTCTACTCACGTTCACTTTGTGTTGTGTGTGAAATGGGATGCTTTGAAATGCTGGAAATCGTGGGGTATTTATAGGCCAGATCTGGTTACAGCGTAACTAATTATAAGAGTTACGCCGTAACATCCAATTCTTCATATTTTGCACTAAAAATGCTGGTTACGGCATAACTATGGAAGGAGTTACGCCGTGTTAGGTCACTAGATTTACAACACAAGCTTCAATGAAAGAGATAGAGAGGAGATAGAGGCGGATGAACAACTCACACACACATACACGTATAAAACTAAGAAGGGTTAGGCGTAGAGTATGTGAAATAGAGTGAATTGAACAACCAACCTTCAAATGAAGGTTTACAAGAGTATTTATAGGAGGGAAGCTAGGGCAACACTCCTAGTTCCCATCCTTTCCATATTGAACACGGGACTAAGCTCATGGGCCTTCTACATAAGCTTAAGGCTAATAACAAACATAAAGGCCATAATTAAGCTACCTATTACATATTAATTACTAACATTTGATTATGGTTTATGAGTGATTCCAACAATCTCCCCCTCAAGTGTTGGTGATGAAAAACGGTGAAGGCGTTGATGTAATAGTAGCTTTGACGTCTTCTGACATTCTTCTTTCTTGTGAGAAGAATTGCCTGGATTCAAACCATCTCCCCAGTGTAGCGAGATAGTTTTCTTTGAACAGTTATGCTTTGACGTCATCTTTAACTTTGTTCTTTGATCATTGTTCTTTGTGATGAAAGTGATAGTATGTTGTTATCGCATCAAGTCTGCCTCAGTCTGCCCATTCGCCAGTGTCTCCACGTCTTTCTCCAACATGCTCACACACTCTTTAACGTTGGATTACGGTCCTGATGAAGTTCTTTAAGTCTTTAACTTTGTAGATTCTTTGATTTGACGAAGAATCATTCGACTTTGTGTTGCTTTAAGTTAGAACTTCTTTGATGATGTTGTTGGTGTGAACAAGTGGAGAATCTGCACGATCATTCCGCTCCGGAGCTTCCATAAGAAGTAAACATTAAAACGGTTAGTAATAAGCGGATTCCGGCACTTACAAGTTTTAACTTCGAGAGTGTTGACAGCATAGTGTGAAAACACAACTCTAATTCTTACAAAGGCCGTTCCTGAATCGGAGTCCCACAAGTGAGATAACACGATGTACCAAAGTACACCTACGATTCAGATGAGTCGCTGAGGTATACCGAAGTATCACCTCACGATTGTAGACCGTTTGAGACCACTAAGCGCAATCCACGGGAGTTGCCGATGCGACCTGCTGTGGTCGTTTGATGTTGACCCGGCGGAGTTTCCATTCAATCATTGAGGATCACTAATGTGAACCTCTCATAAATGTTCTCGACAGATTGCTAAGATCTGTGAAGGACTCGATAATGTACCACTGAAATTCTTATTGTTGAATGTCAAGTGATGAAATGTCAAGTGTACCTAAGAGATCTTTTGATGAATCTCGTGGCTCTAGACTCAATAGTGCATTTTGGTTTTCCTGAGCGGAGACTAGGGAGAGGGTCTCCTTCTTCAATACCAGCAATCTATAAGAGAAATCCGATAGTTTACGTAGGGTTCCCTATGAGAATGAAACAAGCTTCTGTTGAGAGAAACTTGAGTGGTTGAGAAGGTTTAGTGCATGCGTCACTGGGTCCATGACGACTTTTAATCTTCAATACTAGTGTCATCTAGTGACAACCAGTAGCATATGAATTGAACCCGGTGTCTGCCCTAAGTTGAATAATCTGGAGGGCTATTTCTTTTCACCCTTTTCTTTGCATTTCTTATTAATTCTTCAACTCCTTCTTTCTCCGATTCTCATTTTCTCCTTTTTACACTCATACCTAAGGACTTCTAAATACTAACTATTTGTGGTGTCCTTGGGTAGATCCCTCCAGCTCTGACGGATCATAGGACGGTTATTCCTAACCTTAGTCACCTTATAACTCCATGACTAATCTATGTTGCCATAAAACCATTTACTTGAAAAATCTCGCTCAGTGTTTATGAATAAAAACATTTTTGAACCACTGTTGAGATGAGATTTTGCATAAATACTCCCCCTCCACATGTGCTTAAGAGTTTTAACGGTTAAATGCACAGTGAGGAAAGAGCGCGCACATTTTGAATTGATCAACTCAAGATAGACATTCCCCCGCGAGACACGGTTACGTGGCATAGTTAAAGAGTTGCATTGTCAGCTTTTAGGTGACAACTAGCTCTAAAAACTACCTTGAAGGTGTAGGCAATCCTCGAAAGGTTGTCAAAAGAGTTCATGTCTACCAAGAGTTTCTCGAATGGTACATTCTACTCAGAAAAGTCCTTTGCGAGACACGTTTACATCACTAGCGAACTAGTTTGAAATTATTACCCGTCCCGAACAAGTATTTTTGAGTTACTAACAGTTAAGATCTCGCCAATTCATGGGTTAAGTCTATATCACAAAGATTCATTTGCATTTGCACAACATATTTCTTATCACGTATTTTCTCCCCCTAAAAAATGGCATATAAAATGTTATTTTTGAAAAGTTGAGAATAAATATGACCATTTCGAGTGTTGCGGGAAGAATGACCACTGTGAACAATTTGTGAACAAAGTTTTAAGTCAAGTACTCCCCCTCAACAAGTGATATAAACGGTTGAGGTTTTGAAAATCATAAGGGAAAGTACTTGTTCTTTTGAGCAAAACCTTGAAAAGTGATAGGTTTGATAGGTTTTACTCAAAAGTAAGAAGCTTTCGCTCCTTTTATAAGGATTGTGGCACTGAAGCGTACCACGGGGTCCTTTATTTACAAGTACGGGTTGTACACTGAAATGTGTGCACAAGCCATTGACATAATAAATCATACATCCAAATTTATAATGAAAGAAGCAGTTCAAGGGGTACCAGGTAGTACAGAGATGTCGCCAGGAGTGTGATTCGGGCGTTGAAAGCCGATGATGTTTCTCCTGGGTCGACCACCAACATAGCTTTCCAATCTTCTGAACTGATCCCTTCTATACAACCGTTCATCAATCATTGTGATGATCCTCTTCACATCCCTTCGATTCTGAGAATTCCATCTCTTAGGTGACCCAATCTTCTGATGTATATCCTTCAACCAATAAGCCAATCCATCCCTAACCAACTTCAAAGTGTGATCTCCAAATTTGTGAAGATCACTGCATGCCATCAAGCAATTTCTTTGAAGTTCACTGCGGTAAATGACGCCGAATGGTTTGCTGATGAGTGTAAATTGTGAAAGCTGGTTGATGTCGGGAAGATCAAGCTGTGGTGGAGTGAAGTTGACACGGGTCTGATAAGATTCAACCGCCAACCGGAGATCTTCTACACGTTCTTTGATAACTATGCGTGATGAAGATGAGCACTGACTTGATGAATTCACGTTGTACTTCAGTGGAGAATTATCTCATACGACCCTGTACTTTGGCAAGGTACATGTCTTCGATGTCGTTGATAGACAAATTCTCAAAGTCAGCTTCAGAGAATGCATAATCCCTTTCATCTTGTCTTTTTACCACAATATTCTTGAGATAAGTGTAGTCCCATTTGGACGAAAGATCAAAGTGTTTGATGGCAACGATGTTTTTAGTACTGAACATTGCATGTTGAGACTTCTGGACCTGGCATCTTCTGTAGTAGATTCTTCGGCGTTCCGGCCAATGATGAATCCCGTACATTGCATCTCGGTCGTATGCTTCCACTTTGTTGGAGAACAAGTGATTAGCTCTTTCCTCGATAGCTATGCAATTTGATTATTCGGCTGCTGGGAATGGAAGTGTCAAGGATGTAGCATATTTCCTTGAGCCATCGCCACCGTGTAGAAGAAATTCCAGGTCTTTGTTGAAGAAGTGTCGGAATGGAATTCTAGGCTCATTTGGTTGGCCAATTGTTGGTAGTGGTCTAGACCACTCGGTGTAATAAGGAGGGTTGTCCCGCTTCGTAAAGTCGATGTTTGCTTCTGGGTTGAGCCAATCCATGTTATTAGACATAGCTCGAGCAATGTTATCAAGGTGATATCCGACCTCGATGGCACTTTCTGAGCTATCTTTTAACAGTTGAAATGCTTCATTCTTGTTTTGCTTCAACTCGGATTTCGTCATCTTCTTTACTTTGAACTTTTCTTGCAGGATTTTAGCATGCTCCAAAGTAGTACCGTCTACCAGATCTTGACCTTCTTCAGGGTAGGGAGTGGAATTGACAAGTGTAGAAAACCATTCAAATTCCTCTGTGTTATCTTCATCTAGCCAGGAAAGGACGTCAACCTTGGGCGCCTTCTTCTTCTTTTTCTTAGGCCTAGATGAGGATTCTGGTTTATGTACTTTGTCGGGTGAGGCGGGTTGTTGTTGGGGCTCATGGTATTCTTCATCTTCATCACCCGTATACTCAAAGTGGTCACCGGTTTTTTGAGTCTGGGGTGGTAACTCAGAATCGTGAGGTTTATCAGCAGAAGAGCGGGGAGGAGATCTTTGTTGAGCCGGAGTCCTTTGTGGTGGAGGCGGCATTGAGTACTGAATCGAAGATAATTCACCAGACTTCTTTGTGCGTTTAGGCTCCTTATCCTTATCTTGATCTTTTTCTTCATCATCTCTTGAACGCTTAGGCCTTATAGCCTCTTGTCTTAATGATGACTTGAGTTGGTATTCCAGCAATGCTTCAAACAGTTTAGCTTCATGGGAGGCAAACGTTGCAGAGCGTGTTGACATTTGCGCTACCAGCCGGTTTACTAATTCATCATCTGAGAAGATTGTATTTTCAACTGGATTGATGCTCAAATTCATCGGAGTTGATTTCATGGCTTGCTTGGCTAAATGTAAGAGATTCGGATAAAGTTGTCTAGTATACATCTCCTTTTTCAGTTTCGGAATAACCTCCATTAAGAACTTGTGAGTGTATCCTTTTATCATCTCGTCCATGCTCCCTTGAAGATCATCCTTCATAAGCTTCTGTACATACTCCCTTTCAACTTTCATCTTGTTCGTCTCATCGTGAAGATAAGTTATCTGATCAGCAATGAAATTCAGCTTTCTATAGAGCATGTCTTTCTTTCTGACTCTTTTGACAGCTTTGGTGATTCGGTTCTTAGTTTGAGACATCCAAGATGGAGTTGGCTTCTTCACTGATCTGGATGATGATTTGGTTGATTTCTTTGATGGTGGTGGTGAAGAATGAGAAGACGAATCTGATGATGAAGAGACATGAGGAGACTCTGGATCCTTTGGAGTTTCAGAGGTTTTCTCCTCTGAGCGAGCAGGACTGTCTAGCAGAAACTTATCATAATCAGTGTCATCTCCAGACTTATCTTTCTCTTCAGTATTTTCTGTCTCAGTCTTTTCTTTTTCACCCTCATCTTTCTCGGATTTTTCTTTAACAGGTTCCTCAAATTCATGCTCAATAGTTTCTTCCACGGGCTTTTGTTGTTGCTCCAAAGTGGTGGCACCAGATCCCTTATCGGGTTGATTAACCGCATCAGGATCTGGTGAAGGTTGAGCTGCAGCACTTGACCCTCCGGGGTCACCCATTTGTTCTTTTGCAAATTCTTTTGCCACGTGTTGGAGTCTAAGGAATTTGAACTTCTTCCTGTATGAAGTATCCAGCTCTTCTTCTTCATCGAGTTTTCTTCATAAGGCACGAGTACAAGAGTCTTCCCTTTTCCTTTGTCAGCTGGTGGACTTGGAGGTTTAGCTGCTGAAGGAGGTTCTTCGGTTGCAGATTCAGAGTAGAAAGTCTCTTCATTTGATTCAGTAGCCTCCGAGTCCTCATCCATTAGCTTTCTCTGCGGTTCAGGTTTAGATACAGGAATATGAACAGCTTCCTTGGCGGGAACTGTCCCCTTTCGTGGAGGATTCCTCCTGGGAAACATTCTTTGACTCTCAGTGCTTGCAGCACTTCCACCACTTCCTCTTCTGGTTCTCCTAGTAGGTGTTCCAGAAGGCTTTTCATCGAGATGACCAACTTTGCCTTCTCGTAGTGCTACTTGATACCTTTTGTATGTTTCAAGCTTTTTGATTTCATTTGTCAGAAGGTGATCAGGCAGACGGCACCCTGTTTCATTGTTGACGATTCCTTGATTCTGACTGATAGGGTAGGCTCAGTCAACATATCGTGATTATCTGGGTCATTGAGCCTCTGTGGAATATCGGGATGAAGTCCAAGTGCTCTCTGGATCAACAATTTCGTGTATCTAACATAGGGAATCTTTGAGCCAAGTTTCTTGTGAAATGACATCATGTCTTCCCATAGCAGTGCTTCAATTTCGATGTCCTTTTTGTTGATAAATGACCAGAAGATTTGTAGTTCCATGAGCTTGGGATGCTCATAACCACTATCACGACCAGAGACCGATTTGGTAATGATGATGTAGAGGGTTCTCCACGGTTGAGGAATGTTCTTAAGCTCCACATGAGAATGCTTAGTGATAATTCCTGAAGCTTCATCATAGCCAATATCCATCAGGAATTGCAGAACTGTCTCTTCAGTAGGTGTGGCATAGAAGTCTGTTGGCTCAATTTCAGGAAATAGAAGAGCATCCCGTAGATCTGCTTGTGTGATGGTGATTTGTTTGGGATTTAGCGTCACAGTCACCGCACTTTGACCTTTGATCCTTTGAATTGAATTCCAGAATTGTTGTATGTAGATTTCGATGTAGCGAGTGTGAGAGCATGTTATGGTACGGATGATTCCTAAGAATATCCACAGCAATCAAGCAAGAAGATTCTGAGCATGTGAGGGTTTCAAAGTCAACTCTGAGATTGTTCTTAACAATCTTTCTTGGATAGCCATTAGGGAAGATATCAGCAATTGTGAGAACTTCTGGTGCATCCACATTCATTTGAGCAGCCATGTCGTGATCTGAAATAACATTAGCCAAAAGAACCAACATATCGAAAGACATAATGTTAGTCAACAGAAGGTTTTTATTGTTTAATTATTGAATATACAGTGTTAATGATTGTTACGAGTCCTAAGTCACTTGTTTGTCCAATAGTCCAATGACGTCGTGAAACATTTCGTGAGTTAGTTAACTTTAAGTTTTAAAGTTTATGTTATCACTTATAGTTCACAACATATCAAACGTTTAAGTTTATTAGTGACATTATTGGATTCGTGAAGTTATGATTCATTTATTTACAAGTTTGCACGCGTAACAATTCAAAACGAAGGTTTGATCAAGGCTTATGCGTAGGAATAGTAGCTTATGCGTAAACAAGATAAGTATATGCGTAGACGTAAGCTTATGTGTAGGATCCTGATGTACGCGTAAGAAATATTATGCGTAGGAACAGGAGAACCTTATGCGTAAACTTAAGCGTAGGCGTATATAAACCTTACGCGTAAGGATTACTCGTAAGAGTAAACCTTATGCGTAGAGTCACTGTTTACGCATATCCTTCACAGGATACGCGTAGTCCCATTGTAGAACCTTACGCGTAATAGTTACGCGTAAAATTTCTCTTACGCATAACTTTCTACGCGTAAGGTGATCCTTATGCGTAGAGTAACAAGGACCTTGATTCTGAGTTTTATGTGTTGCAAGCCTGAAATAAAATCATCATATCATCAATCTTAACACATATCTTCATTTTAAAACAGATTATGGCATGAAAACATGTTAAACAGTTTACGCGTAGAGACACATACGCGTAGCCAAAAAACCCTAAAGTTCAAAATTTACGCGTATGACATCTAGCCATAGGTTATGCACCAAAGTGTTTCTGGTAAGTCTAAGATGTTGTGAGAGTCTATTAACCAAGTTTTAACATCCAATTTGTGGTGAATCAAAAATACCCAAACTCAAGAACTTTAAACCCTAATTCCTAATTCTGACATAATTAGTGTTTCTGGGTAGTTATAGGGCCTGGATATCATCAATTCAACATGATATTAACCTCACAAAGCAATCTTTTTGACAAAAAACCTTCACATTTGAAAACCCCCAAAACTACGCATAAACCCTAATTTTGAAAATCAATCAATTCATGTTTCTGGGTGGATTTTGAGGATAGAAAAGATATCAACGATGTTATTAAAGCGTTTTGACACTATCTTTTTAACCATAAACACACACCAATGATTGTGTGTTCATAGAACACATAATCACACATATCTAACGTTTTAACCGTTGGATTTGTATAAAATTCAAAACCTTTGCTTGTAATAACGTTAAGATTATGAAAACACTTACACTTTGATGATCAAAAACACAGATTTCTTGAACGAATTATGTGCGTAGGATTAGTTAGATGAGAGTAATAAATGTGAAGTGAAAAAGTTAGGTGGGTGTTTTTATTAAAAATAACTTTAAGCTTTTGGCAGTTTTGGTCCCTCCACCTTTTCCTTTTTCATCCAAAGCCATTTAACTTCCATTATGGTTACCAAACAAAGATTTTTAAGAAAGAAACTTGACGACACTCCCCCTCGACTTAATAAATGATGAAAGGTTATAAATTTTAGTCCGAGGAGTGTCAGTTTAACCAGAAAAGTTTACCACCATTGATACAAGAAACAACCAGAATAGAGTAACATGCAAGTACACGAATGTTTTGAAACAGTTAAGTGTAAATTTTCTCCCCCTCAACACTTGATCGGAAAAATACTGAATTTTGAAAGATTAGAGTGTTGACGGAAGAAATGTACTTGCCAAAAAGAAAAAATAGATAGAAGAATATTTTTGTTGTTTTGTCAGGTTTTATATTTTTGTATTTTTTTTTGAAAATAATATTTACAAAAGACATTTTGGTGTTTGACAGGTTTTTAAGACTGTTTTAGGAGGGCATCCAATTCCTCTTGAGTCAAACACCTCATACCAATCCGGTGGACCAACTCATTAAACCTAGCGGGAGGCAAGGCTTTGGTGAGAAGATCTGCCAATTGGTATTCTGTACCCACAAAATATAATTCAATAGTACCATGTTCCACGTGATCCTTGATGAAATGATATCGAAGATCGAAGTGCTTTGATTTCGAGTGCTGAACTGAGTTGCACGAGATCGCAATGGCACTCCGATTGTCGCAGTACATCGGGATTCTGTCAAATACGTAAGCATAGTCTTTGAGTTGTGTTCTCATCCAAATGACTTGAGCACAACACGCCGACATGGCTACATATTCTGCTTCGGTTGAGGACAGCGATGTACAATCCTGCTTCTTCGATTGCCATGACACCAGTTTGTCACCAAGAAATTGTAACGCTCCTGAAGTACTTTTCCGTGAATCTAAGCATCCTGCGTGGTCAGCGTCATGCCCGAGGAGCTTGTTTGAGACCATACAGAGCTTTGTTCAGTTTGTAGACATGGTTCGGGAACGCGGGATCAACGAATCCTTCTGGTTGGCTGACATAAACCGTTTCTTTTAGTTGTCCATTTAGAAACGCAGTTTTGACATCCATCTGAAATACCGTCATGTTCATATGAGCCGCAAACGCGAGAAATATCCGAACAGCCTCAAGACGAGCAACCGGAGCAAAAGATTCTTCAAAATCAATACCCTCTTCCTGATGATAACCCTTAGCCACCAGACGTGACTTATTTCTGATTACGTTTCCTTCAAAATCCAATTTGTTTTTCCAAATCCATTTGAGACCAATGACGTAGACCCCTGTTGGTCTTTCAACCAGTTCCCATACTTCAAGACGTTTGAATTGGTTGAGTTCTTCTTGCATGGATTCGATCCAGTTGTCTTTTGTCATTGCGTCTTTGATGTTTTTAGGTTTAGATTGGCAGACTGTGAGTGCATAAATGCAATGTTCACCATCTGTGTGAAGGCGTTGTCTCGTAACGACTGGTTGATTCGGGTTGCCAATAATATTTTCCAGAGGATGGTCTTTTGTCCATCTATGTGTAGAGGGTTGATGTTGGTATACATTATGCAGATTTTGAGGATTCAAATGGTTTGTTGATGATTCTGCGACATCAGGTGCAGCAGTTTCATTAGCAAACGGGTTAAAGAACGCATTTGGATCAAAATCTGCGGGTGGGGGTACTTCATTCAGAACATCATCAGCCGGTTCATCATTGTTGGAAGCGGTTTGTTCAACTGTTGTGGAGGAGTCAACTGGTGGTGCTTCTTCAACATTAGTTGTTGTAGCAGGTGTATCAGGTATATGAGTATTATCAGGTTGAGCAGCGGAAACAATGGGATACACCGGAGCACGTTCATCAATATCGTCACTGAACAGCAGAGCAAATAGCCTTTCCATTTGTTGACGAGTGAGTTGGGGGCTTTGTTCAGCGGATGATGGGGTTTGGGGAAGTTTAAGCGGTTGTGTCCGGGTTCCAAGCTGTTATACTCAGAAGCCATTGTGAATATAAACAGATATTGACGAAGTTTCTTAATCAGTTTCCCCCAAACTGACAACTGTCTTTAGCAGATTTGAAACACTGATGTAGTAGACATTTCTTCTAACTTTTGAAGTTTTCAGTATGCAGTAGAATTTGTAGAAAAGCAGAAAACCACACAAGGAAAATCTGACTAATTGCGGAAGATCCGTTTGAGGGTAACATGCCAGAAATCAACAAGATCTTCTCACGTATGTAGACGCATCACACCAAACAAACCACGAAAGACGAAATGAAATGACTTCCCCTGAATGTTGTGGTCTTTCGGAATACTAATTACTGTGAATATGCAATAACGCGATAACAAGACCGTGTGTGAGGCATCATAACATCATATTTGGGTAACTTCACACAAGATCACCCGTGAAATCGAGACGATAACTCCAAAGTGAGACGTTTGAGCCACATATCGTCTTATTTCTTCCCCCTAATTGAAGAAATTCAAGAAGGCATTGGGTTTTCGCAAAGAAGCATGTAGAAGAACAAGGAAACAATGACCACCTACACACTCTCTCCCCCTCGATGTTTTCAATGATTCAGAATCATACACCACGTATGTTGATGATGAATTGAAGACAGTGAAACCATGTATAAGGAGACAGCGAAACCATGTATGTCCAATTGATCGAACAAGTGTGAAGTACCAAAAATATTTCGAGAGAGTCAACTCACGATAAAACATCTCTGTTCATTATGTTGATCATCAGTTGTGTCATTGTTGTTGAAGCAGCTTTGATCTTCTGTTATAGAAGATTCGGTTGTTGTTGTAGATTTAGGTGTATCTGAAATTAGAGTATTATCGGTTGTGTAGCGGAAACATTCGATACATCTGAAGCACGACTTTTGGCAGAATCTTTAACCAGAGGAGCAAGCAATGTTTCCAATTCATGACGATTAAGTACAATGGTGAAACAGCTGATGGATCATGATATTTTTGACGGTGAGAAACGGGTCCTACGCTGTTTTGCAGTAGGAGCCATAGCTGTTGTACCTGCATGGAAAAATAGAAGGGGGGCAAGGAAGAGAAAAACATGGATCCCCAAGTGTAACTGGGTTCCAGATGTTAGAAGCATAAAGATGTAGTGTCAATTTGATGATTTCCTTTCCTGCCTCAGGGATGGATGTTGTTGGTATCCCACTTGTTTTGGTGCAACTACCTAGTATCTTGCATGTAGGAATCCACCTAAGACTAACAGTTTTGAAAATCCTACCCGTTGGTATCCATCTAAGGTTAGATCTAGGGGATGTTGAAACTTCTTTTGGGAAGATTCTGCGTCCTATATGGATCCACCTATTAGGTTTCTGATAGTTTACATTTAGATCAATGGGTTTATTTCTAACTTTTTGTTGAGTTAACTTAGTTTTTGGTTTGCTACTACAGGTAGTGTTCAGTAATACACTCGAAGGTGATATACTAGGTCGTGAACCTAAGATTCCATCCTTTTGAAGAAGTGCCCTTTTCATAGCCTTTTCTAGATCATAGTTCTTGTATGCGTCATTTGAATCATATGAATTTTTAATTTTAATGCTCGTTTTAGACACAGTGTTCGAACTAATCCTAGATTTGCCAGGAGCAGCCACATGTGGAGGTTTAACAGGTATAACAGAAACATGTTTAACAGAAACAGAAGCATTATTCTTAGGCCAGGAATGTGGAGTGACTGGTTTTATCAAATGATTATTCTCAACAACTTGGGAGGGAAACCGTGGTTTTGAAGATTTTGAACGCTCAGATTTAAATGCAGTTGGTTGTCTAACTACTGATTGTTTTCTGAAAGGTTGTAGAGACGATTTCCCCAAGATTATTGGTTTTGTAGAATTAGTATCCACACTCTTGTCAGTGAATCTTCTCAGTTTGTTTTGTAAAGCAACATGTGCAAGCCCCTTTGCTTGAATTTGAGCCTTTAAATGCTCATTTTCTTTTACTAATGTATCCACACGATTACTTTGTTCATTTGAATACTGACCATTGTGTTCTGAAGAAAAATATTTGTTTTGTAGTTTAAGTTCAAGAGAGATGCAATGTGCCTCTAGTTTTGAAAAATCTTTATGAAACTGAGCAATGGTCTTTTTGAGAAGAATGTTTTCAGATTCAAGAGTTTGATTTGACGTTTCAGTTGAATTGTTAACAAGTAAGGGCTCAGACATGAGAAAGTTGTCTGGACATTGTACAACACACTGGTCAACCTCTCCTTCATTACTAAATTAGGTTGCTCAGTATATTGTGTTGCATTTGCAGTCAGAATATGATCAACAGGAGATTGTACCTCGACCATCTGTTCTGTGTCAGTGTCATAGGTGGGTAAGATATCTTCCTCAACCATTTGTTCTTCGTCACAGTTGGGCTCAGTGTCGTAGTTAAGTATGATATCTTCTCCAGATCTGCTGCTGTCATCCTTCTTTTCCAATGCTACAACCTCATTGTCCGCATTACCGACATTTGCAGTAATCACAACATTCTCAATGTCCATTTGAGCATTCCTTTCATGTACATCAACTCTTTTACCTTGCACGACTGCGGGATATCGGAAATTTGATGATGTCTGACGCTTCAATGCCGAGCGAGCCATGATTCCTTCTTCCAATGCCACAAATGGATCTTTATGATCAGAATCCATTTCACTCCCCTGCAGAAGAATCAAAGAGAAGAAAAGGTGCAAAGTCGATATAGCACACAGAAGGTCGATATAGTGAATCTCAATTTCCCTCCAAAAATAATTATGAAAAATTTTGACTCTCAAAATTTGAAATTCACTATAAAATTCAATTCTAAGGTTGTAAGAAAAATTTGAGTTATGACAATTGTTACTCAAAATTTGACCCGAAAAATTCGAATTTGGGCCCTAAAATTTGAATTTTTGACCAAAATTTTCACAATTAAACCAAAATTTGAATCTCGCATAAAAATTGAACGTTTAGTCTCCCCGAAAAATTAAATTTTACTCAAATTTTCCCGCCAAAAACTTTGTTTGTTGAAGAAGTCCTTAAGCGTAGAAAACCAGCTTATGCGTAGAAAGAACCTTACGCGTAGAAAGAACCTTACGCGTAGAAAAAACCTTACGCGTAGAAAGAGCTTACGCGTAAAAACACCACCTTACGCGTAACAATGAGAATTACGCGTAGGATTAGCTTACGCGTAAGAGTTGAGAAACACTAAAGTTATGCGTAAACTGAAAGTTAGGCGTAGAAAACTTATGCGTAGGATTAGCTTATGCGTAAGACCAGGCTTAGGCGTAAGAATAATTTTATGCGTAAAGGGTTCTACGCGTAAGCTTTGAGCTTATGCGTAAGATTAGGGTTTTACCCAAAAGATCTTTTACACTATCACAGCACAAAAGATATCCAAAGTCGACGTGTTTTCAGGCTTATCCAAGCAAGAGAACACGGAGTAAACCACAAAAACAGAAGATCAAACCAATGAACTCTTATGCGTAAGTTTAGGGTTTCCTTACGAGTAGAAAATACCAAAAACTGATTTTATGCCCAAAAGTGTTTAGAAACCGGATTTTTTGATGAAATAGCTTCAATATCACCAAAATAACACAAAAGTGTGAATCTTGATGATCCAAAACACTTTTTCACCTTACGAGTAGAAAGAGGTACACGAATGAAATCAAGGTCAAAAACACTTCTACACACGTAAAGTTCCAAACTTTTTGCCAAAAACTTAAACTTTAACACCAAATAACCTTTAAAGTACAAGAATCTTGAATTTTAAAGTGAAAAAATGAAAGCTTTATGCGTGAGAAAGGTTAAAAACGTGAACCTTACGAGTAGACAAAAAAAACCGTTTCACCCAATTAGATGGCGATTGATACCACTGTTAGGTCACTAGATTTACAACACAAGCTTCAATGAAAGAGATAGAGAGGAGATAGAGGCGGATGAACAACTCACACACACATACACGTATAAAACTAAGAAGGGTTAGGCGTAGAGTATGTGAAATAGAGTGAATTGAAAAACCAACCTTCAAATGAAGGTTTACAAGAGTATTTATTGGAGGGAAGCTAGGGCAACACTCCTAGTTCCCATCCTTTCCTTATTGGACATGGGCCTAAGCTCATGGGCCTTCTACATAAGCTTAAGGCTAATAACAAACATAAAGGCCATAATTAAGCTACCTATTACATATTAATTACTAACACTTGATTATGGTTTAGGAGTGATTCCAACACGCCGTATCTTCAATAAATCTTGGTTACGCCGTAATTGATGCAATAGTAACAGCGTAGCTTGCAGCGGCGCGGAACCTCATTTGACCTAGTTGGTTACGTCGTAATCTTTGGGAGAGTTACGCCGTAATCTTCTGTTGAGTTGGTTTTCTGAGCCACGCTTTAGTTACGGCGTAATGTGAAAGAGGAGTTACGCCGTAATTTCTTCAAAGTGAGCATACTATGATAAATCTTCAATAAACTCTCCAAATCCGCGTCTCTTTAGCTCCAATGCTCGTAATTTACCTGAAAGTGAAATATAAAGGAAAACAAGCGTAAATCCATATAAATGATATAAAATACGAGCATTATCGGGAGAAATTGACACTTAATATTCAGGACTATTTGATGTTATCATGTATATATATGTTACAGTCTCGTGCGTAAATGGGTTTTTAAAAAACAAAAACAATAATTTAATTTATCTCAATAACCTGTGTTTTTACGCGAATTAAACTTGAGGAATAACGTGAGTTGTAAAAAAATACTTTTCGAGACATCCTTATTTAATCTTGAGGAATAACATGAGTCGTTCGTATATGCACAATCTCGTGTATTCATTTACAAATCACACTAACTCGTGTTTTAATTTTGATATTTATAATTTCGAGCATATACATTGATTTAATATATAAGAGACTTTCGCCGTATTTAATTTTTAAATTCGGGCACTTGCGGGTTGAACTTATAAAGATGTATAACATGAGTTGTTATTGAACTACTTAGGATGTTGTCTTCTGATGTGCTAGGGATGCATCCTATCTTAGTTTTGTGCACGGATAAGGATCCTCTCATGTTCATTTGAACATGAGAGATAATGTTATGCTTCTTGTGATTGTACACTATCATTATTGTAACACATTTATTTTATTTTAATTTAAAAGTACCATCACAAGAAGCATAACATTACATCTCATGTTCAAATGAACATGAGAGGATCCCTATCTTTTATGCACAGTGGTGTACTCTTTGTATCTTGCCTTTTTGGCTCATTTCTTAATAAATTTACCTTTAAGAAAAAAAAGAAAAAAAGAAAGAAAGAAATACAATAAATATTTAACATGCTACAACTTTATTATATTTTGTATTATTTTGAAGTCAAATTGCATCTTGTATTATAAATTTAAATAAATGTAAGAATTAATTACAAAGATCGTCCTTATGGTTTACCCAAAATTGCAAGTTTCATCCTTAACTTTCAAAAATTACACCAGTCATCCCTGTGGTTCACACTTTTGAGTTGACTGGTCCTTTCAACCCCAACCTATACCACATTTAACTCTAGTTACTTTCCACCCCACCCACCTTTTCCTTCCAAAATACACCACACCAGTTCATACATATACCCAAATCCCAACTCTATGTGTGTCATGAAGGACCCTACATACCTTTTCTTTTACAGACCCCCACAACTAAACCATGATGATATTTTTTGAATGTGGGAATGAGGGAGCAATTCGAACCTCATGGACAAACATTAATCCTGGTCATAGGTTCTACACTTGTCCCTAAATTGTAAGTTTTTTTTAACATAGTTTAGTTATTTGTACTAACTGATCCGTAATTGATATTTGATAATTGGTAGTGATTGTGCAATATTTGGCACGACTAGGCTTAGATGGTGATCCAAGAGTATGGTGATGGGGGATGAACTGCCAAGCCATAGATAACCTGTGACAACCAAAATAAAAACACTCTATCAAGCTAAGCATAAGGGTGTGACCCTGCGAATCACCTCCACCATGAGAGTAAGTATGGGATGTGATTGAAATAAGTGCGTAAGGATGAAAAATGTAGGTGTTGGGAGCGTGATCAAACCTAAATAACCTTCCCATCTATTTATAGGTGATGAAATAGGCTGGAGCAGGCCTCTTTACTTGAACCGGTGATCATGGGGATGTCCTGCAATATTAGGGGATTACAGGGGAAAGTGTACCATGATCCCGACTTTGGCGGGGAATCCTTGGTAGGGATAGAACGTGGGTTTTGGCTTGGTCAGTCCTAGCCTTCACGTCAGTTTCGGGTACACCCCGAATGGTGTTTGGCTTCGAATGGCGAATTCCCTTACTGGTAACCATTATAGAGATGATTTTACGCTACTAGAATTGTTCGAAGGTTTCTAGGTATCATTTGGAGTAGATCCCAATCAAGCTCGGAGGGGAGGTCTTCGAGCCAATTCGGAGGGTACATTATCAAGCCCCTCAGTCGAATGAGATATATGCATCTATGGATATATTTCTTTCTACTTCAAACAATGCCGAAGTCCAGCGTCTGAGGCTGGTCATCAACGCCCTAATCGCGTTTTCCGCATTTAATTTTAAACCCAGTTGCATCGGGAATTGGTTACAATTTAATTCAAAGAAATCAAAAGTATGACCTTGGTTATCATAAACATCCCCTCCTCAGTACAAATTTGAATTTTAAACCTTCTGAAGATCCAACCATACACGTGTATGACTCTTATGATTTCCTTACTCCTCGAAGTACTTTTTACCTCAAAAACCCTAATTTTCAGCATTTTCACAGTACACAAAGCGCATTCTGATCATTTTCGTTATCATATCGTAAGGTAAACTACTTATCTTCATATTCTAAAATGAATTCTAAATTCATCATTCAGATTCAAACATGTACTTTAGATAAGTCCTATCTATCCCAATTCATTGTCGACTATGACATTTCCAATGATGTCAAGGTTATGCTTCCTAAAAAGCATTAGAACATCTTTGATGCCCGTGATAGGTTCGTCGATCTATATATTCACTTTTTTACCCATTCCAATCTTAGGGTTCCTCTTCCTAAGTTTGTCTGTGGAGTATTAAACTATTGCAAGGTCCACATTTCTTGATTCAATCCCTTTGGTCTTACCAAACTCACCACTGTTATGTGTAAAGCCTATGGCGAATAACCCAGTGTGGAGTTCCTTAGGGCCTTCCTGAATCTTGGTCTTGCTGGTAATTGGTTGACCCTTTCTAATAGAGGGGGAGCGAATGTTCCCAAAGCTATTACCAACCATATACCAACATTTAGGAATGGAAGGGTAGCTTGTTCTATATTGAGGACAAAATTGTCCCTGCCGATTACCCTGAACTTCTGCTAGAGGATAACAAAATTGTCCCCCCTATCCAAGAAAATCCTTTATACCAGCTCATAGCTACATATCTTGTCCCTGTTCGAACATTTCTAAACCCCGTTTTGTATCTTGCTGGTCTCAAACCTTCATGGGATTATAGTCCGAGAGAACCCGCAATCTATTATCGTGGAAATGGTGTACATTCTTCTTATTTCGTACATCATTCTTCCTTATCGTCTAATAATATATCCTTCTTTCTTTTTTGCAGAGATGGCTTTCAGTAATTTAATGATGGAGGGTATTGATGGTGAAGTTAGCTTTATTCCCAAAGAAATAAGTGGCAATGAGGGAGTGGGCTCCCATTCCTTTTCCATTAACACCGAGACCCTTGCGGCCTATGTGGAGCCTCTTAACATAGCTGACTCTTCTCAATTTTCCAAAAATATGGCAGATTCGGAGGACTCTCCTTCAAATAAAGATGACATTGTGCAGGTAGGTAGCTTCGCTGCTCACAGACTAAAGAATCGGAAGGTCGATGTCCCTTCAAAGGCTACTGGAAAGAGGAAACAGTCTGCTCTTGGGCCTTCCCCCAGGGATATTCTTCAGAAGACTCAGAAAGCTCCAAATTGGGGAAGTAAAACTACTAGTGAGCCTTCGGATCCTTTGAACGTTTATAGAGACCGAGATACTCATGGTAAGCTCGTACCTTCCCTTTCTGTATACAGTTCTTGTTTGTTGTGGATTTACAAAATTTAATTATGCAGAGTTTCCAGTGGCTAAAGAGCTAAAAACTCCGCAAATTGTCAGTGGTTCTTACGCATGACACTCCTCCCTCTAGGAAGCAACATCTCAAGGGGTTAAGTATGGAGAAGTTATGCAACATTCACGACAAAGCCTACATGAGGCAAGTTGTCCTTGACAATGTCATGAACCCAAGATCCTGTAAAAGATAAAGAGTACGAACCACAAAACCACGACATGAGTATTTATAGTGGTTCGGCTACAATGAAACCTTCCTTGCCCTACTCCACTCCCCGAGTCACCTACTCGAGTGTTCATAATCACTAAAAAACACAAGCTCGTTGTGGCAGAGAAGCCTTCACAACGTTGCCTACTCTTTATCTGGTACAAGAAAAGACACCTGGTTCTTCCACGAGGTAGAACCAAACCTATCACAACGTCGACTATACTTTATCCGGTACAAGGCTAGATACCGAGTTCCATTACAAAGGAGGAACTACTACCCAACACCACACAACATCTATCCCAAAGGAGATCCACTCCTTATGACAACATCAACAAGGATATCAATATCCTTTGACCCAATACTAATCTATCTTCTACATCGACACACCATATCGAATGTACACCCTAGGCACCTTTCACTAATGCCTTGGACACGACTTCTAAGCACTCTTCACTAATGCCTTCGACACGGACCTTCGGCACCCTTCACTAATGCCTTAGACACGGACCTTTGGCACCTTTCACTAATGCCTTTGACTTGGATCTTCGGCACCTTTCACTAATGCCTTCGACTTGATCCTTTAGACACCTTTCACCTATGTCTTCGACACAACACTTCTAATGAGAGAAGAAAGAACTATCAACAAGATAACATCAGTAGTCTTGATAAAGACGAAGCTTGGCAACCCATGGACTTGAGCTTGCTCGACTTCAAGAGGTGGTGATCTCGCCTTTAAGAGGAACCTAGATAATCACACAAACACAAAACTACATAGAAAGATCCTTTGGATTTGATGTTAGAAAGTTTACAACTCTAGGAGAGAATGTGTGTGAAAGGGGTGAGTTGCAATGAAGAAATAACTCACTATTTATAGACAAAAACATGCTACTGTTCCACGGATCCCACAGATCCTTTGCTTGAGGGATCCGTCTAGTGTAATCCTAAGGATCCATAGGACGCTCCCCTTAAATGGGTTGTGGGTCATGGATCATGGATCATCGGTTGTAGGCTTTTATCCATGGGTATCCAAATAGATATAATGTATCTAGAAGATGCAATGCATCTAGTCAATGGGTCATGGGTTAGCTCTATGGGTCATGGATAATACCCATTATGACTTATGCATGATGTCATGCAATGGGTCATGAGTTATGGATCATACTCCATGGGTATGGGTCATTGAATTTGGGCTTTACCCAACTACATTCAATGTATTTAGTCAATGGGTCAAATACTTAGATTTCTACCCATTATAATACATACTAAGTATGTTTATATCTACCCATTATGTAAACACTAGTTGTACATATGCATTACTATATCATAAAAACACTATTGCTTGTTTAGTGTTTTATATGAAAACGTAAGTGTGTTAGTAAACTATTGGTTCAAACCATTTACGTATTTTATTTGTTTCGTTAAAATGATTTTATGTTTGTTATCGACAAAACATTAAAAGATCGTAAAATATAAATAAACGTTTTTACGGCTTATTTGTATTAACAGTCTCCCCCCTTTTTGTTGATGACAAAACATAAGATTATTTTAAGGTAAAAAAAATTCGTAAAAGTTTGAATTCGAGTTTTTACTCTCTTCTCTCTTTTTTGTCGAAACAAAAAGAGCGTCGAAAAGAAACTAACACATTGGTTAAAAAAATAAAATAAAAAAACATGTGAAAAGAAAAAAATATGAAAAATAGAGAGTAAGGGAAGAGAATGATTCCCTTATTAGCTCCCCCTTGACCGGTCCATCCCTTTGTGAGGGCGTCAAGTAATTAGAAAGACTAAGCGAGTGCTTTGCAATTATGTTTGCAAATGGTTTCGTCTTTTTGATGAACATGCTCCCCCTTGATGAGTGCTCCTTTGTGAGGAGGACGTCAAGTAATGTAAACTAATTTGAAAGTATTGCAAATGATTTTGCAATGTTTTGCTTTGACAAGAAACTCCCCCTAGCTAAGGGTGTCAAAGTCTTCACGTGTATATTGAAAATCTACAAAACAAAAGTTAGAAAACAAGTATATAATGCATAATTTCCTGAAAATAAGACTCAAGTTAGTAATAAACAAGTCTTATGTTGCACGGATCCCACGGTTCCACCCTTGGAGGGATCCGTCTAAGCTAACATGAGGGATCCGTCTCCCTGTAAACTCAAGACAACAATGTTGATGTTAATTTGATGTTAATCATCAAAATGAGTTGTGTGTCAAGACACCAATCAAATACACAAGTTTATATGGCATATCACATGTAATTTCATTTAATAAAACTAGATAAATGATGTACATAACTCTAAAAACTAATAAAAAGAATAATACATGGATTAAGATTCCTAGACTATCTAAGTTAAGCTTAAGACTAGGACACTACTTGAATAGGTTTGTTGACCTCATCAAAACGTTCGAGGAGGTGATAAAACATGAAACATTGCTCTTCACGTAATTCATGTATCAAGCCTTCAACATGTTGACAATGATAACAATCTTTGTCATGGCTAGGAAATGGTGGAGGTAGAAATGGAATTTCTTGGGATGAGAGGTTGGGTTGAGTTTCCACAAAAGGAGGAGGGTTAATTGAGGAAGGTTGAGGATTCTCAAAAGAATGAGGGATTTGTGGAGGTATATTTTGAGGTGATTCAATCAAAGGTAGTGGTGGTGAAACATGTGTTGATGATGGTGGTAGAGAAGTATCTACTTCCTTGTGATTGGGTGGTTGACTTTGATGATTCCTCATAATCCAAAAGGGACTATTTGAGGGTGACAGAGAAAAGGATACCGGTGCTAGTGTCGATTCAACACCTTGATTTTGTTATGCTATCCTCTCTATAGAGGAGAATGTTGGCAATTTTGAAGGATGAGAGGGCCTAGAAGGCAATTCCTCTAAGTTGTAGAGGTGTGGAGATGAATGTGGAGTGGTAAATGATATGGCTCAAGGCACTAATGATGATGGTTTAGTGGAAATGGGAGTGTTTGGTTTAGGAGGTATAGTGGTGTTTGGCATTGGTTGTTTTGTGGGAACAATCCTTTTAGGGATTGGTTTGATTGGTTGAGTTGGTGGAGGGGAAATCCTAGCGTTTGTGGATTTAATAGGAGATGATTCGATTGAAGAAATTTCAGGAACAACACAGCAAGTTTCTTGGGTGGTCCTTCGGTAGATGAGTTACCACTAGGAGCTTTTCTCATGATGAGATGATTAAATGTTAGTGATGTAAGGTTTCTAAATACTGAGAATGAGGTTGTAGATGATGACTTAGAAGTCCTAACAATGTGTTTTATAAAGGGAAGGATTTGGCAAGTGCATTCAAGACTTAAGCCACTAAGATCTTTTGAAATGTGATGATTTGCATGTACAAGAGTCAACTTCAGATTTGTACTGATCAAGAAGGTTAATTGATGTAAAATGGAGTGATCAAGTTAGCAAGGAGAGCCTGAAATGATTGTTTTAGCTAGGATTAGCTGAATCTATCAGCCGGTTCCTACGGTTCCCTCCAATGAGGGATCCGTCAAGGCTAATCCTAGGGATCCGGCTCTCAGCAGCCAAGAAAAGAGGAAAATGATGTTTGTAAGGTCTACTACATATACATCTTGAGTGTTTCAGTCTTCTTATGTATCTTAAATGAAAGGGGACTTAAATGACCAGGGGAAATGATATGAAAGAAAATGGGACTTTATGAGTACCAATGAATGATCAAAGATGA
This sequence comes from Chrysanthemum makinoi, assembly GCA_910596185.1. NCBI lineage: Eukaryota > Viridiplantae > Streptophyta > Magnoliopsida > Asterales > Asteraceae > Chrysanthemum > Chrysanthemum makinoi. The sequence continues at coordinate 117,445,091 of OU343218.1, forward strand.
CACTAGGAAATTTGAGAGTGTTAAATGGTGTTAAATGATCCTAGAGATCATATGGCAACTTAGGATAAATTTGGAAATTTCCTTAAAAATTATAAGAAATGAATGACTAGTTTTTGACCCATTTTGAGGTAAGGATAACTAAAATCAATTTGCTAAAATTGAGAGAATTATAAAACTAGATGTGTTGACATGTGAGAAATGATGTGTGAGTATTGGAGCGGAAGGATGATGAGTTTTGGTGAAATGTGTGGAAAACTAGAAGGGGGGGTTGAATAGTTTTACCAATTTAAAACCTCCTTTTAAATATTTAGATCGACTTATGTCAATCTATTTGGTTGTTTATGTTGGACGTTGATAGATAGATATATAAGCGTGTAATGAAAGATAAAGAGTAAGAAGCACATCACCACGACACAAGTTATTTATAGTGGTTCGGCTACAAGGACACCTTCCTTGCCCTACTCCACTCCCCGAGTCACCTACTCGAGAGTTCGTAATCACTACACCAATCTCCTTATGGCGGAGAAGCCTTCACAACGTCGCTTAACCTTTTTCCGGTACAAAGCTAAATACCGAGTTCTTTCACACCAAGGCGAACCACACCTAACACAACGCCGCCTACCCTTTATACGGTGCTAGGCTAACCACCGAGTTCTTTCACACCAAGGAGAACTAATCCTATCACAACGTCGCCTACCCTTTATTAGGTACTAGGCTAAGCACCTAGTTCCATTACTATGGAGGAACTACTACCCTTCACAACACAACACCTAATCTCAAGGAGATCTACTCCTTGTTACAACACCATCAAGGATATCTCCATCCTTGTAAATACACAAATACTTATATGTATAACGATGCACCTCATCGATTATACAACCTAGGAATTCTTCACAAATGCGACTTGATTTGATTCTTCGGCATCCTTCACTAATGCCTTTGACACAACGCTTGGCACCCTTCACTAATGCCTTCGTATTGACACCTTTAGCATTCTTCACTAATGCTTTGACACGGATGATGAACACCTTTCACTAATGCTTTCATCTTGACACTTTCGGCATCCTTCACTAATGCCTTCAACCCAACATCTATGGAGAAAGGAAGAACTATCAACAAGAGAACCTTAGTTGTCTTGATGATGACGAAGCATGGCAAGTCATGGACTTGAGCTTGCTCGTCTTCAAGAAGTGGTGATCATGCCTTTAAGAGGAACCTAGAAGATCACACAAAAACAAAAGACAAACTACATAGATCACTTGGATCTGAGGTTAGAGGGTTAGAATACTTGGGGGAAATATGTATGTGAAGTGATGATTAGAAAGGAAGAAATGGCTCTCTATTTATAGAGAAAATTCTCTACTGTTCCCCGGATCCCACGGATCCCTTCCACTTGGGATCCGGCTAGCACAAAGCTAGGGATCCGTGGAACGCTCCTCTTTGCCCATGGGTATTTTTGGTTATGGGTCATGGGTCATGGGTTATGGGTTGATCCATGGTTTTCTTTCTAGATACAATGAACTTGGTTAAGTGGTATATATAAAACCATGGGTTATGGGTCAATACCATTTGCTAGTTTTTACCCATTTAGTATATACTTGTTTTTACCCATTTTAGTATACTTAGTTTAAGTATATGCTAACCCAATATGTAAACACTAGTTGTTGTACATATGTATCTAAATCATAAAATCACTTATACTTTTTTTATCGTTTGATGTGAAAACGTAAGTGTGTTAGGAAACTATTGACTCAAACTATTTACGTATTCTTTTTGTTTCTTTAAAATGATTTTACGTTTGTTATCGACAAAACATTAGAAGATCGTAAAATATAAATAAACGTTTTTACGGATTATTTGTATTAACAATCTCCCCCTTTTTGTTGATGACAAAACATAAAATTATTTTAAGAAAAACTAAAATTCGTAGCAAGTTTGAATTAGTAGTTTTTACTTTCTTCTCCCCCTTTTTGTCGAAACAAAAAGTGTTAAAAGAAACTAACACAATTTTTGTAAGAAAAGGTATGTAAAAATGTAAAGAGAGCAAGTGACGGGAATGGTACTCGTCTTAACTCCCCCTTGACGAGTCCATCCTTTTGAAAGGGCTTCAAGGACATGACGTAAAATAAACTAATTGTGTTTGCAATTGAATTTGCAAATGGTTCGTCTAAGTGACGAAAACGTGCTCCCCTTTGAATATTGCAAAGATGCAATGGGGTATCATGAAGTATAATCCAAAAACGGATTAATGTTGCAAATGTCTTGCAATATCGTTTGACACAAATCTCCCTCTAGCTTTATGGTGTCAAAATCTTCATGTGTATTTTGAAAATCTACAAAGTAAATGTTAGAAAACAAGAGTATAGTGCAAATTTTCCTGCAAATAAAACTCAAGTTAGTAGAAATTTGTGTTTCTGTACCACGGATCCCACGGTTCCCTTCGTGGAGGGTCCATCTAGGTGTTTTGGAGGGATCCGGCTATCTGATGACAGTTTCTTCAGCAATGAAGAAATGTCAAGCAATGCTAATGAGGAAATGAGATATATGTACAATGTAACAAGCACACCTCACAAAATAATCATAGCATATAAGTATTCATTCAATAAAACAATAGATAAGCAACCAAATCTCTAAACTAAGAGAATGAATTTAGCCATACAAATACTACTAATGCTAACTAATTACTAGACTTAAAATGCGACAATATGCTTGAGTCTAGGGATGAGTGGACTTGTTGAATTGATCCAACTTTGCAAGAAGATGATTAAACATGAAATGTATCTCATTTCGTACTTCTTGAACAAGTCCTTAAGTTTTTGGACAATTTGGGCAATTATTGTCTTGGTTTGGACCCAGAGGGAAATGGATATTTTGAGGGGGCTCAATGTGTGTTTGCGGGTCTTCATTTTGAGAAGTAGGAAGAGGTTCTAAAAATGAGGGTGGTAATGGAACTTCTTACATATGATCAAAGTTGTTCCTTGTCTCCCATGATGGGCTAGTTGGTGTTGTAGGTGGTTTGCCTTGGTGTGAGAGAAATCCTAGCATTGGTTGACTTAACCGGAGATGATTCGGTTGAGGAAACTTCATGTATGATTCTAGCAAGTTTCTTGGGTGGTTCTTGAGTGGATGAGTTAGCACTAGGAGCCTTAGTCATAGTGATGATGGTGCTAGTAAGAAACTCTTTTAGTTGCTGATTTTTGAGATGTGATTGAGAGTGGTGGCTTAATCCTAAGGTTGTTTGGTTTATAAAGGATAATTTAAATTAGGAAATTAAATTATTGGCCACTTAGAGGACTAAGCATGCTCTTGGGGTTTTGATCAGCTCTATGAGGAAATGAATGCTAAAAGTGGTTAGAGAACCAAAAGGTGACTTGAATTCGAATATGGAAGCTGATTTATGCTTACTGCATCTACGGATCCCGCGGATCCCTCTCAGCAGGGATCCGCCTGGTTAAAGGCCAGGGATCCGGCTATCAGACAGGGTTTAGGTGAAATTATTATGTTTTTGTAATATGTTTGTGTTTGATGACTAAAGTGTTCTTAGCAATATGGCTTATAAAGGGGAGAACTTGGTAATTGCATTTAAGACTTAATCCACTAATGTTTTTGGAAATATGATGATTAACATGCACAAGGTTGAGATTAAGAGTTTCACTGATCTAGGAACTCATTTAAGATGAGATGGAGTGTTTGTGTTAGGAATATGTGTTGAAATGATTGTTTTAGCAATGTTTGACACAAACTATCACCCGGATCCCACGGTTCCCTCCTTGGAGGGATCCGGCTAGGCCAATCCTAGGGATCCGGCTCTCAGCAGTTATGACAGGTTTGAAATGAGGTTTCTAGAAGCTGAAGCCTATCTTATTTTGAGTGTTTCAGTTCTCCTAAGTGTTTTAAGATGAAAGGGTACTTGAATGATCAAATGTAATAAGTGTTATAGCAAATGATTGCTTCTTATGGAAAGGGGATGGGACAAGATGACTACCAATGGATGTTCAAGGATAACACTAAGAGCTTTTGTGATGTCAAGTCATAATAAACGATCCTAGTGATCAGATTTAAGCTTGAGGTAAAATTTGAAAAATTCTTAAAAATCACAAGAATTAAACGAACTAATTTTTGTCTCATTTTGGGATAAAATGATTAGAAACAAATTCCTAAAATTGTTTAATTTGTCCACTTAAGTGTTTTGAAAGATGAGAAACAGTTTGTGAGTTATAGAGGCGGAAATATGGCGAGTTTTAATGTGTTGATAAATCAAGAGGCATTTTGACTAAGATCTTAAGTAAGCCTTTAGTGAGTCTAGACTATTCTCATCCTTGAAGTGGTTCTAGTTGGATTCTAAAAACATATGCTTAGCTAGTGGGATGTTAAAACAAATATCTTGATGCAAGAAATGCTGTACTGCTGTTCTGATGTCACGGATCCCACGGTTCCCTCAAAGGAGGGATCCGTCTAGGCTAATCCTAGGGATCCGGTATCTGCAGATCAGAATCTACACAGAAATGATGTTCAGATTTTGCACACTAATAATTCTTAAAATAAAGCAATAGAAGCAAGCATGTCATCACAAAAACACTACTTATAAAAGTATGATAAAGAAACAATATCCAAGTTACCATAAACCAAAAGTGCTAAAACGTAATCATCCAAACATAAGATAAAGAAAAATAAGCATATTCCTATTGTCTCTTTCGTCAATCCTTTCTTTTCCTTTTTGACGGCTTAGTGAGGTTGTAAGCGAGGTTTTGAATCATGCCCCTCATTTGTTTAAATTCAGCGGTCTCGTTTGTAATGGTTGGAAGTTGTTCGTGGTATTCAAGGATTACCAATTTGATGTTGGCTATGGGGTCGACGTCTTCCTCATCTTCTTCTTCTTCTTCACCGGCCGAGGAGTCCGAGAGAGCTTTTGGCTTCTTTCCATTGATCTTGAAGCGTTTAGAGGGTATTTTGGTAAGAGGTACCATTACATGATCGGCAAGGAAATGATCATTGTTGATGGGGGATGGTTGCAATACACTAACATACTTACAAAGTCGTGTTAGGAGCATACCATATGGAAGTACCATGTTGGAAGCTTTGAATACCCCAGCCATTCTCCTTACCATGTAATAGGCGAGATTAAATGGCTTTTGGTGGATAAGACAATAGATCATTTGCACAAGACATGCGTTTAGATGATCTTTGTTTCCAACTAGGCTTATGACGTTTTCCCTAAGGATTTCTTCCCATTTTCTAAACATGGGATGGATTTCGAAAAGTTCCATTTGAAAGGGATTACGGTGAATGAGCTTCTTGTTTCGGTCGAAACGCGATTGGTCAGCTCTTATTTTGAAAATGGTTTCACAGATGGATTCGGGTTCATCAAGAGGAGTATGGTACATTGGTTTAGGATCAAGTGCAAGGTTTTGAGTGTTAATTGCCCAATCTTGAGAGTACATACAAATTCCTTCACAAGGAATGCGAAGAATTTGAGCAAAGGTTTTGAGAGGAAGAGTGAAGTTTTGTTTATTGATGATGAAAGCGATTGAAATGCTATCATCGACGTTTCGAATGATCCTAATGGTTCTATAAAATTCAAAGATAAAGACCGGACAAATTTGTTCATCAATGTCAAGAAGACAATCATAATTCATTGCCGAGAAGACTTGACGAATGTCGGTATCTTCAAGGAAACATTCCTTGATTACACGACCTTCGTGGATAAGTTGTTTTTCGAGCTTTTTGAAGACCTTTCGGTCGATTTTTGAGAATTACTCATTACGATAATAATGAGTAAGGTAGTGAACGGTGTCATGATGATCTTGTTGAGTAGCTTTGGGCATGGTTGGTCCTAAAAATACAAATTTTCCAATTAGGTAAAATTAGTTGGGATGGGTTTATGGTTTTGATTTGTATTAATAATGTTGTGAACACAATGTGATTTTGTTAAAAGCCCCTTTTCATGATTAAAAAAAGAAAAAAACCCCTAATTGAATTAATTGATTAAAAATTAAGAAACCATAAACCCTAGGATGAGGATGATGAAAATTAGAACAAGTTAATGTAATTACTTACAATTGTTTTCTAGGAAGGAATACTTGAGAGTATGGAAGCCAATGAGGATGGATTCAGTAGCTTAGTCGTTTTTGTGTTATGTGAATAGAGGGAAAAAGATCAGTGGTGATTTTTTGAAAGCGTATAGCTGAGTTCTGTTCCACGGTTCCCCCGGATCCTTTGTTTTTAGGATCCGGCTAGTACAACTAGAGGGATCCGGCTACTGTGGACAGAAAAGAAGTTGTTTGGCTTTATTTTTGTAGTAAGGTTATAATTTAGCTTGCAAAAGAAATAGTTCGGAGGTATTAGATGAAGATTGTTTTTGAATGACGGCTTTTGATGAACCACATATCGAGGGTTCGTAAGTGATGACGGCGTTAGTTTGATGAATCAAAAGGAGTATTATTCCTGATGATGAAAAAGACGGAAAAGTGACGAAAGAGACTTCTAACGATGTTAGTGATTAATAAGCAAAGAGAACTTATGAAAATAAATTGAACTCATGTAACCTATCTAATGAAAAGTAAAACATACCTCTATGCTTCTTGGTTTGGCATAATACCAAAGATACTTCATGATCTTTTAAAGTAATTCTTTGTACTTGGTGTACGTAAGTTGTGATTACTTTTTAGATCCTTCCTTGAATGTTGACTTCATTATTCTTTGAATGAAGATTTTGGAAAGATTCTAGCATGAAGATTTCTTAGGAACAAAAGTTGTTAGAATCATCTATCAATGTCCAACAAAATGATTTTAAAAAATATGACCCAAAAAAAATCCTTCTTTGTAGTTTTCAAACATACACGGATCGTATCAAGTCTTTAAAGTACAACATACTTTAAGAAACTTGGTAACGAAGCTCTGATGCCAATTGTGGAAAACTAGAAGGGGGGGGGGTTGAATAGTTTTACCAATTTAAAACTTCCTTTTAAATATTTAGATCGACTTATGTCAATCTATTTGGTTGTTTATGTTGGACGTTGATAGATAGATATATAAGCGTGTAATGAAAGATAAAGAGTAAGAAGCACATCACCACGACACAAGTTATTTATAGTGGTTCGGCTACAAGGACACCTTCCTTGCCCTTCTCCACTCCCCGAGTCACCTACTCGAGAGTTCGTAAGCACTACACCAATCTCCTTATGGCGGAGAAGCCTTCACAACGTCGCTTAACCTTTTTCCGGTACAAAGCTAAATACCGAGTTCTTTCACACCAAGGCGAACTACACCTAACACAACGTCGCCTACCCTTTATACGGTGCTAGGCTAACCACCGAGTTCTTTCACACCAAGGAGAACTAATCCTATCACAACGTCGCCTACCCTTTATTAGGTACTTGGCTAAGCACCTAGTTCCATTACTATGGAGGAACTACTACCCTTCACAACACAACACCTAATCTCAAGGAAATCTACTCCTTGTTACAACACCATCAAGGATATCTCCATCCTTGTAAATACACAAATACTTATATGTATAACGATGCACCTCATCGATTATACGACCTAGGCATTCTTCACATATGCGACTTGATTTTATTCTTCGGCATCCTTCACTAATGCCTTTGACACAACGCTTGGAACCCTTCACTAATGCCTTCGTCTTGACACCTTTAGCATTCTTCACTAATGCTTTGACACGGATGATGAACACCTTTCACTAATTCTTTCATCTTGACACTTTCGGCATCCTTCACTAATGCCTTCAACCCAACATCTATGGAGAAAGGAAGAACTATCAACAAGAGAACCTTAGTTGTCTTGATGATGATGAAGCATGGCAACTCATGGACTTGAGCTTGCTCGTCTTCAAGAAGTGGTGATCTGGCCTTTAAGAGGAACCTAGAGATCACACAAAAACAAAAGACAAACTACATAGATCACTTGGATCTGAGGTTAGAGGGTTAGAATACTTGGGGGAAATATGTATGTGAAGTGATGATTAGAAAGGAAGAAATGGCTCTCTATTTATAGAGAAAATTCTCTACTGTTCCCCGGATCCCACGGATCCCTTCCACTTGGGATCCGGCTAGCACAAAGCTAGGGATCCGTGGAACGCTCCTCTTTGCCCATGGGTATTTTTGGTTATGGGTCATGGGTCATGGGTTATGGGTTGATCTATGGTTTTCTTTCTAGATACAATGAACTTGGTTAAGTGGTATATATAAAACCATGGGTTATGGGTCAATACCATTTGCTAGTTTTTACCCATTTAGTATATACTTGTTTTTACCCATTTAGTATATACTTGTTTTTACCCATTTTAGTATACTTAGTTAAAGTATATGCTAACCCAATATGTAAACACTAGTTGTTGTACATATGTATCTAAATCATAAAATTACTTATACTTGTTTTAGCGTTTTATGTGAAAACGTAAGTGTGTTAGGAAACTATTGACTCAAACTATTTACGTATTCTTTTTGTTTCATTAAAATGATTTTACGTTTGTTATCGACAAAACATTAGAAGATCATAAAATATAAATAAACGTTTTTATGGCTTATTTGTATTAACAAAATGATAAATCAAAAAGCACCTTGAGTGTGATCCTAAATTAGCTATGAGTGAGTGCGATACCTACTGAGCTTGAGGAAGACTTAAGTTGTCCTAAGGCATTATGTTTAGCTAGTGTGAAGTGGTCTAATGGGCTGGTTTGATGTGTGGATGTCTGAAACTGTATTTCTGTCTGCCCCGATCCCATAGATCCCTAAATGGAGAGATCTGTCTAGTACAAGTTGAGGGATCCGACTCCTGCTAAATAGTACCTTCACAGAAGGTATGCAAGACTTGCACAAGGTATCGTATTTTAAAGCCAGTGTTTTCTAAAGAGTTTGAACAACTATATAAGTGAGACATCAAACGTTAAATGTTTTATTTCATGAGAATGATCACATTACAAAGATAGAAGATGAAATCTAAGGATTGAACCTATTTGGAAAGGAAACTAGGCTTCTTGAGCGTTTTCACTAGATGGATAGTCAAATGGGTAATGAGTATCTACCGATTCAGGGATGAAGAATGACTTGATGTGAGATGTGTTTAGAGGTTCCATCATCTTGTTCACAAGTACGTACAACGGACTTTGAAATTGAGGATGAAAGTACATGATCTGATGATAAAGGTGTGTCAAAACATTCCATATGGGATAAGCTTGTTCTTGTTGCCTTGAAGGTTTACAATTCGTCTTGCGAAGAAATAAGCGAGATTGTATGGTTGTTTGGTTAGCATACAATACATTATGTGAGCACAACAAGCATGGAGAATTTCTTGATTTCCCCTAAGACTCCAAACATTTTCACGTAGAATGACTGTGAGAGGTTTAAGATCATCTCGGATATCACGTGTATAGATTATGTTTGGGTCAAAGTAATAGGGTCGAGGCTTGCATAACATGCGAGTTAATTCTTGAGGAGAAGGTATGTGTGAAGAATATGGACTATTTTCTTCACGAAAGTTGAAGAGAGAATCAAGAGACCAATCTTCAGTTAAGGCACATTGTCCATGATTTGGAATTCGGAGAATGTGAACAAATTGCCCAAGAGTTAAGACAAACTTTTGGTTTTTGATCCAAAACCATAGTGATAGAGATTGATCCTCGTTACGAACGAGTTCAACTTGACGGAAGAATTCCAACACAAACTGTGGAAAAATCTTCTCGTTAATTCCGAGAAGGCCTTCTAGTCCTATGGTTCGGAAAGAGGTATTGATACCTTCTTAGTATAGTAGAGGTGTGTCAACAATACGTCCTTCATGGAAGTGGCGAGTTTAGAGATTATTGAACCCACGGACATGATTGCCAGGTGTGTTAGGCTCAAGGGAGATATTAGGAATGTATACATAAGTGAGTTGAAATTCGAATTCAAACTCATGAGTCATGACGAGACCTATGGAAGTGAATAGTTTGTATAAGCAAGTTAATATGAAGAGATGCATCAAAGAGAAGGGCATTTGATAGGTAAAAATAATCTCCTAATGTTTTTACTTGATTTCTATTAACAATGACAATCAACTTACTTTGTACTAACATTCTAGTGGGATTTTTCTTTTATGGTAGATTTTTATGAAATGGTTTTTATGTTGCATGAGATTCTGTTTTCCAGTTCCACGGTTCTCACGGTTCCCTTCTAAGAGGGATCCGGCTAGTTGAACTTTAGGGATCCGTGGATCTGCAGTGACAGAAAAATGGTCTTGACGTAAAGTAGATTTTTGCAACTCTTAGGTTCATAAATGGAGGTGTGTTCTAGCCAATATTTACTAGTTAAGCATGCATTGTAGGTTTCGAAAGTATTTTAAGGTGAAAGATACGAATGAAAAGAAAAATGATAAACACATTATGAAAAACAAACGAGATAAACTAAGACATTAGTAATATTTCATTTCAATGCTAAGAGCGATACAAAGGATTGGATATATGATACAAATGTAGATTAACAACACAAAGTACATGTCTCCATGTGAAAACTTGATCATGGGATACACGAGAGCGATGAATGTCAAGACGATGATCACGAAGGCGATATAAACCATGATGATGAAATTCTTCCTTGGTTTTGATTTGAGATGAGATGAGATGAGAGGGAAGATGAAGTTTGAATGAGAGGTAATTTTTTAAAGTGGAAGATTTGAGAAGTGAGGTTTTGGTGGAGTTGACGAGCGGAAGGGTTTTTTATGGGGAAGGAGGAATTTTTGAGATTTGTGTTTTATTTTATTATTAGAGAGATTTGATTTTTGGATTAAGAAAAATAAAAATACATGTTCATAAACCTAGACTATAGACAAAAGAGAAACACGTAAGCAAGAAAAATTTTCGAACGACGCCACGTATAATACATGAGCATATGAAAATATAATCATATAAGTTCCTATGCAAGCATACTTATTCTAAGCTAATGTCATTTAGAGATAAGTTAGAAAGTCATACCTCTAATGCAATTATGAGTGTCTTTTTCTTTTAACAAGAAAAATGTCAATAGACAACTCCGGTTCCTTCGTGATCTAGATGGTAACTAAGATACCTTCTTAGGTAAGGTAATCTTGTTACCAATGAATTTATATGGCTTGATTTAATGAGCTTTAACTAAGCAAAATGACAAGAAAGGTTAGTGCAATTTTAGTAAGATAAAATAAGAAATAAAAAATATAATATTGTCATCCAATCAACATCCTACAAAAGTGTTTTTAAGACATGGTGTTTGTTTTTGTAAAAGACCTTCTTTGTAGTTTTCAATTATACACGGATCGTGTCAAGTTTTTAAAGTACAATATACTCTAAAAAACTTGGTAACGAAACTCTGGTACCAATTGTGGAAAACTAGAAGGGGGGTTGAATAGTTTTACCGATTAAAATATTCGTTTTAAACTATTAAGATCGACTTATGTCAATCTATTTAAATGTGTGTGTTGGATGTTGATAGATAAGCATATAAATAAATAAAGCAAAGATAAAGAGTAAGAAGCACAAAACCACAACGCGAGTATTTATAGTGGTTCGGCTACAAGGACACCTTCCTTGCCCTACTCCACTCCCCGAGTCACCTACTTGAGAGTTCGTAATCACTACACAACACAAACTCCTTATGGCGGAGAAGCCTTCACAACGTCGCCTACTCTTTATCCAGTACAAGGCTAGACACCGGGTTCTTCCACGAGGTAGAACTAAACCTATCACAAAGTCACCTACACTTTATCCGGTACAAGGCTAGATACCGAGTTCCATTACAAAGGAGGAACTACTACCCAACAATACACGACATCTATCTCAAAGGAGATCCACTCCTTATGACAACATCAACAAGGATATCAATATCCTTTGACCCAATACGAATCTATCTTGTACATAGATACACCATATCGTATGTACACCCTAGGCACCTTTCACTAATGCCTTTGACACGACTTCTAGGCACTCTTCACTAATGCCTTCGACACGGACCTTCGGCACCCTTCACTAATGCCTTAGACACAGACCTTTGGCATCCTTCACTAATGCCTTTGACTTGGATCTTCGGCACCTTTCACTAATGCCTTCAACTTGATCCGTTAGACACCTTTCACCTATGTCTTCGACACAACACTTCTAATGAGAGAAGAAAGAACTATCAACAAGATAACATCAATAGTCTTGATAATGAAGAAGCTTGGCAACCCATGGACTTGAGCTTGCTCGACTTCAAGAGGTGGTGATCTCGCCTTTAAGAGGAACCTAGAGAATCACACAAACACAAAACTACATAGAAAGATCCTTTAGATCTGAGGTTAGAAAGTTTACAACACTAGGATAGAATGTGTGTGAAAGGGGTGAGTTGCAATGAAGAAATGGCTCACTATTTATAGACAAAAACATGCTACTGTTCTACGGATCCCACGGATCCATTGCATGAGGGATCCGTCTAGTGTAATCCTAGGGATCCGTAGGATGATCCCCCTAAATGGGTTGTGGGTCATGGATCATGGATCATGGGTTGTAAGATTTTATCCATGGGTATCCAAATAGATACAATGTATCTCGAAGATGCAATGCATCTAGTCAATGGGTCATGGGTTAGCTCGATGGGTCATGGATAATACCCATTAAGACTTATGTATGATGTCATGAAATGGGTCATGGGTTATGGATCATACTCCATGGGTATGGGTCATGAACTTTGGGCTTTACCCAACTACATTCAATGTATTTAGTCAATGGGTAAAATACTTAGATTTCTACCCATTATATTACACATTACAATACATACTAAGTATGTATATATCTACCCATTATGTAAACACTAGTTGTACATATGCATTACAATATCATGAAAACACTATTGCTTGTTTAGTGTTTTATATGAAAACGTAAGTGTGTTAGTAAACTATTGGCTCAAACTATTTACGTATTTTATTTATTTCGTTAAAATGATTTTATGTTTGTTATCGACAAAACATTAAAAGATCGTAAAATATAAATAAACGTTTTTACGGGTTATTTGTATTAACAGAAATGTACATATATATATATACTTTGTATATATTATAATGGGTAATGTAATGGGTAAAAACCAAAGTCCATGACCCATGACCCATGATCCATTGACTAGGTACAATGAATGTTGTTGGGAAAAAACCAAAAGTCCATAACCCATATCCATGGAGCATAATCCATAACCCATGACCCATTGCATGACATCATGCATGAAGTCATGTTGGGTATTAATTATGACCCAAAGTCCATGACCCGTAACCCAAGATCCATAAACCAATGTCTAGGTACATTGCATCTTATTGGGTATCCATAATCCATTACCCATAACCCATGGTTCATAACCCATAACCCGGTTAGCAACCCAAAATCCGGACATAAGCTGACCCAACAGTCGAATCCCTCTGTGGAAGGATCCGTGGGAACCGTGGGACAGTAGATATTTTTGTCTATAAATAGTGAGCCATTTCTCTCTTGCTCACTACCACTTTTACACATACTCTCTCTTAGTATTGTAACATCTCTAACCTCTTATCCAAAGGATCATTCTATGTAGTTTTATGTTTGTGTGATTCTCTATGTTCCTCTTAAAGGTGATCACCACCTCTTGAAGACGTGCAAGCTCAAGGTCATGAGTTGCTAAGCTTCGTTATTATAAACACCACTGAAGTGTATCTTGTTGATAGTTCATTTCTCCCTCCATAGAAGTGTTATGTTGAAGGCATTAGTGAAAGGTGCTGAAGAGTCGTGTCGAAGGCCTTAGTGAAAGGTGTCGAAGGGTCGTGTCAAAGGCATTAGTGAAAGGTTCCAAGGGTGTACATTCGATATGGTGCATCGTTGTACAAGATAGATAGTTTTGGTTAAAGGATATTGATATCCTTATAGTGTTGTATCAAGGAGTGTGTCTCCTTTGGGTTAGTTGTGTTGTGGTGTAGTGTTGGGTAGTAGTTCCTCTTTTGTAATGGAACTCGGTATCTAGCCTTGTACCGGATAAAGTGTAGGCAACATTGTGATAAGTGTGGTTCTACCTCGTGGAAGAACTCGGTGTCTAGCCTAGTACCAGATAAAGAGTAGGCGACATTATGAAAGCTTCTCTGCCACATTAAGGAGCTTGTGTTGTGTAGTGCTTACAAACTCTCAAGTGGGGAACTCGGCGAGTGGAGTAGAGCAAGAAAGGTGTCCTTGTAGCCGAACCACTATAAATACTCGTGTCGTGGTTTTGTGTTTCCTTACTCTTTATCTTTGCATTACTTAATTATATGCTTATCTATCATTATCTAACACGCATAAAAAATAGATTGACATAAGTCGATCTAAATAGTTTAAAACAAAGTTTTAATCGGTAAAACTATTCAAACCCCCCCCCCTTCTAGTTTTCCACAATTGGTACCAGAGCTTCGTTACCAAGTTTCTTAGAGTATATTGTACTTTAAAAACTTGATACGATCCGTGTATGTTTGAAAACTACAAAGAAGTAAATCTCTTAAAACAAATTTTTTTAACAAAATATTGGATAGTGATAGATCATTCTAACAATTTCTCTTTAAGAAATCTTCTTGCTAGGACTCTTCCAAAGACTTTATTTCTATCCAAAGAAAAATGAAGCCAACACCCAAAGAAGAACCCAAAAGTAATCACAACCTACTTCTACCAAGTACAATGGATTACTTTAAAAGCTCATGAAGTATTTCGGGTCTATGGTTTCTAAAAACCATAAAAAGAGTTTAGAACAAAGGTATGTTCCCTTACCCACAACTAGTTGATCTATACATATAGTATTCTTATGTGAAGAAAATGATGATATGTGTCTTTCTTTCTTGATAAAAACCGTGCATATAAATATAGTCATATAAAACTATATGAACACATGAATTAGGTCTTTAACTTCAAAGTCGCAAGTCTCTAAAAAGTCTCTCTTCACTACTTTCCATCTTAACTCATCATCGGGAATAGTATTCCTTTTTGATACTCTTAAAAAATATGAAAGATTATCAAATCTATGCCGTCATCGCAAAATAGATATTTGATAGTTAATTCACCAATAATCGATAAACAACTTTCCTTCCCGTAAAAACACCTTAGCCAAACGTCTATTCAAATAGAAATTTCATTCTACAAGTTCTTTTCCAAAATAAGTTATTGTATAACTTATTTCAAGTAAAAATAATAATCCAAAACACTTCATTTTCTGTCTGCAGAGCCGGATCCCACATGTTGTACTAGCTGGATCCCTAAAACAAGGGATCCGGGGGAACCGTGTACACAGACATCACTAACTCGCTTTCAAAACCCAAAACAATACGTTTTTCCCTCTTCCAAAAACACAAAAACGACCTAATCTCTACTTCAATCTCCCTAGGGCTTCATACTCTCAAGCATCTCAATCTTGAACATCATTGTAAGTAATTACACTCATATGTTCTATTCATCATCATATCCATCCTAGGGTTTATGGTTTTAAACTTTTCAATTAGATTCAATTTTTATCACCAATTGAAGAACTTGGGTATTATAAAATTATATTCATTACAAAAAAGGGTTCTACATAATTAAAGATTTTGAAACAACATTGTTAATACTAATCAAACCCATAAACCCATCTTGACAAATTTTACCTAATTGTAATATTTTTTTTCTAGGATCAAACATGCCTAAGGCCACCCAACAAGATCATCATGACACCGTTCACTACCTTTCTAGATACTATTAGAAAGAAGGGCTATCAAAAAGCAATCGCAAAATCTTCAAAAAGCTCAAAAAATGACTTATCCACGAAGGTCGTGTAGTTAAGGAATGTTTCTTTGAAAACACCGACATTCATCAAGTCTTTTCGGCAATCAACTTTGATTGTCTCTTGGAAATTGATGAACAAATTTGTCCGGACTTTATTTTTGAATTTTGCAAGAGTTTAAGGATTATTCGAAACAATGATGAAAGTATTTCAATCACTTTCATTATAAACAACCAAAGCATTACCTTGCCCCTCAACACATTTGCAAAAATCCTTCGCATACCATGTGAAGGAATTTGTATGTTTTCTCAAGATTGGTCAATAGCTACTCAATGCTTCGCACTAGACTCTAAACCTACTTATCACACTCCTCTCGATGACACCAGAGTTGCTCGAGACACCATCTTCAAGAAAAGAGTCTACCAATCTCGTTTCAACCGCAACAAAGAACTCATCCATCGTGATCCCTACCAAATGGAAATCTTTGAGATATTTTCCATTTACAAAAAGTGGGAAGAAATCCATAGAAAAAATGTCATTTTCTTGGTTGGAAACAAAGAGCATCCCAATGCATGTCTTGTCCAAATGACCTATTGTCTCATCCACCAAAAACCTTTCAATCTTGCCTATTACATGGTTAAAAGAATGGTAGGTGTGTTCAAAACTAATAATATGGTACTTCCCTATGGTATGCTCCTAACATGACTCTGTGAGTATGTTAGTACAATGCAACCTTCTCCTATTACCGATGATCATTTTCTTGCTAACCATGTTATGGTACCTCTTACCAAACAACCCTCCAAACAGCTCATGATCAATGGGAAAAGGCCTCATGCTCTCTCAGACTCTTCGGATGAATATGAAGAAGTTGAAGTCGATCCCATTTCTAATTTTCAAATCGACCCCGTGACCTACTATGAACAACTTCCCACTCTCCCAAATGAGTCTGAAGAATTCAAACAAACAAAGGGGGTGTTCAAATGTCTAACTCACTTCATCATGAATTCGGGACAGAAGAAGAAGTGAAGAAGTTGACGAAAGAGACATTATGCTTTATGACTTTCTTTATGTTTATTTTAGAATTTTTATGATTGTCAAAACAATGTATGCTCATAATTGTGCAAGACTTACTTTGTTACCTTTATCCTAATATTTGGTCATTATCGTATTTACTCACCTATAGGTTGTCTTTATGTGCAATATCTTTTGTACTTTTGCTTGTATTGATGTATGTTTCCAGTAGAAATCATTTGTTTCAGTATGTAACACCTAGAACAAAATTTTACATGTATTTTGTGGAGTAACCTGTCCCAGAAGCCGGATCTCTGGCTTATAACTAACCGGATCCCTCAAGTAAGGGATCTGTGGGATCCGGGAAAACAGAAATAAATTTCTAAACATCTTCACATCAATCCAATCTTCCAGACTTTATTAGACAAGTTAAACATGATACTTTAGGATCACTTAAGTTTTCCTCAAGCTCAGTTGATCTCACATTCACTCATAGATAACTTAGGATCACATTCAAGGTGTTTTTGATTTATCACTTCATCAAAACTCACCATATTTCCGCTCCAATGTTCACACATTGTTTCTTACATCTTAAAACACCTAGCTTGATATTTCTTTCAATTTTAGCAAATTGATTTTAGTCATCCTTATCTCAAAATAGGCTAAAAATAGTTTTTCATTTCTTATAATTTGTAAGGAATTTTCTAAATTTTCTCTAGATCATCATCTGATCTCTAGGATCATTTGACTACACCTAACACTCTCAAAATTCTTAGTGTCATCTTTGATCACCCATTGGTGTTCATAAAAACCCCATTTCTTTCCATAAAAGACATCATTAGCTATCCTCACTCATTACACTTGATCATTTAAGTCTCATATCATTTAAGACACCTGAGGAGACTGAAACACTCAAGATATGTAGGTACTAGACCTTACAAAAATATCATCTTTCTTTTCTTTGGATGCTGAGAGCCGAATCCCTGGGTTTAGCCTAGACGGATCCCTTATTTTAAGGATCCGTGGGAACCGGCTGCACAGACTAAGCTATTCCTACTTAAGACAATCATTTCAAACCTTCTTTGTTAATTTGAACACTCCACAATTGTCTTAAATAACTTCCTAGATCAGTACAACTTTGTAATTGACTCTTATGCATGCAAATCATTGCAATTTGAAGGATTTTAGTGGTTTAAGCCTTTATTCACTTACTAATCCTTTCCCTTTATAAACCTCCTTGTTAGAACATCCAAATCACCATTCACACACTCATTCTCAGTAGCTAAAACTCTCTTTTCACATATTCCTTTTCTACCATTTTACCATGAGGAAAGCCCCTAGTGTTAACTCATCCACTAAAGGACCTCCCAAGAAACTTGCTCGGGTTGTTCACGAAATCTCTTCAACCGAATCATCACCCGTTAAATCCTTAAACACTAGAATTCCCTCACAATCAACTCTACTAAACAAACCAATTCCCAAAAGGGATTGTTCCCACAAGACAACCCTTGCCAAATACTACTATACCTCCTAAACCAAACACCCCTAAACCATCACCTCTAGTACCTAGAGCTATATCTTTCACCACTCCACTCTCATCTCCACACCTCTACAACTTAGAGGACTTGCTGTTGGGTTTTTGGTTCCTTGGATTAAGAATTATTCTAAGTGTTGGAACCACGAACAGTCTTGATGAAACCACGAACAGAAGAATGGAACCACTGCTGAAGATAAATCGCGGCTAGTAGTATTGTGTAACCACGGATAATGTAATATAACCACTGCTAGTCTTGTATAGTCGGTTTAGTATTCTGTATTAGATAAATATGGAAAAGATATTTATCTTGTAGGTTACGTATTGTATTATGTAAAGGACTCCTTAGCCTATAAAAGGAGGTCCTAGGTTAGATTAGATATACGTATGTTTTATATCTAAGGTCAATATACTTCAAGGTTGTAAAACCCTAATACTGGTTAGAGTATTCGTATTAATAATAATATTGAGGTTTTGAATGTTTATTGTTCTTCTTCTTAAGATTAAGTATTAAATTCCGCGTGATACTTAATAAGTCTTTATTCAAGTCAGTTTCTATATTAGATCGTTTGCTCAACTGGGATCAACAAGTGGTATCAGAGCTTGTAATCTAGAAACTGTTACCAAGAAGAAGCTTTGTTACGTTCTGTTTTAGTAAGATAAGATGTCTGACGAAACACACATGGTTACTGCTTCCAAGGTGCCCATGCTCAAGCATGGAGAGTACCAAATCTGGAGAATGCGAATAAGGCAATATATTCATATGATTGATTATGCTCTCTAGGATGTTGTGGAAAAAGGTGATACTCTTCTTAAGAAGGGTGAAGATGGCAAAGAAATCTCCATTGTTAGTGAGATCGACAAGGCTAAGAGAAAGATGGAGATTAAAGCTCATAGTATTCTCTCTATGGGAATACCTAATGAATATGCTTTGGACTTTGAACAATATGAGTCTGCTAAGGAGCTTATGGATGCTATAGAAACAAGGTTTGCTGGTAATGAAGCTACCAAGAAATCAAGGAAAAATATGCTCAAGCATCAGCTGGAAAACTTCACTTCTCTGAGTGGAGAAAAACTTGATGGCACCTATAATAGACTTCAAAAGCTCATAAGTCAACTGAAGTCAGTGGACTACGAAGTTGCTCAAGAAGATATTAATCTAAAATTCATCAGAAGTTTATCACCTGACTGGGCTATGCATACTGTTGTGTGGAGGAACAAGGATGAATTTGAAAAGATGACTCTGGACAATCTCTACAACAACTTAAAGGTATATGAGTCTGAGAACAACATTGCTGGTACATCTTCAACTAGCCAAAACATTGCTTTTGTTTCCACCAATCATAAGAGTTCACAAGAGGTATCCACTGCTGCCTATGGAATAACCACGGCTATTGCAAACAATACCACTGTTAGTGATAATGTTAGTGATGGTGCAATTTGTGCTTTTCTGGCTGATTTAACTACCAGTGTTACTGTTTTGAATCAAGATCTAGATCAAATTGATCCTGATGATCTTGAAGAGATAAATCTTCAATGGCAAATGGCAATGTTTACTCTTCAAACAAGGAAGTTTCTGAGGAGGACTGGAAGACAGGTCAAGTATAATGGACAAAGGAGAGCTGGATTTGATAAAAGCAAGATAGAGTGCTTTAACTGCAAAAAGAATGGGCACTTTGCTAGGGAATGTAGAGCACCCAAGAGGATAGAAAGCATCAAAAAGACTGCTGAAGAGCCTGCTCCTTCTTCAGCATTGGTGGCTCAAGATGGTATAGGTGATTATGACTGGAGTGATGAAATTGAAGAAGGACCCAATGCAGCTTTTCTTGCTAGTAAAGCTTCAAAAGAGCATAACTTTGCTCTTATGGCCTATGCTTCATCTTCTGGTTCAGATTCTGAGGTATCTAATGATTCTAAAACTTCTACTTGTTCTTTTAAATCATGTCAAGATAACTTAGAATCTCAAAAAGCTATCACTAAGAGTTTAAGGAAAGAAGTAGAAAGACTGTCTCTAGATAACTTAGGTTATAGAGTTGGTCTAGAAAGTGTTGAAGAAAAGCTAAATTACTGTATTAAATGTGAGTTTGAGTATGTTGATAAAATTAATATACTTGGTGGTGAAATTGATCTTAAGGATAGAGAGATTAAGATGCTTAAAGAGAAACTAGAAAAGGCAGAAAGTGTAAAGGTAGAAGCCCTAAATAAAAAAGAAAAACATGTTGTTAGGGTTGCTAAAACACAATATGCTTCTGATCTAGTAAATAAGCCAATAGGTCAAAAATTGTTCCAGGATGGTACTGGTCTTGGTTACAATAATATGCCCCCACCATCTCTTATGAAACATGCACCACCTTCAAAAGAACTGTCATTTAGCAGTGAATTTAGTTTCAATAAACCTGTAGGTGAAACCAGCAATGCATCACCTAAGATAGGTTCTGATAAGTCATCTGATGCTCCCATCATTGAAGATTGGGAATCAGATTATGAGGAAGATAGATCTGAATCAACACAGTCTGAGAAGATAGAACCTCTTAAGGAAGTTGATACTAAGCAAGCCAACCTTGTGCCTAGATTTGGAGCTCAAATTGCTAAGAAAGTAGTAGAGTACAAGGAAGTACCTAGGAAACAGATGAAAAGATATATACCTAGGGGAAACCAGAGAAACTTCAATGGACTAATTTCAAATAGGTTAGGAGATGAGTTTCAATGTGTTAAAAAGGCTTGTTTTTCATGTGGTAGTTTTGAGCACTTACAGAGAAACTGTTATAAAAACAGACCACAAGTTTGGAATCATTGGAGGAGGGTAAATCACCAAAACTTTTCAAAGAAAACAAACCCTCATCCTAACAGAAACATGATTCCTAGAGCAGTGTTAATGAGGAATGGAAATACAAAATCAATTGTCACTGCTGCACCCAAATGGGTTCTAACCACTGCTAAGCAAAATGTAAACACTGCTAAGCAAACTGTAAACACTGCTAAGCAAAATATCACCAATGATACAAAAGAAGTTTTAAAAATTCCAAAGGTGATAACTGACACGGTGGTTGGAAACCATTTTATGTTGTAAAGGCGCCGCTAGTTGGCAATGGAAACCTAAGACCAAGGTTTTACATCATGTCAACTGTACATCAATGGACCTAAACAAATTTGATTATATTGATGCACAGGCGCACTCCAAGTCAAGATTGGCTTGGGTCCACAAAAGGAACTAATTTGTTTAATTTCATGTGCAGGCAATCTACAAGATGAGCTAAAAGACAAAGGAGTTTTTGATAGTGGTTGCTCTAGGCATATGACTTGGGATGGGAGCAACCCGGAGGATTTTGAAGCTTTTGATGGAGGATATGTGGCATTTGGTAATGATCCAAAGGGAGGAAAGATACTCGGCAGAGGCACAATCGAATCAGGAATTTAGACTTTGAAAAGGTCTATCCGGTACAAGGGACTTAAGTATAATTTATTCAGTGTTTCTCAAATGTGTGATAAAAAAACTGGGTACTTTTTGGTAAAACTGAGTGTGTGGTGTTGTCACCTGAATTTAAGATGCCCGATGAGAAGTACATACAGCTAAGGGTACCTAGGAAAGAAAATATATATTGTTTTGATCTTAAAGATGTAATTCCTAATAGGTCCTTAACCTGTTTGTTTGCTAAAGCATTTGTGGATGAGTCTAAGTTATGGCATAGAAGGTTAGGTCACCTCAATTACAAAACAATCAA
The DNA here is from genome assembly GCA_910596185.1 of Chrysanthemum makinoi. Lineage (NCBI taxonomy): Eukaryota > Viridiplantae > Streptophyta > Magnoliopsida > Asterales > Asteraceae > Chrysanthemum > Chrysanthemum makinoi. Next base: position 117,467,089 of record OU343218.1, read on the forward strand.
TAAACTGGTAAAAGGAAACTTAGTGAGAGGGTTACCTTCTAAGGTTTTGAGTGTAAGGAACTGTGTGTGGCTTGTCAAAAAGGAAAACAACATAGAGCTTCTTGTAAGACCAAAACTGTCAACACCATTACACAACCACTGTTTATGCTTCATATGGACTTATTTGGACCTACCTTTGTTAAAAGTTTGAACCATAAGCGGTATTGCCTAGTTATCACTGATGATTATAGTAGATTTTCTTGGGTATACTTTTGGCAGCTAAGAGTGAGACTAGTGAGATTCTCAAGAGTTTCATTACTAAGATAGAAAATCTAGTAAATCATAAGGTAAAGATAATCTGATGTGATAATGGAACTGAGTTTAAGAATGATGTGATGAATCAGTTTTGTGTAGTTAAGGGTATAGAAAGACAGTTTAGTGTTGCTAGAACACCACAACAAAATGGTGTAGCTGAAAGGAAAAATAGGACACTAATTGAGGCTTCTAGGACAATGTTGTCAGAGTCTAAGTTACCAACTACCTTTTGGGCTGAAGTCAGAGGCACTGCATGTTATGTGCAGAATAGGAGTAAGGTAGTGAAGCCTCATAACAAGACCCCTATGAGCTGTTACATGATAGGAAGCCAATGATTGCATTCCTAAAACCTTTTGGGTGTCCTGTTACTATCTTGAATACCATAGACTACCTAGGCAAGTTTCAAGAAAAAGTTGATGATGGATACTTTTTAGGCTATTCTTCTAATAGTAAAGCCTTTAGAGTATACAATAGGAGGACTAGAATTGTTGAAGAGAACCTACATGTTCAATTTAGTGAAAAGACTCCTAGTGTTGAGACCAAAGGACCGACCGTCTTTAACATTGATATGTTAACCAAATCTATGAATTATGAGCCTATCATTGCAGGAACTTCCACTAATGAAAATGCAGGTACACAAAAGGATTCTGATGCAGAAGCAATTTCTAAGGAAGCTGATTCTCCACAGGAGTTCTATTTGTTTGAAAAGTGGAAAGCTAGTTCTGTCTCACCCATCATTGATAAGCAAGGTCCCACTGATGATGATGTATTGAATGCTGGAGGCAATGTTGATCATCATCAAGATAAGGATGAGTTGTTGAAAGATAACTCATTGTCGGTAGAAGAAATTGAAAAGAAGAAAAGGCATTCTAAAAGCACTGCTAAGTCAAATGAAAGCACGGATAGATATAATGAAAGCACTGCTAAGCCAACTTTTACCACTGCCAGTACAAGTGAAATCACAGTTGTAAGTACTGATGATAGTACTTTCTTTGGACTAATTGCAAAGCCATTATTTGGTGAAGAGGAGTATCCACATGATCCTAATATGCCTGCTTTGATTGAAATTGATACTCCTATTGATGATGAAGACATGGATGATTTCTTCAATGCTGATTTTACTAATTTGGAACATGTCATTCATGAAAGTCCTGTTACCTCAACTAGGATTCATAAGATTCATCCTAAGGAACAAATACTTGGAAATTTGAACACCCCTGTTCAAACAAGAAGCAATGTTCAGAATACAAAAACCTTTCCTGAACAAGGTTTCTTTGCAAGATCACTTCACAAAAGAAATAGTCATAAAGATCTGCAAATTTGCTTGTTTGCATGTTTTCTGTCTCAAAAGGAGCCCAAGAGAGTTGAAGAAGCATTATCTGAAGAAGGTTGGGTAGAATCAATGCAAGAGGAGCTTCTTCAGTTCAAACTTCAAAAGGTTTGGACATTGGTTGATCTTCCAAATGGTAAGAGGGCAATTGGAACAAAATGGGTGTTTAGAAACAAAAGAGATGAAAGAGGTATTGTTGTGAGGAACAAGTCAAGGTTGGTTGCTCAAGGATACACACAAACTGAAGGCTTGGATTATGATGAAGTGTTTGCTCCAGTTGCAAGAATTGAGGCTATTAGATTGTTTTTAGCTTATGCTTCATTCAAGAATTTTGTTGTGTATCAGATGGATGTTAAAAGTGCATTTTTGTATGGCACAATTGATGAGGAGGTTTATGTTTGTCAACCTCCTGGTTTTGAAGATCCTGATCATCCTGACAAGGTTTACAGGGTGAGAAAGGCTATGTATGGGTTGCATCAAGCTCCAAGGTCATGGTATGAGTGCCTGTCTACTTATTTAATGGAAAATGACTTCAAAAGAGGGTTGATTGATAAGACTTTGTTCATTAGGAAGCACAAGGATGATATTTTATTGGTACAGGTTTATGTAGATGACATCATCTTTGGCTCAACCAATAAGGAGCTATGCAAAGATTTTGAGAAGCTTATGCATGATAAGTTTCAGATGATTTCTATGGGAGAACTCACTTTCTTTTTGGGGCTGCAGGTTCAACAAAGGACTGATGGTATTTTTATTAGTCAAGACAAGTATGTAGCAGATGTTTTGAAAAAGTTTGGGTTTCAGGATGTGAAGAGTGCTAGTACACCTATGGAGACTCAAAACCACTCGCTACCGGATGATGGAAGTCCCAAAGTTGATCGGTTGTACATGTCCATGGTTGGATCTTTGATGTATCTCACTGCATCTAGGCCAGATATAATGTTCTCGGTATGTGTGTGTGCAAGATTTCAAGTTACACCCAATACAACACACATGAATGCTGTTAAGAGAATATTTAGATACCTTAAAGGTCATCCTAAACTGGGCCTTTGGTATTCTAAGGATTTTCCTTTTATTTTGGTGGCCTATACAGATAGTGATTATGCTGGTGCAAGTTTGGATAGGAAATCTACAACTGGAGGATGTCAGTTTTTGGGAAGAAGACTTATTTCATGGCAGTGTAAAAAGCAAACTATTGTGGCAAATTCTACAACTGAAGCTGAATATGTGGCTGCTGCTAGTTGTTGTGGTCAAGTTCTTTGGATTCAGAATCAATTGCTGGACTTTGGGTACAATTTTATGCATACTAAGATTTACATTGATAATAACAGCACAATTTTCATCATTAAAAATCCTGTTTTACACTCTAGAACTAAACATATTGAGATAAGACATCATTTTATTAGAGATTGTAATGAGAAAAGGTTGATTCAAATGGTAAAAATCCATACTGATTTCAATGTTGTTGATCTTCTCACTAAAGCTTTTGATGTGGGGAGGTTTCAGTACCTTGTTGTTAGTATTGGAATGATTAATCTCTAATTCTCAACTTGTTTTGTAAAAGTTTGTATAAGTATTGGACTGTTATTATGTAATCTTAGTCTTGCTATTCTTGTTTCTAACCACTGATAGTTATGTTCAAACCACTGCTTGTTGCTTTTTGTTCCCACTAACCATTTTGCAGATAAAAGAAAGTTAATTACACATACAAAAGAAGTGCTGAAGTTAAAATTCTTTATTCATTCAAGAAACAGCTTACAGCTTACAATTAACTTCAAGTGCAATTAAAAGACTAGTACTATACATGATTTCCTACACCTATCCTAGCTTATATCATCTATTCCAAACACTGGATATGCATGACCAGTACGACGAAGAAGCTAACGATCAAAATGGGAAGGATGGATTGATGAAAACAAAGATGATGAAGATGAATACAACAGATGGGTTTGTGATATGAGAAGACTTCTGTTGACCCATCTACACGTTCCACCATAAAGCATCACTCCATCTTCCTTTTACCCTTCCCCTTTACGATATGAGATGAAGCACCAAAACTTGGTGCAAACAGACCAAGAACCACCTCTCTGTTCTTTGGAAGTGGTGGATTTTTGGCTCGTGGCCTTGGTTGAGGGTGAGAGGGTGAAGGTTTTGCTTTTTCTAATTCCTCTTGAACCAATCTATTGAAGATTGGCTCCAAACGCTCAGTGGAATCATCTGATCCTCTTGATGACTCACTAGGATCAACCACACTATCATCTTCAGATGATGGAAGAAAAGGGTATTTTCTAGGTCTTGGTTCTTGTGGAGGAAGGTACAGCCGCCATGGGTTTGAATCATCACTTGATGATGATGATGATGATGATGATGATGAGGAGGAGGAGGATGTTAGATTGATGACTTCTGGTTTATTCCAACTTGGATTCCATATGGTGTTTGTTGATTGTGGATTGTTCTGGAATTAGGGTTTTGGTTTTGATTGTTCTGTGTGTTATTTGGGCTGAGAGATTCTTTTATAAGAAAAGATATGGCTTATGTAAGTAAATGAGGGGCAGGTTAAATGTGGTTGTGGAGTTAATGAGATCATTGGGTTTTGGAAATATATTAATACCGGAAGTTGACCATATTGACTTAGTTGTTAGCACCCTGGCTAAACACTGATAGGTCTATGGAACCACCTCTACCTTTTTCTAACCACTGCTAACATTAACTCACTTTTCTGTGTTTGGTTCTTGTTTGTGACTTGCAGGTATGAAGGATTAGTGTACATTGGACCTTATGATTTTGTTAGCTGCTAGTGTTAGATTAAAAAAAATAAAAAAAAAAGGTTGTGTAATCCTTCATATTTTTGTGAGATATCTCTTAGTTAGACACAGATTTGCTTACTGTCTCTCATGATCAACTGGTTAGAGTGCAATTCTGTATCCACGGATAGTATGTTTCAAACCACGGATAGAGGTTTTCAAACCACTGACAGCATGCTGTTTGTTGTTGGATACTTCAGGGGCTGTTTGGTAACTTTGGCGAAAGTATATTTATCTCCCCAAATCACGGACATATCATTTAATTGATCTTCAAACAACTTGATCTTGGCGCTCTCATTAAACCCTAATCACTTTACTTTGCTTAATTCACAAATCCCACCACACTTACATCATCAATCACAATGGCGACCCAGTACTCTCAAACCCATAACCTTGTTGCTAACTTGGTTAAAAACAATAGATCTGAAGGTTTTCATTAAATGATTGATTTCCTTATTCACAGTCATATTCACTATGCTTTAACTGTTACACCAACCATTCTTAAAGCCTACATACATCAGTTCTGGAGGAATGCTAAGCTTGAGGAGGTAGATGGAGTAGAGGTGTTTAGTTCTACTGTGGATGAGAATTCAATTTTGGTTGATGAGGAGATTATTAGAAGGGTTTTGAAGTTTGATGATGCTGATGGTGTTGATAATCTTTCAGATGTTGAGATTTTTGCTGGTTTGGAGAGGTTAGGCTATACACACATGGGTGTAAAGGTAAAGTTTTTTAAGAGTCTGTTCTCACCTCAATGGAAGTTTTTAATACACACCTTGTTGATGTGTCTGAGTAATAAGACCACTGGTTTTGATGACTTTCCTTCTAAGATTGCTACAGCTATTATTTGTTTTTCTGAGGGAAGGAAGTTTAATTGGTCTAGGATGATTTATGATGGTCTTGTGCAGAACATTAAGAAGAAAGGAAAATATTATTTATATCCTAGGTTTGTGCAAATGATTGTTGAGAGTCAAATTGAAGAACCAATTGAGCACTCTAGAGAATATGAAGTTCATTATATGCTTCCTAAAGTGTTTTCACATATGAGGAATCAAAAGCCAAAGGTTCAAATCATAGATGTTCCTTTGTTTCCACATATGATCACTTTGCCTGTTGTTTCTGAGTTTGCTGAAGGTATTGAAGGTATTGAAGTCAGGCAAAGTAAACCCACTGATAGTGACTCTCAAACCACTGCTAGTTTACCCCAAACCATTGTTAGTACATTTGCAACAACTGTTAACCCTATTGTGTGGACTAGGATGAGGAAGGGTACTCAGCTACCTCAGGCTAGTGCTAGTGGTGTTGCTCATGAGGCTGTCACAGGTGGTGGAGGTGACATAATTGGAAGGGCTTCCACTACTGATTCATGCTTAGATGCTGGTCAGGCTAGTGGAAACATCAATAAGACCCAACCTTTGGCAACTCCTAATGTGGAGAGTTCCTTGGAACTTAACACAGGTGGAGGAATCCCTAGCCAACTGGCTACTACAGGGTGCATAGATGTTCAGGCTAGGTCTGATGCTATGTTTTCTATATCCAAGGATTCACCTCTCGGAGCAGTTAACACAACTCGAAGTGATGAGGATAGATTGGAACATGAACATGCATTGACGGATTCTAATATGGTACATAATGACTTTTCCAATGAACCACCTCTTGGCCCAGTTCACACAGGTCGAAGTGGGGAGGATATTCTTAAACTTGTTAATGAATTGACGGCTAAATGTGCTAAAATGGATGATACACTCTCAAGTCTTCAAGATTTGGCTGTGTTTCAGGGTAAGGAAATTCGAAGGCTGAAGCATAGGATGTTTGTTTTGGAGAAAGTAAGAAGACTTGGGGTTGCTTGTTTGAGTAAAATTAGGAAAATGAAAACGAAGATGGACTCCTCTCCAGATCTGAATGTGGAGAATGTAACCAAACAGGGGAGGAGTGGAGACATGAATTCAGGGGAGGCTAATGATGAGCATATACAGACTGATGTGGATAGTGGAGATCAAGCAACACAATTTTTGGTATATGATAAAGATGGGAATGAAGCTGTACTTGAAAGTTTGAAGACTGTGGTAGAAGATGAAGTCATGCAGAACATAACCACTGATAGTGTGTCTGCAACCACGGCTAGTACTTTTGAAACCACTGCTGCAGTTTCAGACATGGCAATTGTACCCACTGCTATCATAACTACGTCCACTATTGTTACAACCATCTCTGTGTCACCACCCAAATCTAAAGAGGTTGAGAAAGAAGCTGCAAGTACATTGATCAATCTTAGTAAAACCTCATCTAACCCTACACCAATTATTTCACCTGTTTCTTCTCTTACATCTACTGCAAACAAATCCAAAGGTATAAGTTTAGTTATTGGTGAGCCTTTGAAGAAGAAGATAGCTCAACCAGATGTTGGAAAAGGTACGGGAGTTGCAGAACCAAAATTGAAGTTTAAAAATAGAGAAGAGCATATTGCTTATGATGCAGAGTATATAAGAAAGATGTTAGCTTATGAACAAGCAGCTTTAGAGAAAAGGAAGCAAGAAGAAGAAGAAGCTAGTCAGAAATGGTTAGCTACATGGTATGAATCACAAAACTATCTTCAAGCTTCTAAACAAATACATGATGAGTATACTCCACAAGAATGGGCACTGTTAGATGATGAGGAAAGAGCTAGACTTTGGATGAATGGGCAAGGAAGATTAGTAAAGAAAGAAAGCAAGCTATCAGAAAGAAACCTCCTACAATTGCACAGATGAGGAATGTACTGATGAAGATTATTAAGAATTTAGGCATACATATTCCGGATAATCTTAATAAATGTTCTTTTGAAAGAATTCATGAGCTTTATTTAATGTGTATGAGGATTAATAATGATAGTTTCTATCCAATGAATTCTGAAAAAGAAGAACAGTGGATTAAAGGTAATCTAAAGAGAAAATCTGAGGTTCAGGATGCATCTGGTTCTAAAAGATTGAAAGAAACTGAAGATAGCAATAAAATTATCTTTTATGAATATGAGCTTAAAGGGAGTAAAGGATGTTGGAAAAATCAAAGACTCAATAATGAAGTTTCTGAGTATAATCAATTTTTTTCAAATGCTACAGTATTTTGATAGAGATGATTTGCTGAATCTTTGGGAGCTTTATAGGAATAAATATGGTGATGTGCAACCAGATGATTATCATGAGAAAATGGTCTATCATCACTTGAAGATTTTGTTTGAGCCTACTCATGATTAACCTGAATGGAAAGGACTCTGCAATGGACAAGTTACAGAATGGTTTGTATATCAAACTTGTGGAGTTCATGTTTTAACTGTATCTGGAGAAGTTATTCATATGTTGGTAGAAGCTGATTATCCTCAATTGAATAAGTATCCAGAAGTTATTACCCAGATGATGAAGCCTGGTATTCTCAAGATGTTGATGCCCTATGATGGTCAAGCTTACGATTTGTTGCTGAAGTATGAGAAAATTCTTAAATCTAGTAAGTGTTTGGCTACATCCTCCAATTCAGATGTTTTGAGCTTAAAAGAAACTTGAGAATTCTATTTGAATGTATCAAGTTTAGGGGAGGATTGTTGGGTTTTTGGTTCCTTGGATTAAGAATTATTCTAAGTGTTGGAACCACGGACAGTCTTGATGAAACCACGAACAGAAGAATGGAACCACTGCTGAAGACAAACCGCGGCTAGTAGTATTGTGTAACCACGGATAATGTAATATAACCACTGCTAGTCTTGTATAGTCGGTTTAGTATTCTGTATTAGATAAATATGGAAAAGATATTTATCTTGTAGGTTACGTATTGTATTATGTAAAGGACTCATTAGCCTATAAAATGAGGTCCTAGGTTAGATTAGATATACGTATGTTTTATATCTAAGGTCAATACACTTCAAGGTTGTAAAACCCTAATACTGGTTAGAGTATTCGTATTAATAATAATATTGAGGTGTTGAATGTTTATTGTTCTTCTTCTTAAGATTAAGTATTAAATTCCGCATGATACTTAATAAGTCTTTATTCAAGTCAGTTTCTATATTAGATCGTTTGCTCAACTGGGATCAACACTTGCCTTCTAGACCATCTCATCCACCACCATTGCCAACATTTTCCTCAATTGAGAAAATGGCGCAACAACCAAACTTTGATGTTGAAACAACACTAGCACCCGTATCCTTTTCTCCATCACCCTCAAATGGTCCATTTTGGATTATGAGGAATCAACAAAATCAATAACCGGATCACATGGAAGTAGATACTCTCTACCACCATCATCAACAACACATATTCCACCACCTTCATCCTTAGTTGAACCACCTCCAACCTCATCAAACGTGCCTCCACAAATCCCTCCATCTTTTGTGGAACCTCCACCTTCTTCATCCAACCTTCCACCTCAAACCACTCGATTCCTACCACCACCATTCCCTAGCCATGACAAAAATTGTTATCATTGTCAACATGTTGAAGGCTTAGTGCATGAAGTACGTGACGAGTTACGTTTCATGTTCTATCACCTCCTCGAACGTTTCGATGAGGTCAACAAATCTAATCATCCTTAGGTATAGGAATTCCAGTGGTGTTCTCATCTTAGGCATAACTTAGACTTGTTAGGAATCATACTTTGTGTTTGGATCATTTTCTTAGTTTTAGAGTTATGTACATCATTTCTCTCGTTTTATTGAATGATATTACATGTTGTATGCTATTTGGTTATGAAATTATGTTTGGTGCTATAATACATAACTCTTGTTGATGTTAACATCACATTTTACATCCACATTGCTGTCATAAGAATGCAGGTACACGGTTCCCTCATTTTTGCCTAGACGGATCCCTCACAGGAAGGATCCATGGGATCCGTGCAACAGAGGCTCAGTTTATCACTAATATAAATCTCATTTGCAGGAAATTATGCACCGTATGTTTGTTTTCTAACTTTTGTTTTGTAGATTTTCAAAATACACATAAAGACTTTGACACCCTCAACAAGGGGGAGCTTTTCGTCAAAGCAAAGCAATTGCAAAAACGCTTGCAATACTTTCACTAAGGATTTCTTTACTACTTGACGTCCTCCTCAAAAGGGAGCACTCGTCAAGGGGAAGCATTTCGTCAAAGACAAAACCATTTGCAAACATAATTGCAACACACTCGCTTAGTCATCCTAATTACTTGAGGCCCTCTACAAAGGGAAGTAATCGTTAAGGGGGAGCTAAGACGGGAACTTTTCTCTCATCTTACTCTCTATGTCTCATATTATTACTTTTCGCACGTTTTTCTCAAAACAATGTGTTAGTTTCTTTTCGACACTCTTTTTGTTTCGACAAAAAGGGGGAGAAGAGAGTAAAAACTTCAATTCAAAGTTTTACGAATTTTATTTTTTTATTAAAATAATCTTACGTTTTGTCATCAACAAAAAGGGAGAGATTGTTAATACAAATAAATCATAAATACGTTTATTTATATTTTTCGATCTTCTAATGTTTTGTCGATAATAAACGTAAAATCATTTTAACGAAACAAATAAAATATGTAAAAGGTTTGAGCCAATAGTTTACTAACACACTTACATTTTCATATAAAACACTAAACAAATAATATTATTTACATCTTATATAAATGCATACGTATAACATCTGGTGTTTACATAATATAAAAATATACATAAATATATACTTTGTATATATATTATAATGGGTAATGTAATGGGTAACTTTCAAATTAAACCACCAACAACTTACTTAAAGACCAGCAAAATATAAAAAAGAATACATATTTCTTTTTGGCTAACTTCAACCTTTTTTCTCATCATCACTTTCAGTCCACTTCTCCTATTTTGTCTCTCCCTTCAACGGATTGATGCTCACATCACTTTGTAGCTATGACATATTAAGTGAACCAAAAAAATTGAAGAAAATAAAATAATATATAAAATCACATAAAAAACAACTAATAAACATTATTAAAACAAAAAAAATTACAAACTTAACTTTATGAACACAAACTAACACACATATTTAACCAAAAACCTAAATTTAACAAAACCTATAAAAATTCACAACTTTAGAATAGAACATATTTATTATACAACCAATAAAACCAAGATAAAAATTTAGCGTTGAAGTACATATACATCAAATTAGTATCAATTCTCAAAATACACAAAATAAGCAAGTTAAATAAAAGGGTGAAAGCTAAAGATACGCAACATAGTTTTTCAAAACAGACGATGTACGCAATGAACTTTGAAAATTACCATTGTACGCAAAATACTTTCAAATTTGAAACAATGTACGTAATATGACCGATAACTAGTAGGTTACCAGGTCACAAAGTTTGAAAAATGACAGAAATGGTCCCGGTGGCTTGCGTTGACTTTCACAGGTCATCCCTTGACATTATTTTCGGTTAAAAAAGTTTCAGTAATGGTCCTTATGGTCACTGACTTTCAGATTTAGTCCTTTTTTCCGTTTTCATCCGTTTTTGTCCGTTTTTCTTACGTTTTGTCTTTTTTTCTTACGTTTTTATCGGTTTTCATCCGTTTTTCTTATATTTTTGTCCGTTTTTATCCGTTTTTCTTACGTTTTGTCTATTTTCTTTCGTTTTTGTCCGTTTTCATCCGTTTTTGTCCGTTGTTCTTACGTTTTGTCCGTTTTTCTTACGTTTTTATCGGTTTTCATCCGTTTTTCTTGCATTTTTGTTAGATTTTTGTCCGTTTTTATTCGTTTTTCTTACGTTTTGGCTCGTTTTCAACCGTTTTTGTCCGTTGTTCTTACGTTTTGCCCGTTTTTCGTACGTTTTTATCGGTATTCATCCGTTTTTGTCCGTTTTCCTTACGTTTTTGTACTATTTCAACATATTGAAATTTTTTTTCCAAAAAGAAAAAAAATTTCCAAAAAAAAAATTTCCAAAAAAATTTCCAAAAAAAAATTGAAATTTTTTCGCAAATTTGAAACAAAAATTCCAAAAAAATTTTGAAAAAAAAAATTGGAAAAAAAATATTTCCGAAAAAAAATTTTGAAAAAAAATAAAAAAATTCAAAAAAAAAAATTTACAAATAATTTTTTTCAAAATTTTCAAATTTGAATAAAAATTTTCAAAATTCTTTTTTTGAATAAACCAAAACCAAACCAAAAATTTCATCTAAAAAAAACCCTACCCCCCTTTTCCGTAATGTACCCTGCCACCAAATCATAACATAGCCACCTTCACACCATCACCCCTAACCCCATCTTCATAGCCGTTGGCGCTCCACCTCACCATCTCATCTCATCTTCTTCCTGGAGAACACACATTTGTATCACCCTTCTTCTCGAAAAATACCATATACCACCATAAAAATTGGAATAAAATTTTATTAAGATTTTGGATTATATCCTAAGTTGAATAAATAAATAAGTAATATGAAAACTATATGTTAAGAAATAAAATATAAAAATTAAAACCCAAACAAACCCAAGCCCAACCCAAATTTTGTAAACCCATATTAGGCAAAAAGAAAAAAAAAATCGTCCATCCCTCCCCTCCAAAAAACGTTTACAGAGAAGAAAAAAATGAAAAGAAACCCTAGCCTCCATAATTAGTTATCATCAAGAACTCAAGATCAAGATTTGTAGTAATTCCGCGAAGGTTTGGTATGATTAATCGCCTATTTTCTTTAACATCTTTTGTTTTTAATTTTTTTTTGTAACTATAAATGATGGATATGATTAGGGTTTATCAAAATCTCAGTAATTAAGTATGTTTGATCATTAAAACATAATTAAGGATGTGTTAGAGGTTTTATCTTGCGTTGGTTAGGGTTTAGGTGTTGCTGTTGGATCGGGACAGTTTTGTAGTCGAATTTGTGTGTGTTATAGATCGAATTGTATAAGTGAAATATTCTGGGTTTTTATTGGAAAAGCTTATTTTATGTCTTAGTTAAGTTTTCCAAGTGGTTTGGTCGAATTTGGAGTTGTCTAACTCGTATCTATGAATTTTACAGGATCAAGTGTCAAAGCTGAGAAACCGGGTCTGAAATTTAGTTGGATTTTTTTATTTTTCATTTTCAAACCATATGGAATTAGGAGCTCTCCTTTTACAGGAGTGATATTTAGGATATAAATGAATTTCTGGGATGTTTGGGAATTTTTCCAAGGTGTCTAAACAAGTCTAATAAGCGTAAACGTTTGAGGTGTATTTCCTGACACTTTCTGGACAGGTCTGGACTTATGATTTTCCATAGGCCATTTGACCTGGAAATAAAATCCCCCAATTTTTGGAGAGTCTCTTAACTGATATGGGAACACCTGGGAATTTCCTTGATTTTATTTGAGCTAAGTAAGTATTTTATAAAAATCGCTAAAGTCTGGTCCAGATTCGAAATACTAATAGACAGAAATTTATGAACTTGAAACTAAGTATAAATGGGAGATAAGTTAAGCATGATTTATAAATGGAACACATATGTGATTTATGATATGTCTTAATGTAGATTTAGTGAAGCGGGAACGTTGAGATTGCTTGTGGGCCTTACTCGTACGCCCACACATTTGAGGTACAGATATTCCGTCATTTCAATAATGACACATCTTTTCTCTCATGATTCTTGTCTATTTTGATATCCGATTCGTATCCTCCTTACCTTGATTTGATATGATCCTTTTGATATGATTCGTTTTGGTATGATCCTCTGATTTGATATTCGATTAGTTATTCTTTTGATATGTTATTCGTTTGAGATCCCTTATTGATATAATTCCATTTTATGATCAGTTTGATATGATATGATTTGTTTTATTTGGTTGCCCAAGCTAACTAGCCATGGAGGTACTATGGCCATGTCATTGATGCACCAATGGCATGACACTATCTGGACGGTGTGATTAGTCCTCGGCGTTCCCTTTTGATATGATTATGATATGTGTGCACTTGGCCATTATGAATACGTGTGTACAGTGTTTTGCAGGGAGCGTATGGATGCATCCTAGGTACTCAGTTCAGTTTTGGTGATGTGGTGCGTGTGTGCAATACACCCCCTCACATTTGGGAGCTAGCTACTCCATTTGGTAGTTGAGAGGTCTCCCCTCCTTGTGCACTTATGATTTGACGGATATGATATGATTTGGCAGATATGGGTTTTGATATGTGATTTGTTAGATTTGGCTATTGGAGTATCTCCTTTAGTATTAGGTTCTCGTGGCAACATTATGATTTTGGTTATTATGTGACTATCTGATATTCTGATTCATTCGTTTACTATGCCTATTCAGTCATTCAGTTAACTACTTATTCACTTAGTATTCTTATGTGATTTGTTTGACTATCGGACTCATGCTTCAGTTCATTTGGTTGTTATACTCAGTCTTCAGTTCATTTGATTTACTATGATTTCACTCTATTTCGGTTGGTTGTCAAGCTTATACTTCAGATTACCACTTCACCCGCTTACCGAGCTATTATATGATTATTGGATTCAAGTGTTGACTATGCTATTATATGATTATTTGATCCATCTGTTTACAATGTTGGTATATGATTACATGATTTCTCTGTCTACTATGTTAGTATGTGGTTACCTGATTCATCTGTTAACATGCTAATATCTGATTATCCGCTTACCATGCTATTATGTGACTATTTGATTCGTCTCATGTTAGTATGTAGTCATTTGATTTATCCGTTTATCATGTTATGCTTCGTTCAGTTATTTCGCGGGCTATGACTATCATTTAGTAATCTTATAATTACCTACTATTTATGATTACCATGTTTGTACTTTTGTTTGGTATTTTCTGATGCTTATGTTATCGGTTCGGCATAGTAATTGAGGTTTACCTGACTTGTTGATCTACCATGTGTGGAAAACTAGAAGGGGGGGGGGGTTGAATAGTTTTGCCAATTAAAACTTCCTTTTAATCTATTTAGATCGACTTATGTTAATCTATTTGGATGTGTGTGTTGGATGTTGATAAACAAAGCATATAAAGGTAAGTAATGAAAAGATAAGAGTAAGAAGCACAAAACCACAATACGAGTATTTATAGTGGTTCGGCTACAAGGACACCTTCCTTGACCTACTCTACTCCCCGAATCACCTACTCGAGAGTTCGTAAGCACTACACCAATCTCCTTATGGCGGAGAAGCCTTCACAACGTCGCTTATCCTTTTTCCGGTACAAAGCTAAATACCGAGTTCTTTCACACCAAGGCGAACCACACCTACACAACGTCGCCTACCCTTTATAAGGTACTAGGCTAAGTACCTAGTTCTTTAACTCCAAGGTGAACTACACCTTCACAACGTCGCCTACCCTTTATTAGGTACTAGGCTAAGCACCTAGTTCCATTGCAATGGAGGAACTACTACCACACTACACCAATGACTAATCCCAAAGGAGATCTACTCCTTTACAACATCATCAAGGATATCAATATCCTTGGATCTAATACTAGTCTATCTTGTACATCGAAACACACCATATCGAATGTACATCTAAGGCACCTTTCACTAATGCCTTTGACTAGATCTACAAGACACCTTTCACTAATGTCTTGTGTCTTGACTTCTAAGCACCTTTCACTAATGCTTATAGTCTTGACTTCTAAGCACCTTTCACTAATGCTTCTAATCTTAAATTCTAAGCACCTACCACAAGTGCTTATGATATTGACGATAGATACCCTTCACTAATATCTTCGTATTGACTCTTGAGAGACATATTTCACAAATGTCTTCAACACTACACTTCTTTGAAGAAAGAAAGGAATCATCAACAAGAATACTTCAGTAGCCTTGATGATGAGGAAGCATGGCAACTCATGGACTTGAGCTTGCTTGACTTCAAAGGTGATGATCTTGCCTTTAAGAGGAACCTAAAAGATCACACAAAAACAAAACTACAAACATAGATCTCTTGGATCTGAGGTTAGTGAGTTTTACACTTAGGGAGAAAGTGTGTTAGAAAGGGGTGAAAGATAATGAAGAAATAGCTCACTATTTATAGAAGAAAAAATCTACTGTTCCCCGGATCCCAGGGATCCCTTCCACAAGGGATCCGTCTAGCGTTAAGCTAGGGATCCGTGGGAAGCTCCCTTTAACCCATGGGTATTTTGGTTATGGGTCATGGGTCATGGGTTGAACCATGGATCTTTAGCTAGATACAATGTATCTTTGAGTGCAATGCACTTGGTCATTTGGGTATGGGTTGATCCATGGGTTTATGGATATTATCCATGTATGATATAAGCATGATGTCATGCAATGGGTTATGGGTCAAGATCCATGGGTCATGGGCTTTGGGTTGTATCTAACTACATTCAATGTATTTGCCCAATGGGTTGTGATACTTAAGTTTCTACCCATTTATATTACCCAATATACTACATACTAGTTATGTGTATATTTTACCCAAATATGTAAACACTAGTTGTTGTACATATGTATTACTAAATCATAAAATCACTTATACTTGTTTTAGTGTTTTATGTGAAAGTGTGAATATGTTAGAAACTATTAGTTCAAACCATTTACGTATTTTATTTGTTTCGTTAACACGATTTTATGGTTTGTTATCGACAAAACATTAGAAGATCGTAAAATATAAATAAACGTTTTTACGGCTTATTTGTATTAACACCATGTTTACATTTATGTTCATGTTTCTGGTTGATGAAGGAATATGGTTCAACTTATGTTATCTGTCTAGTTGACTTGTTTAGTTTGCCATGCTATATTCTTGTTCAGTTACTTCATTTAATTATGATGTTCATTCAGTATTTCCTACCTATACTTATGACTGACATGCTTATACTTCTATTAGTATCTCATCTTGTTATGATATTTATTATGTTTATTAATTGTTGATTTTTCTGACTTGTGTGATTGTCATGCTTACATTCTATTCAGTTGATTTCGCCTGATTATTTAATCCCGCTTAGCTTATGTATATCTGATTACCTAATTTGTTGTTTTGCCATATTCATGTTTAGTTGATCCGCTTATCGATATGCTTGTACATTGTTTGGTTGCTTGTTTTAATTATGATCCTATTCATCAACTCCTATATGATTATGTTTTGATACTTGTATGTTTGGTTATTTATATGTGCTTATATTTTTTCAATGATTCGCTGCTTTGCTTTGCTTTGGTCTTCTTTGATTTCTGTTCCTTCTGGATATCTGTTAATATTGTGTTATGCAGGTTCCTCATTGACTCATAGAGTCATTGTGCTCATTCGTTACGATTTTGTTATCAGTCTCCTCTGATTCGTTTTTGTATTTTGATTATGTTTAGCTTTCGTTTTGTTATATCTGTTCACTGGGCTTTTTAAGCTCAGCCGCATTTCTTTTCTATGCGGCAGGTACCAAGTGGGATGCTGGGCTTTGATGGGCTGAGAGTAGGAGCTTTTGAGTGAAACGACCCTAGTTTCCCTTATTAGTTTGGACTCATTTGGAAGAATATTTGTTTTGATATTTCGTATCTTTTAGACATGTTGGATTATGTATTTTTCCTTTGTAAGTCATTCGTTTATATGACTTGGTATGTTATTTAATAAGACTTCCGCTTGCATTGTTATTAGTATGTTCTGATATGACTCCATAATGAGACATTCGGACCCTTGTCGGGTTGGGGTGTTACATACCAGGTACTTTTATATGTTTGATTTCAAATTTATATATATATATATATATATATATATATATATATATATATATATATATATATATATATATATATATTTAGTTATTTTTATTTTTCTTTGCTTAAAAAGTAGGTTTCTTTGACTAAAGGCTAGATGAATAATTAATGTAAAAACTATTAATCATATTAGTCAAACAAATGGAATTTATTAAACACACATTAAAACTAAATGAAATTGTTTCCATGTGTAGTCCCTTCGGATTTGTTATGTCAGATGAATTCATAAGCCAAGGTTCTAGCTATAACTGATTTTGTGTCTAGGCTTTGAAAGTACATGATGTTCCATTGATGTAGAAGAATTTAGAGCACAATAGTTCAAAACATTAATTTTGGTACTCTGTAAAAGTGTAAATCATTATTGCTTTTCATTTTTGCATTGTTGTCTACTTGTCTTGGGTTATTTGCTACATCAATGGTTGGATAAGCAATTTCCCGTGGAAAACTATAGTGCAACTTTTTGTTATAATTAAATGTACCTGAAATATATAATAGCGTGGTGCTTGAGTGGCATTAGGAAATAAGTGGCAAGGTAATATACGTAGCAGTTTGACCACTACATAATTTATTTTATACTAAATATTTGGTATTTATTCTATTTCTTGATTATTTGCTTTATCATATAAACTACATACTCATAAGAATTGCAATGTATCTTTGGAATAGGAAAAACTTTATGAATCTATTGTACCCACATCAGAAACATAGCCTTGGGAGGATTGTTGGGGTTGGTCTTCTTACGCCATATGCCTCAAGCTAAAGATATTAGCTTTACCTTAGATCATGTTTCTTATCGTTTTATTGTTTGTTTTCCTTCACATCATAAGTCATAGAATTCTCTCTAAATGGTAGTTTTGGTGGATATATTCATTCACTAACTTTTACTTAATCTAGCTGGTAAAGTTCTTGCCTTCTATGACATCTACAGATTGAGGATATTGTTCGTGCAACTAAAAGAGTTATAAATTTAGATCAATGGCTAGAAGTGCTTCAACGAGTGTTTACAACTTTTGGTGGAATTTTAGTTGCAACTAGTTTTAGTTGTTTCTTCGATATAAGTTTACACTTTGATAGAGCAATATAATACATTTCATTTAGAGTTTTATATACTTATTAATGAAGTTTTTTTGGTTGGATGTAACTGTTAAGTCACCATTATATCACATACCAAATATAATCTTAGAGAGAGAAAGTAAGAGAGAGAGAGTATGGAAGGATCTTATGAAATAATGAGTAATGTTTATTTTTCAAAAAACCAACCCCCTCTCCCTTGAAGGGAGGGGCATTTATAGTGTTTACACAATGAGGGTGTTGCCTTAGGTTCTAGAAGAACCTTTCATCACGACCCATGGGCTTATTACATGAGCTGGATATTTATAGCCACCAGAAGAAGCGGGGGACGGTCCCTTAAACATGGGACGGTCCCTTATATATATGGGACCGTCCCACGGTCCTGTTTTTTGTCCTTTTATGGTGAAATGTTTATCTGGTGTAGGTGCTATCTTTTGAGTGGGAAAAAATAGATGTTTGTTGATTTTAAAATTCAAAATTCAAAATTCAAATTTATTTATTTTATTAAAACATTCTTTATAAATACAAAAATAATTTGTATAATTGTATTTTCTAAAAAGGTTTTGTTACATTTATAAAAATGTGAGGTT
Organism: Chrysanthemum makinoi; assembly: GCA_910596185.1. Lineage (NCBI taxonomy): Eukaryota > Viridiplantae > Streptophyta > Magnoliopsida > Asterales > Asteraceae > Chrysanthemum > Chrysanthemum makinoi. The sequence continues at coordinate 117,485,856 of OU343218.1, forward strand.
TAAGGACAAAAATAATTATTTGATCACTTAACAAGTTTGATATATTGTTTGTACATACCTTAAGTAATTCATACTTGAGACCTCGAGAGATGTTGATGCGTGCATATATTGATGATTTATGGTTACGAGTAACTTGTTCACTTTACTTATATATTACAAGTTACATGTTTGTCATCATTAAAATACGAAGAGACTGTATAGATTAAATGTCATAACGTTTGCACTAACATAAATAACTCCCTCTAATTCAATATAACGAGTCTTACCACGTTGGGGCAGCAGAAGAACCTTTTTCTTGAATTTCTGCCCGTCAAGGATGTCTTGATGATAGCAACATTACCGTATCCGCAAATCACCATTGCTATGTTCTTAAGTGTGTGAGTGCGTGTTTTTGAATTTTGATCGGTAATAGGTGTGCAATAATGGTCGATGGTATGTGTGATAAGATTGCAAAACTTAGTTGTAAAAAATGTCCCTCAACACAAAAGTGGATGTGCAAGTGGGGTGTCATGTGAATAGCAAGTGGGGTGTCATGTGAATAGCCAGTGTGAAAGTGGCGTAAAAGTGAAATGACGAAAGTACCCTCACGGTGTAACACACGTGAAGACTCACTAACTGGGGTTTATAACACTCGTTAGTCAAAAGAGACGAATTGCAACAAAATGAAAACCACATAGACATTTTTCACAAAAATAGAAAACCACAAGAACATTTTTTGCAATTAATAGTTTTCAAAAACATTTTTCACAAAAATAACAAGCCACAAAAACATTTTTTTCAGCTTACCCAACTTCCTCAACAAAAGATAGACACTTGTTTATACTTTAAATGTTCAATTATGTGCTTTGAAATTTAAAACTGCTTCGTGTTAAACAGTGAGATTACAGTATAATGATATATTCTCTTTTATAAACAGAAACATAGATCAATCAAGTAATTAAATGAGCACGAATATAATATTACATCAAATTTCAAATTTTCTTTTGAGTAATGTGTTCACAATACAAAATATATCTATTTTCTAAGGCAACAGGTTGTTCGGTCTAAAGACGGTTCAAATATTTCCTTAAAATGTGCATAATTGAGTATTTGACCAATCTAAGATCGCTTTGTAAAAATTCAAATTTAACCAAAACTTTTTGTATTGTTGCCTCTTGTATAAAGAACGAAAAAAATTGTAATGACAATAACTACAGAACATCTTGGTGTCCGTTAGATGAATGCAATCATCCAACGAGCCACATGAAGACGGTCGACCACAAGGTAAGCGAGATTGATGCTAAAGCATATGTCCATAACATGATCACCGAGCAGTCACTCTCACCAGCACCGAATAATTGAACTATCGTACTAATGTTCATTGCGGGTGGAAGTGCAAACTGTAGAAGAAGAACGAAAAGATATAGAGGATCTGAGTTTACTAAGCCGAAATGATGTGCTGATTTAACGATTACAATGCCAAAAAGTGGCAAAAAAATATATCGCACAGCTGCTATTCCAAAGACAATTTTTAATGAGATACCCGACGACCCCTTAAGACCTGAAAATCATGTAATCAAGTAATTAATACCAAGAAATTAAGTATATGAATATGAATATGTGCCCCAAGTTTAGTTACCTTTTAAGAGGTTTCCACCCACTATCAATGTTACAACTGGAATCGCTGCGTCCCTGAGAGGATAATTGTTCATTAGTTTACCGTGTCCTCATAAAAGGGTTTCTGATTATTAGTGCTACAAACTTGAACCATTTTACTAGTCATGTCTTTGTAATAGTACTTAATACAACATTTTTACCCCCTCTTACAACAATATTATGCGATTTATTGTGCAAGATGGTTGCAAACATAAGTGATAAACCCTTTCATAAACCAATGATCAAGATGAGGTCTTGAAGATAATACCCGACTAAAACTGCAGAATCTTGAATCACTCGAAGCGGAGCTGTGGTGCCTATGAGTAGGTTGCGCATTAGTGGGATTGTTCCAATAAAGAAGCCCACAATCTATTACGACAACAACACTGTTATAATCAAATTCGTTTCAAGCTCCATTACTAGAAGTTTGGAAAGAAAAAGCATACCGCTCCACTAGTAGATGGTGCAAAAATTGCCTTCAAGTTGATCCGTTTTACAAATTTCCCCAAACGTTGTTTCATACCGTTAAACATCACCTATTAGAGACAACATTTTGAAGTTTAGGGTTTAATACATTTGAGCAAGATGGATGATGGAAGCAAAACCAAAAAGCTACCATTGCTCTTCCCTCGCTATCAGTGGCAGAGGTGGATGGTGGAAGCAAAGCTTGGGTCAAATCCTCTTGCGCAGTCACTGCCAATGTTTCATTGTTACTAGAATCTTTGGCCAACATTCGTACTAGGTTGTAAACATAAGACCACAAATACACAGCTCCAACCTAATGAGTCTGTCATTAGAATCGATAGATATTGCTTTTCGAAAAACAAAAAAGAATCGATAGATATTGCATTGAGTTCAAAATAAACAACAACTTTTGATAATCTGCAACTAAAACACATACTGCCATAGATAGTGAAGCATAAGCTACTCCGTGATCATTGCAAACATCGGGATCTCCAAAAGGACTTCCTGACTCTTTGCATACAGCTGGGATTATAATCAAAAGCATGTTTCCAAGGTTTCCTGTAATTCATAATCAAAATTCAAATTTAATTCTTTATTTGTGGCATCTACTTTGTCTATAAGCATATTCTGTTTTTTGGCTACAAGTTGTTTGAAACAAGCAGTTTCAAAATGGTGATTTATGACAATTCATTCGACTAAAAATTAATCTGATAAGCATCATGATAAGCAATCCCAAATGCCCCATGTGTTACCTCCTGCGCAGGTACCAAGTATTAGGCCCTTTAGATGCTCCGGTGGTTTAGCGATAAGCGTAAGCACCCATCCAAGTGCCGACCCGATAATGAATGTTAGAAGAATATTTATAGGCATAAACCACCTACAGTTTTCAACGAAATCGATCAATTAAGCTAATTATTTTAACAACATATTCCTTAACTTGCAGAGTAAGCTTACATTATTTTGATTGTTTCGAGAGTGACTGTACTAGCTAGGTTGCTCCCCACAAGTGCTGGATTGAACACAAAGAACACAAGCTGTCCATGATTTAGAAAAGAAAAAAAAATAGAATCTTTAGTCAAATTTCTAGCGATTCTCTTGAATCAAAAAAATAAAAAAATAAACTAAATAAATAAAATCTTTAATCAAATTAGCAAGTTTGAATTAAATATTTTTACTTTAAGTGTTAATAAGCAAATCAAGATTAACAAAACTAGTTCTTAGATTGCATCTGATGTACAGATCAACAATGCAAACCAATATCACCTTTGAATTGTATAAATGATCATCATGATGTTCACCACTAATGGCAGTTTCACTAAAATTTTCACATGGCACTACAAAATATTACCATACTAAACACAAGAATAAAACTAGCAACATTTGCATGTGTAGTTAAAACTTTAAAACTAACAAGAATATAACTAGCAACATATTGTGTAAACTTACGTTATTAACTAGCTTCCTTGTAGTTGGTCCTAAAATATCAACAGATTCCATGGCGAGAAATGATCCAAGTCCAGTAACAAACAACACTTTTAGAACAGGCATAGAAGCAGCAGAAAAAAGATCAAGAAACCCCATATTCTCAAACTTCAAAAATCTGATAAAAAATTTATAACATCAATGAAGTATTTGTATATATATAGAGAGAAAGTTTAAGATGGTGTTTGAAATGGTTACTTATACCTCTTACATATGTACCTATTTTTATAAATCTTGAATTGAATGTGTACCAACTACACAACACGGCTGGTGGCTTAATCTTTTTTTAATGCAGAAAACATAAAATAAGGATCGAAGGATCGAATCGAATTGTTTAGTCCTTGGGATGGGAAGTGACCATGGCGTATTCAATGTGATGTGGGAGTAACTTATTAAATGTGTGTGTACGTGTGAAGAGATATGCAAGAGCTAATCGGTTATATTTATAGATGAAATCTCGTATATTTTGCATACGAGGTATATTTTAAAAGCAAAGGTGAATTATACGTTATGGATTCAAATCGTGTTTTAGTGTCCCTTCAATTGTTCATTTTTAGTTGGTTACAAAGAATTAACTAAATTAACTAACCTACTTTGATGCTAGCAAAGTGTAAAAAACGTTTTAACAAGATAACAAGTATGAAAGAAATAACGCTAGAGCTTTTCGACGTTTAATTTTTTAATAGAAATGAATGAAAGAATTTACTATGGTTGTTGGCGGAATAATAATCAAGTTGAATAACAATGTGTAGTGATCTCGTCACTAACTTAAACACTAACCAAAATATGTGTTTAAGTAAAAACTATGCTAACACACTTAATGAGTTCATGGACTTAATTCTTTGGAAGAGTAAATGCTTTTGTAAATGTGTATCACATTAAATGTACGAGGTAGCATTTACCCCATTACAACATTCTCTTATATTGGCAAAGTTCGAGGTAGATACATGTAGATTAATAGCGACGTTTCAAACATCTAACTAGTATGATACACTACTACCTTACTACTCTGATCATCTTTTCTTCTTAGAATGTGTTCAATCCCACTTTAGTGAAACACTATTGACAATTGTTTTCTCTTTTCTATCAACTCTTGTACTTTATTTCACTTATCTTCCCAAAAAAGTTCCCGCCTATTTTTTCAGAGTTAGATATTGTTCTTAAATAACTAAGTTTAAAATGTCTTGACATGTCAATGAGATCAAGGGGAGTCAGTGAGTTATTGTTATCACTCACTGACTCCATCATCTTCTTTCAGGTTCATACTTCACTTACCGAGTTCTGCCTCAGGAAGGGGTGAGACTTTCTTTAGTCTCTCAAGAACTCTAAAGATAACTCCCTGAATGTTCTTTCATTCCGAGACTTCATTTACAATTGGGATATTTTATGTTCAAATCTTAGTCGACGATCATCGGGCTTTGATATGACCCAACACTTTCAATATCGGTGTCGCGATCTACTTCTTCATGTTTGTTGTGAGATGGGTGGTGGAATCCGCCCGTGAGTCTATGTCCCTAATTTATATGCCCAGTAGGATTTGACGGGGTGGCTTTTAAAAAAGTGGTTCAACGTAACCACTTAGGTCTGAGAATCACACCCGCTCTGATACAATATTAAAACATTGTAAAAACCCGATAGTTATTATGGTTTATTGATCAACTACTTATTAACCTAAAATCTTAATAAACTCTAAACCGGGATTACTAATATATCAACTAAAAAAGCTATGTCCGTCAAAACTAGCATTTTAAGTTCATAAACATACAAAAAATATCTTTAAACTAACACATTATAACAGACCAACGATTGAAAGCCCATTTTTAGTATATATATATATATATATATATATACACGGAGTATCTTTTTCTTTCATAATATATTGATTAAGATTTATCAATGTTGCAAAAATCGGTCAACTCGGCCGATTAATCGTTAATCGGCCGAGTACCTTGTCGATTTTTGAAAATCGGTCGAAAAATCGGTCTAGAAAAAAAATCGACACTAAGCAGTCAAAAAATCGGCCGAATCGGTAAAAATCGGCCGAATCGGGCAAATCGGTCATTTTAAAATTAATAATAATTTAGGGATTATACTTAATTTGGGGATCGTATATTTCACTTATAACGCACAATGATAATCATAATCAGAATTGAAGCCTTTTATTGAGGTTTGGAAACATAGTAGGCTTGGAATCGGTTAAGATTTTTAGTTTGATCTCCAGAAATACCAAAAATTTGCAAGAAATGCCAATCTGATTAATCACTGATTAATCTCGACTTGACCGATTACTCGCTGCAGGGTGGTCAACCGCCCGACTACCGATTCACGATTTTTGCAACATTGAGATTTATAATGTCAACGCATTGGTTAAATATTGAGTATTGGAGGGATCTGGTTGGTTATATATATATATATATATAAATATAATAGAAACAGCCATCTTTTGCTTATTTGTGGGAACAGCGATTTCTTACTTGGTCATTTGTTTATTTTTGTTTTGTGTGTCGTATGCGTCATAAAAGACAAGGTTTGTTTATATATATTCGGTTCGGTTTAGGTGTGTTTATGTGTGTTTTTGTTGGTTTTGGGTCAAATCGAACTGAACCGAAATCAAAAATTGTGAAAAACCTAAACCGAAACCGAACTGAAAAGCTGTCGGGTCGGCTTGGTTTTTATCGATTCGATCGATTTTGTGGTCCGGTTCAGTTTTGAACCTTCTATCCTGAGCCCTAGTGAAAGCATCAAGAGACGAATCACTGTATAAGTTTATCAAATAATATAAGGGGTAATTCACAAAAGGGGACAAAAAGGTCCATAGTGATCACTTTGAGGTACAAAAATGAACTCTTTTCCTAAATTGGTCATGTGCAAATGTGCGATTCCACTAAAATGTTGACAGACAATGAGTACACATTCAATCATTGGCAAGTACAATTACTATCAATGTCTTGTTTGACTTTTATATACAAATGTGCGAACGGTGAATGTGCAATTTGAACATAACTTTATTTGGAAAGACCACTTGTAAGGAATAAAATCTTATTTTATGGTACAAAATCTTAATTTAAATAAAGATTTTAAATAATTATTTTAAATAAACATTTAAATAAATACTTTAAAATATTTATTTAAAATATTTTAAATAAATAAATATTTATTTAAATTATAATAATTTAAATAAATATTTTTTTAAATTATAATAATTTAAATAAATATTTTAAATATTTTAAACATTTTAAATAAATATTTATTTAAATAAATAAACATTTATTTAAATTATAATAATTTAAATAAATATTTTAAATATTTATTTTAAATATTTATTTAAAATATTTTAAATAAATAAATATTTATTTATAATTCTTTAAAATATTTATTTAAATTATTATAATTTAAATAAATATATATTTATTTAAAATAATTATTTAAAATATTTATTTAAATATTTATTTAAATTATTATAATTTAAATAAATATTTATTTATTTAAAATATTTTAAATAATTATTTTAAAATTTTAATAAAGATTTTGTACCATAAAAGTAAGATTTTATTCCTTACATGTGGTCTTTCCCAATAAAGTTATGTTCAAATCGCACATTCGCACATTCACCGTTCGCACATTTGTATAAATAAGTCAAACAAGGCATTGATAGTGACTGTACTTGCCAATGATTGAAAGTGTACTTATTGTCTGGACACGTGTCAACATTTCAGTGGAATCGCACATTCGCACATGACCAATTTGGGAAGAGAGTTTATTTTTGTACCACAAAATGATCACTATGGACCTTTTTGTCCTCTTTTGGGCTAAAGCTGAAAAACGAGAATTTATAATTCAATAAACAAGTGAAATGCGATATTAATATTTCACCGATACTTAAACTATATAGGCTTACTTTGGTTATATTTGATAAGCGTAGTTTAAGTTTGTAGCTTCATTTTGTAAAAAATAAGAGTTGAACTGTTGAAGCTAACTCTTATGTGAAAGTTTCACATAACTGTTGTGGTTAGTTTAACAATAAGTTTCCATGCACTTCGTGTTTAATGTACATAGGATGATTCCATGAGAGTTTACATTTGTCTTTTAGGCGGTAGAAATCATCTAAGGATGAAGTTTGTTGAAATACCTGTTGGTGTGATTTTGGGCACTCTGCTGGTTCCAATGGGGTTGCCAGTGCAAGTGAGATGGCTGCAACACCTCTTGGTGTGAACAGTTCTGAGGGTGTCAGTAGTCCATTACCAAGCCAGACAGCAGAGTTGGTTTTTGATAACAATGATCAGCCTTCTTTAAGAAGGTCTGATAGAACATCTGTTTTCCCAAATGTTGGGAATTGCGGATTACAAAACAAGCAAGAATGAAGAATGAAGAAACATGGAGGGTCTAATATGTAATAGTTAGCTTAGCTTTACTAGTAAGCTAAGATTAGGGTTTTTGTAGCCTCCCTCTACTATATAAAGAGGGTAGGCATCTAGTTTATATTAATCCTTTTCATTCATTTCATAGTAGACATCTTTCAATGAGAGTCTAATTAACGCATAGAGCGTCTTGTAGTAGTAGTAGTTTATTTTATTAGTAATGAATAAAGAAAACCTTATTAGTAACATTGATGTTCTTATTGATTCCACTGTGTATATTCAATGTTATTGATACCCTAGTTGAGTCCGGATCTTGGTTTCTACAATTGGTTTCAAAGCCTCGTGGCTCTCGATCTAGGGTTTATAAGGTTTTCAGTAATTAGGGTTTATGTTCTAATTCTTGCAGCAAATGGGAAAAAGGAAAAGAGGCAGCATATGTGAAAAGAGAAAAGGAGCAGATTTGAAGATGGTATGATTTGGTTTTTAATCGACTTTTGTTTCTATATGGCGTTCAAACTCAGGTAACCTCGCATACAAAATAATTTGCTGCTTTCATATTAATTGTATTCGGAGGCATGTTACCCAGTATATTGGTCGATTATTTTAATTTTCTTGAGGTTAGAAATTGCGGCAGATATTGCGTTTGTACTGATTGCGTTTTCTAGGCTGTCACACGTATTGTCATATATATTGGTGGCTATTGTTTTTAATGATCATTGATTGGTGATTTGTGGTCCACTTGATCTCATTATTGCACGTGGGTTCCTCATTGATGAGGTCTGATCTCAAGACATTGCTGTTGTCCCTACTCAATTTTTTAATACTGATCATTCATTGGTTCGAGTAAGGATTTAGTATGGTGTGGTGTATGATTGTTATGGTGGGCATGTCCTTGATTGGTTTCAATTAGTATCTCTATTTGAGTGCTCGTATAATATTGATTGGATGTTGGTACTTATCACGTGAGGTCAATTGTTCAGTTATCTCATATTGGTATTACCAATCACGAGTATTGTTCTGATTGAATGCACATGGATCGGTGTTAAAAAAAATTAATTCAGCAATATTTGTGCTTCTTATTCGAGTTGGGGCTTCTTATTGATTGGTTGGCTCGTCACATGATAAAGTCAACGCTTTATTGTTGCTGCAGATTCGGGATATACATTCTGGTCCCCACAGCGTGTATTTTTGATGTCTGCTGATTGGCTCACGTGGATTGGTTGTTGCTGCTGATGGGTAATATTTGGGGTGATTAGATGTGAGGCGACATATAATTCTTATGGTGGTCTCAATGTGTGAGTGGCTTGTACTGTTGCTGGTCCCCACTCATTTGTGATACACAATGTGGTAAATTGTTACTCCGTATCTCATTCCTACTGGCATAACTTGCTACTGATGGTTCACATGAGTATATTTTTGATTGGTCAATCATTGGTCACAAGAATTGGAGTGGTCACGTGAGAGTGATTTTATTTGATTGGTTTGTGGATGGTGCTCAGACGAGGGACCCTCTTGGGATGAAATATTGGTGGGCATAAATTTTGGTCAGATATAATTTGAGGTGTAGACATGTAGAGCTGACGCTTTTGATTGGCTGTTGTATTTTTGTTTGTACTTATTTCTTTGATCGTGTATGGTCAAATTGTAGTCTGCTCGCTCACTATTCTTACTACTGATCTGTTCCTACTCTTGGTTCCTACTGATCGGTTCCTGCTGGTAACTTCGGTTCCTGCTAGTTGTTCTGGAGTTTCTACTGGTTGATCATGTGCGTGTCTTATCATATCTCAAAGTGCGTGATGAACACTTTTGAGGTAACTTGTTCGTACATTAATGATGTGACAAAGACTTGATGATTGTAGTGAAGGGGTGAGATCTACAAAAAGTACTTAATGCTCGCATTTGCTATCGCTTTAAGGAGTTACGTTGTAGTGCTTAGTGTTAGTGAAGGGGCGAGATCTATAGAAAAGGTGCTTAATGCTCACATTTGCTAGTACATCATCTGAGTTTGGAGTCACGTGGATAGTACAAGATATAAGACACATACTTTGGTGTTTCTACCGGTTCTCCATTCCTGCTGGTAGACTATGTTGATTCTGCTGCTGATTTGATTTTTCTGTTGCTGCGCTTTATTTCTTTTGTTTAGTGATAAAAAAATAGAGATGGTTAGTATATTTTAAGGGGATGCTTATTTACTTACCATCTACATGCATCACTTGAGGGGAAGTGTCTACGCTTTGCACAAGACCCCTATTAGCTGAAGGGGAAGAAGATTCGTAGATGTGCAGCGGATTATTTGTGATGACATGTTTTTAGCATTGGTTCTTCATAAAAGTTGTTTTGTACTACCAAGAAACTGGAACTTAACCTAGTCAAATTCCAGTTTAGGGGAAGATTGTTGGGAATTGTGGATTACAAAACAAGCAAGAATGAAGAATGAAGAAACATGGAGGGTCTAATATGTAATAGTTAGCTTAGCTTTACTAGTAAGCTAAGATTAGGGTTTTTGTAGCCTCCCTCTACTATATAAAGAGGGTAGGCATCTAGTTTATATTAATCCTTTTCATTCATTTCATAGTAGACATCTCTCAATGAGAGTCTAATTAACGCATAGAGCGTCTTATAGTAGTAGTAGTTTATTTTATTAGTAATGAATAAAGAAAACCTTATTAGTAACATTGATATTCTTATTGATTCCACTGTGTATATTCAATGTTATTAATACCCTAGTTGTGTCCGGATCTTGGTTTCTACAAATAAATATAAAGATTTTGTCATTGATTCCAAAGTTAAATATGGTCTTGAAAAGTTTGTGAGTTATTCAAAACTTAATTCTGAAATTTTTTGTTTTACCGTTGAGCTAAATAAAGCTATTGAACCAAAAACCTTTAAAGAAGCTTGTAAGGAACAACACTGGAGAGATGCAATGGATAAGGAAATGCATGCCCTTTATAGTAATGATACTTTTGAGATTTGTGAGTTGCCTGTTGGTAGAAAGGCTATTAGAAATAAATGGGTTTATAAAATTAAATATAAATCCTCAGGGGAAATTGAAAGGTACAAGGGTAGATCAGTTATAAAAGGTTATAGTCAAAAGGAAGGTGTTGACTTTGATGAAACCTTTTCCCCTGTAGTTAAAATTGTTACTGTTAGGTGTGTTGTTAATCTTGCTGTTCAAATGTGTTGGCCTATATATCAGCTTGATGTTAACAATGCCTTTCTTTATGCTGATCTTAATGAAACTGTTTATATGAGATTACCAGAGGGTTATTTTGATGTTAATGATAAAAGAGTTTGTAGATTAAAAAACTCATTGTATGGGTTAAAACAAGTACCTAGACAGTGGAATGCTAAATTGACCAGTGCTCTTGTTGAGCATGGATTCATACAGAGCAAAAGTGACTACTCTCTTTTCACTAAAAGTGACTCAGGTAACTTTGTTGCCTTACTTGTGTATGTAGATGATATAATAATCACTGGGAATAATTTGGAAGAAATTGAAAGGTTTAAAGCTTTTTTGAAATCTAAATTTCAAATTAAAGATTTAGGAAAGCTTAAATATTTTCTTGGCATTGAAATGATTGAAACAGAACAGGGTGTTTGTTTAACTCAAAGAAAGTATTGTTTGGATTTGTTAACTGAGTTTGGCTTACTTGCTTGCAAACCATCTGCTTTTCCTCTTGAACAAAATTTGGTTTTAACTAGTGAACCTACTATAACTGATCCTGTGATAGATAACTTAACTGAATATCAAAAGTTGATTGGTAAACTGATTTATTTAACTCATACTAGACCTGATATTGCCTATTATGTTCACTGTTTGAGTCAGTTTATGCATAAGCCTCTTAAGTCTCATTTGAAAATTGCACTTAAAGTCTTGAGATATCTAAAAGGTTCTCCTAGGATGGGTGTTCATATTACCAGGTGCCCAAATGTTTCTCTTGAAGCATTTGTTGATGCAGACTGGGCAAAGTGTGTTGTTACTAGAAAATCTGTCACTGGATTTTGTTTATTCTTAAATGGTTCTCTAGTTTCCGGAAAAGCAAAAAGCAAAACACCATTTCTAAGTCATCTGCAGAAGCAGAGTACAGGGCTATGGCCTCTGCTACTTCTGAAGTTGTTTGGGTTCTTAAAATTCTGGGTGATTTAAAATGGGAACATTTTCTGCCTGTTAAAATTTTTTGTGATAGTCAAGCTGCTATCAAAATAGCAGCTAATCCTGTGTTCCGTGAATGAACAAAGCATTTGGAAATTGACTTACATTTTGTAAGGGAAAAAATTTTAGCTGGTGTCATTAAAACTAAAAAGATTCATACTGCAGATCAAGCTGCTGATGTTTTTACTAAAGGGTTAGGCAAGCTTCAACATAACAAGCTTGTGGGTAAATTGGGCATGGTTGATATGTTCTAGGTTGGAGTTAAGGGGGGATGTTGAAATACATATCTGCTAACCTGGAATGAATGTTTAGGGTCTAATTGTGTCATTGTTGTATTTGTGTTTTAGTATTGGTTCTATCTTTGGGTGCTGATTAGCTGAAGTCTGGAAGTATAAGGACTAAAGCGGACAAGTGCTGGAAGTAGAAGTCAATGTGGAGTCAAGCCTATATAAGCTAAAGAGATGTGCTAGGGTTTTATATCTCTCTCTGCACACAAGCAAATAAATACACACACAGTTATTCTCTTTGTATTCAACCAAAACTTTCTTGTTTCTGTTCTTGTTATTCATTGTGAGGTTGAGTGATTTGTATGAACTATTGGCAATTTAGTCGATAGACTTGCACCTGAGTAGCAGTGGCAAGTTAGTGGGTTCTTAGTTTGATATTGTGATACTGATTGAGATCAGGGTCTTTCTGATCGATTGTGGTTTTGGTTGATTAATAAAGAGATATTTGAATTGAGATTCAAGTTTGGTTTTCAGATTGTTGTTAATTTTTACAAAGTTATTTAGAATTCTGGCAAAAAGGTGTATATGAAACATTTTATATGGGTCAAATGAATGAAACGTTTTGCTATAACAAGGTCTTAAAACAAACAAATTAAAAAGATAAATAAAAGAAATGATACTGTCTTTAGAAAACAAATAAATAAATGCAAGTTTAACTCTATTTGTTCATACCCGATTATAGATGTGATCTTTAGATTACTGATTGAAGCATGATTGTCATGACTAAATATAAAACTTATACGAATTTGTTGAGATATGACAGTCATCTCAATTATTTGGCAAAAATGCATATATATCCCTCCCAAAGTGAATAATTGCATATATATATCCTTTGTACAAGTTTTTTAAGCACATAGTACAATGGTTTTTATGCATGCTTTGAATATATATGCAATTTTACATTTTCAGAAAAATATATATGCAAAAGCCTTAATTATTTGGCAAAAATGCATATATATCCGACGCCAAAGAATAAGCTACAATTCAACTGTAATATGAAAACATGTGTCGTCATCCGTTTAAATACCTACATTTCTAACACGATACCTCTGTTTACTTGCAAAACTTAATTTTGTTTTTTTCTGTAGTCAGTTTGGTGCTTTTGATTTTTGTCAAAAAGTTAATATACTTACGAGGAGAGTTATTTTACATACCAAATTTTTCTTACATACTAAGGGACTCATTTTCACCATCCATCTAAAAAGAAATCAATGGCTGAGATTAAAAGGCTTTTATTATTTCACATATTTTTTATAATTTAAATATCTCTTAAACCGTTAATCGTTAAGTGAAAATATTTACACCGTCGCGAAGAGCATTTAATTATCTTTCTATAGACGGGCACTTTGATATACTTTCAGAAAAATAAAAAAAAATCGTTTTGTTTCACGTTTTTCGTCTTTTTTTACGTTACTTGAAATTTGCATGAAAAAATCATATATGATTAAACACTAATTTGAATATCACATGTCATATTAGTGTTATATCATATATGATATGTGATATCACATGTTATATGATATGTATATCATATGTGATATTACACTAATATCACATGTGATATTACATATCATATGTGATATTACACTAATATCATATATGATATAACAATAATATCACATGTGATATTCAAATTAGTGTATAATCGTATATGATTTTTTAATGCAAATTTTAATAACGTAAAAAAATGAAAAAACTTAAAAAAAAAACGTGAAAAATACAATTTTTTTTTTGTCGAAAGTATATCAAAGTGTCTATCTATAGAAAGATAATTAAATGCTCGTCGCAATGATATTTTTTTTTTCGCTTAACGATTAACGGTTTGAAAGTTATTAATATCTGAAAAAAGATGATGAAAGTGGGTGTTTTAAATTGTTGGGATTAATCTCATCCATTAGATCAAATAAAAATGAATTGTGTAGATTGATCCCTTGATATGTAAATAATCTTTTGTCCTCAAATGATCTTAAATCTATACTTATATCCAATCTAAATTGAAAGTTCTTTATTTAATTTCCAACCTTGACTAATATTGGACATTGTTACTAGCCGTGCATTACTTATCCAAAGTTCCAAACAACTAATTCACAAACATGTTTTCTCAAATTAGGAACACGGATAATACTTAGGGAACTGCTGAATTCACTCCTAACAAAAGAATCACAAAAACAGAAGATGACTTAATAAAGATTTAAAAATGGTTTAATGCATTGACGTAATGGGTTATTAAAGGATTATTGGAGCAATATTACTATTCTATTGCCGACGATGAGTTTCACAAAAAATTATTACATCCTTTAGATCAAATAAGGATTTAATCTCAACCATTCTAATTTATTAATTATCTCTTGCAACTAACCGGAGATAATAGTGGAAGCATAGGAACATGATATACACATATTGGTAGATTACTAAAAGATAATATTAACTAGCAGGGTACCTGCGCTTTGCAGCGGCGGGACCCTGAAATAAAAAAATTCGATGAATATTGTATTTTAGTTTATTATGTTCTTTTTAACAATAAATTTATCGATATCAAGAATTTCGTATAGCCCGTGCCCGTTCGGGCTCGAACCCGTTGGCCGTGTTTGCTCGGGCTCGAGCCCGTTTGGTCCGTGCCCGTTCGGGCTCAAGCCCATTTGGCTCGTTGCCCGTTCGGGCTTTAATATTTGTATAATGTGCTTTATTATTTGTAGTAGTGAAATTTAATGCAGGAATTGTGTTTAATTTGGTTGTACAATATGCTTGATAATTTGTATTTCTTATGTGAGGGGTATTTTAATAACTGTATTAATTGTATTTATTGACCAGTTAAATAATTGACTATATTAAATAGCATTAATGTGGTGTTTTGTTGTACACTATGCATCTTGTCTTGTACGTCTGAAATTTATGTGCATTAAAGTGTTGTACACTATGTTTCTTTTCTTGTAAGTAGTAGTCGTTATAGTCATTAATAACATTGACCACTTTAATAGCATTAATGTTGTAAGTCTGAAAATAAGTCTGAAAATTACATCATGCTTATTTTGTTGTACATTATGCTTATTTTGTTGTAAATCTGAAAATTGGTTGCAGTTATTGTACATTGTGCTTAAATGGTTGTAATTTTTGGTGAAGAGGTGTTTTTAATAGCATTAATGTTGTTTGATAGAATTTTGGTCTTAAAATGACACCACGATTTATTTTGTTGTACAATATGCTTACTTTGTTGTAATTCTGAAAATTGGGTGCATTAAAGTGTTGTAAACCATACTTAATTTTTTGTACGTCTTAAAATTAAGAGTGAAGTGCTTTCGTGCATAATAAGTAGTATAGATAAGTATAAAATATCGACAATATTTGAATTTAAATATTCACCGAATGTAGTTATATATCAACCAAGAAGAAAACACTCTTTGACTATCATATTTGATTTTTGACTAGCAAAACCTCCAAACTTATAATGGCTTATCTTAATTTTGTAAAAATTCAATCCATTTTCTTTTGACCAATAATCTTATAGAGGTATGAGCGCAATGCAATTTATTTCATACTCATATTTATAAATAAAAGCCAATCAATAATCTTCACAAGATACAAAGAACTATTAGCAGGGGCGGACCTAAGCACATCTTAGGTGGTGCCTAGGAACCACCTTGGAAAATATTTTCGTATACAAGTGATGTGATATGATTTTCAGGGACCTACCTTAGACATATGTTGGGAACCACCTTAGGTGTTAAGTTGGTGAAAATGGTGACTGAAACAGTTGAATTGAGGTGGAAGATGAATAAGTATTAAGATCTTGTTAATGGTGTATTGAGACTTTGTTTGGTCACAATGAAAGAGAAGAAGTGTAAGTGAAAGAAGATGTACGAAAAAGTCACGTGAGTAGAAAGAGAACATTTATGGAAACACTAAAATATTACTCCGTATTTAACTTTTCTCATGAAGGAACAATTACTTGTTTTCTTTTTAAGTAATCCTATATTCTTTCTTAAAATCTTTTCTCTATGCAACATTGCAGCTATAAAGACTAAAGAGATCGACAATAAAATTTTCTGATATCACGTATTAATTTTCTATTATTAGTTAGTCACATAACTAGGATAATTAGTATGAACAAAAGTAGAAAAGATATATAATCTTCATGTATTACTTGTACAGAAGATTGAAACTTGTATCGATGTGGATTGAACGCTTTTCCAAATTAAAAGTTGAAATTTAGAGCTTGGTACACGTTTGTTTTAATGTTTTACAATAACACACTTGTGTTAAATTGTACCCGATCCGACCCGTTTGTTTAATTGACCCATTGATATTTCGTTAATGTTAGGGAAAGGTCCGTACTATTAGACAACAAAATGGAGGTATGAGCGCAATGCAATCTATTTCGTCCATTATATTTCAAAGTGGTGATGTTTAATCTTACATTTCTTGCATTTACACAGATGGAAAATTTAAAATTAATGTGCTCATCAGCGAAGTCAAAACGAGTTTACTGACGTAATGAAAATGTATCTCAATGAAGAATTAAAGACATTAGTTTTTTTGATAACATGTTTCAACATCTTACCGCATTGTTTTATATTTTTATGATCTAACGTTTTCTTCTTTTCTTTTTTTTAATAGCACGTCGGGTTCAATGTAGACATGCGTATTCATGCATCTGATGAGATAACATCTTTTTTACACATTTTTGGCAAATACTCATATTCTCATATTTGTATGAAGGCTAATATAGTTTTCCTTTCTTTGAACACTAGCTCGGCCACAAAGGTTGAACTGAAAACACATTCATTGCTTGATGAGGTGATCCTTTTTACTATAACTTTCTTCATTGTCTCACTCAATTTATATCCCGTGTACTAAAAGCTCATAATTTGTTCTAGTTGAATTACATCTCTAAGAAAAGGAGAAAGGGAGGTAAAGTTTACGACATTGAAATGTGACAATGTTATTGAAATTAAAAGATGGAATAGTGATACTCCGATTGATTTTCTAGAGATGATGCAAAATTGACTAATAATGAATATATTATTTAGTTCTAAATCAAATTTAACTTCATACGTGTCTTCTGAATTGACTATTCTTATGTATATGTAGGATAGCAACGGAGGTAGAGGGTGTTTTCTCAACTGAAAATACTTCTCATTGAAGAAAAGATACCAACTTTTCAAAATTTATATTATACACTCGAAACAAGTTTCTCAATATAGTTTGTAAATGATTGCATTGTTAGACCTGGGCAACGCACATATATTGTACTGGTTTAATAGGTTAAGGAAGAATAAGCTATTTCGAAATTAATAATGTATGAGTAAATGCAGGGTCGTCTTGTGAAATTTAAAGGTCCTGTGCAATAACTTAAACAACGTTTCTTGAAAATAAATGTTTTGATATGTGAAAAACTACACAAAATTTTAAAAAAATAAAATAAGTATCCAAAATCATCATACAAAGGTTGTTAAACACATCAAAAGTTTATCCATTCAATATTATTATACCAGTTTTGAAAGCTTATAAAAAATGTAGAGATATTTTATTGTTATTTCAAATGTGTATCAAACCATGTGAAAGAAAAATAAACATGGGCTGAAACTGCCATTTCTGTAAGTCATTTTACCATTATTTTGAGTTAGAACTAATCATGGACATAAATATAAATACTATAAATTTTAAGCGACCATATGTGAAATATCCACAAAATTATCTTCTTCTTCCCTATTTTATGAACTCCTTCATCATACCTCTGTTTCAGTCTTTTCAGATACACCATGGTTCGATTTTTTTTCGTGTTTAAATCACTTGAACTATAAGATTAACATCTTAGTACCAAAATCACAGTACATTGAACCCTTTTTCGTTAGATTTGATCTGAAAACCATAATACATCAGCCCTAGTGATAAAAAACTCAGGGGCCCCATAAAAATGCTCAAATCCGGCCCCGAGTAAATAAATACTAGCAGGGCATCCGTGCGTTACAGCGCCAGGTATCTTGTAATTAAAATTTTTGGCAAACAATATTATTCGATTATATATTTTTCGTGATAATAACTTTACGCATTGCGAAAATTTTAGAGGATAACTTTATCACCAACTATCTCATATAGATATGGTATAGTACCCGTGCATCGCGATACAACCGGCAATACAAAATAGTGGTTAGTAGTATTACGAAGTTGTGATGATTGATGGTGAAAGATACTTGATAGTCAATAAATGTTGTGTAATGTTCGCCACAATATTATATAATGCGTATAAACATAGAGTAGTATACATTAGTTCGTGCAAATATATGATTAGTAAATCTATATATGATATTGCTTAAGCAAAATATGAATTACAATATAAAAAAGCTACACGTTTTTCATACCTTATAAATCACCTGAAAATTTTCGTACTTTGACATGTACGATCCTTTTCAATCGAATTTGAGTGATTGGGTTATGATGACCACATTAGTAGCTTGTTTGGTTTGTACCTTGTGATATATTAATTGTATTTTTGAATGATGGGTATTTTAAAGCTAAACATTAATTGTAGGTGTTGTATAGATGTATTAGTGCATTAAATAATTGTAAACATAGGTTCAAATTTGTATTTTTATTGATGAAATATTAAAACTAAAATTAACTATAGATGTTGTATAGATGTATTGTTGCATTAAATAATTGTAAACATAACTTTAAACTTGTAACGCTTCAAATCTATTTTTATAAATCTTAAAAGAATGAAGAGATAATCTCTAAAATGCATTATATGCGGTTTAGATATCTTAAAAAAATGCATTTTCTTAAAAAAAAAAAAAAAAGTTTTATTTTAATGTGAAATAAAATCGGGCCACATTGAATTAAACTACTACCTTGGCGTAGATGTATCTTATTTTTTAACACTGCCAGACTATGCTAATGGAATGAAATGAAATTGAAATGTGCTATTCTTAATATGCAGAAATATCTGTTTGGTATGTAGATGAGTTTAGAATTAGTTTTGAATTTAGTATTAGATTAGGATTTGTTATAGTAGATTTAAAAATATATTAAGAGAGAAATTATATTTTTTAATAATTTTTAAAATATGATATAATTAAAAATATGATTTAAAGAACGAAAATTGAGTGTGTACGTGTGAGAGAAAAAGAGAAAAATATTAAAAGAAATGTTTAGATAGTGTGTGAGAGAGAAATTCATATCTCTTCCACCATTTGGGTTTTGTGGGTCATTAGTTTAATCTAATCCTTTTATTTTTCTACCATATAATTGCTTTCAACTCTAATACCATTCTTTAATTAATATTAAAAGGTGCAAACCAAATGGACCCTAAATATCACAACTTTCAAACTAAAACTCAAAGTAAGAAAGATATATATGGAAGGAAAAAAAATACAATATACTCCGTTTTGTTGCAGAATAAGTATCTTATGAAGACAGTTTAGTGCTATTTCTTTTACATATTTGTATTTAGCTATTAATTTTTAGGTGTTTTAGAAAGAAAAATGTTTACTTATGGTGCGTATTGAGGGTTTAGGGTGGTTGATTGCTTGGTTTCCCACGTTCGGTAAAGAACCCAAAGTGTGACCAGAGTCACGAGTTGGGGTAACGCTCACGAGTAGACACCGATTGGTTTGTGTCAATTACCCAAGAGAATAATCGACTTGGATGTGGAGTTCCCAGGGCGGACCTGGGAGTGTTGTTTTTGATTAGCTTGCATCAATTTGAGGGAATGATCAAGTATTTATAGGAAGTCCTTTAGGGTTGAGAACCCATAAAGGAAATCTGATGGTCCACGTAGTGGCCACTGAGAGAAGAAGTGGGGAGAGAATGTGGTGCTCTTCTTAAAGGTCCTGGCGTGTTTGCTAGGAGTACCATTCGCCTAGATATGTTTGTCAAACGGACTTGGTCTTTTATCAGACTTGGGCCTTATCAGGATTGTGTTTGGGTTAAGTCTAGAGTGTATGAGCCTTAGCCGAGTGGGATGAAGGATCTATACACTATCAAGTCCCCCCATTCCATTAGCGTATTTGCCTATTTTTAGGGAAATATGACGGTGGACTCATGCTAAAAAGATGAGGTCCCACGGGATTCACTTTATGTGTCTTCCTGGGTCCAGGGAGCCTGACTTGTATTTTGCCTTGCCTGGATGTTTTAGATAGTATGGTCTTTCGATGTAACTGTTTGGAAAATATTTTCATTACCAAGACTGCTACATATTAAATTCATGCACAGTATTTGATGTTGATATATGTCAAGAGTTATTGAAAAGATTGAGTGGTTGTGAAGCTTGCGTATCCCAGTCCTGGTTTGCTTTAAATGTTCGCATGGCTTGGGATTTCTGTTCCTAGCTGTAAAACCTTCTTTTTCTTAGTCATTTACGAGTCTCCCTGACTGGAAATTTGGAGATTTTCCTTGTTTTATGTTTGTCGATTAGGTGATTTTGGTATCTTAAAGTCTGACACTTCAAAGTACGTTACTTTCTGCATAAGGTTCAGGCTTTTAATGAAATTTTGACTCTAAAGGATTTTTGGACGCGTGTCTATTAGGTCCCCGCTTATTTTGCCTATAAAAATGGGAGTACCCTTAGTTGTTTTTAGGGAGTCATTCCAAAGATAGTTCAAGTATCTTTCTTTATAAATTATTTCAGTTTTCTCTTGCACGTAGCGTGGTGTCAGTTACAAAGGTGTGTGTTTGTCTTAAGTTTTGACTTTGTTAAGTAGCAAAGTCTTCACGTGTCAGCTCATGTTTTTTTGTCACGAGTAGTTGTTGACAAGGCTTGGGTTGCGAAGGTGAGTCTTTTCTTTCCATTTAGTGGTGGTGTCTCGAACTGGGAGTTTGTTTTTGTGAACTTAGGGAGATATGGCCCTGAGCTTTCCTATTTTATTAAGGTAATTGTGTTTGTGGTTTTTAGAGACATAGGTGTTTCATCGAATATACAGGGTCGGTCGGTTCTGTCCTCCTGGGTGTGTCCCTCCACTGGGTGCCCACTGGTAATTTTTAAGGATATAGATTATCTATGAATGCACCCACGCCTATCGTGGGGTGCCAAGTGTTACTGCTGAGAGTGGACATTCAAGAATTAACTTTCTTTTCCTAAACGTTCATTTTATGCTATCACTATGTACACTTTAACATCTTTGTGATGTTTTAAATTTTTTGTTATATGTTTTTTATGTTTTGCGTTTTTTCTATCAGGTGATCTCGGGTTTTGCTGAAGAATGAGGGTTGTTAGAGCATATCTTCTTGCTCAAGTCTACTTGGTGTTGGACTGACCAATTTGCTACCATTTCCCCTTTTTTGTTTTATCTTGGCCCCTAATCGGGTTCCAAGGTTGTGTTTTGGCGTTTCATGCCTGCGATTATGTTGACCCTACAAGCATGGGTCTTAAACCTCCTAGAAGAGGCGGGTACCCTCCACCTCCAGGGTTTGAATAACGTAGTCCTGTTGCCTAGTTCGGTGTTTCCTGGCGTTTCCAGGGGAGGACTTCCTATCTTTTGGTAGATATGAGGAGGGATATCCTGTGATTCTTCTCCTCATTTTCCAACGGAGATTTGTACTCGTTTCTGCTTCTGTCAGTTAACCGGACCAAGTATGGGAGGGATAGATTAGCCCTCCTTCGGGTTTTTCATTTTGGAGGAGAACCTCCTTTTGAACGCCCTACATCCCAAGCTACAAAGGTCAAGTTAGTGACCTGTTTCAGGTTCCAGTGTGTGTTGGTTGCTTCTGCCCCTATCCCTTTATTGTCTTTCAGGGATGTCGTCTTCTCGATAGAAGTCGTTCGACGAGTGCAGATTTGTAAGCCTTTCAAGCATCATTTAGTGCTTTTCCAGGGCTAATTTGCCTGGGTCGCACTTGTCTGAGTCTCTTGTATTGTTGTAAGTTTGCACAACTTATTAATGAAAAGTTTTATCATTGTTGAATGACTTTACCTTTGTTAGCCTTCCAGGTTTTTGTATAATATGCTAGGTGTTCTTTGTTTAAGCCCCTCAGGCGTTACTTTGTTATTTGTTGACTTGTTTTTTCTTGGCTTTGAAGCATGATGGAAAATGTATTTGCCATGTTTAACCTTTCAGGCATTATGAATTGTGCCTTTTTTCGGGTGTGTTATATAGACCATTCAGGTGTTAAAGAAGTATTTAATTATGGGTGTTGCGCGCCTGATTTAAAGTTGTTTCCCGTTTGTGAATGATATTTTTCCAGGATAAGTTTTTTTTCATTTTGAGATCTTTTTGAGGATGTCCGGCCCTGATTTTATTGTTTAGGAAATTTCTAAGGCATTCCGTTTGATTATTTGTTTTTATCAAATGTTTATAAGGTTAGAATGTTATTCCCAGGCGAATGTGTGTTGGTTCTTTGTTATCCCTTAAGTGTTTACTAGGTGATCATATGATATCAAGAGTGCCTGATTTAGTGGTGTTGTATTCTTGAATTTTTAGAAGCTATTGTAGCGTTGTAAAGTGTTTATGTTTTGTGAATGTCTTACGATTTTTATTTTGGTGTTCGTAAGAATTTGTCATGATAGATTAGCCTGATTGTGTATGTTTTTGGCCTCTGAGGCGCAAATGGTGTGTTTTCTTGAGTATCAGCTTTTACAAATGTTTGTGCTGTTTCTTGGGTCAACGTATCTGTTCGGTGGGTTATTTTGTGCTAGGAAGAGGTCTTCTCGGTATTTTTATGCCCACTGGACGTGTTTTGAGTTTGATGAATTTTTGTATGTGTGAGCCATGTATAAGGCATACTTGTGCGAATTTTTTATTGGGTAATTTGGGGAAATGTATGTCCGGCCTTCATAGAATTTTCTTAGTATCATGAAGTGTGCACTCATTTCAGGGCATTTTTTCCTAGTGAACATTGTTTATTTTACATAGCCTTCGTATGCGTTATGGGCGTGTTTGTTTCTTAGTCACCACAGTGTTATGTGGGGGTTTGTCAGAATACATTATCCTGATCATTCTGTGTTTTTGTAAAGTTAATTTACTTATCAGGGTAGAGTATTCTGGTGTTCCGTATCAGGATGGATTAGCCTAGTGATCTCGTATTAGGATGGATAAGCCTAATGATTTCGTATCATGATAGATTAGCCTGATGATTTTGTATCAGGATAGGTTAGCCTGATGATCGTATATCCTTGGTATGTCATGAAGGTTTGTTGGGATTACTCCTAACACGTAAATGGAACGACATATACGGTATTACAATATCTATCTTATTTAGCCGAAACACATGGACTAGTTATGCCATATTGTAATAGTTATGTTGTGTTAGGCTATAAATACTCTCCTAGACTTCACTAGGAGGGTGAGACTCTTAGTGTATTTTCCTTTCATCTTCATTAATAAAACACACATAGTTTCCCTTTTCTCTCTACTCTCTCTCTCTAACCATGGAGATGATATTCTTCCATAATCCTCGACCTCCCGATTTACCATATCAACCATTAATTTGATCCTACAAGTGATATCAAAGCCAAGGTTTTATTCTATGGTTGATTCTTTGTGGTATTTTTCTTATCAAAGTCGTATTATTTTTGGTTCGAATCTGTGTTCAAAAACGTGAAGCTTGTGGTAAAAAATGAACAAGTTTCATCTCGTGAAACTTGTGGTAAAAAACGTGGTCGAAAAAATGGTTCGAAAAGTGGTTGGAATATTGGTCGTAAAAGTGGTCGGAGCAGAAAAGTCAACATAAGTGGTCAAAACCCTCTTTTTACGAATTTGGTGCCATCTTACGACTTTGCTTATTCGTAAGACCCTAATCTTACGAATTTGCTTATTCATAAGACCCTAATCTTACGAATAAGATCAGTTCTTACGAATAACTCTTCAGATAAGTTTACGAATTTCTTTGAAAAAATTCGTAAGGGGTTACGAATAAGCTTTTACGAACAAGGTTTTACGAATAAGCTTTTACGAGTAAGGTTTACGAATAAGGGTAAGGTTTACGAATAAGCTTTTACGAGTAAGGTTTACAACTAAGGTTATGAACAAGGACTGGTTTTACGAATAAGAAACATATCTTTACGACTAAGACCAATTTTCTTACGAATTTGGACAAATGTTTCTACAAAACTTCAAACGGCCATAACTTTTGAACCGTAAATCCGTTTTCGACGATCTACCTATCAAAACGATCGTGAGAACGAGGAGAATGACACGCCAAATTAGTCAACCTTCGAGGCCAAAAATCGCTCCAAACAGAAGTTATGACGTTTTTAAGTTTTCAGACCAAATTTTCACTACAACAACCGAGCTTAATCTACATCAAACAGTTATTGATAAGGTTTTAAAAGGTACCTTTTCGAGGGGTCATTTAAGCCTTTATTTGATCACTTTTGTATCCGTTATTACTTAATATCGTTCCTTTTCACCTTTTAGGTCTCTTGAAGGCAAATTGCTGTAATGGCACTTATTTGGACGAAAAGGCCCGGATATACGAAGAAAATGGCCAAAGTCATGAATCGAGACACTCCAGCTTTTGTGACGGGACAGAAGCCAAAACTCTTATTTTCAAGTGACGACGTCAAGTTATAAAAGAGTAGGCCGTCGCAACTCAGACGGCCTAGATTCAATCCAGACGGCGTCAGAAGCTGAAGAGGACGGCGTCACAAGCACAAGGTGACGTCGTCGCAAGTCTAACGTGGCCAAGACGAAACCCTAATGACGGCGATCCGACGGCGTCACAAAACATAAGGTGACGCCGTCGCATATGTAATCTTATATATAGAATCCGAATTTTTCAGTATTAGTGTGTAGTCTTTTGGAGTAAAAACCTAAACCGAACCAAGGCCGTCTTGTACAGTATTTTAGGGTTCCAAACCCTATCTTACACCAAGATAAGTGTTTTACTTCATTAATTCAATTATGTCTTTGATTATTTGTGTGTATGCTTGCATGTTCTCCATGTCCGGCTAATTTACTTTTGTGTTTGCTTAGGGAATATGAAACTTAATTATTGAATATTGATTGGTTGTCTCTTATCTTAGTTTGTTAATGATCTAGTAATGCGATAGGTCATTCGTTGTGTACTTAATGCTTGATTAAATCTTTGTGAACCTTAGAATATAACTCCTTGAGTAGTTGTAAGCTAAACCATCCAAAGAGTGCCTTAGAGTAAGAGTTTATTATCCCTAGTGGGTTTTGTAGACGAGACCCTTTGGTAAGTTCAAAGAGTTAGGGAGAAACGCATACCCTACAACCTTAGACACACAACACAACTAAGAATAAGGACGTGACAATTCAACCACCAATAGGAGATAATTAAGGAGTAGTAAAACCTAAGTAAACACATCTTTAAACTATCATACGAGCACACAATAATTAGACATAGAATACATACACCTTAGATTAGATAATTAGATAAGTAGAGTAATCGGTACAAATACCAACCCCCAAATCCAAACCCCGAGATTCGTACCTTTCAATTTCCAAAAAAACATAAAAAGATAAAAAAATAATCTTCCTCAACCCCAACCTTAGCGTAGTAACTTCTCACTAGCATTCCTATTCCCCTAGAGAACGATATCAATACCCGTGGCTTTCCCTAATACTACACTACAACGATTAGGTTCACTACCTAGGGTGTTGAAAAACTTGCTCAACGAAAAGGAAGTTCCTTTGACCCCGAACGACGCGTGTAGCGTTATCAAGTTTTGGCGCCGCTGCCGGGGAATAGAATAGCTAGTTAGTAGTCAACCTCATTTAGGTTCCTTTTCTTGATTCCTATCAAGTAAATTTTTCTCATTTTTAGCTTTCTCGTAGTCTATCCCCCTTCTTCGTGACCTTTGTTCGTAATCCCATCACTTTTCATCATGGAAGGTGATAACCACCCACCATTCATCAACCCACCGCCAATTGACCCGCCAAGAGCCCGTACTCTTGGTGAATACTCGAGACCAAGCCACCTAGGCTATAGGAACACCATTGAGCTTCCCGACCAAGCCCAAACTACGGCCCTGCGATCCGACACCATCCGGTTGGTGCAAAACGGATGTGCATTCCATGGACTTCGTTCCGAAGATCCAAATCAGCATCTTAGGGATTTCCTTAAAATTGTCTATTACATCGACCTTGATGCTACTACTCGGGAGACCACGCGCCTGCGTCTCTTCCAATTTTCTCTACGGGACCAAGCTAGTAATTGGCTTGAGCGACTTCCCGCCGGTTCCATCTCAAGTTGGGATGATCTCACCTCTCGTTTCCTTGCTTAATTTTTTCCCACCGGGGAGAACCACTAAACTTAGGAATGACATCTTGATGTTCCAACAATGTCAAAATGAATCTCTCTACGAAGCATGGACTCGATTCAAGGACTTACTTCATAAAGTCCCTCATCACGGCATTGATCTTTGGCTTCAAGTCCAAATCTTTTATGATCATGTAAACTTCCTCACCAAGCGATCCATTGACCAAGCGGCCGGTGGAAAACTTAGTGATCTCACCGCGGAAGAATCATGGGGTATAATAGAGGACCTTGCTCTCTATGACAACAAAAGTTGGAATGACCCCCGTGAGTTGCCCAAAACCGTTAAGGCAATCTCCTTGACTCCCATTGACTCACAATCTTTCGACCGTAGGATGATCGAACTTGAAGATCAAGTTAAATTCCTAATGAGTTCCTACGAAAATCCTAAGTCTTCGCATCAAGTGAATAAAATCACTCTTCCTTGTGAGTTATGTAGTGGTCCCCATGACACTCGTGATTGCACAAGACTCCCTGAACAGGCTTTTGCGGACTACGCCTCCGTGCGTACCGACGGAGCGAGAGAGAAGTGGTACACTTTCAAGCCCGAACAAAACAACTTAGGAAATTCTTACAACCCCTCGTGGAGAAATCACCCTAACCTTAAGTGGAACCAAAACTCAAGCACACCCCAAAGCTCATCTAGTCCACCTAATAGATTCAATTCTCTAAACACCGGGAACCCCACTAATCTTGAGGCAATTGCATCTAGATTCCTGTCATCTCAAGAGACTCGATTGACTAAGCTTGAAGCCGATTTTAAGCAAAGACAAAGCGAGATGACAAACAAGCTTGATGCCCTCTTAAAAGCCTTCAATGAACGGGAAGTTGGAGCACTCCCAAGTGATACTATAAAGAACCAAAAAGTGAATTCGATTTCATCGACTTCATGTTCTTGTTCACCATGGGAGAATGCACATCCACGCCCCTCACACCCAACGGTTCACTCGGTAAATGCTATCAAAAAGGGTTCCAAGCCATCCAAAATGAGGTACCAAGGCCCTGCACCATTGGTAGAACCTACTCTTGAGAAACCCGTCAACCAAGAATCCAAACCTAGTTTAGAGGAGGAGTACAAGGAACTCCATCAAGAAAAACCGATTCTTGAGGTCTTAGCTCATGCACCTTATTATAATGCTTTAAAAGAAAAATATGAGTTAGAACTTAAGCTTGGAAAACATGGGTCCGCTTTTGTGCGAAACAATTTACCTAAGAAGTTAGACGCTCCCGGGCTATTTACTCTTCCATGTAGGCTTGGAACTTCCAAACCTCTCGATGCTCTAGCCGACTTAGGGTCATGCATCAATCTTGTTCCGTTGTCCCTCCATAGAAGCCTTAACTTAGGTAAAATAGAACCAACAGAAACCATCTTAGGTCTAGCGGACGGTAGTGTTGCACGTCCGGTAGGAATAATAAAAGACATGGTAGTACACGTAGGAGAGTTGACTCTTTTGGCCGACTTTCATGTGCTAGACATGAATAAGGACCCGACATGCCCATTACTAGTAGGAAGAGGATTCTTAGCTACCGCTAGTGCCATCATCGATTGTAAGATCTCCAAGATAGTAGTAGGAGAGGGGAGTGCTAGGTCAATTTACGATGTCAAAAAGCATACGTACTACAAAGAAGAGGAAATCCCACATGAGATTAGGTTGGATAGAGAGCCTTCTAGATATGGACCTTGGATAGATAAGAACCTCATAGGTCCCCAAAGACCTTTTTACCTAGATGAAGCCTTCACTAGTAAAGCAACTTTCCAAGAAAAAGAAATGGCTAGGGACATGGAAGTGAACCCGTTCGAGGACGCCTTAGTATTTAGGAAGATGACCGAGTTCCTAGGAAGCTTTCCCGTCAACCTTGTCATGAATAAGTGGAAAGTTGAGAAATCTAAACACAAATGGGATTGGGATAGACCTCCTAGTGACGGTAATGAAGAGTGGCACATTAGGATAACAATCTATGATCCCGATGGAGAGAAGTTTGAAAAGGCATATCTAACCGAACGTACTACTAGGAACTTGAATGATAAGTTTGATCCTTATGACATTGTTGAGGATAGGCTTACTTATATCGGTACGTAGGAGCACGACTACGAGTCTAGCTACAAGACTATTAAATAAAGAAAAGCGCTTCGTGGGAGGCAACCCATGCTTAATTGTTTGCTTGTTAGTGTCATATGTCTTTTATTGATTGTTTATTCTCATGTTTAAATTTGTAAAAATGTTTTCTTTTGTTTTTAACCTCGTCTTAATTGCATATAAAGGTATTTTACATAAGGGATAAGTGTAGGGAGGATTACACACGTTTTCAAAAGAAACGTAAACATGAGAATAACAATTCATTAAAAGATATATATGTGTGTTTGTTCGAGTCAAATGCTTGTATCGAGTCATAATGGATGTTTTGCAGAAATTTTTCCAGATTCTAAAGATGTAAATTTTCCAGAATTTTTTCCAGAAAATCGCAGACCAGTTTTTGTCAGGATAACCTGACGGCGTCAGGATCGCAACCTGACGGCGTCAGGAAGGAGTAAAAACAACAGATTACTTTTTTCTCGTTTTCTGAGCTACTTATAAATTTTTGGAATTTTCCAGGTCTTAATTTTCCAGAAATTCTGTAAACATCCATTCCACAAGCATTATATCCTAGTTTAAATCAAGGCTTATATATATTATTACCGCCGATTTTACGCGAAGGTTTCGTTTGTTTTCTTCAAGTGTGCAGGTTTGATTTATCAAGAAGAAGTTACATAAGATTGGAAGGAGCTTTTCACGCACACATTCTTCTTGGAAAGGATTTAACCACTACTTCACATACGGATCCTACCGAGCTAATCAGGGGAGTATTAGTTTCTTTCGTTTTTCATTACCTTCCATTATCATAACTTTGATACTTTCGGGGAACATTGGGGACAATGTTCAGTTTAAGTGTAGGGAGGGAAAATAAAACGGGAACTTTGAAACTATGCTTATCCTTGAATATCTGCTTTGTCCAAGTGTATTTGTGTAATAAACCATGAGAAAATGTCGGTTAGGGTAATTTTGGCACCAAATTTTTAATTTTTCATGACATATAGGAGTGGGCCATTAGTTTTAACAAAAGCGTCTCACGGATAGGAAGTTGCATGACTAGCACAAAAACCCTTTACCACCTAAATTCCACCCAAAATGTGAGGATCGCCCTTAGATTAGTAGGAATTAAAAGCATTCATCTTTAATGCTTAGAGTGTGAAACGGTAGTATATTAGATTCTAGAACTTGTTTTGTGATGCATTCCGAGATCGCTAGTAAGACTACACTTGTGTAGTTAGGAATAACTAAATGATAAGAGGCATTAGGATAACCCTTGTTTGATACCCGTAATATAATTACTTCTTCCACATCGGTTGAGTAATTCCCCCACACCCTTTGCGTTGTACTCATCTTTAGTACACGATACCCCTAGTTAACCCCTCAGAGCCTATCCTTTTCGCGGTTCTCGTGATGTTTCGGTTTTTTCCGGAATATCAATGAAGAGCATTGTTTACACCCCACCCCCAAATATACACCCAAATCGCCTTAGCCTACCTTGTATGCACTCACTTTTAGTGCATTTTTGTTATCACCCTAAACCCTTAGTTCAATTATCTGGTTGCTTGCATGAGTTGCTAAGTCGAGTCATATCCTTTGTATACAGTTTTGGGACGATTGGGATTCATGGGAAAAGTTAAAGTTTATGAAATGACGGGAAGGGAACGTTAAATTCAAATTCCCTTTGTTTGCATAATAATGTACCCCAAGTGTTTTGATCTTTTCAATTCGGGTCAAATTAGTGTTAGAGTAATAAAAACTCAAGTGTAGGGATGTGCCTATAAATCCCTATCATTTTGATGTTACCGTAGAGGATGGTAGAGTAAAAGTGTATGAAAAAGAAAAAAAAATGGAAAAAAAGCGAAAAAGAAAAAAGAAAAAAAAATAGAGTGATTAAAAAAAAAAAAAAAAAAAAGAAACATACGGGCTACCATCCTACATCTATCCTTTAAATTTATGTTTGTTTGTTTCAGTTAGCTAAAGTCTAGAGTGTCGAGTCTTGGCTTAGCAACGCCATTCTTCGTATGCATTTAACATAGAGATTTTTGACTTGCCACCACTAAAAAGCCTATCCCACCAAACCCTTTGTTTCCCTAGCGTAAGCATAACGTTACAACCCTTTAAAGACCTCTTTGATAGTCTTTCCTAGGTGCTTACGCCAAAGCGAGGGAGGTTTGATCTATTCTCAAGCCTATGGTAATCTATGTACTAGGACCGGTTAATGAGTGTTTATCTTCCATTTCCAACTTGTTATATTTCATATACACCCGAGAGATGTGAGTATCCAAACACCCCATGTGAGGTGCTAGTATGTAATTTCCGTGCTTGTTATGACTTTTGCGGGGCTTATATGTGTTGTGGACTGTTTTAAACCAATGCTTCGTGACCCCTAACTTATAAATTAATTGGCTAAAAGCACATTTGCTTGAGGACAAGCAAATACCAAGTGTAGGGATATTTGATAAGGTTTTAAAATGTACCTTTTGAGGGGTCATTTAAGCCTTTATTTGATCACTTTTGTATCCGTTATTACTTAATATCGTTCCTTTTCACTTTTTAGGTCTCTTGAAGGCAAATTGCTGTAATGGCACTTATTTGGACGAAAAGGCGCGGATATACGAAGAAAATGGCCAAAGTCAAGAATCGAGACACTCCAGCTGCTGAAAACATAAGGTGACGGCGTCACTGCTTATCTGCGACGCCGTCGGAGGATTTTGTGACGGGACAGAAGCCAAAACTCTTATTTTCAAGTGACGACGTCAAGTTATAAAAGAGTAGGCCGTCGCAACTCAGACGACCTAGATTCAATCCAGATGGCGTCAGAAGCTGAAGAGGATGGCGTCACAAGCACAAGGTGACGTCGTCGCAAGTCTAACGTGGCCAAGACGAAACCCTAATGACGGCGATCCGACGGCATCACAAAACATAAGGTGACGCCGTCGCATGTGTAATCTTATATATAGAATCCGAATTTTTCAGTATTAGTGTGTAGTCTTTTGGAGTAAAAACCTAAACCGAACCAAGGCTGTCTTGTACAGTATTTTAGGGTTCCAAACCCTATCTTACACCAAGATAAGTGTTTTACTTCATTAATTCAATTATGTCTTTGATTATTTGTGTGTATGCTTGCATGTTCTCCATGTCCGGCTAATTTACTTTTGTGTTTGCTTAGGGAATATGAAACTTAATTATTGAATATTGATTGGTTGTCTCTTATCTTAGTTTCTTAATGATCTAGTAATGCGATAGGTCATTCGTTGTGTACTTAATGCTTGATTAAATCTTTGTGAAACTTAGAATATAACTCCTTGAGTAGTTGTAAGCTAAACCATCCAAAGAGTGCCTTAGAGTAAGAGTTTATTATCCATAGTGGGTTTTGTAGACGAGACCCTTTGGTAAGTTCAAAGAGTTAGGGAGAAACGCATACCCTACAACCTTAGACACACAACGCAACTAAGAATAAGGACGTGACAATTCAACCACCAATAGGAGATAATTAAGGAGTAGTAAAACCTAAGTAAACACATCTTTAAACTATCATACGAGCACACAATAATTAGACATAGACTACATACACCTTAGATTAGATAATTAGATAAGTAGAGTAATCGGTAGAAATACCAACCCCCAAATCCAAACCCCGAGATTCGTACCTTTCAATTTCCTAAAAAACATAAAAAGATAAAAAAATAATCTTCCTCAACCCCAACCTGAGCGTAGTAACTTCTCACTAGCATTCCTATTCCCCTAGAGAACGATATCAATACTCGTGGCTTACCCTAATACTACACTACAACGATTAGGTTCATTGCCTAGGGTTTTGAAAAACTTGCTCGAAGAAAAGGAAGTTCCATTGACCCTGAACGACGCGTGCAGCGTTATCAGTTATATCAAAAATTAAACACATTGGGCTGAACTTTCATTATACAAATTTATTGTTCTTAAATATAGAGTGTTCGTATTTGGTATTATTGTTGGTATGAAGAATGATATTTTGGTTTTACAAGTTTTCACGGGGATACAATTTTTGACAAGATCTGGAAAAACCATTATCATAGTTCATTTTAACCAAGTAACGAAGGCTAGTTCTTTATGCATTTAACTGCAAGATGTGACTACAACGATAATTCATTATTATTTATTTGAGGTTGAAGTGGGATATCACGGATGCGTGTACTTAGTATCTGAAGATATCGGGGTTGGTTGGATGCATGATTCTTCGAGATCCTTGTTCGAGCTTTTAACAGTTACCATGACGAAGACTTGGATATCTAGTTATTTTTGTGATTCTTCCTTTCTATTACCACAAAATAACTATCACTTTAAGGAGTTACGTTGTAGTGCTCAATGGCACACAAAGTTGTGGATAGTCAAGAGGTTATGTACGTCTTATACTTGATGGTTGGTTGGTTGAAGAGTATAGAGTACTTAGGGATTCGATGGAGCACGAACTCTCTACAACGTTCTTAGTCAGACATTAGTGCAAGTTTCAGTCACAAGTTCGTGTTATTTTACTTCAGTCTCAAGTTCGTCATATTCGGTTTTCTCCATCAATATTCATTACAAAGAGCCGTCAGAATGATAATGGGGCCGGTAAAGAGTTACCTGAGAGGAGTATAAAAGAGTAGAGAAGTTTTATCAACAATTGATTCTCATGGGGTATTTATGGTACTTCACACATGTTCGATTAATTGGACATACACGGGTGCGCTGTCTCCAATTTCATCATTAACATACCTGGTGTATGTCTCGATTCATTAAAAACATCGGGGGGAAGAGAGAGTATGTGTCATGTGCTTTTCTTGCCTTCTTTGCTAAAACCCTTTCCCTTCACGAGTTTCTGCAATTAGGGGAAAGAAATGAGACGATATGTGGTTCAAACGTCTCAATTTGGTGTTATCGTCTCAACTTTCACGGGGTTTTCTTGTGTGAAGTTACCTACATATGATGTCTTAACTGCATTATGATGCCTCACACACGGTCATTTTATCGAGTATTTGCATATTCACAGGTGATTATTATTCTGATAGACCACAACAATCAGGGGGAAGTTCTATTATTTCGTCTTTCCTTGTTTGTTTGGTGTGAAGCATCTACACACGTGAGGAGATGTTGTTGATTTCTTGCATGTTACCCCCCGAACGGATTTACCGCATTGTGTACAGCTTTGATTACGTGAGTGTACAGCTTTGATTACGTGAATATATAGATTTACCTGGTGTTGTTTACTGCTCATCTACAAATTCCGCTGCGCACTGAAAACTTCAAAAGTTAGAGGACATGTCTACTACATCAAAGTTTTGAATCTGCTGAAGACGGTTATCAGTTTGGGGGGAAGCTAATTTAGAAAATTTGCCAAAAAGAAGTGTACGGAGAAGCTCCTAAAGAAATGCAACATGAATTGGGGGAAAGTTAATCCAATTCATGTATATTATGTAACACCCCCAAAATATCGCAGCAGAAGATTGTGTCACTGAGGTGCTACTTCATAATACAAAGTACAAGGTATAGAAAACGACCTCTAAATGAGACGTTTTGAAAAGTTACCATTCGATAAATGAAATCAGAGTTACAAACAATGAGATTCCAAAGTATGAGACATAAGTGTTTACAAAATGTTTCGAATGGTAAATACGACTATATAATGTCTTCAAAACATGTCGTGCGACTCTAAGTTCCATGCAACAACTATCGCCTTATTGACCTAAGATAAACATGCTAAAAAGTGTCAACACAATGGTTGGTGAGTTCATAGAGTTTGTTTAACATGTAAAAGCCTTTAAAGAATGATTACACAGCAAAGGCATTGTAAATCCACTCAGTTCCAAGTTCCGCCCATACAAAACTTACAACCTGTGTGTTCACAACCCACTGCCAAAATATAGTTTGCACAACACATCGGATTATATTCACCCAAGGTTATGAATCTGGTACACAAGGGCGGGGGCATCTTCCCAAATAGTACTATATTACTCCCAATGTCATGAATCTGGTACACATGGGCGGGGGCATATACCCGACTTATAGTATTATCAATATCTCTCCAACAGTATAGAGTATTGTGTAGGTATGTAAATACAAATCATGTATTTAAATTAAGAGAGTAAAGTATTTCCAAGAATGTATAACGAAATCATGTATAACACAGTCAAGTATAATGTAATCATGTATAAATGCAATCAAGTATACTGCAATCAAATGCAATCAAGTATAAATGTTTTGAGTATTTGTAAAAGTAAAAACAAGTAGTTGAGCATGTATCTCCCCCAAAGAGTTTGTAAGATGGTTAAACGAGTAAAAGTAGGGGCTACGAACTCACCTTAATAAATGTGGTATCAAATGTTTAACGAATCGATGGATAAGCTGAGAAACCTCTACGCGCAACCTAGAATATGTTGTTGTGTCTTAATTTCTAAAATATCAATGTGAATGTATAAACATGTCTTATATAGTTATTACATCAATTATTCTTGGATACTTAACATTTGTTAAGTCGTATAAGTGTTTATGTTTCGTTTATTTAAGTTTTCCCCGTATAAATCTACCCGTTATTTCTAAACCGTAATTGATCACGACTCGGTTTTTATGTTCTCGGAAAGGTAATTGAATTTACTAAACATATTAGTGGGCCCTACTACCCCAGAAATTATTTAACTAACGTGAAATTACCAATTTACCCTTTGATGTACTAGTTATTTCAATCAGCAGCAAACTGTCACACGATTTTGGTCGTAAGTCGAGTTCTACAACTCCGTTTAACGCACAGCCAGCGGCCACGTTTAAGTTAGGGTGTTAGCTAGAACTTTTATTCTTTAACCAATAAGGGGTTATATGCAATTTTTATTTGTTTTAGCCTTTTAAAATTTGTTACACAGTTTTGGACACGTTTTACCGTTTTGGCTCTTGTTTATTCATCGGGATGAGTTACGGTATGAACCACCCGAAGAAAAGACCACAAGACATCGATATATAATACAATGTTATTACCTAAGTTTCCCAGTTCATGAATTTTTCCCAGTAACTACGTTTACAGCCCCTGTTCAGTTTCAATTTGCAAAACTAGTCCTATCGACGATTTCTAGTGTTTTAGTTCAATTATCCAGGCACAATTAACCATAATAAGCATATAAAACATATCACATACATGAAATAATAGTATATACAGTAATCAAATGATAACATAAGAGTTTGCTTACAATTCTTGTGATGAATACTAACAAGAAACAAGAACTAGGACACTAAAACCTAAATCCTTCCAATATGAACCCGAGCTTCCAAATCCTTAACACACCTTGCTAACCCTTGCTAGGCTTGATCTAACCTTGTAAGAAAACTTCTAAATCAGCCCTTTTCACCTTGTGTAACTCCTAATTCAACCATGGAATCACCAAAAGAACACTAGAACTATGTAGAGAATAACTAGGCCTTGAACTTTGATATATAACTTGTAGTTTGAAGATTAAAGAATCATGGTGCTAGGGATTGTGAAGTGAAAGACCAAATGAAGGAAAAGAGAGAGTTTTTGTGAGTTTATCTTAATCTTTTATGTTCTTATGAGTCATAAAACAATTATATAGTCTTGAAATACTTAGTTGTTAAGTTTACTTAAACATGTATAAGTCTTCCTTTGTACGTTTCCTAGTCTTATCTTGATGACACATATACAAACACCCCATGTGGTCTAAAATTTCGTTCGATTCCTATCTTGGATGACTAGATATGAGTTTTGATAATATCTTGTTTTTACGGAGTGAGTATTGGTCCCGTTAATAGCTAACCGTAAGTCGTAAAGCCACGAAGCTTAAAACCGGGTATCCTAAAAATATGAATCTTATAAATATTTTAAAACTTATCAATATACTCTATATAAGCATATTAGATGAGTGATAAGTTCTATCGAGTTTCTTAAACGCTGCTAAAACTGAAAACGTATGTTTAAAACGCGTAAATCGCGTAAAACGCAGAACTGGAAAACGTAAATTTCCAAAACTTACGAAAATGTCACGGAAGGTGAAAAACTTATATTTCTATTGTTTTTAATATTTTCGGACATATCAGGATGCCTAAAGGTCGTTTAAACCTAAACGTAAATCTCAGACACGGTTTCGTGAAATTTACAGAAATGACCCGATGAGTGTCAAATTATCGGTGTATTACTAAAATAGGTTAACTTACAAGAATATGAAATAAAACTTTTGGTGATGAATAGTAAAAATTGAATAGTAAAAATTCAAAAATGGATAGAAATCCTAAAAATGCGAATTGTTACAGTCTCTACTCCTTAAGGGAACTTCATCCCGAAGTTCTGTTGATGTTAACTACTTATAGTGTGTCTAAGAAAAGTGTGGTCTCTAAAACAGTGGGGTTCTCTCTTATTCAACAGGCATTGTAATACACCCATAATGTGGTTTGGGAATCGTATCGGATGCAAATAAGCCTACTTATTGATAATTCATTACTTACATAAAGAAGCGTCCAAATTTATTTAATTAATGGGCTATAAACCTATGGTTCGGTGATTTATAACTTCTTTATTTGAATAAAGAGGCGTCCCAATCCATTCAAATAAGGAGATTATAAATCATCCTAGTTAAGATTTCCCAACACAGAACTCGCTTTTATGGAGACAGATAATAAGATAACCAAGTCATCAAATCCCTAAAGCTAAGTAATAATATTATTTAACTCAAATCTTATGTCTCATCAAACAAGAAATGTCATAAGATCAAGTTAAATAATTAGTTATTAATGAGCTCCATATTTTTAATGACTCGATTAAATTATGGGGTTTCCTTATTACTACTAAAGTCATATCATCCAACAACGTGGATCTTTAAACAAACAAATACTAAGAAGCATATGCGCACGAAGTATGTGTAAGGTAATTTATAGTGAAGAGTCTTAACGTATAAACAGTTATAGTCTAGGCTCTTAAATGCAACCTAGTTCTCTATAACCAAGGCTCTAATACCAATCTGTAACACCCCCAAAATATCGCAGCGGAAGATTATGTCATTGGGGTGCTACTTCATAATACAAAGTACAAGCTATAGAAAAAGACCTCTAAATAAGACGTTTTGAAAAGTTACCATTCGATAAATGAAATCAGAGTTACAAACAATGAGATTCCAAAGTATGATACATAAGTATTTACAAAATGTTTCGAATGGTAAATACGAATGTATAATGTCTTCAAAACATGTCGTGCGACTCTAAGTTCCATGCAACAACTATCGGCTTATTAACCTGAGATAAACATGCTAAAAAGTGTTAACACAATGGTTGGTGAGTTCATAGAGTTTGTTTAACATGTAAAAGCCTTTAAAGAATGATTACACAACAAAGGCATTGTAAATCAACTCAGTTCCAAGTTCCGCGCATACAAAACTTACAACCTATGTGTTCACAACCCACTGCCAAAATATAGTTTGCACAATACACCGGATTATATTCACCCAAGGTCATGAATCTGGTACACAAGGGTGGGGGCATCTTCCCAAATAGTACTATATTACTCCCAATGTCGTGAATCTGGTACACATGGGCGGGGGCATATACCAAACTTATAGTACTATCAATATCTCTCTGACAGTATAGAGTATTATGTTGGTATGTAAATACAAATCATGTATTTAAATTAAGCGAGAAAAGTATTTCCAAGAATGTATAACGAAATCATGTATAACGCAATCAAGTATAATGTAATCATGTATAAATGCAATCAAGTATACTGCAATCAAATACAATCAAGTATAAATGTTTTGAGTATTTGTAAAAGTAAAAACAAGTAGTTGAACATGTATCTCCCCCAAAGAGTTTGTAAAATGGTTAAACGAGTAAAAGTAGGGGCTACGAACTCACCTTAATAAATGTGGTATCAAATGTTTAACGAATCGATGGATAAGCTGAGAAACCTCTACGCGCAACCTAGAATATGATGTTGTGTCTTAGTTTCTTAAATATCGATGTAAATGTATAAACATGTCTTATATAGTTATTACATCAATTATGCTTAGATACTTAACATTTGTTAAGTCGTATAAGTGTTTATGTTTCGTTTATTTAAGCTTTCCCCGTCTAAATCTACCCGTTATTTCTAAACCGTAATTGATGACGACTCAGTTTTTATGTTCTCAGAAAGGTAATTGAATGTAATAAACATATTAGTGGGCCCTACTACCCCAGAAATTATTTAACTAATGTGAAATTACCAATTTACCCTTGGATGTACTAGTTATTTCAATCAGCAGCAAACAGTCTCACGATTTTGGTCATATGTCGAGTTCTACTACTCCGTTTAACGCACGGCTAGCGGCCACATTTAAGTTAGGGTGTTAGCTAAAACTTTTATTCTTTGACCAATAAGGGGTTATATGCAATTTTTATTTGTTTTAGCCGTTTAAAATTTGTTACTCAGTTTTGGACAAGTTTTGCCGTTTTGGCTCTTGTTTATTCATCGGGATGAGTTACGTTATGATCCACCCGATGAAACGACCACAAGACATCAATCTATAATACAATATTATTACCTAAGTTTCCCAGTTCATGAATTTTTCCCAGTAACTATGTTTACAGCCCCTGTTCAGTTTCTATTTTGCAAAACTAGTCCTATCGACGATTTCTAGTGTTTTAGTTCAATTATCCAAGCACAATCAACCATAATAAGCATATAAAACATATCACATACATGAAATACTAGTATATACATTAATCAAATGATAACATAAGAGTTTGCTTACAATTCTTGTGATGAATACTAATAAGAAACAAGAACTAGGACACTAAAACCTAAATCCTACCAATATGAACCCGAGCTTCCAAATCCTTAACACACCTTGCTAACCCTTGATAGGCTTGATCTAAACTTGTAAGAAAACTTCTAAATCAGCCCTTTTCACCTTGTGTAGCTCCTAATTCAACCATGGAATCACCAAAAGAACACTAGAACTATGTAGAGAATAACTAGGCCTTGAACTTTGATATATAACTTGTAGTTTGAAGATTAAAGAATCATGGTGCTCGGGATTGTGAAGTGAAAAACCAAATGAAGGAAAATAGAGTTTTTGTGAGTTTATCTTAATCTTTTATGTTCTTATGAGTCATAAAACAATTATACAGTCTTGAAATACTTAGTTGTTAAGTTTACTTAAACATGTATAAGTCTTCCTTTGTAAGTTTCCTAGTCTTATCTTGATGACAAATATAAAAACACCCCATGTGGTCTAAAATTTCATCCCATGCCTATCTTGGATGACTAGATATGAGTTTTGATAATATCTTGCTTTTACTCTATATAAGCATATTCGATGAGTGATAAGTTCTATCGAGTTGCTTAAACGCTGCTAAAACTGAAAACGTATATATAAAACGCGTAAATCGCGTAAAACGCAGAACTGGAAAACGTAAATTTCCAAAACTTACGGAAATGTCACGGAAGGTGAAAAACTTATATTTCTCTTGTTTGTAATGTTTTCGGACATATCGGGATGCCTAAAGGTCGTTTAAACCTAAACGTAAATCTCATGCACGGTTTCGTGAAATTTGCAGAAATGACCCGATGAGTGTCAAATTATCGGTGTATTACTAAAATAGGTTAACTTACAAGAATACGATATAAAATTTTTGGTGATGAATAGTAAAAATGAATAGTAAAAGTGAATAGTAAAAATTGAATAGTAAAAATTCAAAATTGGATAGAAATCCTAAAAATGCGAATTGTTACATATTACATCATTTGCCTACAAGTGAAGAATAAGTTCTTGTTGATCCCAGTTTGAGAAAACGATCTAATATAGAAACTGACTTTAAACAAGAACCTATTAAGTATCACGCGGAATTTAATACTTAATCTTAAGAAGAAGAACAATAAACATTCAACACCTCAATATTATTATTAATACAAATACTCTAACCAGTATTAGGGTTTTACAACCTTGAAGTGTATCGACCTTAGATATAAAACATACATATATCTAATCTAACCTAGGACCTCCTTTTATAGGCTAAGGAGTCCTTTACATAATACAATACGTAACCTACAAGATAAATATCGTTTCCATATTTATCTAATACATAATACTAAACCGACTATACAAGACTAGCAGTGGTTACATTATATTATCCGTGGTTACAGACTACTACTAGCCGCGGTTTGTCTTCATCCGTGGTTCCATTCTTCTGTCCGTGGTTATATCAACTCTGTCCGTAGTTCAAGTACTTAGAATAATTCTAGATCTAAGGAACAAAAAACCCAACAATCCTCCCCTAAACTTGATACATTCCAACAGAATTCTCAAGTTTCCTTTAAGCTCAAAACATCTGAATTGGAGGATGTAGCCAAACACTTACTAGATTTAAGAATTTTCTCATACTTCAGAAACAAATCGTAAGCTTGACCATCATAGGGTACCAACATCTTGATAATACCAGGCTTCATCATCTGAGCAATAACTGTTGGATACTTATTCAGTTGAGGATAATCACCTTCTACAAGCATATGAATAACTTCTCCAGAAACAGTTAAAACATGAACTCCACAAGTTTGATATAAAAACCAGCTTGTAACATTACCATTGTAGAGTCCTTTCCATTCAGGTTCATCATGAGTAGGTTCAAATAAAATCTTCAAATTATGATAAACCAGCCTCTCATGATAATCATTTGGATGTACTTCACCAAACTTATTCTTGTAAAGTATCCAAAGATTCACCAAATCATCTCTATCAAAATACTGAAGCATCTGTGAAAATTTATTATACTCATAAACTTCATTGTTGAGTCTTTGAATTTTCCAAACTCCTTCACTTCCAACTTTAAGCTTAAACTCATAAGAAATAATTCGATTAACATCTTCAACTTCTTTCAGTCTTTTAGAATCAGATGTCTCCTGAATCTCAGATTTTCTCTTTCGTTTACTTTGAATCCACTCATCATCCTTCTGAATCCACTCTTCTTCCTTTTTAGAATTCATTGGACAATAATCATCATTATTAATCTTCATACATCTCATATAAATCTCCTGAATTCTTTCAAATGAACATCTATTAAGATTATCAGAAATATGAATGCCTGAATTCTTAATAATCTTCATCAGTACATTCCTCATCTGTGCAATTGAAGGAGGTTTCTTTCTTATAACTTGCTTCCTTTCTTTACCAATCCTCCTTGCCCATTGACCCAAAAGTCTAGCTCTTTCCTCATCATCCAACAGAGCCCATTCTTGTGCAGTATATTCATCATGTATTTGTTGAGAAGCTTCAAGATAGCTCTGTGATTCATACCATGTAGCTAACCATCTCTGACTAGCTTCCTCTTCTTCTTGCTTTCTTTTCTCTAAAGCCGTTTGTTCTTCACTAACATGTTTTAACAAACTCTGCATCATAAGCAACCTGCTCTTCTTTACTTTAAAACTTCAACTCTGGCTCTGCAATCCCTTTGCCTTTACCAACATCTTGTTGAACCACTTTCTTCTTTAATGGATCACCAATAATCAAACTTTTAATTCTTGGTTTAGGTGCAGCAGATTCAATAGATAAAACATGTGCAATCATAGGTGTAGAAATAGATGAGGTTTTGCTTAGATTTATCAATGTGCTTGCAGCTTCTTTCTCAACTTCTTTAGATTTAGGTGGTGATACAGAGAGGGTTGTGACAATAGTGGAAGTGGTTATGATAGCCGTGGGTATGACAGTAGTGGGTATAATTGTGATGTCTGAAACTGCAGCAGTGGTTACAAGAGTACTAACCGTGGTTGCAGACATACTATCAGTGGTTGTGTCATGCACTACTTCTTCTTCTACAACATTCTTCACATTTTCAAGAACTGCCTCATTCCCATCTTTATCAGATACCAAAAATGCTTGATCTCCACTATCAACATCTTCTTCCATAGGTACATCAACAGCCTCCACAATTCTTGCCTTCACTCCTCCCCTGTTTGGATACATTCTCCACATTCAGAGCTGGATAGGAGTCCACCTTCTTTTTCTTTCTTCTAAGTTGCCTTAAAGCAGCAACCCCAGGCCTTCTCATCTTTTCTAAAACCAATACCCTGTGCTTCAATCTCCAAATATTTTACCCTGAAACACAGACAACTCCTGAAGGCTTGAGATTGTTTTCTCCATCATGGTACATTTAACCATCAATTCATTTAAGCGTTCAAGAATATCCTCCCCACTTCGATCTGTGTTAACTGGTCCGAGAGGTGGTTCATTGGAAAAGTCATCATGTACAAACTCAGGATCCGTCAATTCAGTTTCATGTTCCAACCTATCCTCATCACTTCGAGCTTTGTCAACTGCTCCGAGAGGTGAATCCTTGGATATAGTAAACATAGCATCAGACCTAGCCTGAACAGCTATGCACCCTGTAGTAGCCAACTGGCTAGGGATTCCTCCACCTGTGTTAAGTTCCAAGGAACTCTCCACATTAGGAGTTGCCAAAGGTTGGGTCTTAATTATGTTTCCACTATCCTGATTAGCATCTAAGCATGAATCAGTAGTGGAAGCCCTTCCAATCATGTCACCTCCACCACCTGTGACAGCCTCATTAGCAACACCACTAGCACTAGCCTGAGGTAGCTTAGTGCCCTTCTGTCTCCTAGTCCAGAAAATAGGTGTAACAGTGGTTTGGTTTTGACTAGAAGTAGGTCGAGTTGCACTAACAGTGGTTTCAAAGGGTCTGTCAATGGTTTGAGGTGTACTAGCAGTGGGTTCAGATGTACTAGAAGTGGGTTCAGTGACTAAAGGTTGAGATTCAAGACCTTCATCAAACTCAGGATCAGCAGCCAAAGTAAGCATATGAGGAAATAAAGGAACATCTCTAATTTGTACATTTTGTGGCTGATTCCTCATATGTGCAAAAACCTTAGGAAGCATATGATGAACTTCATACTCCCTAGTGTGCTCAACAGGTTCCTCTATTTGACTTTCCACAATCAGTTGAACAAACCTAGGATATAAATAGTATTTACCCTTCTTCCTAATGTTTTGTACTAACCCCTCATAAATCATCCTAGACCAATTGAACTTTCTTCCATCAGACAAACAAATAACAGCAGTAGCAATTTTGGAAGGAAAGTCATTAAACCCAGTGGTCTTATTGCTCATACACATCAACAAGGTATGAATAAGAAACTTCCATTGTGTTGAAAACAAACTCTTAAAAAATTGTACCTTAGCACCCCTGTGTATATCCTAACCTTTCTAAACCAGTTACAATCTCAGCATCTGAAAGATTATCAATACCATCAGCATCATCAAACTTTAAAACTTCCCTAATGATATCCTCAGAATGAAATAGCATTCTCATCCATAACAGTGCTAAACACTTCTACTCCATCAACAACTTCAAGC
The DNA here is from genome assembly GCA_910596185.1 of Chrysanthemum makinoi. Lineage (NCBI taxonomy): Eukaryota > Viridiplantae > Streptophyta > Magnoliopsida > Asterales > Asteraceae > Chrysanthemum > Chrysanthemum makinoi. Next base: position 117,529,872 of record OU343218.1, read on the forward strand.
TTAACATTCCTCCTAACGATGTATATAGGCTTTAAGAATGGTTGGTGTGACAGTTAAGGCATAGTGAATAGGACTATGAAGAAGAAAATCAATCATTTGATGAAAACCTTCAGATCATTCGTTTTTGGTGAGATTAGCAACAAGGTTATGAGTGTTGGAATACTTTTCCGCCATTGTGATTAATGATGGGTATGATGTGGGTTTTGTGAATTATGCAAAGTTGTGTGATTAGGGTTAATGTTGAGCGCCAATTGAAGTGATTTGAAGACCAATTGAATGATCCATCCGTGATTTGGGGAGATAATATACTTTTGCCAAAGTTACCAAACAGCCCCTATAGTATCCAAAATCAAACAACAGGCTATCAGAGGTTTCAGAACTGCTATCCGCGGTTTGAAACATACCATCAGTGGATACAAAGTTTCACTTCAATCATTAGACCAAGAGATACAGCAAGCAAATTTGTGTCAAAATTAGAGATATCTCACAAAAATATGAAGGATTTACACAATTTTTTTTTTTTTTTTTTTTTTAACAAACACTAGCAGTTAACATAGCACCAGCTCCAATGTAAGCTCCAATGTACACAAATCCAATGTAAGCTCTAATGTACACAAATCCTTCATACCTGCAAGACAAAAACACAAACCAACCACAGAGAAGAAAGGTATTGTTATCAGTGGTTAGAAAAGCCATCAGTGGTTCCAAATGACCTATCCGTGGTTAGCAAAGATAAGTCAATAAGGTCAACTTCCAGGATTAACATCAGTTCAAAGCCCAATGAACTCATTAACTCCTCAACCACATTTAACCTGCCCCTCATTTACTTACATAAACCATATCTCTACTTATAAAAAGAACCCAAATCTCATATAACTCACACACCAATTAAAATCAAAACCTTAATTTCTCCAAAATCCACAATCAACCTCAATCACCATGTGGAACCCCAGTTGGAATAAACCAGAAGTGATAGATCTAACATCCTCCTCCTCATCATCATCATCATCAAGTGAAGATACTAATCCATGGCTGTATCTTCCTCCACAAGAACCAAGACCAAGAAAATCCCCCTTTCTCCCATCATCAGAAGATGATAGTGTGGTGAATCCAAGTGAGTCTTCTGATGACTCTGATGACTCTTCTAAGAAGAGAACTTCAAACCCCCAACCTTCATCATTCCAACCCCAACCAAGACCACGAGCAAGAAATCCACCACTCCCAAAGAACAGAGAGGTGGTTCTTGGTCTATCTGCACCATGTTGTGGTGCTTCTTCACATATCATAAAGGGGAAGGGTAAAAGGAAGATGGAGTGATGATTTTTGGTGAAACCAGTAGATGAAGCACAAAGGACAATGTCATATCTCACATTCATCTGATGTATTCATCTTCATCATCTTCGGTTTCCTTAATCCATCCTTCCATTTTGATCCTTAGCTTGTCATGCATATCAAACAGCTGATATGAGCTAGGATAGTAGTAGGAAATCATGTATAGAACTAGTCTTTTAATTTGCACTTGAAGTTTCATTGTAAGCTGTAAACTGTTTCTTAAATGAATGAACAATTTAACTTTAGTACTTCTTTTGCTTCTATAATGAACTTTCTTTTATCTGCAAAATGGTTAGTGGAAACACAGAGCAACAAACAGTGGTTTGAACAAAACTATCAGTGGTTAGAAACAAAAATAGCAATACTAAGATTACATAATAACAGACCAATACTTATACAAACTAGTACAAAACAATTTGAGAGTTAGAGATTAATCATTCCAATACTAACAACAAGGTACTGAAACCTCCCCACATCAAAAGCTTTGGTGAGAAGATCAGCAACATTGAAATCAGTATGGATTTTTACCATTTGAATCAGCCTTTTCTCATTACAATCTCTAATAAAATGATGCCTTATCTCAATATGTTTAGTTCTAGAATGTAAAACAGGATTTTTAATGATGCATATTGTCTTTGTTATTATCAATGTATATCTTAGTATGCATAAAATTGTACCCAAAATCCAGCAATTGATTCTGAATCCAAAGAACTTGACCATAGCAACTAGCAGCAGCCACATATTCAGCTTCAGTTGTAGAATTTGCCACAATAGTTTGCTTTTTACACTGCCATGAAATAAGTCTGCTTCCCAAAAACTGACATCCTCCAGTAGTAGACTTCCTATCCAAACTAGCACCAGCATAGTCACTATCTGTGTAGGCCACCAAGTCAAAAGGAGAATCCTTAGAGTACCAAAGGCCCAGTTTAGGATGACCTTTAAGATATCTAAATATTCTCTTAACAGCATTCATGTGTGATGTATTGGGTGTGACTTGAAATCTGGCACACACACATACTGAGAACATAATATCTGGCCTAGATGCAGTGAGATACATCAAAGATCCAATCATGGACCTGTACAACTTCTAATCAACTTTGGGACTTCCATCATCAGGTAGCAGTGGTTTCTGAGTCTCCTTAGGTGTACTAGCACTCTTCACATCCTGAAACCCAAACTTCTTCAAAACATCTGCTACATACTTGTCTTGACTAATGAAGATACCATCAGTCCTTTGTTGAACCTGTATCCCCAAAAAGAAAGTGAGTTCTCCCATAGAACTCATCTGAAACTTATCATGCATAAGCTTCTCAAAATCTTTGCATAGCTCCTTATTGGTTGAGCCAAAGATGATGTCATCTACATAAACCTGAACCAATAAAATATCATCTTTGTGCTTTCTAATGAACAAAGTTTTATCAATCAGTCCTCTTTTAAACCCATTGTCCATCAAATAAGTAGACAGGCACTCATACCATGCCCTAGGAGCTTGATGCAAACCATACATAGCCTTCCTCACCCTGTAAACCTTGTCAGGATGATCAAGATCTTCAAAACCAGGAGATTGACAAACATAAACCTCCTCATCAATTGTGCCATACAAAAATGCACTTTTAACATCCATCTGATACACAACAAAATTCTTGAATGAAGCATAAGCTAGAAACAATCTAATAGCGTCAATTCTTGCAACTGGAGAAAACACTTCATCATAATCTAAGCCTTCAGTTTGTGTGTATCCTTGAGCAACCAACCTTGACTTGTTCCTCACAACAATACCTCTTTCATTTCTTTTGTTTCTGAACACTCATTTTGTCCCAATTGCCATCTTACCATTTGGAAGATCAACCAATGTCCAAACCTCTTGAAGTTTGAACTGAAGAAGCTCTTCTTGCATTGATTCTACCCAACCTTCTTTAGATAATGCTTCTTCCACTCTCTTGGGCTCCTTTTGAGACAGAAAACATGCAAACAAGCATTGTTAGTGCAACTCGACCTACTTCTAGTCAAAAACAAACCACTGTTACACCTATTGTCTGGACTAGGAGACAGAAGGGCACTAAGCTACCTCAGGCTAGTGCTAGTGGTGTTGCTAATGAGGCTGTCACAGGTGGTGGAGGTGACATGATTGGAAGGGCTTCCACTACTGATTCATGCTTAGATGCTTGTCAGGCTAGTGGAAACATCATTAAGACCCAACCTTTGGCAACTCCTAATGTGGAGAGTTCCTTGGAACTTAACACAGGTGGAGGAATCCCTAGCCAATTGGCTACTACAGGGTGCATATCTGTTCAGGCTAGGTCTGATGTTATGTTTACTATATCCAAGGATTCACCTCTCGAGCAGTTGACATTTCGAAGTGATGAGGATAGGTTGGAACATGAAACTGAATTGACGGATCCTGAGTTTGTACATGATTACTTTTCCAACGAACCACCTCTCAGACCAGTTAACACAGGTCGAAGTGGGGAGGATATTCTTGAACGCTTAAATGAATTGACGGTTAAATATACCATGATGGAGAAAACAATCTCAAGCCTTCATGAGTTGTCTGTGTTTCAGGGTAAAAATATTAGGAGATTGAAGCACAGGGTATTGGTTTTAGAAAAGATGAGAAGGCCTGGAGTTGCTGCTTTAAGGAAACTTAGAAGGAAGAAAAAGAAGGTGGACTCCTCTCCAGTTCTGAATGTGGAGAATGTATCCAAACAAGGGAGGAGTGAAGGCAAGAATTCAGGGAGGGCTGTTGATGTACCTATTAAAGAAGATGTTGATAGTGGAGATCAAGCATTTTTGGTATCTGATAAAGATGGGAATGAGGCAGTTCTTGAAAATGTGAAGAATGTTGTAGAAGATGAAGTAGTGCAGGACAAAACCACTGATAGTATGTCTGCAACCACGGTTAGTACTCTTGTAACCACTGCTGCAGTTTCAGACATGACAATTATACCCACTACTGTCATACCCACTACTATCATAACCACTTCCACTATTGTCACAACCCTCTTTAGATTTAGGTGATTCTACCCAACCTTCTTCAGATAATGCTTCTTCCACTCTCTTGGGCTCCTTTTGAGACAGAAAACATGCAAACAAGCAATTTTGCAGATCTTTATGACTATTTCTTTTGTGAAGTGATCTTGCAAAGAAACCTTGTTCAGGAAAGGTTTTTGTATTATGAACCTTGCTTCTTGTTTGAACAGGGGTGTTCAAATTTCCAAGTATTTGTTCCTTAGGATGAATCTTATGAATTCTTGTTGAGGTAACAGGACTTTCATGAATGACATGTTCCAAATTAATTAAATCAGCATTGAAGAAATCATCCATGTCTTCATCATCAGTAGGAGTATCAATTTCAATCAAAGCGGGCATATCAGGATCATGTGGATACTCATCTTCACCAAATAATGGCTTTGCAGTTGGCCCAAAGAAAGTACTAACATCAGTACTTACAACTATGGTTTCACTGCTACTGGTAGTGATAGAAGTTGGCTTATCAGTGTTTGCATTATAACTGTCCGTGCTTTGGTTTGGCTTAGCAGTGGTTTCAGAATGCCTTTTCTTCTTTTCAATTTCTTCTACCAACACTGAGTTGTCTTTCAACAACTTATCCTTATCTTGATGATGATCAACATTGCCTCCAGTATTCAATACATCATCATCAGTGGGACCTTGCTTCTCAATGATGGGTGAGACAGAACTAGCTTTCCACTTTTCAAACAAATAGAACTCTTGAGGAGAATCAGCTTCCTTAGAAATTGCTTCTGCATCAGAATCCTTTTGAGTACCTGCATCAATATTAGTGGAAGTTCCTGCAATGATAGTCTCATAATTCATAGATTTGGTTAGCATATCAATGTTAAATAGCCAGTCTGGTCCTTTGGTCTCAACACTAGGAGTCTTTTCACTAAATTGAACATGTAAGTTCTCTTCAACTATTCTAGTCCTCCTATTGTATACTCTAAAGGCTTTACTATTAGAAGAATAGCCTAAAAAGTATCCATCATCAGCTTTCTCTTGAAACTTGCCTAGGTAGTCTATGGTATTCAAGATAGTAACAGGATACCCAAAAGGTTTTAGGAATGCAATCATTGGCTTCCTATCATGTAACATCTCATAGGGGGTCTTGTTATGAGGCTTTACTACCTTACTTCTATTCTGCACATAACATGCAGTGCCTACAGCTTTAGCCCAAAAGGTAGTTGGTAACTTATACTCTGACAACATAGTCCTAGCAGCCTCAATTAGTGTTCTGTTTTTCCTTTCAGCTACACCATTTTGTTGGGGTGTTCTAGCAACACTAAACTGTCTTTCTATACCCTTAACTACACAAAACTGATTCATCACAGCATTCTTAAACTCAGTTCCATTATCACATCTGATTATCTTTACCTTATGATTTACTAGATTTTCTATCTTAGTAATGAAACTCTTGAGGATCTCACTAGTCTCACTCTTAGCAGCCAAAAAGTATACCCAAGAAAATCTACTATAATCATCAGTGATAACTAGGAAATACTGCTTATGGTTCAAACTTTTAACAAAGGTAGGTCCAAATAAGTCCATATGAAGCATAAACAGTGGTTGTGTAATGGTGTTGACAGTTTTGGTCTTACAAGAAGCTCTATGTTGTTTTCCTTTTTGACAAGCCACACACAGTTCCTTATACTCAAAAACCTTAGAAGGTAACCCTCTCACTAAGTTGCCTTTTACCAGTTTATTGATTGTTTTGTAATTGAGGTGACCTAATCTTCTATGCCATAACTTAGACTCATCCACAGATGCTTTAGCAAACAAACAGGTTAAGGACCTATTAGGAATTACATCTTTAAGATCAAAATAATATATATTTTCTTTCCTAGGTACCCTTAGCTGTATGTACTTCTCATCAGGCATCTTAAATTCAGGTGACAACACCACACACTCAGTTACACCAAAAAGTACCCAGTTTTTCTTATCACACATTTGAGAAACACTGAACAAATTATACTTAAGTCCCTGTACCAGATAGACCTTTTCAAAGTCTAAATTTCCTGTTCTGATTGTGCCTTTGCCAAGTATCTTTCCTCCCTTTGAATCATTGCCAAATGCCACATATCCTCCATCAAAAGATTCAAAATCCTCCAGGTTGCTCCCATCCCAAGTCATGTGCCCAGAGCAACCACTATCAAAAACTCCTTTGTCTTTTAGCTCATCTTGTAGATTGCCCTGCACATGAAATTAAACAAGTTAGTTCCTTTTGTGGACCCAAGCCAATACTGACTTGGGTCTGCCCTGTGCATCAATATAATCAAATTTGTTTAGGTCCATTGATGCACAGTTGACATGATGTAAAACCTTGGTCTTAGGTTTCCATTGCCAACTAACTGAGGCCTTAACAGATAAAATGATTTCCAACCACTGTGTCAGTTATCACCTTTGGAATTTTTAAAACTTCTTTGTTATCTGTGGTGATATTTGGCTTAGCAGTGGTTTGATTTTGCTTAGCCGTGTTTACACTTTGCTTAGCAGTGGTTGGAACCCATTTTGGAGAAGCAGTGACAATTGATTTTGTATTCCCATTCCTTATTAACACTGCTCTAGGAATCATGTTTCTGTTAGGATGAGGGTTTGTTTTCTTTGAAAAGTTTTGGTGATTTACCCTCCTCCAATGATTCCAAACTTGTGGTCTGTTTTTATAACAATTTCTCTGTAAATGCTCAAAACTACCACATGAAAAACAAGCCTTTTTAACACATTGAAACTCATCTCCTAACCTATTTGAAATTAGTCCATTGAAGTTTCTCTGGTTTCCCCTAGGTATATATCTTTTTAACTGTTCCCTAGGTACTTCCTTGTACTCTACTACTTTCTTAGCAATTTGAGCTCTAAATCTAGGCACAAGGTTGGCTTGTTTAGTATCAACTTTCTTAAGAGGTTCTATCTTCTCAGGCTGTGTTGATACATCTCTATCTTCCTCAAATCGATTCCCAATCTTCAGTGATGGGAGCATCAGATGACTTATCAGAACCTATCTTAGGTGATTCATTCTTTTTAGTCTCACCTACAGGTTTATTGAAGCTAAATTCACTACTAAATGAGGGCTCTTTTGGAGGTGGTGCATGTTGCATAAGAGTAGGTGGTGGCATATCATTGTAGCCTAGGCCAGTTCCATCCTTGAACAATTTTTGACCTATTGGTTTATTTACTAGATTAGAAGCATATTGTGTTTTAGCAACCCTAACAACATGTTTTTCTTTTTCTTTTAGGGCTTCTACTTTTACACTCTCAGCTTGTTCTAGTTTCTCTTTAAGCATCTTAATCTCCCTATCCTTAAGATCAATTTCCCCACCTAGTATATTAATTTTATCAACATACTCAAACTCACATTTGATACAGTAATTTAGCCTTTCTTCAACACTTTCGAGACCAACTCTATAACCTAAGTTATCTAGAGACAATCTTTCTACTTCTTTCCTTAAACTCTCAGTGATAGCTTTTTGAGATTCTAAGTTATCTTGACATGATTTAAAAGAACAAGTAGAATCATTAGATACCTCAGAATCTAAACCAGAAGATGAAGCATATGCCATTAGAGCAAAGTTATGCTCTTTTGAAGCTTCACTAGCAAGAAAAGCTGCATTGGGTCCTTCTTCAATTTCATCACTCCAGTCATAATCACCAAGACCATCTTGAGCCACCAATGCTGAAGAAGGAGCAGACTCTTCAGTGGTCTTCTTGATGCCTTCAATCCTCTTAGGTGCTCGACATTCCCTTGCAAAGTGACCCTTCTTCTTGCAGTTAAAGCACTCCATCTTGCTTTTGTCAAACCCAGCTCTTCTTTTACCATCATACTTGACCTGTCTTCCAGTCATTCTCACAAACTTCCTTGCTTGTAGAGTCAACATTGCCATTTGCCATTGAAGATTAATCTCCTCAAGACCATCAGGATGAATTTGATCTAGATCTTGATTCAAAACAGTAACACTGATAGTTAAATCAGCCAGAAAAGCACAAATTGCACCATCACTAACATTATCACTAACAGTGGTATTGTTTGCAATAGCCGTGGTTATACCATAAGCAGCAATGGATACATCTTGTGAAGTCTTGTGACTAGTGGAAACAAAAGCAATGTTTTGGCTAGATGTAGATGTACCAGCAATGTTGTTCTCAGACTCATATACCTTCAAGTCATTGTAGAGATTGTCCAGAGTCATCTTTTCAAAGTCATCCTTGTTCCTCCACACAACAGTATGCATAGCCCAGTCAGGTGATAAACTTCTGATGAACTTTAGATTAATATCCTCTTGAGAAACTTTGTAGTCCACTGACTTCAGTTGGCGGATGAGCTTTTGAAGTCTGTTATAGGTGCCATCAAGTTTTTCTCCACTCAGTGCAGTGAAGTTTTCAAGCTGATGCTTGAGCATATTTTTCCTTGATTTCTTGGTAGCTTCATTACCAGCAAACCTAGTTTCTATAGCATCTATAAGCTCTTTAGCAGACTCATATTGTTCAAAATCCAAAGCATATTCATTAGGTATTCCCATAGAGAGAATACTATGAGCTTTAATCTCTATCTTTCTTTTAGCCTTGTCGATCTCACTAACAATGGAGATTTCTTTGCCATCTTCACCCTTCTTAGGAAGAGTATCACCTTTTTCCACAACATCCCAGAGAGCATAATCAATCATGCGAATATATTGCCTTATTCGCATCCTCCAGATTTGGTACTCACCATGCTTGAGTATGGGCACCTTTAAAGCAGTAACCATGTGTCTTTCGTCAGACATCTTATCTTACTTGAACAAAACTTAACTTGACCTCTTCTTGATTACAGTTTCTAGATCACAAGCTCTGATACCACTTGTTGATCCCAGTTTGAGAAAACGATCTAATATAGAAACTGACTTTAAACAAGAACCTATTAAGTATCACGCGGAATTTAATACTTAATCTTAAGAAGAAGAACAATAAACATTCAACACCTCAATATTATTATTAATACGAATACTCTAACCAGTATTAGGGTTTTACAACCTTGAAGTGTATCGACCTTAGATATAAAACATACATATATCTAATCTAACCTAGGACCTCCTTTTATAGGCTAAGGAGTCCTTTACATAATACAATACGTAACCTACAAGATAAATATCTTTCCCATATTTATCTAATACATAATACTAAACCGACTATACAAGACTAGCAGTGGTTACATTATATTATCTGTGGTTACACACTACTACTAGCCGCTGTTTTTCTTCATCCGTGGTTCCATTCTTCTGTCCGTGGTTATATCAACTCTGTCCGTAGTTCTAGTACTTAGAATAATTCTTGATCTAAGGAACCAAAAACCCAACAGTTCTCAAGTCGAGGTACAAGATGAAGACAAAAAGCATCAATTGTCGTCATCCTCAGCATTTGAAGAGCTTATGAAGACATTTCTTTATTTATTTTTGTACTTGTAAGAAATGTTGTAAGTAATCCCTTACATTGTCCCATTGGGAGAAGATGGTTGGGATCGCTCCTAACACGTAAATAAAACGACATTTATGGGATTACATTATCTATTTTATTTAGCCGAAACACATGGACTAGTTATGTCATATTGTAATATTTATGTTGTGTTAGGCTATAAATACCTTCATAGACTTCACTAGGAAGGTGAGACTCTTAGTGTATTTTCCTTTCATCTTCATTAATAAAACACACATAGTTTCCCTTCTTTCTCTCTTTAACCATGGAGATGATGTTCTTCCATCCTCCCCGACCTCCCGATTCACCATATTAACCATTACTATGATCCTACATGGTTTAGTGTCATTCACCTAGAGTATTTGTCCAGGTTTTACTAGCTTTTTAGATCTACGGGATTTTTATTTTATATCTTGCGAACCCTTCAACTGTTTCAAAATTTCATTTGGATGTCTCTGCCTGATTGCTTTTTGTACATTGTTTATGAGGTCTAAGTTTGACTTTGTAGAAATTTTTTGTTTTCTAGGTTCGTCAACCCTTTTAGGCGTTATTTGGTTTCCATTTTTACCTTTGTGAGCCTCTCAAACATTATAAAATTCATTTTGATTGGCCTTTTAGGCGCTTAATGTGATTATGTTTTATTAGGAAGTTTGTGCCTAGTTGTTTCCATGCTTTAAATGTTAGCGAGGTCTGAAATGTAACTTCTCAGAAGTTTTTGTTTGGGATCAATAAATATTTTAGACTTAATAGATTTTACCAGGGTGCACCCTGATGATTTTCGTACCTCTCCGAGGTAAAATATGGATCTCTAGAGTGTCGATTGCAAATGTCTATTTTCTTTAAGAGCATCTTGTCAGGGTGTTTTAAGATTTCTTAAGCTGTTTTTCAGGCTGTTTCTTATTTGTTGTTGTAGCGTCATTTTGTCAAGGTGTTTAGGTTTAAGTATTTTGATAGAAATCTGCACGGTGAGAGAAGAGCACGCACTTTTGTTTAGGTTTAAGTATTTTGACAGATTTCTGTCAAAATACTTAAGCACGTCATTTCTTAAGCTGTTTTAGGTTTAATAGGGTTTCGCCTGAATCAGGATTCGTGTATATTTTTGTGGGGGTTTTTGATGAGTTTTCTAGTTAATCGGAAAGTTTTTTGCGTTAAGACGGAGGATGCAAAAGGTGTTTTTTTTTTAATCGGAAAGTTTTCGGTGTGAGGTGATGTCATTCGTGTTTTGCGACGAAAACTTGGTTGCGGCTTGTTGCTTGGAGATGAAGGTTTCGCAGTGAAATCCTCCATTTCTGGATAAGGATGACTTTTCCGGTGACGGAAAAGTCAGTTTCCGGGTTTTTAGGTTTTCTGAAACGAGGAAGCAGAAATGATAATCGTTTCTCTTGGTTTTTAGGCGTCGGATTACTCGAAAACATAGTTTTCGAGTGTTGGAAAATAAAAAATGATGGATGTTTTTTGATTTTCGATGGAATTACTTTTTCTAGTTAATCAGAAAAAGAAAGAGTTCCTAGTATCTTATATCATGAATGGCGCCATGTTTACGTATGGTACGTATTGAGAGTTTGTGTTGGTTGATCGTTTGGTTTTCCATGTTCGGTAAGGACCCTAAAGTGTGACCGAAATCACGAGTTGGGGTAACGTTCACGAGTCGAAACCGATTGGTTTGTGTCATTTAACCCTGATGATAATCGACTTGGATGTGGAGTTCTTAGGACGGACCTGGGAGTGTTGCTTTTTATTAGCTTGGACTAGTTCGAGGGAGTGGTCAATTATTTATAAGGAGTCCTTTAGGGTTGTGAGAAACCGTAAAGGAAATATAATGGTCCACGTGGTGGCCATCAAGAGAAGAAGTGAGGAAAGCACGTGGTGTTCTTCTTAAAGGTCCTGGCGACTTGCCAGGAGTACTGTTCACCTAGACATGTTTGTTAGGCGGACTTTGTCTTAGTGTTTCTTGAGGAAATACTCCTAAGTCCTTTTTTCTGACTTGGGCCTTATCGGGCTTGCGTTTGGGTTGAGTCTAGAGTGTATGAGCCTTAGCCAAGTAGGCTGAAGGACCTATAGACTATCAAAAAAATCAATAAATAGGCTAAAAGAGTAAATGATACTGTTAATATAAATAAACCGTAAAAACGTTTGTTTGTATTTAGCGATCTCGTTATGTTTTCTTGATAACAAATATAAAGTTATCATAAGTAAAATTATAAGAATACATGTTATTTTGCAAAGTATATACATTTGGTTATTTACATAAAATGTTGTAATAAATAAATTGTTGTAATATAATATGTAATAGGATGGATAATGTCCAAGACCCATGACCCATACCCATGGAGCTAATCCATAACCCATGACCCATTGCATGACATCATGCATGAAATCATGTTGGTTATTATCCATGATCCATGACCCAATGTCCATGACCCATGACCTAAGTCCCATGACCCATTGTCTAGATACATTGTATCTTGTTGGATACCCATGACCCAAAGTCCATGACCCATGGCTCAAAACCTATAACCCGGTTTGCAACCCAAAATCTGGACTGTTCTGACCCAGACTGTCGGATCCCTGGTTTTGCACAGGCCGGATCCCTTAAGTGAGGGATCATCCAGAACTGTGGGACAGAATGCTTTTGTGCCTATAAATAGTGAGCTATTTCTTCATTGTTTCTCACCCTTCTTCTTACAAACTCTCTCATATATTATTTCACTCTCCTAAGCTCTGATCATTTGATCATTCTAGTAGTTCTTCTATCTTTTGTTGTGATTCTCATATAGGTCCTTTACAAAGGCGAGATCACGCTATACTACAAGTCATACAAGCAAAGGGTCCTTGATTGATTTTTCCATCCACAAGATTTCTGTAATAAGATCTTGTAATTCATATTTCACATAGTTGTTGTGTAATAGTTGTGTAAAGGTTTAGTTCTACCTTGTGGAAGAACTCGATATTTAGCTTTGTACCGGAAAAGGTGTAAGCGACGTTGTGAGGCTTCTCCGCCAAGTTTAAGGAGCTTGTTGACATAGTGCTTGAACTCACGAGTGGGGTACTCGGGGAGTGGAGTAGGGCAAGGAAGGTGTCCTTGTAGCCGAACCACTATAAATCACTTGTGTCGCTACTTTCTATCCTTTTACTTTACTTGCTTTATTTACTTGCTTTACTTGTTGCTTCATATTATATATCCATCCATACGAAATCACATAAGATCGAATCTAAGTCTTTGAAACTTAAATTAAAATCGGTAAAACTATTCAACCCCCTTCTAGTTTTCCACAATTAGCATCAAGAGCAAGGTTTACAAAAGTTTTAAAGTAAATTGTATTTTAAAAACTTTTCGATCACAATGAGTTTTGAAAATTATAGAGAAGGGCAATCTATGCAACGACCTCCACTACTTGAAATTAATAGTTTTATTTTTTGGAAAAATCGATTTGAAATCTATGTGAAATCAAAAGATATTGATCTTTGGTATCTTATTGTTGAAGGTGATTTTCAAGCAACTGTAAAAAATCATAAAACTAGCAATGAAGAAAACATTTCTCATGATCGTCTCACCGACGACCAAAAGAAAAAGCTTTCCAAAAATAGTGAGGCAAAAATGGTTTTATACAATGCCTTACCTAAAAAGGAATTTGAAAGAATTTCTATGCATAAAACCGCTAAAGAAATTTAGAATTCTTCGGTTGTAACACACCAAGTAAATCAACAAGTTAAAAATAACAAAATTGATTTATTTGTTCAACAATATGAACAATTTTCAATATTGGATGAGGATAGTATTGATAATTATTTTGCTAGCTTTAATACTATTATTACTTCATTACAAGCACTTGATGAGTCTTTTTCTAGTCGTAATCATGTCAGAAGATTTCTAAAGGCGCGTCCATCAAAATGGAGACCGAAGATGAAGGCCATCGAAGAATCCAAAGACTTGTCAATCCTCACTCTCGATGAACTCATAGGCAACCTAAAATTTTATGAGCTCTTACTTGCTAAAGACTCCGAGGTCTCAAAGGAAAATAAAGAGAAACACAAATCTCTTGTGATGAAGAAACCTCATCTTCAGAAAGTGAGGACGAAGAGTATGCCGCGGTATGTGACTTCAAGAAGTTCTTTCGGAGAAAAGGAAGATATGTCAAGCAACCTTATGACGACAAGAAAGGGTTGCGGAAAAGCAAAGACGACAAGAAAGTGAAGGACGAGCGTAAGTGTTTCAAATGTGGGGATCCAAATCACTTCATTAATGAGTGTCCCAAACGTAACGAACAAAAGGCGTTCGTGAGTGGTTCATGAGGAATGAGTGAGGAAGAGAAATAAGAAATTTTTCTCATGGCAAAAGACTCCAACGAGGTATGTTCCAACTCTCTATATTATAGTAGTTCATCGTTAGATGATGAATCCTTACATCTTGAATATGATAAGCTTTGCAAAATTAGTCTCAAGGTGATTAACAAAAACAAGATTTTGGAAAATAAAAATGAACTTTTTGAAAAGGAAATTCTTGAACTAAAAGATAAATTTAAGAGAATAGAAAAGGGAAAAAAAGTAATTAACTAGCAAATGCAAGCTTTGTGTAGAACTTCAAACGTTAGTTGATCATCTTGATTCTAAGATTGCTAGACTAAGTACTAATTACATTGATAGTGTCAAAATGGGTAATAATCAAAAGGGTCTAGGTATTCAGGAACACATCGCATCAACTAGAAAGATTAAAGAAACGCAATTCGTTAAAGCAATTGAAAAACCAGCTAATGTAGTCATGGATCCGACGAATCCCTTGAAAAAGGATCCGGCTAGTGTTAATTTAGGGATCCGTGGACCTGTGGCAGTAAACAATAGAAATAACGCAACTACTTCTTCTAGAACCGATTTTATTATTATTAACAAAAAGAAACTAACCCATGTTAGTGTTAGAAATGTCAAACAACCACCTCCTCTAAAACAAGGTCAAAGTTTTATGAAAAACAAAGGTCCATCATTTTCTAAACCGAACACAATGATAAGAAGGCCAAATAATATCTATCCTAGAAGTAACCATCATCAAATAGGATGGAATCCTAATACACAAAATTGTTTTCCATTTCAAAACTATACACCTTGGAATGCTTTTTCACCATTTTCATATATGCCTCATATGAATGAAATGTATAACACCAATGGACCCATGAACAAATGGGGACCAAACATTTGAGTTAATTTTTTTCTTAGGTGTGCCTAAAGGTTGACTTGGATCCGGACGAATGGATCAAGGATAGCGGATGCACAAGGCATATGACCGGTAATAAAGTATTGTTCTCCACATAAGAATCCTTCAATGGAGGAAATGTGGTGTTCGGAAATAGCAAGAGTAAAATCATCGGTAAAGGTACAATTTCTCACAAATCCTTGACCATTAACGACGTATGTCACGTAGTGATAACGCTCAGATTGTACATGTTTTTAGTAGCGTTATGTGTGCTTTTGTATATGTTATTTGGTTATATTTGTATGATTTCAGTGCTTAATCGCATCAAAAGATGTTTGTCTAGTGTTTATAACCAAGTGCAGGGAAACGGAAGGAAAAGTAAAGGAATGTTCAGCAAATGGAAGATGCCCGTTTCAGCATAGCATGTCAAGCACAAATCAGTGTTTCTAGTACCTTACGAAGACCAAGATGATAGAAGAACCAAGCTCTACAAGTCAAAATGAAGTAAAAGTCGATTTCCCGTCACTCAGGAAGACCAACCGGATCGGTTGCAAATGCAACCGGATCGGTTGGAAGATGATCAAAAAGTTCCCAAGACGCCAACCCAACCGTTCGGTTTCCGCCCGCAACCGATACGGTTGGATCCCTTGTAGAAGACCAACCGGATCAGTTGGTCATGTGACCGATCCGGTTGGAGTACATGTTTCTGCCAAATCTTCATCACTAAGTTTCCCCTTTGCATCCAAATGATTCTAGGTCCTTCCCTTGGTGTATTCTAGTCCCTTCCTAACTCCTTGGAGGCCAAGTTCAGCAATTAATACCCTAGGCCTTGGAATTAGTATAAATAGAGACCTCTTGTGAGCATTTGAGACACACACTTCAATACAACTCTCTCTACTCATTAAACAAAGATCTTAAGCTCTCAAATTCGTCCTTAGAAGTCTAGGAAAGTTTGGAGTTCCAGAAGTACCACATTTGGAGGCCAAAACCCCAAGGAGTCTACCCCAACACTTTGGGGAATCATTACTTAACCATTTGTAATCTTATTCCAAGCATTGTAAGACTCTTAATCATGTTTTCTAATGTTCAAAGTTCTGAGTTTATGTTTATGTTTGCTATGAGTGGCTAGTTTCTTTATACACTTGCTTAAATGATATTGATTATCATATGATTATTTGGTGATTGTGTTAACATGTTTTAATTCAATTTCAAGTTGATTTTAAGATCCAATTGTGCTAAAGTTTCATAGTGATATTTGTTAAATCAAGTTTGACTAGTTCATAATAATCATAGAGGTCGAAAGAACTTATTGTTGTTCAACTAGTTATAATCATTTTATCTATGGATGATTGTTTTTACCCATTATTCTTGATTAAATAAAGGAACTAAGGTGTGGTTGTAATAAGAAGGCTTTTTGATTATCAAGTTGGATTAATTGGAAACATCTAAAAGGTCGTAAGATTAGTTGTTGACAATCAATTGTACCCTTTTGTCTATAATCGGTTGCCTTTTGTATTGACCATTTCTTAAGCAATTTGATGAAGCAAATGGATGTTTTTGTGTTTAAGTTTGTGAAAATAAACTTATGAAACTTGAATTGATTGATTAAACTTAATGCTTGTTTCTATAAACTAAAATCTTGACGAAGGTTTAACTTGTAAGAACAATAGATTAGTACACCAACTAATTATTATAACCAACATGTTAAGAGGTTAGCACAATCACACTAATCAAGGATAAGAAACTAGTTTAAGCAAGTGTAGTTTTTAATCATCTGAATTTTATTATATCTATTTTCATTGTTATATGTTTTGGATTGTCTTATTAGATTCAAACTTGTTAATCAGATTCACTCAAATCCCTGCGAACGATCCTGACTTACCTTCATAATCTTGCTATAACGGACGAGTGCACTTGCTCGTATGTGTTATTGGTAAAATTGGTAATTTTTCTTTTATAAATTTAAAACTTGTACACATCGGACACATCAAGTTTTTAGCGCCGCTGCCAGGGATTTGATTGTGTTTCAGCAAGTTTTGAATCCATATCAGTCGATTCATTCTGATTTTTTTTTCTCAGAGGCTTCAACCGATCCGGTTGCCTCACAACCGAACCGGTTAAACCCTTAACCAAACCAAATTGATCTAACCGATCGGTCGCACCTCGCAACCGATCCGGTTACCTTTTTCTGTCCAGAAAACTGTTTTCGTTGTTTGTCCGTGTGTTTTGATATTGTCTGGATTCTCTAGGTCATTGTATGAACACTCGTGCAGCAGGAATAGAACCAATTTCACCTCTTACCAACCCCGAACGTTTGATTCGAAGAAGAAGAACACCTTTCATACCCTTAGCCGATCGTATACCAAGAGTACCAAACCCACCATTTGATAACCTCGTAGAAGCTAAAGTCTTTTACAACCCTTTCACCAATTTACCTTTTCCCATGGTGGACGATCAACCCATGTGGGGAACCAACCGAGCCGTAGCACCAATCCCTAGGAGTGCTATTGTTGCTGTCAACCTTGGTGACAACTTCACCGTGAAGGGTCATCATCTTTCCATGATCAAAGACCGTCAATTCGATGGCCGTGCACGGGCCGATCCGCATAAGCACATTGCTGAATTCATCAAAATTTGCGGCATGTTCCGTTATGGCGACACCGATGTTGATGCCATCAAACTCAAACTTTTTCCATCATCACTTGCCGGAGATGCTAAAGTATGGTACAATGAATTAACCCCATGAATTATCAACACTTGGGAGGAGATGAGGCAAGCCTTTGTAAGCCGATTCTTTCCACCTGCCATGTTTGATCGATTAATGGGAGAAATTCGTGCTTTCACACAAAATCCCAATGAATCACTTGTCGAAGCTTGGCTTCGGGTGAAATATTTGCTTCGTAGTTGTCATGGACATGGATTATCCAAAGGAACCATTATCCAAATCTTTTACCATGGACTAGATGAAATCTCTCAAGGCATCCTTGATGCTGGAGGAATTTTTCTCTATAAAACTCCTAACGATGCACACCAATTACTCGAAGATCAAGTACTTCTCAAACTCGATTGGTCTAAAGATGCCAAAACCAAACCTCTTCGAAAAACCGTTGATTTTGTCGAAAACACCGATACCTCAAAACCAATGTTGCAAAAATCGTGAATCGGTAGTCGGGCGGTCGACTACCCTGCAGCGAGTAATCGGTCAAGTCGAGATTAATCAGTGATTAATCGGATTAGCATTTCTTGCAAATTTTTGGTATTTCTGGAAATCAAACTAAAAATCTTAACCGATTCCAAGCCTACTATGTTTCCAAACCTCAATAAAAGGCTTCAATTCTGATTATGATGATCATTGTGCGTTATAAGTGAAATATACGATCCCCAAATTAAGTATAATCCCTAAATTATTATTAATTTTAAAATGACCGATTTGCCCGATTCGGCCGATTTTTTACCGATTCGGCCGATTTTGACCGATTCGGTTGATTAATCGGCCGATTCGGCCGATTTTTTGACTGCTTAGTGTCGATTTTTTTTCTAGATCGATTTTTTGACCGATTTTCAAAAATCAACAAGGTACTCGGCCGATTAACGATTAATCGGCGATTAATCGGCCGAGTTTACCGATTTTGGCAAGATTGCTCAAAACTCATGGAGAAAATGGAAGCTTTAACCTAAAAAATCGACTCGCAATACAAAGATATCAAAGAAGAAATGAAGAAAATGCGAGACGGATGCAACAATTATGGAGGAAATCACCCATTGTCTGAGTGCGACGATAAGCGTATGGGTGGACCCAACGAAGGAGAAGCGAATTATGTCCAAGGAGGATATCGTGGAGGAGGAAATCGTAGTAATTATTACGGTCGAAATTCTGGATATTGGCAAGACCGCCGACCAAGGGATGACAATCGTGATTCTGAACCACGAACTGACAATCCGCCACCACAAAACTCCGAAAAAAAGATGGAAGAATCCGAATTCAAAAAAACCATGAGAGAATTCGTGGCTGCTCAAAAATCTGCAAATGATTTCATCGAAAATCAATTTTTCAATCTCAAAGCCAAAGTTGAGTAGGGACAGAAAAATTGATAACATCAAATAGTCCTGAATATTAAGTGTCAATTTCCCCCTTTAATGCTCGTTATTTATATCATTTATATGGATTTACGCTTGTTTTCCATTGTTTTACACTTTCAGGTAAATTACGAGTATTGGAGCTAAAGAGACGCGGAAATGAAAACGTTGCTAAAGATTTATCACATTATGCTTATTTTGAAGTAGTTACGGCGTAACTCATCTCTCACATTACGCCGTAACTATTGCGTGACCCAGAAGTCCAACTTATCAAGAGGTTACGGCGTAACTCCTTCCAAAGGTTACGACGTAACTCCATTAGGTCAAAAGAGGTTCCACGCCGCTGATACTTACGCCGTAACTACAGCATCACTTACGACGTAACCGTGTTTATTGAAGGCTACGACGTAACTACTTATAAGGTTACGCCGTAACTAGCAGATCTAGTGCATTTACGGAGAAATAGAAGGTTACGGCGTAACTCATCTTTTGGTTACGCCGTAACCCAGACCTGACCTATAAATACCCCACGAATTCCAGCACTTCAGAGCATCCCATTCCACACACAACACTCTGAGAACGTGGGAAAAATCTCAAGGGAGGTCTAGGGAAGCATACGGAGCTGTTTCCAAGGGAGAAGTCACACCATTACGATAAGCTTTAGCGTTTATTATTTCTTTTACTTTCAATTCATGTATTTCGTACCTTTGAATACTAAATTGATGTGCATGATTAATAAGAGCGGCTAAGCACCCTTTGGTGCTAGCCTAGTTATGATTCCTTAATTGTTTTGTTT
The DNA here is from genome assembly GCA_910596185.1 of Chrysanthemum makinoi. NCBI lineage: Eukaryota > Viridiplantae > Streptophyta > Magnoliopsida > Asterales > Asteraceae > Chrysanthemum > Chrysanthemum makinoi. The sequence goes on from OU343218.1 coordinate 117,549,716, forward strand.
GCGTTTAACTTTACTTCTGTACAATTATTTCTAAGTGTATGCATGCATAGTTCTTTGGTAGTCACCCCTGGTTCGGTAGTTTTGAATGGCGATAGAGGCCAATTGCCTAGGAGATATGACCAACTGACCCTAGGTGAGCGGACTGAGACGGGAAGGGTAAGATATGACCAACTGACGACCCTTTCTACTTGTGCGATTTGACCAACTGATCACCAATCGTTTGGATGAACTTAAGAATTGCGGGGTGTAGTGTCTAAGTTCCTAACGGCCGGGCACTCACTATTTAGAATCTAGCATGTAGCGGTACTTAATGACTCGGCTTAGGGGACCAGGAACAACAGGACTTATGACGGTGTGCCTGATTTCTCCTGTGGTGGCATCTTTGCTGATAGGTTAGGGCGAATTGACCAAATGCTGTCCTCTCGAATTTGACCCCACCTGAAGTAATTGGAAGTAGGTAGACGTAGACATAACTAGTTAGGAGGATTGTAACATATTGGATTTTACAAACACACTAAACCACAAGATCAAATAGGCGTATAAGATGATTCTAGAGAGAGAAAGTTAGAGGTTTAGGAACTTTAGTGAGAGAAAGAAAAATCTTATTATGAGCTCCAACTCTCTACCTTGGGAGGTAGAGAGTATTTATAGTCATTACATAAATCGCCACCTATCGGGCTGTGGATCAGGCATACAGTGGGTAAATACACGTCCGTCCTCCACGGTGTTACATAAACTAAATACTACTTAACTTATAATAAACTACGACTACGAGCTTACTAACGATTACATATACTTGAGGTGACCGACTCTTTAATACTTGGATTTACTAAATCCTAACAATCTCCCCCTAAGGGAGGTCACCTCAAACATATACTATGATTACATTGAATACAAACAGATATTACATTAAAAAAATTTCTTCCATTCTTGATGTAGTACTTTGCTCCGAAGCTCGTAGTCATTGATTCTTCTCATTGCATGTTTGGTTAATCCAAGTGGAGGTCTTTTACTGATCCACGTGATAATAATTTTGAGCCAGCTTTTGAGATTATCAGTTAACATTCATCTCTGAATTATCCATTGTGGAGTTGGTATTAGGTGATGATGTGACATACGGACCGACATGCTCACATTCTGGATCATGATATATTCTTATCAGAGTGGCGGAAGCGTTTATTGATTCATGATATTGACAGCAGCGTAGCAGAACCATGGAGTGAAAATATCAGAGTCATTGATGCACTAATCATGATTTCTTTAGAAATGAATGTGTTGTGTGAGCATGCGGCTATGGATTGACCGCTTCATTCTGATCAGCTGCAAACATAGGGCGTACCTGCATACAACAGTTAGCAATAAATCGCACAAAAATGTCTTTGATCACTTTCGTTGAATTGAGGTACACGGCCCACGGTTCCCCATTGATCAAGTACAAGTATGCGTGATCGTATAATTCGAAGAATTTCCTTGACAGGGTTTCGCAGCTGCTCTAGCTGTTCTCAAACCGGAACATCTCAAAGAAGACAACACAGAGTGAGTGAAGCAGCGAAATAAGATTCACTGATTGATGAAAAGAGATTTGAAAAACAATCATGTATTGCTCAATAGAAATTGTTTTTGCAATACAACGAAGGTTTTAATGAAAATCAATTATCAATCATAAACACCTTTTATTTTGAGAAATAAGCACACAGTCGATGTGCTAACGAAAAGAGTTTTTAAGCACAACGACCGGTTTTTCAAAGGTATCCGTCAATCCATAACCTGAACCAGGATTGATTCAAAAGATTGAATCGCTCCATTGTTTCTGTCCAGTTGTCACATGGTTGATCTATTGGATAGATCTCACATGCCACCTACTAGGAGCTTGTTTGATGTTGGCTCCAGAAGGCTTTCCATCTTCATAGTAAATATGTTAGCATATCACTCAGATGTTCTGGCAATACCACAAGGATAATGCGTTGGACTCAAGATATAATATCTCTTTCCACATTGTGTGAAACAGAGAGTCTTCATTGAAAGTGTCCTAATGAGATTTATTGATGATCTCGTGGCTCTAGACTCAATTTGTGCATATTTGGATCCTATTTCGGAGATTAAGGAGAGGGTCTCCTCCTTCAATATCAACAATCTCTAAGAGAAAGTCAATAGATAATGTCGGTACCCTGTGAGAATGAAACAAGTCCTTTTAAGAGGAACTTGAGTGGTTTGGGAAGTTGAAGTGCAGTGCGTCATTGGGTCCATGACGTCTTGTCTTCAATACCGATGTTACCTTGGTAACCACCAGTAGAATATGAATTTGAACCCGGTATCTGCCCTAAGGTTGAATAATTGGAGGGCTATTTGTTTTCACCCTTTTCTCATTCAATTCTTTTTCATTCTTCAACCCCTTCAGTGCTTACCGAGACTTCATAACTAGAACCTTGTTGGGTTTATTCCGGTACTAGCTCAGTCTCAGTCCGCACTCTTTCCATATCTCATTTTTCTCCTTTTTTTCAATATACCTAAGGACTTCTACACTATCTAGTGGATTGTCCCTGGGTAGATCCATCCGGTTCTGGCGGATCATGGGAACAAATACCTAACCTTATCATCCTTATATCACCATTCATAAAGTAAAGTTGGTCGGTCTATTTGGTATTGTTCATCAGCCATTGGAACCAATTGAAAACCATTTGAAAATCAATCCAGATACTTAAGATATATTATCAAAGCATTTTGTACCTGAATTGTTTTTGATATTTTTATAACAAGAGCTCCCCCTCAACATGTGCATCAAGTGTATGAAATCGTTTTGGACACGGAGGCAAGGAAAAGAATTAACTTCTTTGATTACCATTTTCTAAAAGATATCAACATCACTTCCCTGATCAAAACAAGTAGATAAAGCATATTAGGTAAGGATGAGGTTTTCATAAGCTTGCTCCCCCTCAATATGTGCCTTGAGGTTTGATAGAGTTTTGCACATACAAGAGGGAAGCTGCACATTGATCACGTTTCAAATCTTTGTGGTTTAAGATACATGCTCCCCCTCAACACGTGCATGGAAAATTTGAAATCGTTTGGCACATGTGGGATGGAGAGCTTTTACATCCTTATAAAACCATTTACCGAATTATCAGATAAAATTCAATTTAAATCACAAATTCTCCCCCGATCACAATTGTCAAATCATTTGAGATTTGTGATCTTTGTAGATTTAAATTGATTTTGAAAGCTTTTAAGGAGAATTGTGACTTGATTATGAAAGCGTTTTAACTAATAAGGATCGGATTTTGAGACTTTAAACTCCATTGAATAAACATGCATGATTATCTTTTGAAAACAATTGAATGACAAATAACCTTTTAATTTAATTGAAATCATTCTCCCCCTCAATCAATGACATAGGTTGTTGATTGAGAGATAGATATCTTGACAAAATTTTTAAGTTCAGATGATTATCAAAAATAGAGTCCGAGTTATTTTTCAAATCAACTAGTTTTCATTAGATAGTAAGAATTTGTTTAAAGAATCAGAGCATGAGATTTGAAAACCAAGATAAAGCATGGCTCTGTTCTTTCTTTGAAAAGCGGGTTATTTCCTGAAAATGACAATAAACCATTGTTTCTCTTTCTCCCAAAAATATTTTTTTATTTTTTGAATCTTTTTTTTTTAAGAACATTCGAACAACATCTAAAGTCCCGTATCATTCTTTGAATGACAGCATTAAGACCGTAGATATTATCGAATCGAGAAAAGCATGACAAAATGACAATATTTTTTTCAAATTTTTCAAATTTTTTATGGATTTTGAAAGTTTTATATTTTTCTATTTGATTTTTTGAAGGTTTTGTAATTTTGTATTTTGTTTTTCGAATAGATATTTACAAGAGATAGATGAAGAAAACCTTTTACTCCTCTTCTTCCTCTTGAAGACGTTTGCGTGTTTCTGGTTGCAGGCTCTTAAGACCCAGTCGTGGAAGAATAAACTCAAAACGTTCTCTAGGAAGAGCTTTTGTGAAGATGTCTGCTAACTGGTATTCGGTCCTCACAAAGTAAAGTTCCACCACACCGTTTTCAACTTGTTCCCTGATGAAATGATGTCGAATGTCGATGTGCTTTGCTCTTGAGTGTTGTACGTTGTTGCATGAGAGAGCAATAGCACTTTTATTATCACAATACAGAAGGATTTTGTTAACAAAGCCATAGTCAGATAATTGGGATCTCATCCATAGGATTTGAGCACAACAAGATGACATGGCTATGTATTAAGCCTCTGTAGAGGAAATAGAAGTACTCATTTGCTTCTTTGAAGACCAGCTCACAAGCTTATCACCCAAAAACTGAGCACCTCCAGATGTACTTCGACGAGTATCTTGACATCCTGCATGATCAAGATCTGCATAGGCGTTAGTGACATACCAGAGTCCTTCGGGTACCAAAGTCCCATATTGATGGTTCCTTGGAGATACCGAAAGACCCGTTTAACCGCTTCAAGGTGCTTTTTAGTAGGCTTAGCCGGGTATCTAGCACACATGCAAACAATGCGAACAAGATGTCTGTTCTACTAGCTGTGAGGTACATCAGGGATCCAATCATACTACGATATTTCGTTTGGTCTACCATGATCCCTGAGTGGTCCTCATCTAGTTTAGTACGTTCAATCATGGGAGTGTCAACAGGGTCACTTGAATCAAATCCAAATTTCTTTAAAATCTCATTTGCATATTTAGATTGATTTATGAAAATGCCTCCGGGACTTTGAGAAATTTGTAATCCTAAGAAAAATGACATTTGTCCCATCATTGACATTTGAAATTTAGAACCCATTTCATTTGAAAAGCGGTCACACTCATTGGGGTCAGTCGAGGCAAAGATGATATCATCAACATAAATTTGAACGTGAATTAAATGTTTGCCTGACTTCCTGGTGAACAATGTTGGATCAACTGCTCCTTTGCTGAATCCGGTAGATAGGAGAAACTTTGATAGCGTATCATACCATGCCCTTGGAGCTTGCTTTAAACCGTAAAGAGCCTTCTTCAAACGATAAACGTGAGTATGATGCTCTGGATTCACAAAGCCTTCAGGTTGGCTGACGTATACGACTTCTTTAAGATCTCCGTTCAGAAATGCCTTCTTTACATCCATCTGATAGACTACCATGTTCTTACTAGCAGCATTAGCCAAGAAGATTCGGATTGCCTCGATACGAGCAACAGGAGCAAAATATTCTTCAAAGTCAATACCCTCCTCTTGACGGTATCCTTTAGCAACCAATCGAGCCTTGTTCTTTAACACATCACCATGCTCATCAAGTTTCACTTTGAAGATCCATTTTAGAGCAATGATCATCGCACAATCTGGAGCAGGTACTAATTCCCATACATCAAGTCGATCAAACTCATGAATTTCTTCTTGCATGGCATTGAACCATTTGTCTTCATTCATGGCGGTTTTAACATCTTTTGGTTCGATCTTAGATAGTACGGAGTTGAAGAAGCACCATAAGGCATCGGTTGCAAGTTGTTTCCGTGTGGATACTTGGGCGAGAGGGATTTCAATGATGTTGTCTAATGGATGATCGTGAGTCCATTTTCTAAGTGTTCATGTGGTGTTGTTGAGGGACTAAAGTAGCAGAGTCGATGTCTCCTAAAGAAGATGGTTCGATGATGATTCAGAGCAAATATGTTTTCATATGGAGCATCTTCAGTAGTAGCAAAGGGATTAACTTCATCATTGATGCCAGAAACAGTTCCATGATGTACATCGAAGATTGATGATTTGTAGATGAGACTGAGTGATCAGCAGCAGGTGCTTCTTGACTTAATGATATTGAGACTGAAGGGTTGACTTCATTCTCATGGATAGGAGCAGCCTCTGTTGTTGGAATTGACATATCATTGGTACTTGGCTCATAATGTTCATCAAACATAGGATCAAACAATTTCTTTAAATCATCTTCAGATGGAGGTACATATGGAGTTCCTGGAGAGAAGTTTGGTACAAGGGATGAACCAATGGGACTGTTTTGAAGTGCGGGTCCTGAACGGATTGTCCAGAGCCATTTGACCGGTCAGCTCATCGAACGTAACGTGAATTGTTTCCATGATATTTCGAGTTCTCTTATTGTAGATTCAATAACCCTTCTAGTTTGGTGCATAACCAACAAAAATTCCAATATCTGCCTTTGCTCTTAATTTACCTAGGTCTTGACCGTCATTCGTTGGATAGCACAAAGCACCAAACACACGAAGGTAGGAAAGATCAGGTTTTCGTTTATGAACAAGTTCATATGGAGTTTTTCCATGAGAGGTATGAATAAGGGAACGATTTTGGGTGAAGCAAGCAGTGGCAATGGCTTCAGCCCATAGAAACATTGGAACCTTCGAATAAATTAGCATTGTTCTTGCGGCTTCCACAAGAGTTCGATTTCGTCTTTCAACTACACCGTTCTGTTGAGGAGTTCGTGGAACACTTCTTTGATGACTGATTCCAACACTTTCATAAAACTGAATTAAGTCTTTGTTAACAAACTCGTGTGCCATTGTCGTTCGAACAATTCTGACAGTGTTGTTGAGTCGAACCTGAAGTTGTTTGATTAGTTTGATGATGACATCTAGAGTTTCATCCTTTGTCCTCAAAAACTTTACCCAAGTAAATCGAGAGTAGTCATCAACAACTACTAGAATGTATTTCTTCCCATTTATCGTTTGCACTCTCATTGGTCCGCACAGATCCATATGAAGGGTATGAAGAACTTCCATTCTGAATTTGTAGGTTTTGGTTTGTGGGCATATTTCGTGCTTTTACCCAATTGGCAAGCTGAACAAAGGTGATCTTTTTCATATTTTAATCTGGGTAAGCCTCTGACAAGATCCTTTCTGGAAAGGTTATTAATGGTGTCGAAGTTCAGGTGATTGAGACGACGATGCCATAACCATGACTTTGATTTGGAAGCCTTTCACAGCAAGCAGATTGTAGAAGATTTCATCATGTCATTGATAGAGATGGTGTATAGATTAGAACCACGAGTACCTCTTAATAATTCCACACCATCAAGTTCTCTAACAAAGCAAGTATGTTTTCTAAAGGCCACTTCTAGATCGGAATCACAGAATTGACCAACAGAAAACAAATTACGACCAAGACCTTCCACATAATATACCCTGGAGATTACACTTTTGCCTACTATATAGTCACCATAACCCATAATTGCTCCAAAATGGTCGTTCCCGAATCTAAAAGTTCCGATAAATTTACTCACGAAGTTCATGAGCCGCGACCGGTCTCCAGTCATATGCTTGGAACGGCCTGAGTCCAAGTACCACAGAACGATTTGAACGATCTGCAGTTGAACACAGACAAGAATGGATAACTGGATAATTGGGATCCCCATGCAGGAATGGGTTCCATTTGGTTAGTAACAGTGATTGGAACACCCACATCAGAAATAGAAACATTCATATCAGAACTTGAGGCAATGGAATCATTATGAATAGATGCAGTACTAGTGTTCGTATTTGCCCTATTTAAAGTATGTTCACTTCTTAAGGGAATATTTATACCAGTAGGCATCCATTTTCTAGTGGGCATTGCCTGATTAACCTTATGGCCAACAGGTATCCATTGATAACCTATCTTACTAAATGTTCTTCCTGTGGACTTCCAATGTTTTCTAACTTTCTTTCGCCTTTGCCTTTTTGCCTTCTTAACATGATATTTTGCATTAACAATGTTAACGGGGATTTGACAAGATTAGACAAAACATTCACACCACATTCATGATTAGTAACAGAATTCAAGCAAACATCATTACAAGGTTTGCAAATAGTATCGAATTGAATTAATTACAGTACGCCTATGGCTAATACTAGAATCAACACGATTTGTTTTATTCGACTCAAGCTTAAAGTTCCTAGGTTGGTCTTCTACTCTCTTCCAATGCACATTCTTAGCTTGCGAGGTCCTATCATTCCTTGTATTGTCTTGAGACTTTGACTTGCTCGCTTTAATGTCATTGATTACTCCTGTAGAGGGAATGGGAACATTAGTTGGTTTTGCTACTTTTGCATTTTCTTTTTAGATGTGCTGGGATGTGAACTATTTGAAGGCGCACTGAAGTTCACCTTTTTAACAATAGAGGTGTTGGGATCTGAACTACTTGAAGGTATACTCCAGTTCACATTCATAACATTCGGCATCGAATGGATTTCATACTTGGCACTAGGCATAGAACACGGAATCAAAGGATTAACTCTCTCACCTAAGGACTTAGGGCATATTGTGATTAAGCATTCTAGAAGTTCTTGAGATCGTTTGGCATATAAACATGCATGTCCAATTGCATTATCAAGTGGTTTCTCTAACTTATCCTCTTCAACAATCTCACGGAGACATTCTAGACAATCCTTAAGGTATGAGAAATATGTTTGAATTGCAAGTTTATTGTTCCTAAGATGAGGAGGAACATATTTCACAGACATAACATATTTATTACAAACAGGTACCTTTGATCCATCATTCTCCCCATTGATCATTGGCATTTTCCCTTTTACCTGGCTCTTCAGATTCTCAATTTCCTTTTGCAATGAAGCTATTTGTTCGTTATTTTTGTTACGAGTGACCTTTATTGATTCAAATAACTCATTGAAATGACGTTTAACCTTTTCATTTTCTTCTAGAAAACTTTCGTCTTCCTTTTGTAATGCATTTACTAGGTTTTGAAGATGAACCGTTTGAGAATTCTGAGAATCTAAAGGAGGAGGCATTTGGGAGCCAGTCACATTGTTCTTTTCACCCTTTAATTGAGAGATTTGGGCTTTCAGCTTTCTGATCGTGTTACAATGAGCTTGAATCTGTTTGTCACGTTTGTTTATTTGAAAAACTGCATCAAACTCTGGAGCATCTGAGGATGTCTTGATATTTGAGGTTTTGACATTTTCTTTAAGATGTTGATATTTTAGTTGTAAATTAAAATGATCAACTTCTAGTTTAGAAAAGTGTTTTACCAAATTATCGTGATCATCCAGATCAATTTTCTCATTTAGTTTAGAGTTAGTTTTTTCAAGCTCAATGACACGATCATGGGAGACTTTCAAAGCAACAGATAATTCATGAAATTGAGAAGCATTAATGGAACAATTTGTAGCAGTGAAAAACACATCTTGAGCAATACATTCAGAAATCAGATTCTCATTCAGTGTATGCAAGTTCTTCCTCTCAATCTCATTATATTTTAATTCTCGCTCATAGTTACTAACCTCAACGATCATTGCATCAAATTCCTTTTCCATTTCTTTAATGTCTTAATTTATTCCCTTTTTAAGACTTTCAAATTGATCTTTTAGTTGTTTAAAGAAAGGCATGACTTCAGTTAAATAACATTCTTTTGTTTGCTCAAAACCCCTTTCCCCTTCAGTTATACCAGTGGGTGTGATCCTTTTCTTACAAGTTTTCTCAAAATCAACAAATAGTTGAAAAATAACATATTGACTGATTAAGGTCTTGCTTTTAGTGGCAATAGTCCTAGGAACTAAATGCATGGGTGTATTGGGAGGATACATCGGAGGCATTTTCCTAAAAGGAGGGTTTGTTACAATAAGATTCTCTGCTTTTTGCTTATCTAAATCCTTTTTCCAGAACACTTGTTCGGGGTTAACAACGTCTGAGTTTGAGGCTTAAACTTGTTCAAGGAAATCAAATTCTCCTTCTTGTAATCATGTAGTTATTTTCTTCTCTTTACATTTAGGATCATCTAGTTTCTTGTTCATCTTTTCCCTAGTGACTTCATCTGATTTCTTATCTTCCTCGGTGCACTCAGCGCAACTAGGTTTCTGTCTAGGCTTAAGGATTTCATTGCCATCATAAATTACCTTATGAGCATTTCTAGCCTTTTTAATGACCTCTGGATTTGGTTCCTCAACAAGGGGAATGCTATGCTTATCGCTTAAGACTCTATGCTTAGTGATCATGTGGGCAGTCTGAATGGTGTTCCCTTGTACGTACAACTTGTTTTCAAGCTTGTTTTTCAAAGTTTTCAGATTAGAAAAATCTTTCAAAAGTTTTGATTCCTTAGCATTAAATTCTTGCTTAAGCATTTTCACATTTTCTTGAAGTTCTTGTTTTTGCTTAGCAGTTTTAGAAAGCTTTTCTTGTAAGGAATTTAACTCTTGTTTTAATACTTCTTCTCTAAAATTACTTTTTCTAATGATTGTATGCATTTGGTCATCCATTTCCTGCTCACGGGTGGTCAACTCAAATTTAGCACGTTGTTCATAAATAGCAACACGTTCTTTATAGGCATTCAGTTCGAGACAATAGAATCATCAGAGGGCACATGCGTGAATTCATCAAAAATATAGTCATCATTGATTGCAGAAGATGCATTACTTGGTACAATCTCACTTTCACTTTGCTTCACATATTGATCATGTGACAATATTGTTATTATCCACATCATCAATATCTGATTCATAAGTCTCAAGAGATTGTACTTCATTATGCATCTTTCGCTCATCAACATCATCATATAGTTTTAATACCTCTGAGATTATCTTGTCTTTGGATGGACCAGTTTGTTGTGGAGGAGAGACCTTTGGAGACACCATAGGAGAGATGCTTGCCATGAAGATTGTTTGAGCAGTAGGTTCATCATCTACATCAGAATCAAATGCATCACAATCAGCTACTTGAAAGGCATTCTGATGATTATGACCTATCTCCTGAATCGGCTGTTCATCAGCATCATAAGTCTTGGCATTTCCTTCAGCAAGAAACAGTAACTCCTCTTCATCCAAAGCTGCTCCATTATCACGAGCTTGCACTAGCAACATCTTATCCCTGAAGTACTCGGCATTCTGTGGACGTTTTGGAGATGTGCAGTTCCTTGCAATGTGTCCCTCACCACCACAGTTGTAGCATTTGATAGGCTTTGTTTGTCCTTGATTTCCAATCCTTCCTCGATTCTGATTTCCACCATAGCCTCCACCTACTCCACCCCTACTCTGATCATACTGCCTTTCTTGAACTGGCTGCCCCATAACTTTCCCATCTTTGATCAAAGCATGATTGTGAAGATTGGATGCGGTTCTGATTTCATTGTTGGTGTGAAGTGTGTTAGTATGAGGTGAAAGGGTCATGTTCTGTTTAACCATGAGAGCCAGTTGATTGATGAAATGTCCCATGACAGCATCAGCATCCGGTTGTTTGAACATTGGATCAGGAATGAGTTTATGATTACCATTACCCAAGGGTACAACTTGAGAAGCTTTGGTGGTGATCCCAACATTTGTGTTAAAAGCAGTTGAATCATTTGATGAACTTGTTTCTCCATGATTGGTTTTGAACTGTTCCAGAATCCTTTTTTCAAACATAGCATGTCTTTCATTTTGGAGAAGGAAGGCATACAGTTGCTCATAGTTTGTATTCTTCAATCCTTTAGTGAGCTTCACAGAAGTGACAAACTTGTGCCATTCGGGATTCATGTTGTTTACAAACTTTGAGTTAAGCTGAATGTTTGGCATGGTCATTCTGATGTTCCTCATGTCATTCACAAGCTTATGGAATCTCACGTAGTACTCATAGACACTCTCATCTGGTTTCATCTTGAAATGCTCAAATTCATCATATAATTGTGATTCTCTGTCTTCAACAGTTAATTCAGAACCTGAGAGGAGCATCTTGACATTATCCCATACAGCCTTTGCTTCGGTGTTGTGATTGATGAGCTTGTAAATGTCTTTTGGAAGACCTTGCAGTATAATGTTAGAAGCCTTGATATCTGCATCGAATCTCTTCTTCTCCTTATCATTGAGCTCATCATACGTCTTTGGTCTGTCTATTCCATAGATCATTGTTCCATCTTCAGTTGTATCAATTATGTCTCTAGTAGTCTCAACTAGATACGGTCCTTCATCAATGGATTTGAGAATGTTGACCCCATTTTCCTTTCCAAGACAGTACAATCGATTCTTTGAGCCCAAGAGTCGTAGTCGGTTACGTCAAGCATAGGTGGACGAGTATCGAACCGCTTGAACATCCTCGGCAACAGTGGAGATGATTGTAGGTACGTTGGTAGACATGTTAACAGATTAAACGGGATTTTTTATAACTCTATGATTAAACCGGGAAATAGATTCTTTCATGGGATTTTACTAAATCAAGAAAACCGTATTAAAAAATCAACCAACTCGCTAAGAAACCTTGAACCAAGTCGCTAAGAACCAAGTCGCTAGCAAATTTTGACAAATTAAGCTAAGATGTCAAGTCGCTAAATAGCAACTCTCTAAGTACCAAGTCCCTAATATGTCAAGTCGCTAAATAGCAACTCGCTAAGCACCAAATCGCTAATACCAAGTCGCTAACAAAGTTAAGTACAAGTCGCTAACTTTCACTAAGTCGCTACCCGTAGTGGAGAATCCACTAAGTGTATTGTTTGTCGGCTTGTCTCAATAGAAAAGTCGCTAAGCTCAACTCGCTAAGAACTTCTACTACAACTCGCTACCAAGTTACACAAGAAGTCGCTACCAAGATAAATTATCCGAGCTCAATCGCTAGCTAGAAAATCAAACAAACACCACTTTTCAATCAAAAAACAACCCAACCACGATGATTCAAGCTTACCAAATCAAAACCCAAGCACATACAATGATTCTAAACACAAAACTACACCCAAGATTCAAACTTTAACACTAGAAATGATCCAAATGATGCAAAAACCACTAAACTTTTTCAAACTCTAAAACCACCTAAAAGTCACTAAAAATCCAAAGATATGTAAGAGATTATCAAACCATGGCTCTTAATACCATTTGTAACATATTGGATTTCACAAACACACTAAACCACAAGATCAAATAGGCGTATAAGATGATTCTAGAGAGAGAAAGTTAGAGGTTTGGGAACTTTAGTGAGAGAAAGAAAAATCTTATTATGAGCTCCAACTCTCTACCTTGGGAGGTAGAGAGTATTTATAGTCATTACATAAATTGCCACCTATCGGGCTGTGGATCAGGCATACAGTGGGTAAAGACCCGTCCGTCCTCCACGGTGTTACATAAACTAAATACTACTTAACTTATAATAAACTACGACTACGAGCTTACTAACGATTACATATACTTGAGGTGACCGACTCTTTAATACTTGGATTTACTAAATCCTAACAAGGATTAACTAGGTTAGCACCACTATTCCTCTATTGATTTCCCTTCTACCATTTATTTGCTTTTATATTTTGCATTAGTTGTTTAATTAATTAAAACCCTTTCAAACCATTAATATTCTGTGACAATTAGACTTAGTAATTATCCGACACTCATAGCTCTTGGGACGACCTCGGCTTTACCATTTACTACACTACACACGACCGGGTACACTGCCCGTTAGTGCATTAGGGTAGACCACAGGTATAGCGAGACACTATAAATATTAAGACCTGG
>OU343218.1:117568080-117617625 GCA_910596185.1 Chrysanthemum makinoi
ACATTCAAGAATCCCTTGTTTGAATTCGATTCTGAATATACTCAAAATTTTGAATTCGATTCTGAATATACTTTAATATGACAGAAACTTAAGAAAAATATAAAACACATATAAGTGCTTAATAATAAGCTGAAAAGAAAATTAAAAAGCTAAATTATATTAAATAAACGCTATCACTATTTTTAAAGTTGGATTTTCTTGATTTTTCTTTTATGAATTTAAATTAAAAATTAATTTTAAACTTTTAAAACTATTCTAAAATACTAAAAATTATGAAATTAAAGAGGAAAATTGTGGAACTATTTTTCAAAAATCTAAGATAACTAAAGAGAATTTTCAAAACTAATTTTGTATTTTTATGATTATTTTTGTATTTTCTATGAATTAAAAGTTATTTAAAACTAATTAAATTGCTAAAAATTACTATTTAAACTAGGAAAATTATGGAAAAATATTTTTTTGGCTTTTTATATTTATCTTAATCTAGGAAAATTGAAAACTTATTTTTCTGAAGCTTTTCTGAATTATTTGTATTAAAAGCTATTTAAAAAGTCCTAAAAACTGTTTTAAAATAGGAAAAATACTAAACAGTGATGAAAAATTATGAAAATTTCAGGAAAATTCTAAAATATTATTCTAAATCTATGAAAAATATAAAAACTAGGGCTTATGTGTAATATTATGAAGCTGTAGTGCAAACTGTCCCTAAATAAGCTCTAAATAATAAGCTAATAAGCTCTAGAATGCACCAGAAGCTACCTCTACTTAGATTAAGCTACAATTCAGTGAAAAGAACCTAAATCAACTAGTCTACACCTCTAGATAACCAGCTACAAGCTTATGAGTACAAAATCAAACAAGTGAATTCAGTCCCTAGGTGGTTATTTCAAGCTTAAAAATAAGCTATATACCCTAGTTGGAACCCAAGACCAGATATCACAATCTCAAGTGGACCTAGCAAGGAGCTTATAAACTAAATATTAGCCCAAGACAAGCTCTCATGAGCTTGTTGAGAGCTCTACACAAACCTGTGCACACTCAGTTATCATGAGTATGTGCGCAGGGCACTTTGAACCCCATTTACAAGCTATGCAGGAGCTTATAGATTATTACTAAAATTCCACTAAAATTAGATTTCAATTCAAGACCAACTGAACCAGGAAATCCCAAAGTATCACTTATTTTAATTCAAAACTGAGTTCATGAGAAATCCACAAAGTTTGGGCAAAAATGGTTTGTGCCATTTGACTTTACCAACTATGATTTGCAAATTTGACCAAAATGAGTTTTGATTCAATGTTATGAACTGAATGTGATGTAATAAGCTAAACTAAAACTATTTTATGTTACTCCACTAATATCTAAACCTAATTCAAGCTTATGATCTTTAAAATTCCTAACAGATTTGAAATTAGGACATATTTAAATTGATTTTGACTTTTAGAGATCTAGTATGCAAAATTATGAACTAAATGAACTGTAATGAACTAGTAAGGACTAAAGCAGCAATAAACTTCTACTAATCTTACCTCTAACACAGATTTGCAATACAATCCAAACACCCCTTTAAGTGACATAAATGGAATTTTTCAAAGCAGGTGTTTGATTCAGAGCATGCAGTCCACTCACAAGCTAATATTTACTATATTAGAACAGAAATCAGCACATTTAAACAAATCATGACAGCAATAATCAATAGTATCTTTTTAATCTAATTTTTACACTAAAAATGGAAATTGAATGAAATCAAACCAAACCTCTTGATTCTTTCTGAATAACACTTATACAGGTTCACAAGTCCATATATGTATCACAAAACCTGTTCCAATGTCCAAGAACAAAGAAATTCCCCTCCTTTGACTTTCATTGACCAGGGTGCTCTTTTGTTTGGAAGCATTTGATAAAAACTTATTGAGCTATCAGCAGCTTGAATAAGCTTATATAAGATGTAAACAAGCTATTTGAAGCCTGGTACTTAACAATTTTAAAACAGATTTGATTACAGAAAATGGAAAAACAGAAAACTTAACCAAACTTTAATTTATCACTTAAAATAAGTTACAATAGATTGAACAGGTTTAGACTGATACAAATAAGATGAAAATTACAATCTTTGAGCTAATTTAAGATTTTTAAGATAAAAACGACATGAAAGAAATTAAAAACTAATAACTACTCTCTATCTCTCCTTCTCTTCCCTTTATTTATCAACAAAAGTCTTCCACTTGCCACTCTGAGCATTTCCCACTTCTTATCTGGGCCATTGGATTATATGAGCTCTTTTTAGCCGTTGATGAGTTTTTGGCGGGAAAACGTTTTTGCCAACTGGGATAGGTTGAGTGCAAGGAAAGAGATGCATTAAATGCATTTTGGCTGTTTGGTGAGGTGGAGTGATAAGGGTGGTGGTATATGTGAATTTGGAAGAATGGCGATGTGAGTGTTGCAGAGAGTGGGTGAAGATGGTGGGTTTGGAGGGAAAAGGTGGGAGGGGTTTGACTGGGTTTGACCGGGGGTATATTAATAGGGAGGGGGTTCAAGTTGGGGGTTCACAGGTTGCTTTGGCAGGGGGTCAAGGCTCAAGCAAGGGTTCAAAGGATTTGATATTAATAACAAGGACCAAACTTGCAATTCCACAAAAACCAAGGGACCGAAACTGTAATTTTCCAAAATTTATTATAAGGACCATTTTTGACAAGTTTAATTTACCCAAGGACCAAAAATAATAATTTTCAATTAAAAAATTTCCTGGGTAATTTCTGTCAATCTTTGAAACTTCAGGGACTAAAGTTGCCATTTTGCAAAACTGAACTTTATAAGGGTAAATTTGACAACTTAAAAATTCCTGAGGGCCTTTTATGAAAAATTACATGTTTTGAATAACCAGGGACTAGATTTTTACAATTATTGAATAAAACACAGTCTAAATATTTTTTTCTGTCTTTTTGAGACTTTTTAAAGTATTTTTGACTGGTTTTGCAGTGCAGAAGGAACAAAAATGATGAGTATTTACACACTCATCACCCTCTGGAAAAATTTTGAGAAAATCCTCCTAAGCATAAACCATCAGCTGTCACAACTTGAGGAAATGGATAAGGAGGATTTATCCAACCTTAGGCATCATGATCAAAAAGACCTAGTTTTTAAAAACATGGAACCTAAACCCGAACAAGATTGTGAGATGGTTATAGTTGAATTACCTAGTTGCATGCGTGGGGTAGATTTCACCAAAACATATGACACGCGTGAGGAATCCTTTAGGCAAATAGAACATAGTGATCAAATTTTTGAGAATGATTCTTATGAATCAGACCAAGAATTTGAAATGGCTAAAGAAGGATTTGAGATACTTAGGATTGTATTTGGGTTAGATTATACTAAAACACATGATGAACTTTTAGGAGATCTAGATATAATGGAGAATGAGGTGGAAACTCCAAGCCGACAAGCCCTACCATCACTTGAGGAACACACATGCATACTATAACTTTTTACCGGAAGAAGTAGAAGAGACTATAAAAACCCCGATTGATATAGAACCTTTGGACCAAACGCTACTAGAGAATGTAGGTTTAGATGCTTGTTATCATAACCTCTCTCTTAGTCCTAAGGAAGTTCCTAGTTTTAATGAACCGGAGCCTCAACCAAAAACCTTACCCAATTTTCCATCTTTAGATGTGAATCTTAGAATTGAATTAGGCCCCAATCCACCCATCAAAATAAATAGTCCGGGTAGTCGCTTGATAAAGGTGGTAGACTCTAGGCCATGTAGAGTGGAAGCTAATATAGGAGTAACCCATGACCTTACACACTTATATCACCCATTCATGGTTGATAACAAGAAACATTATGGGTTTAAACCGGGTTTATTAGGTCAAGATGGATCCTTAACTAAGAATCTTTTGAAGTTGATAGAAGATGATCTATTTTTAGGAGAGTGATTTGATTCACCCGCTACACCCATAAAATTAGGTAAGGTTAGAATGAATGGAGCACACCCCTTTTAAGCATATAAATCACCCATCACCCTCTCCTCACGTAGCAAATTTCCACCCTAGGGGTGTGTATCGCTACTATTACCCGCACTTAAGCTTAAGTGGAGAACAAACTTCCCCTTTATCAGTTAAATAAGGGTAGAGTCAAGCTCGTGACTCAAACAAAAACAAGCGCTTCTTGGGAGGCAACCCATGTGTATTTGTTTTTCATTTTTATTTGTGTGTCATATATCTTTTCATTATTGTATGTTCTCATGTTTGAATTTGTAAAAATGCTTTATTTTGTCTTTAACCTCGTCTTAATTACATATAAAGGTATTTTACATAAGGGATAAGTGTAGGGAGGATTACACACGTTTTCAAAAGAAATGTAAACATGAGAATTTCAATTACTTAAAAGATATACATGTGTGTTTGTTCGAGTCAAATGCTTGTATCGAGTCATAATGGATGTTTTGCAGGAAATTTTTCCAGATTCTAAAAGATGTAAATTTTTGAATTTTTCAGAAAATTGCAGACCGTTTTTGTCAGGATAACTGACGGTCGTCGGATCGCATAACCTGTGGCGTCGGGAAAGCGAAACAACTGATTACTTTTTCTCGTTTTCTGAGCTACTTATAAATTTTTGGAATTTTCCAGGTCTTAATTTTCCAGAAATTCTGTAAAAATCCATTACACAAACATTATATCCTAGTTTAGTAGAGTCCTATATATATTATTACCGCCGATTTTACGCGAAAGTTTGTTTTCTTCAAGTGTCCATGATCGGTGCTAAACAGTCAAGTCTAAAAGACTAAAAACTGCTCAAACACTAATGCAATTAAGATCAGAGGAGTATAGAGTCTCCCGAATCGGGTATGTTTGTGAGCTATGCAATGGATCAATCAACGTCTAGTGATCGAGAAATTTGAATGATAAAGGGAATTGTGAATATTATGACTACAGAAATATCAAACAAATTAAAAACGCCTTAAATGCAAATTAAAGAAAATTAAAAAGATAAAACCTATTAAATAAACGCTATCACTATAATTAAAGTGATGAACGTTTAAAACCTAAAACGTCGTTAAAAATTAAAATCTACGCGACGTACAAAATAAAAAGTGAAACTAAATCAGTATTAGCCCTAAAAATATGAAAATGATGTTTTTACAAACCTAATGATATAAGAAAATTTTAAGAAAAAGAAAACTATTTTTAAAACTAATTATCTAATTAAAAACTATTTTTTAACTATTAATTAATTACCTAAATTACAAGAAAATAGGAAATTAAGCTAGAAAAATAAGATTAAGACTTGGAAAAGTCTAAAATATCAAAATAGACTTTTCAAAACTTATTTTTGTATTTTTATGACTATTTTTCTATTTTCTAGGATTTTTAAACTATTAAAAACTAATTAAATCACTAAAAATTACCAAATGAACTATGAAAAATATGGAAAATTACTTTTTTTACTTTTTATATTTATCTAAGCCTAAGAAAAATGAAAAATTATTTTTTTGAACCTTTTCTGAATTTTTTATATTAAATGCTATTTAAAAAGTATTAAAAACTAATTAAAAATAGGAAAAATAGCAAAACAGCTTATAAAAATCTGAAAATTTCAGGAAAAGTCTAAAATATTATAAGGAATAAATGAAAAATAGAAAAATAGGTGCTTATGTGGGGAATTATGCAACTGCTTTTCAAATGCTTATTGAAATAAGCACTAGAATAAGCAAATGAGTACCAAAGGCTACCAAACTGATAATGAAGCTCTAACAAGCTAATTGAACTACAATGCAACAAAAATCAACAGGCTTGAACCTCTGATTCACAATTTAGAACAGAATTGATGTTTGAGCTAAAAGTTGAGAAACAGGTTCTGAGTGCTTACTTTGGACTCTTGCACAAGCTTAAAAATAAGCTCAAATTGAAACCTACCAATTGGGAATTGGAAAAGACCTGGGTGAGATTATGTGTACCAAAATTCAGGCCATGAGAAGCTTTAATAAGCTCTGTGCACTTTGCACAAAAACGAGTAAAACTTCAGTTTTCAACTGAGTTCAGATGAGAGCAGGGCACATGAGGCCTGTTTTGAGCTTATGCACAAGCTCAACCAGAGAGCTTAAGCCAAAAGTGGATATGAGGTCTTAAAGACAACCAAGAAAACTACTTATAGACAAAATTTCAGACCTTGAAAAGCTTTAATAAAACCTATGTGGCTAGATAGTTGCACAAATCAATTTTGACAAGATTTGACTTTTTAAAAAATGGAACCAGTTGACTTAAGTGAAGTTTGATCCAATATTCTCAACTGAAATTGATATTCTATGATGTTATAAACCTAATGCAAGTGAGATTGATGATTTCCAAACACAAATTGATGGTCTGCTATCCCAAAATCATAACAGTAAGACAGATGAATGGATTAAGGAACATTTTTGACTTTTGGTGCTTGCAGACCCCAAAGTAAAGTTGATATGAACTCCAATAAACTAAACAAGCATTATCCACTATATTCTAACCACTGACTAAGCCAACAAGACAGATATATTAGTAATTCCAAACACCCCTTTATAACTTAATATGTAACTAAAACAGATCCAAACACGAACCAATCTGTAAATATGATCACATTAACTTACTATAACTAAATTACCCTTTGTTTGAACAGGCTTTAACATGTTTAAACTACAATTGCAGATATTGCATAAGAACTTGAAAGTCACTTACAAGGGTCCAAAGCTACTATAGCTTGCAAACTATAAACCAGAGAACCACTAACCTAAACTTCAACCCAAATGAATCAGAACCAACCCAATGCTATCACTGCATCACCCCAATTCCAACTGCATTGCCATTTGAACATCCAGTTGACTTTTGTTGACCCAGTTACAAAATGAATTGGAACTTGATTATAAGCTTGTTAAAAGCTGTGAATAGCTTATACAAGCTTTTATGAGCTTTAAAATAACCTTCTAAACACTTGTATTTAAGTACTTGAAATTTCAAATTGAGACAGTGGACCTTAAACTTGAATTGTATTCATAAAACTAGATTGATGATTAAAATGAGTCTTGAAACACTTAAACACTTCAAATTTATAACATTTAACAAAATATTACAAGTTTTATACTAATTTAAGAAATCTAAGATAAAAACGACATTGAAAATAAAACTAAAAACTAGAAGACTACCCCTCTTGCTTCCTTTTGCTCCTTTTTATAATCCAATGTCTTTATCTCTCTTCTCTGAATGTTTCCCAACAATTTCTAGCCATTGGATGGCCTTGAAATGATCTTGGCCACATATGTATTTTTGGCGCCAAAATGGGTTTGATACTTTAGACAGGAAAAAGGGAAGCATTAAATGTGGTTGGATGTTAGGTGAGGTGGGAGGGGGACAATGGGTGAAGTAGGGTGGTTTTAGGTGGGTAGAGGTGGGGGGTTGCAGGAGGTGTCGGGGGGACAGGGAAGGCTTTTAGAGGCGGTTTTTGTTTATTTTAAAACTGTTGGGTGGGTTGTCGGGTCAAGGGAAGAATTGGACGGGTAAAGTATTTGGGCCAAGGGTTGTTAGCATTGGGCTTGGGGATTAAATTAGGGTCCGGATTGGATTTGTTGGATTATTAATACAAAGGACCAAAAATGTAACATTCCAAAACCAAAGGACCAAACTTGTAAAACTGAAATTCCCAGGGACCAAACATGTAACTTATGAAGAGTAGTCAAGGGTTGGTATTGCCAACTTTACTAATCCAAGGGTTGATTTTTGACATTTTTGAAATTCCCAAGGACTAGTTTTGAACATTTTGGATTTTTAGGGACTAAAATGTAATTTTCTCAAAACTTTTAGATTTTTCACCAAAGGACTAAATATGACAATTTGTGATTTTAAAAAGACCTTTGGTGACTTTTCTTCTGAAATTGGGCTCAGGGACTATTTTTGACAATTTTATAAACTTGGGGAACTAAAACTGCAATTTTTGCAAATTTGATATGTTTTCATCGATTTTGATATTTTGTATTTGAAACACATAAAACACTGATTTGTGATATTTTGATCATTTTGATGTATTTCGAGTGTTTTAGATGATTTTTGCAGTTTATTTTGTACAAAAATGATGAGTATTTAGACACTCATCAATCTCCCACACTAAACTATTGCTAGTCCCTAGCAATCTTTTGAGAAAAACTTAATGGATTTGCATCTCTTTAACAAAAGCCATTACTTCTGGAGTAGCCAAATGTTTCAGTTCAAGCAAGAACCATGGTACACCGATAACCATCTGATTTATTGGCAAATCATAAACAATATAACGGATTTGATTTTGTGTCTTTACAGAAGCCGTACCCATTCGGACTAGCCAACTCTTAGATAAATTATCAACATTATCTTTGGTGAGCTGATTACCAATTATGGTTTTCCACTGCCTTTACCACAAGCCATAACCTTGCGGGCTAGCCAACTCTTCACTTTTTAGGATATGGTGAGTTGAGAACCATACAATTTTGGGCAAATTGCAAGCCATATAAACGGATTTGAGAAATCTTTACCAAGAGCCGTTTGCTCTTGGATTAGCCAATCCTTTAGTCTTACAGACATGGCGGACTGATAACCAAATGAGTAAGTGTAGAACACTTACTCCAAAAAAAATTTTGGCCAAAAACGGGGGAATTAGGCGGATAATTACATGATAAAATTCGTGAGAATCCCCCCCACACTTAGAAATGAATATTGCCATCAATATTCAAAGTACGGCGGTTATGCGGCGAACTTGAGAACGTAAAAAGGGAAATACTACGGCCATTATTTAGAAAGAAGATTTTTTTGAGCATTTATATACACAACATGTGGGGCACCCCCCACACTAGGGTGGTAGAAAATAGAAAGAAGTCAGAAATATGGGTGAAAACCCATACAGTGTGCTATTGTTTTTGGTTACCGAGTCGCTAGCTTGACTCGACCCCGAATTAATTTGTTCATGGGGAAGTAAGTGGAATAAACAATCTCCATCGGACTTTCATTCAAGATGTTTGGACAAACATTTGAAGCACGTGAAAGTTCCACACCGATGAGATATACATAGAACCGGCTCAAAAATGGTAAATGAAAATGCCGGGGTCAAAGATAGTGTTTTCACTCCCGAAGGAGTGAAGAAGAGAGGAAGTCACCGAGTAGGCGAAGAAAAGAAGGAAGATCATGATGACGATCATGATAAGATCTTCTTCCTCAAGATCAAGTGCAGTTGCACTCGTTTGGATTTTGTTGGTTGAGCTCTTAGGGTTGGAAGGCATCTCGGGAGGGAGGGTTGGAAAATTTGTCATAGAAATACAAACTCTCATGATTGAGAACTTTTCCCCCAGATCATGATTTTTGCCATCAGCGATCATACTCCCATGAGTCATGATATGAGTGAGTTCACCGGCGAACTCCTCATGAAGAGAATCATTCACATGATGTGAATTTGTGAACTCTTGTTCCATTGTGGGCTCATCACTATCCTCGATCTGAGTATCAAAGAGTGGATTCTCTGAAATTGAAGTGAATTCAGAGTCGAATTCAAATAGAGGATTAGTGAAAGTAGCTTTGAATGTTTTGGGAACAAAGTGATCAACATTCTCTATTGGATTGTTGGGATAAGAAGTGAGTGAACGATCATTATAAAGGAGACTTTCAATCTCTCCTAGATCGGCTTCGAAATCAAAGACATCATCGTCACTTTCGATGAAAGTGGACTGATGTGAGTGAGTTCATCGGTGAACTCCTCAAGAAGAGGATCAGACTGTGGGAGTGATGCCTCGACATACTCAATGTCTCCATGGGAAGCACGATCATCGCTAAAATCGGAGAAAGTTTCCAAATGATCATTTGAACACTCAAGAGGGGAAGAAGAATCACACATATGATCAGACATTCCCTGTGACTCTCTCGGGATTGGGACAAGGTTCTCAACACTAGACTTTATGAAGTCGTCCGATTCCTTTTCAGGAACAGTGTCAAGATGCTCGTCCCCCATGTTCAGAGAGTGAGTGGGAATCTCGGGTGTGATAGCAGTTATTTGAGATGGAATCTCAACTGCTGGGATATCAACTGACTGAGGAGGTTGAGAAATATTATTTCTAAAAGGATAAAAACCCTCCTCGTCATCATCATATAGAGCTGCATTGAGAAATTGGGAACGCCTTAGAGCTGCATGCTCTAGGGCTAATAATTCTTCCCTTGATTGGCGGGCTTCTCGCTCTTCCATCTAACAATTCTCCTATGGTCTTTTCACCACTCACTTGATTCTTAAAGTTACTCATCATTCCTCAAGTGTTTCATTGCGGTTTCAAGATCCTGGGAGATTTCATGAGACAACGGCTCAGGTGGAGTTTGAACCGTATAGTCTTCTGTGGAGGTTGGAAATTATCAAACATGTAAGAGTCATGATTGCAACAAGGAAACTGGTTTCCCTATTTGACAATCAGAGGGAAGTGGGGACCTCCACAGTACTCACAACAGTAAAGCTGTTGAGTGCGGGCTGGTGAATCATATGGATTTTGGTCATAACCAAAGTTCGAGCATCAACTGGAAAAAGTTGATAGACAAACGTATTTCGGATTGACACTCAAATCCTTGGTGAGGACCTCCACAAAATTCACAACAGATATGTTGGTCATATGACGATAAGTCGGGTTGTGGTGGGTAATTGGAAAAGTTAGAGGAGTCGTTAAATGAGTTCTGATTAGGATCATAATCAAATGAATTCCTCGAACCACAAAACAAACAACTCCCGTTATGAATATCATTACCACATTGTACGCACGTACACCAACGACATGGTGAACCATAGAGAGGCTCACCACAACCGCAAACACAGGGAAGAATAACGATTGCATTTGAAAGTTATGAAGAGGAATCGGTTTATTCAAAGAATCAACAAAACCAACATGATGATCCGAATGACTATCAAGCGCGAAGAACATTGAGAAAAATCGGAGGTGGGACAAGTGGTGTGCTCTGAGAGCTAGCAATTTCCACCACTTCTGTTATGGTCTCCGGTTCTTGAACGGGTTCATCGGGTTGTGGCGGGTGGTCGGAAAAACTTGGAGAATCATCGAGAGAGTTATCGGATAATTCGCACCAATAACAATATTTGCTTGCACCCATCCTTCACAACATAGCTTGCATAAACAATCCGGATTCGACAATCGGTGATCCTCTTCCATCACGGCTTTTGCGGTGGAAACCGCGAGGATAACGATAAATCGCCATGAGAATTAAACATTTAGAGGATTAAGAAGAGAATCAAATGATTGAGAGGATCGAAGAATAGAATTAAACGGCAAAAGAGGGTAAGAGAAATAGAATCAACGAATAAGAGGAATGAGAAGAGTGTTTTTGGTATTTTTGGATAAGAAAATATAAACATATACAGATGGATGGTATGAACAAAGAGTGAGGCTCAAACAACTAATCTGCTAGACGTAAGACAATCAGCACGCACAGCTCCCCGGCAGCGGCGCCAAAATTTGATCGGTGCTAAACAGTCAAGTCTAAAAGACTAAAAACTGCTCAAACACTAATGCAATTAAGATCAGAGGAGGATAGGGTCTCCCCGGGTCGTTATGTCAGTAATTTATGCAATGGATCAATCAGCGTCTAGTGATCGAAATTTGAATGATAAAGGGAATTGTGAATATTATGACTACGAAATATCAAACAAATTAAAAAACGCCTTAAATGCAAATTAAAGAAAATAAAAAAGATAAAACCTATTAAATAAACGCTATCACTATAATTAAAGTGATGAACGTTTAAAACCTAAAACGTACGTTTAAATTAAAATCTACGCGACGTACAAAATAAAAAGTGAAACTAAAGCAATATTAGCCCTAAAAATATGAAAATGATGTTTTTACAAACCTAATGATATAAGAAAATTTTTAGAAAAAGAAAACTATTTTTAAAACTAATTATCTAATTAAAAACTATTTTTAACTATTAATTAATTACCTAAATTACGAGAAAATAGGAAATTAAGCTAGAAAAATAAGATTAAGACTTGGAAAAGTCTAAAATATCAAAATAGACTTTTCAAAACTTATTTTTGTATTTTTATGACTATTTTTCTATTTTCTAGGATTTTTAAACTATTAAAAACTAATTAAATCACTAAAAATTACCAAATGAACTATGAAAAATATGGAAAATTACTTTTTTTACTTTTTATATTTATCTAAGCCTAAGAAAAATGAAAAATTATTTTTTTGAACCTTTTCTGAATTTTTTATATTAAATGCTATTTAAAAAGTATTAAAAACTAATTAAAAATAGGAAAAATAGCAAAACAGCTTATAAAAATCTGAAAATTTCAGGAAAAGTCTAAAATATTATAAGGAATAAATGAAAAATAGAAAAATAGGTGCTTATGTGGGGAATTATGCAACTGCTTTTCAAATGCTTATTGAAATAAGCACTAGAATAAGCAAATGAGTACCAAAGGCTACCAAACTGATAATGAAGCTCTAACAAGCTAATTGAACTACAATGCAACAAAAATCAACAGGCTTGAACCTCTGATTCACAATTTAAGAACAAATTGATGTTTGAGCTAAAAGTTGAGAAACGGGTTACGAGTGCTTACTTTGGACTCTTGCACAAGCTTAAAAATAAGCTCAAATTGAAACCTACCAATTGGGAATTGGAAAAGACCTGGGTGAGATTATGTGTACCAAAATTCAGGCCATGAGAAGCTTTAATAAGCTCTGTGCACTTTGCACAAAACTGAGTAAACTCAGTTTTCAGCGAGTTCATGGCAGGGCACATGAGGCCTGTTTTGAGCTTATGCACAAGCTCAACCTTGAGAGCTTAAGCCAAAAGTGGATATGAGGTCTTAAAGACAACCAAGAAAACTACTTATAGACAAAATTTCAGACCTTTAAAAGCTTTAATAAAACCTATGTGATGGCTGCGATAGTTACGCACAAATCAATTTTGACAAGATTTGACTTTTAAAAATGGAACACAGTTGACTTAAGTGAAGTTTGATCCAATATTCTCAACTGAAATTGATATTCTATGATGTTATAAACCTAATGCAAGTGAGATTGATGATTTCCAAACACAAATTGATGATGCCTGCTATCCCAAAATCATAGATAAGGCAGGATGAATGGATTAAGGAACATTTTTGACTTTTGGTGCTTGCAGACCCCAAAGTAAAGTTGATATGAACTCCAATAAACTAAACAAGCATTATCCACTATATTCTAACCACTGACTAAGCCAACAAGACAGATATATTAGTAATTCCAAACACCCCTTTATAACTTAATATGTAACTAAAACAGATCCAAACGAGAACCAATCTGTAAATATGATCACATTAACTTACTATAACTAAATTACCACTTTGTTTGAGCAGGCTTTAACATGTTTAAACTACAATTCAGAATATTGCATAAGAACTTGAAAGTCACTTACAAGGGTCCAAAGCTACTATAGCTTGCAAACTATAAACCAGAGAACCACTAACCTAAACTTCAACCCAAATGAATCAGAACCAACCCAATGCTATCACTGCATCACCCCAATTCCAACTGCATTGCCATTTGAACATCCAGTTGACTTTTGTTGACCCAGTTACAAAATGAATTGGAACTTGATTATAAGCTTGTTAAAAGCTGTGAATAGCTTATACAAGCTTTTATGAGCTTTAAAATAACCTTCTAAACACTTGTATTTAAGTACTTGAAATTTCAAATTGAGACAGTGGACCTTAAACTTGAATTGTATTCATAAACTGAGATTGATGATTAAAATGAGTCTTGAAACACTTAAACACTTCAAATTTATAACATTTAACAAAATATTACAAGTTTTATACTAATTTAAGAAATCTAAGATAAAAACGACATTGAAAATAAAACTAAAAACTAGAAGACTACCCCTCTTGCTTCCTTTTGCTCCTTTTTATAATCCAATGTCTTTATCTCTCTTCTCTGAATGTTTCCCAACAATTTCTAGCCATTGGATGGCCTTGAAATGATCTTGGCCACATATGTATTTTGGCCAAAATGGGTTTGATACTTTAGGACGAGGAAAAAGGGAAGCATTAAATGTGGTTGGATGTTAGGTGAGGGGTGGGGGGACAATGGGTGAAGTAGGGTGGTTTAGGTGGGTAGGGGTGGGGGGTTGCAGGAGGTGTCGGGGGGGACGGGAAAGGCTTTTAGTGGGCGGTTTTGTTTATTTTAAACTGTTGGGTGGGTTGTCGGGTCAAGGAATTGGACCGGGTAAAGTATTTGGGCCAAGGGTTGTTAGCATTGGGCTTGGGGATTAAATTAGGGTCCGGATTGGATTTGTTGGATTATTAATACAAAGGACCAAAAATGTAACATTCCAAAACCAAAGGACCAAACTTGTAAAAGCTGAAATTCCCGAGGACCAAACATGTAACTTATGAAGAGTAGTCAAGGGTTGGTATTGCCAACTTTACTAATCAAGGGTTGATTTTGACATTTTGAAATTCCCAAGGACTAGTTTTGAACATTTTGGATTTTTAGGGACTAAAATGTAATTTTCTCAAAACTTTTAGATTTTTCACCAAAGGACTAAATATGACAATTTGTGATTTTAAAAAGACCTTTGGTGACTTTTCTTCGAAATTGGGCTCAGGGACTATTTTGACAATTTTATAAACTTGGGGACTAAAACGCAATTTTGCAAATTTGATATGTTTTCATCGATTTTGATATTTTTGTATTTGAAACACATAAAACACTGATTTGTGATATTTTGATCATTTTGATGTATTTCTGAGTGTTTTCAGATGATTTTGCAGTTTATTTTGTACAAAAATGATGAGTATTTAGACACTCATCAGTCCAGGTTTAATTTACCAAGAAGAAGATACATAAGATAAGAAGGAGCTTTTCACGCAAACGTTCTTCTTGAAGAAAGATGTAACCACCACTTTACACGGATCCTACCGAGCTAATCAGGGGAGTATTAGTTTCTTTCATCTTTTTTTACCTTCCATTATCATAACATTGATACTTTCGGAGAACATTGGGGACAATGTTCAGTTTAAGTGTAGGGAGGGAAAATAAAACGGGAACTTTGAAACTATGGTTATCCTTGATTATTTGCTTTGTCCAATTGCATTTGTGTAATAAACCATGAGAAAATGTCGGTTAGGGTAATTTTGGCACCAAATTTAAAAATTTTCATGACATATAGGAGTGGGCCATTAGTCTTAATAAAGCGTCTCATGGATAGGAAATTATATGACTAGCACAAAAACCCTTTACCACTTAAATTATACCCAAAATGTGAGGATCGCCCTTAGATTAGTATGAATTAAAGCATTCATCTTTGATGCTTAAAGTGTGAACCGGTAGTATAATAGATTCTAGACCTTGCTTTGTGATGCATTCCGAGATCGCTAGTAAGACTACACTTGTGTAGTTAGGAATAACTAAATGATAAGAGGCATTAGGATAACCCTTGTTTGATACCTGTAATATTGTTACTTCTTCCACATCGGTCGAGTAATTCTCCCACACCTTTGCTTTGTACTCATCTTTAGTACACGATACCCCTAGTTAACCCCTTAGAGCCTATCCTTTTCGCGGTTCTCGTGATATTTCGGTTTTCCGGAATATCAATGAAGAGCATTGTTTACAATCCACCCCCAAATGTACACCCAAATCGCCTTAGCCTACCTTGTATGCACTCGCTTTTAGTGCATTATTGTTATCACACTAAACCCTTAGTTCAATTATCTAGTTGCTTGCATAAGTTGCTAAGTCGAGTCATATCCTTTGTACACAGTTTTGGGACGATTGGGACTCAAGGGAAAAGTTAAAGTTTATGAAATGAAGGGAAGGGAACGTTAAATTCAAATTCCCTTTATTTGCGTAATAATGTACTCCAAGTGTTTTGATCTTTTCAATTCGGGTCAAATTAGTGTTAGAGTAATAAAAACTCAAGTGTAGGGATGTGCCTATAAATCCTTATCATTTTGATGTTATTGTAGAGGATGGTAGAGTAAAAGTGTATGAAAAAAAAAAAAAAAAAAAACGGGCTACCATCCTACATCTATCTTTAAATTCCTGTTTGTTTATTTCAGTTATCTAGATTCTAGAGTGTCGAGTCTTGGCTTAGCAACGCTATTCTTCGCATGCTTGTAACATAAAGATTTTTGACTTGCCACCACTAAATAGCCTATCCCACCAAACCCTTTGTTTCCTTACCGTAAGCCTATCATTACAACCCTTTAAAAGACCTCTTGGATAGTCTTTCCTAGGTGCTTATGCCAAAGCGATGGATGTTTGATCTAGTCTCAAGCCTATGGTAATATATGTACTAGGACCGTTTAATGAGTGTTTATCTTCCATTTCCAACTCGATATATTTCATATACACCCGAGAGATGTGAGTATCCAAACACCCCATGTGAGGTGCTAGTATGTAATTTCCGTGCTTGTTATGACTTTTGCGGGGCTTGTATGTGTTGTGAATCGTTCTAAACTAATGCTTCATGACCTCTAACTTATAAATTGATTGGCTTAAAGCACATTTGCTTGAGGACAAGCAAATACCAAGTGTAGGGATATTTGATAAGGTTTTAAAATGTACCTTTTTGAGGGGTCGTTTAAGCCCTTATTTGATCACTTTTGTATCTGTTATTACTTAATATCGTTCCTTTTCACTTTTTAGGTATCTTGAAGGCAAAATGTTGGAATGACACTTATTCAGACGAAAAGGCGCGAATATACGAAGAAAATGGCCAAAGTCAAGAATCGAGACACTCAGGCTGCTAAAATTGAAGGGGACGGCGTCGAGGCACAACTAGCGGCGCTTCGGAAAACTTTTGTGACGGCTCAGAGCCAAATTGCCCATTTACAAGTGGGCCAGGGTTTTAAAAGAGTAGGGCGTCGCAACTCAGACGGCCTAGATTTGATCCGACGACGTCGAGATCGGAAGGGGCGGCGTCGCCAGGCATAAGGTGACGTCGTCGCAAGACTAACGTGGCCAAGATGAAACCCTAATAACGGCGACCCGACGGCATCACAAATCAAAGGGTGACGCCATCGCATTTGTAATCTTATATATAGAATCCGAATTTTTTAGTTTTCAGTGTGTAGTCTTTTGGAGTAAAAACCTAAACCGAACCAAGGCTGTCTTGTACAGTATTTTAGGGTTCCATACCCTATCTTACATCAAGATAAGTGTTTTACTTCATTAATTCAAGTATGTCTTCAATTAATTGTGTGTATGCTTGCATGTTTCCCATGTCCGGCTAATTTACTTGTGTGTTTGCTTAGGGAATATGAAACTTAATTATTGAATATTGATTGGTTGTCTCTTATCTTAATTGTTAATGATCTAGTATTGTGATAGGTCATCCGTTGTGTAGTTAATGCTTGATTAATCTTTGTGAACCTTAGCTTATAGTACCTAGAGTCATTGTAGGCTAAACCATCCGAAGAGTACCTTAGTGTTAAGTTTATAAATCCTAGAGATTTTGTAGGCAATAACCTTTGGTAGTTTCAAAGAGTTAGGGATAAACGCATACCCTACGACCTTAGACACACAACGCGATTAAGAATAAGGACGTGACAATTCAACCATCAATAGGAGATAATTAAGGAGTAATAAAACCTACGTAAACACATCTTTAAAAAAACACAATAATTAGACATAGACTACCCACTAGATTAGATAATTAGATAAGTAGAGTAATCGGTAGAAATGCCAACCCCCCAAATCCAAACCCCGAGATTCGTACCTCTACATTTCCTAAAAAAACATAAATAGATAAAAAATAATCTTCCTCAACCCCAACCTTAGCATAGTAACTTCTCACTAGCATTCCTATTCCCCTAGAGAACGATATCAATTCTCGTGGCTTACCCTAATACTACACTACAATGATTAGGTTCACTGCCTAGGGTGTTGAAAAACTTGCTTGACGAAAAGGAAGTTCCTTTGACCCCGAATGACGCATGTAGCTTTATCAAACATCTGCAAGAGTCCTGAGTGTGCCTCCCCTTGCTGCAATAATCCCTCAAGAAGAGCTGCAAGCACCACCTTCTCTACCATTGTTGACAGCACCACCACCAGAGGATCCTTCATCATCCTCACCACCTATCAGAGGAAAGGTGATTGGGCTAGCATGCCCCAAAGTGTTGAGGGTGATTGAAGGCCGAAGGGTGCCCAAAGTGATGCCTGAGTGGGCCTTTCCTAAGAAGCCATAGGTGGTAGTTGGGGGTTAGGTTGTGAAGCTGTGTCTTAGTTGGTTGTGTTAGGAAGTGGTCATGTGAAGTAGTCTTTTGGTTGAAAGATCCATGGTTGTAATCTCTGCATTCTTAAATGCAGCTTTATGAATAAAAATAATACCATGTCTTTTTGCTTTAAATTCCACTGCATCATACTGATTTTTATTTACTTCTTTTAACTGCAAAAATCTCTTTATTGTTTGCCAGTTTTTAATGACCCCTTTACCAGTAACTTTTCCATTAACTCCACCTCCAAAGCTGACAAACTGTCCATCATAGTGTTCAACATTTGAGAGATAGGACTTGTTGCCAGTCATGTGCCTTGAACATCCACTATTTGTGTAGCCTTGATCAGATTTCTTTCCTTGGATGTTCCTGCACATATAAGAAAGGATTTAGTTTCCTTTGGAGACCCAAGCCATGATTGACTTGGATCTGCCTCGTGTATCAATATAGTTAAATCTATTAAAGGTCATTGATACACCATTGGGATTGGTTGTTGAGGTAATTCCTTTAGGTTTCCATTCCCAACGTGCTAAGGCCTTCACAGCATTTCCCATGTTTCCTTTTTTCTTGTTTACAACCCTTGCCGTAGGAACTTTTGACTGAGCAGTGGTAACTGCTGATTTAGTTTTAGGTACCCACTGTTGGTTATATTGAACCCTTTTATCAGAAAAAGACCTTTTCCCTGTTTGTGCAGATTTTGCAAAAGTTGTTTTGGATTTTGCACTTGAAACAGGTGATTTAGGGTGGCGATTATTATGATTTTAGCAGTGGCAAAAAGTTTTAAGACCACTTCTTAGTTGAACTGCTCTAGGGATCATTTTGCTGTGTGAATTAGGGTGTATTTTATTTTGAAACTTGTTAGACTCCACTCTTTTATTCCCATGGACTTCCCTTCTCCCAACATGATAGTCACAATTAGCATGTAAATGATTAAAGCTACCACAGATATAACATGCTTTATTATACATCACAAACTCACTACCTAGTTGTTGAGATTTGACATGATTCCAACTCCTCTGGTTACCCCTAGGAGCTGATGACTTGTTCCTATACATCTCAGCATACCTTACAGTTGATCTAGGTTTGTTAACTTGTTTCCTAAGTTCCTCTGTAATAGTATTTACAACTTTTGGGATAGAAGCCTCTACATTCTTTTTAACATTCTCATCTACGACTGATGAGTCACTTGTACTTTCAAAAACATCAGATTCATGCTTAACCTCTTCCTCACTTTTCACAGATTTGAGAGGACCATATTCACGAATGAGATCCTGAAATTCTTCTAGACCTGTATGAGCTAAATCTATGCCAGGAGGTGATGGAACACCCCTTAGTGGTGGAGGAACATTATTGTATCCCATACCAGACTTAACTTTACTAGTAATTTGAGCATTCCAAATTTTATCAATTGACTTAGACTGATAATAACAGGTGTCAACAGTTAAATTGACATTCTCATTTATCTTTTTAAGTCTTTCAAACTCTTCTTTTAGTGCATCATTCACTGCTGTCTTATGATCTAACTCTCTTCTAAGAACAATCATATCATCATTATATTTTGACTCATTTTCTCTATAATGCTCTAGTTGTTTCTCTAATACAGATATGCCTCTTCTAAGGTTTGACACAGTATAATTAGCAGCAAACAACTATGTTCTTTGATTATCATATTCTTCATTAAGCCTTTCACATTCTCTAGAAGCCCTACATGTTTTAGAACAACTTTCAAAGTTTTGTACCTCAGAGTCAGAGAAAGCCATGAGAGCATGTTCTGTAGACACAATAGCAACATCTAAAGGTTGTTCCTCTTGTCCATCAGCCATGAAACTCCAATCATAGCTCACACCATCAATTGCCAGCATTGCCTTTGGTTCTTCCACAATTGGTTCTTTCTTTTGTTTATACCAAGTAGACCTTTTGTCCTGGTTCCTTGGTCTTCTACATTCTCTAGCAAAATGCCCCAACTTGTGACAGTTGAAACACTCTACTTTCTTTTTATCGAACCCTGCAGTTTCATTACCATTGATGTGTATTGGTTTGCCAATCTTCTTGAAAAATTTCCTAGCTCTCATGCTAAGAAGAGCTAGTTGCCACTTTATGTCCATCTCCTCCAAGTCATCATCATCAATTTTCTCTATGTCTTCATGAGTTAATATAGAGCCATTAACTAGAGTGGAGATAAAAGCATAAAAGGTAGGATCTCCAATACGAGCAACCTTCTTCTTTGAACCTGCAGTGGTAACACTAGCATTACCAGTGGAAACTGTAGAACCAGCAGTGGCAAGATCATCATCATTGTCATCTTCAGAATCATCACTGTCAGCGAGAGGTTAACAACAACGCCAAGCTGCTAGAGCTTGTATCAAGTTTTCCTGCCTTCTTCAATCTTTGTTCAATGAGTTTGAAGTTGTTGTAAAGATCATTGAGCTTCATAGTTTCAATCTCTGGTTTATTTTCCCAGGCTGTAACATTAGTGTGAAACTCAGCAGGCAAACTTCTTAGAAACTTCAAATTGAGGTCTTCCTTTTCTACCTCAATGCCAAACACAGTCGGTTGATGTGACAATCTTCGGAGTTTGGTGAAGATCTGTCAAGAGAGTCATTGCTTGAAGGAGAGAAGTTTTCATAACTTTGCTTCAACAATGTCTTTTGAGTCTTCTTTGTAGCATCATTGCCACCAAAAACTGAGCAAATCACTTCAAAAAGTTCTTTTGTTGTCTTGAATTTCTTTGAAAGCAATGATCGATCTTTAGGAAGAGTCATTAGTAACAAACTTCGGCCTTCAGTCATTCTTCTTCTTTGCTCTTTCATCATTAGTCTCAAAGTTACAACACGTGTCACCAACTTTCTCAGTCTTCTTTTGAGACTTGAAGGAGTCACCAGTTAAGATGATCTCCCATAGAGCATAGTCTTGTATGAGAAAGTATTGCTCAATCATTATTCTCCACATCTCAAATTCATTGAGTTTGAACTTAGGAAGCCTTGGAGTAGAGTTTGATTTGTTGTTTTCCATCTCCATTGATTTGAGTGAGTTGGTTAAGCTTATTCCTTAGATCTTCTGAATCAAAGTATTAGAACCAAAGCTCTGATACCACTTGATGGATCTAAACACACACCTTGTGTTAGTGATACTTTGATTTATATTAATAAGTACGTGGAATATACTTAGTAATACTCAGAATATGGATTGTATGATGTATTGTAAGTGAGAACAATGTAACACAAAGCTTCAATATTATTATGAATAATACGAGTGATCTTGCTTATCATTAGGGTTACACCTTGAAGCATACGTACAAAGAACAATGACCTAGGATCTCCTTTTATAGCACAAGGAGTCCTTTACAAGATAAGTATAATGCTAACTATATAGAATATACACAAGATCTTTTCTATACTTATCTATATACGATTACATAACGATTATCCTAATAGCAGTGGTAATAATATGTACTAGCAGTGGTAATGTGTTTCCATTGCTAGTGCGTTCTTCAGCAGTGTCTTCCACAAGCCTATCAGTGGTAACTGTTAATATTATTCCCAACAACTAGTTCTGACTAGAACTGTCACTGGTTGGCGCGTTTGTATTGACTATCGGAAATTAAACAAAGCCACCCGAAAAGATCACTTTCCACTCCCGTTCATGGATCAAATTCTTGAAAGACTAGCAGGAAATAAATTCTTTTTTTTCCTCGATGGATTTTTAGGATATTTCCAAATTCCAATCGATCCTAATGACCAAGAAAAGACCACTTTCACTTGTCCTTTTGGAACCTATGCATATCGGCGTATGCCTTTTGGTCTTTGTAATGCACCTGTGACTTTTCAAAGGTGTATGATAGCCATATTCCAAGACATGCTCGAAACCTCCATGGAAGTTTTTATGGATGACTTTTTAGTCTTCGGAAACTCATTTGAAGCTTGTCTTTCCAATCTTGATAAAATGCTCGAAAGATGCAAAGCTGCACACCTTGTCCTTAACTGGGAAAAATTTCACTTCATGGTGACCGAAGGAATTGTGCTTGGCCACAAGATCTCCAGTGCAGGCATGGAAGTAGACAAAGCAAAAATCGACATTATCACGAAATTTCCACCACCAACTAACGTTAAAGCCGTTAGAAGTTTTTTAGGACATGCCGGTTTCTGCCGCTGCTTTATCAAAGATTTTTCAAAAATATCCCGTCCGATGACAAAACTTCTCGAGAAAGATTCTATCTTTGACTTCAATGCTGATTGCATAAAAGTATTCGAAACGTTGAAATCTTAACTAACTAGTG
Organism: Chrysanthemum makinoi; assembly: GCA_910596185.1. Taxonomy (NCBI): domain Eukaryota; kingdom Viridiplantae; phylum Streptophyta; class Magnoliopsida; order Asterales; family Asteraceae; genus Chrysanthemum; species Chrysanthemum makinoi. Next base: position 117,590,603 of record OU343218.1, read on the forward strand.
CTCCGATCATGGTTTCACCTAATTGGTCACTACCCTTCGAGCTTATGTGCAATGCCAACGATTTTGCTGTCGGAGCCGTCTTAGGCCAACGAGAAGGAAAACACTTTCGGCCCATATATTTTGCTAGCAAGACACCAAATAGTGCTCAGCAGAATTACACAGTCACAGAAAAGGAATTACTGGTCATAATTTTCGCATTCGACAAATTCCGATCCTACCTCGTACTCTCAAAAACGGTCGTGTTCACCGATCACTCGGCACTAAAATATCTGTTCACCAAGCAAGATGCCAAACCGCGTCTTATCAGATGGATTCTGCTACTCCAAGAATTTGACATCGAGATCAAAGATAAGAAAGGAGCAGAGAATCAAGCCGCTGATCATTTATCACATCTTGAAAATCCAGATCTTGAGGAATTAAAGGAAGAAGAAATCGATGATTACTTCCCCGATGAAACCCTCATGATCGTCAATGGAAATGACGATCCTTGGTTTGCTGACTTTGCAAACTATCTCATTTGGAGGAATTCTAAGAAAAGGTTTAACCCACGCTCAAAGGAGCAAATTCTTTTCAGAACTTAAATACTACTTTTGGGAAGAACCATATCTTTTCAAAATGTGTCTGGACGGAATGATCCGAAGATGTGTTTCTGGTTCTGAAACCCGCAAGATTCTTGACGAATGTCATCATGGCCCAACTGGGGGACATTATCGTCCCTCCACCACAGCTAAAATTTTTTTGATGCTAGATTCTATTGGCCAACAATATTCAAAGAAGCACATACACTTGTTCAGAACTGTGATGCTTGCCAACGAACCACCAACCTTTCACTTGAGAGACGAATGCCGTTGACAAGCATTCAAGTGTGTGAAATATTCGATATTTGGGGAATTAATTTCATGGGACCATTTCCTAAATCCCACAAATACGAATACATTCTCGTTGCTATAGATTATGTGTCCAAATGGGCAGAAGCTGAAGTTTTACCAACGAACGATGCTCGCGTCGTCGTTAATTTTCGCAAAAAGCTTTTTGCTCATTATGGAATCCCCAAAGCCTTGATAAGCGATCGAGGAACCCATTTCTATAACCAACAAATGGAGAAAACCATGAAAATATATGGATTTCATCATCGATTCGCGACTGCTTATCATCCACAAACCGGTGGCCAAGTTGAAAACACCAACAGAGCTCTTAAAAGAATACTCGAAAAAACAGTGAAGGATAATCCTTCAGTGTGGTCGAAGAAACTTGACGATGCTCTGTGGGCGTTTCGTACGGCTTATAAAACTCCTATTGGCACAACTCCTTACAGACTCTTGTATGGAAAAACTTGTCATTTGCCGTTCGAAGTTGAACATCGTGCTTACTGGGCTCTCAGAAACTGTAACACCGATCTCAAAATAGCTGGAGAAAAGAGATTCTTGCAATTGCACGAACTCAACGAATTAAGACTCCGAGCTTATGAAAATTCTAAACTGTATAAGGCCAAAACAAAAGCTTATCACGACAAAAAGCTAAGAGTTCAAAAAGAATTCAAAGCCGAAGATAAAGTTCTGCTTTGCAACATGAAATTCAAATTCAAAGCTCCTAAATTACAACCAAGATGGTTTGGACCATATATCGTTAAACATGGATATCCATCAGGTTATGTCGAACTTTATGACAAACAGGGTGGAAGTTTCATTGTTAATGGACATCGAATCAAGTTATACTATGATAAGGAGCAAATGAATGAAATATCAGTTGAGACAGTTTCCCCTGAAAATGAATTCGAAACCATCACCTTCGTAGCACCCTTTCCAGGAAGAATCCCACAAAGTGTTCCTTGGAAACCATCTGCTGAGTTCATCTGGGCGATATTGATGCTACTGGTGAAGAATTCATGTATATCCCCAAACTTTTCAAAATGTTCAAGGCTGCATCTGTGGCCAAGTAAATTCGGGAAGATTCGAGTCAGGCTGATGACTCGGTAATAAAACAAGCGCTTCTCGGGAGGCAACCCGTGTGTTTCCGATTTTATTTTCTGTGGTCACGCCCCAAAGTTTAAACCTTTGGTTGAACTTAAGTGTGGGGGGTAACACAACTTAATAAAACTCTTTTGTTTGTATATAAGATTTTGTGCAGGTAATGATTACTCCAGTGGACGCTTGGATGAAGAAAATTAAGCTGACAAACTCATTGGAATAAATGGTTTCATCTCTATTTTCCCTATTTCTATACTTTGAAGTTCGTTTTTCACATTGAGGACAATGTTTAACTTAAGTGTGGGAGGGTGAATAGGAAAATTAGAGTTTTCAAGCTTAAAATTAAAATTTTGTTTGCCCTTGTGATCTAGTTATTTTTCATGCTTTTAGGATAATATATTAGAATAACTGAATCAAACCACTGGTAAAAATGGTAATATTTGAAACTTTGAGATGTGTTCCGATTAATATTGCAATCCATTCTGAGATCGATAAACATTTGCTAGCACAAATTATAGCCCTTACCACTAAAATTGTAAGGATTTGAGCCTGTTCAAAGCATACATCTTTTATGCTTGGATCTTTTGCTATGAGTGTGCCGGTGATTTTATTTATTCTAGAACTTGTGCTTGTAAATCATTACCAGACCGCAGTGAGATTGCATTCGTGCGATATAAGTAAATTTGTGTGATAAAGAGGCACCTTAGGATTTAACCCAAATGGCCTTCCATTTTGCATATCATGTTATATTAGCTAACCACATCGGTTAGTTAACCACCTACATGGACCCATTTGTAGGGCTCATCTTTAGCGCTAGATACCCCTAGTTACACCCTCTGAGCCATCCTTTCGTTTTTGTTTCATCTAGAAAAATTCAAAAAGATTTTACACTTTAAACCTTAGCCTAACCCTTGTCAATGTCTAAACGGTTGGTTTCTAGTCACCCTGGAAAAGAAGATTGTTCAAATGATTATGAGTTACTGCACCTTGTTAGTTGAGTGATCCATTTCATGGATGATTGTATGTTTAAAAAAAATGTTGAAAGTATGAATGTATTAGCCAATGTGCTATGTTCGAAGAAAAAAAAATTATCATGGCGAAGCAAAGCGAAGAGTTGTGGGAATCCGAAGAAAAGAAAATGAAGCTATGATCATTTATTGGTTTATGGATTATTTGGTAGCTAGCAACACGGGTATTAGACTTGATTCTATTTTTATTTTAACACCAATTTCACTAACATTCCCATGCCTTATCCATACCCTTAACCCTAAGCCATAACATTATAACCCGAATAAAAGTCCTCTTTAGATGTTTTTGCTTGGTGCTCACGCCACGTCGGTGGAGTTTTGTTTCTTGTACAAGATTATGGTAATAATCTAATCATGACTGAGCAATGAGTGTGATTTATCTTATTACTCCACTAAAATTGAGTGATTGAGTGAATTATATTCCGTTCCTTTTTCGTGAGGTGTTTTGAAATGTTAATCATGCAAGAAAATCATTGGATGAATCTTCTCTCGTACTTGTACTTGGTAGATTTGCATCACATTTTTCGTAATCATAATTTTTGTACCAGTGGATGTTTTTCCTAGATTTTCTTGAGGGAAAGCAAAGTTTAAGTGTGGGGGAATTTGATAACGCTCAGATTGTACATGTTTTTAGTAGCGTTATGTGTGCTTTTGTATATGTTATTTGGTTATATTTGTATGATTTCAGTGCTTAATCGCATCAAAAGATGTTTGTCTAGTGTTTATAACCAAGTGGAGGGAAAAGTAAAGGAATGTTCAGCAAATGGAAGATTCCCGTTTCAGTGTAGCATGTCAAGCACAAATTAGTGTTTCTAGTACCTTAAGAAGACCAAGATGATTGAAGAACCAAGCTCTACAAGTCAAAATGAAGTAAAAGTCGATTTCCCGTCACTCAGGAAGACCAACCAGATCGGTTGCAAATGCAATTGGATCGGTTGGAAGATGATCAAAAAGTGCCCAAGACGCCAACCCAACCGTTCGGTTGCCGCCCGCAACCGATACGGTTGAAACCCTTGTAGAAGACCAACCGGATCGGTTGGTCATGTGACCGATCCGGTTGGAGTACCTGTTTCTGCCAAATCTTCATAACTAAGTTTCCCCTTTGCATCCAAATGATTCTAGGTCCTTCCCTTGGTGTATTCTAGTCCCTTCTTAACTCCTTGGAGGCCAAGTTCAGCAATTAATACCCTAGGCCTTGGAACTAGTATAAATACAGACCTCTTGTGAGCATTTGAGACACATACTTCAATACAACTCTCTCTACTCATCAAACAAAGCTCTTAAGCTCTCAAATTCGTCCTTAAAAGTCCAGGAAAGTTTGGAGTTCCAGAAGTACCACATTTGGAGGCCAAAACCCCAAGGAGTCTACCCCAACACTTTGGGGAATCATTACTTCACCATTTGTAATCTTATTCCAAGCATTGTAAGACTCTTAATCATGTTTCTAATGTTCAAAGTTCTGAGTTTATGTTTATGTTTGCTATGAGTGGCTAGTTTCTTTATACACTTACTTTAATAATGTTGATTATCATATGATTATTTGGTGATTGTGTTAACATGTTTTAATTCAATTTCAAGTTGATTCTAAGATCCAATTGTGCTAAAGTTTCATAGTGACATTTGTTAAATCAAGTTTGACTAGTTGATAACAATCATAGAGGTTGAAAGAACTTATTGTTGTTCAACTAGTTATAATCATTTTGTCTATGGATGATTGTTTTTACCCATTATTCTTGATTAAACAAAGGAACTAAGGTGTGGTTGTAATAAGAACGCTTTTTGATTATCAAGTTGGATTGATTGGAAACATCTAAAAGGTCGTAAGATTAGTTGTTGACAATCAATTATACCCTTTTATCTATAATCGGTTGCCTTTTGTATTAACCATTTCTTAAGCAATTAGATGAAGCAAATGGATGTTTTTGTGTTTAAGTTTGTGAAAATAAACTTATGAAAATTGAATTGATCTTGAATTGATTGGTTAAACTTAATGCTTGTCTTTATAAACTAAAATCTTGACGAAGGTTTAACTTCTAAAAACAATAGATTAGTACACCAACTAATTATTATAACCAACATGTTAAGAGGTTAGCACAATCACAATAATCAAGGATACGAAACTAGTTTAAGCAAGTGTAGTTTTTAATCATCTGAATTTTATTATATCTATTTTCGTTGTTATATGTTTTGGATTGTCTTAATAGATTCAAACTTGTTAATCAGATTCACTCAAATCCCTGTGAACGATCCCGACTTACCTTCATAATCTTGCTATAACAGATGAGTGCACTTGCTCGTATGTGTTATTGGTAAAATTGGTAATTCGTCTTTTATAAATTTAAAACTTGTACACACCGGACACATCATGTAGAAAACCTAATCTTTAATCTACTAAGTATAGGTCAAATATGTGATAAAAAGTGTAATGTACTCTTTAGCGAAACCGGTAGTAAAACCTTGAAAAATGGTATTACTATAGGAAGAGGAATTAGAAAACATGGAGTCTATGTTATTAAAATTGGAAATGAACCAAAAGACAAGCTTTGTCTTACCTCTATGAATGATACTTCGACCTTATGGCATTGAAGATTGGTTCACGCCAATATGCGACTTCTTCAATCGCTATCATCCAAAGAACTAGTAAGAAACCTACATAAACTAAAATACGAACATCATTTTTGTGATGCTTGTAACATAGGAAAACAAGTCCATGCTAGTCATAAAGCTAAAAATATGGTTTCTACAACTAAGTGTCTAGAATTACTGCACATGGATTTATTTGGACCATCCACTATCCAAAGTTACGGAGTCAACTTCTATACCTTGGTTATAGTGGATGATTACTCTAGGTATACATGTACTAAATTTTTAAAGAATAAAACTGAAACGTTCGATTACTTTGAAATCTTAAGTAAGAAAATCCAAAGACAACTAGGAAGTCCTATTGTGTAAATTAGAACAGATCATGGTCGGGAATTTGATAATGAAGTGCAATTCAGAGCTTTTTGTGATGCTAATGGTATTACCCACAATTTCTCGGCTCCTCGCACTCCACAATCAAATGGGGTAGTTGAAAGGAAAAAGTAGAACCCTACAATAAATGAGTCGCACCATGATTAATGAGCAATCTATTCCTCAAAAAATTTGGTGCAATGTCGTCGACACATCAACCTATATACTAAACCGAGTCCTAATTAGACCATTATTAGGAAAAACTCCATACGAGTTGCAACGAGACAAAAATCCTTCGTTGGAACACTTTCGAGTCTTTGGTAGTAAATGCTTCATACTTAATACTAAAGATTATTTAACTAAATTCGATCCAAAATCAACCGAAGGTATCTTCTTAGGATATTCTCCTAATAGTAAAGCAGGCGTAATACTAAATAAAGAAACCATGAAGGTTGAAGAATCCTTAAATGTAAAATTTGATGAGAGTCCACCTAAAACTACCTTACCTCTTGTTGATGACGAGTTAATCAAAAGTGAAGTCCTAGAAATCAAAGAAAATATAAACAAGGAAGATGAACCATTAAACCATGAAATCATCAACGTTAAAGAGTCTAAAGATCATCCCGTAAAAAAGGTTATAGGAAAAATAAATGAAAGAACTCTAAGATATCATGTCCAAAAACAAAGTAGTTTATTTTGTTTTGTATCAACCATAGAACCTAAAAACACTCAAGAAGCCATAAAAGATGAAAGTTGGGTTATGGCTATACAAGAGGAATTAAATCAATTTGTTTCTAACAACGTTTGGACACTTGTCCCTCCACCTAAAAACCAAACCATAATCGGAACAAAATGGGTATATAAAAACAAGTTAGATGCAAACGGTGTCGTTTCTAGAAATAAAGCTAGACTTGTTGCTCAAGGATATAACCAACAAGAAGGCATAGACTTTGATGAGACCTATACTCCCGTAGCTAGATTAGAGTCTATAAGAATCCTTCTTGCTTATGCTTGTGCTCATGATCTTAAGCATTTTCAAATGGATGTTAAAAGTGCTTTTCTAAATGGTTTTATAAATGAAGAAGTTTATGTAGCTCAACCTCCGGGCTTTGTCGATTTCGAAAAACCTAATCACATGTACAAACTAAGGAAAGCTCTCTATGGTCTTAAACAAGCCCCAAAAGCTTGGTATGATATACTCAAATCATTTTTAATAAAAAACAACTATACCATGGGGTTAGTTGACAATACACTTGTTACAAAGAAAAAGGAATCACAAATAATTATTGTTCAAATATACGTGGACGATATTATATTCGGATCTACTTGTCAAGACATGTGTGATGATTTCTCAAGAATCATGCATGATGAGTTTGAAATGAATATGATGGGAGAATTAAGTTTCTTTCTTGGTCTACAAATCAAACAACTAGAAGATGGTATCATCTTTAATCAATCCAAATACATAAAAGAAATGCTAAAGAAATTCGGATTAGAAGAGTCAAAACCAATAAGAACACCAATGTCATCCGATACGAAACTCACCAAAGATGAAGGAGGTGAATCCGTTGATAACACCAAATACCGTGGCATGATTGGTAGTCTTCTCTACCTCACGGTTAGTCGGTCAGATATCATTTTTAGTGTATGTCTTTGTGCTAGGTTTCAAGAAGACCCTAAAACTTCACACCTATAAGCCGTCAAAAGAATATTTAGATATATTAAGGGTACTACTCAATTGGGATTAGGGTATCCTAAAGGGACGGGGGTAGAAACTATTGTATATGTGGATTCTGACCATGCAGGTGATTATGTTGACCAAAAAAGTACAAGTGGTGTTTGCACTTTCATGGGGTGTTGTTTAACATCTTGGTTCTCAAAGAAGCAAACGGCATTAGCCATCTCAACAACCGAAGTAGAATATGTCTCTGCCGGCAAAGCATGCCAACAAGCACTATGGATGAAACAAGCATTAGTTGACTACGACATCCATTTAAGTGACATTGCCATTTTATGCGACAACAAATGTGCTATAGATCTTAGCAAAAATCCTGTGCTGCATTCTCGTACAAAGCATATAGAGATGCGTCATCACTTCTTAAGAGACAATGTTCAAAAAGGGAACATTTCGATTGAGAAAGTGTCATCCGAAGACAACATAACCGACATCGTCACCAAACGATTGAAGCGGGAGCAATTCAACTTGCTTCGTCTAGGTCTTGGTCTTATTGAACAATCGTCTTGAAATATTTTCATTCTACAAGCTACGTAAACTTTTGCCTTACCTTCTCTCCTGCGTCTAGGATCTCTATTTCACACAACTCACAAACAATATGGGGATTTATTTTCAAAACTCAAGATATTTTCTATACAAGAAATTCTTTGAAATATTTTATGATATTTCTCCCCGTATCATTTTCCTTAAATCACTCTCACGTCTAGGACAAACATTTTTTTTTTCATCAATAATACAAAGTAAAAACTTTTTTCATTGCATCTTATGTCTTTTGAATGCTAAAGGGAATACATAACTAATATGTGTTTTCGGGTACATTCAATCAAGCAAAAGTGAATTAAGGAGTCTTCGGGTTATCTCACGTAAATATATACATATGTACTTTTTCACTTCTATGTTTATTTTTTTCTTTTTTAAAAGAGTCAAGATAACCGCAACTCCATATGGTTTTCATATAGGCACACATTAGGCACTATTATTTCCTAAAAAAAAATTTAGCTACTTGAGAACACCAGTTCCTCGGATCCCAGTATTTACGCTGGTCGGATCCCTGAAGGATCAGATCCGTGGGAACCGTGTCACAGTAGCCAGTTGTATCTCTTATTTTTCTTATTTTGGATTGAAACTTTCAAATTTTTAACATTTTATCTTTATCACTAATGAATATGTTACTTAATGCTTGTGCTCTCATTATCACTTGCCTTAAATTCATATTTAATCATTAGATTATAGTCATATTTTGGTTTTAGCATTCATTGCAATGCATTATTTGTTCTATAAATAAAATTCGAAAATGCTTGCATATCCATCACTTTCAACCTCTCAAACAATCATTATCATGTCACCCAAAAGATCCTTAAACAATGATAAACTATCTATTGAAAACAACCTTTTTCAAGAAATCCGAAACTTCATCCTACCATCTTCCGTAATACCACCACCACCCAAAACTAGGAAAACCGCACAGATTAGCATCCGGCCTTGTTGCTTAGCTAAACCCTTGTCAAACCGCACGGATTACCAAATGACTACAATATAGCACTTTCATCATCTCCTAAAAACTCACCACCACATTCACCAACCGAGTCTCAACTTGACACTCAAATCACCTTAGCGAAACTCCTTAAGACTCCGAAAACAATTCTACTACCCTTGTATAGTCCATCACCCGCTTCATCCCAACCATCAAAATCTACCCAACTAGCCTCCAACATAAACCCAAAAGAGCTAGTCTTTTTAACACCTCCAACATCTCCAAATACCTTTGTTGGAATCACTCCTAAACCTTATTCAAGTGTTAGTTACTCATATGTAATAGTTAGCTTATTATGGCCTATATGTTTGTTATTAGCCTTAGGCTTATGTAGAAGGCCCATAAGCCTAGGCCTAGCCCAATAAGGAAAGGAAGGGAACTAGGAGTGTTGCCCTAGCTTCCCTCCTATAAATACCCCTTGTAAACCTTCATTTGAAGGTTGGTTGTTCAAGTTTTCTTTTCACTCACTCTCTACGCATAACCGTATACTCCATATCGTGTGTGTGTGTTTGGATACTTGTTCAATCGCCTCTCTATCTTTCTTATAAGCTTGTGTGGTAAAACTTGTGACCTAACAGTGGTATCAATCGCCAAATAGTTGGGTGTACTCGTTTGTTTTTGAAGTTTTTTTTGGTTTTGGGTCTTACGCGTAAAGATAACGCATTCTTTAGCTCTCTTAAAAACTTATTTTTTACACTTTTTAATCCAAGATTCTTGTACTTTCAACGTTTTAAGGTGTTAAAATACTTGTTTTTGGCAAAAAGTTTCAAACTTTATGCGTGGATCATTGTTTTATGAACTAGTTTTTATTAGGTGGGTGTCATTCTCATAAGCTGTTTTGAGTGCTTTGGATCATCAAGTCTCACACTTTTGTGTTATTTTGGTGTTATTGAAGCTATTTCATCACACAAAAACTGGTTTAGAAACATCTTTGGGCAAAATCAAAATTACGAGTAATCCTACGCGTATTGAAACCCTAAAATTACGCGTAAGATTATCCTTGGTTTGATCTTCATTTTAGTGGTTTATTCCGTGTTTTCTTACTTGGATAAGTCTGAAAATACGTCGACTTTGGATATCTTTTGCTTTGTGATAGTGTAAAAGATCATTTGAGATAAAACCCTAAAATTGCAGCGTAAGCTCAACTTTCGCGTAGAAATCCTACGCCTAAGATTTTCTTACGCCTAAGCCTTGTCTTACGCATAAGCTAAATCCTACGCCTAAGTTTCTACGCCTAACTTTGTTGTCTACGCATAACTTTAGCCTTTTCTCCCTGCTTACGCATAAGCTAAAACCTACGCGTAACTCCTTATTGTTACGCGTAATTTTTGGTGTTATTTGGTTATTTCTACGCCTAAGGATACTTCATCAACAAAGGTTCATTCGACTACAAAGATCCATTTTTACCAACACAAGTTTATCAACATGTCACAACCACCATACTCTAACTATTTCCCTTACACTTATCCTCATCCTCAACGTCAACAACAACTAACTCCACAACATCAACAATGGAATCAACAACAAGCAATTTATCAACAACAATTTAACCAACAACATACTCCACAACTTGCTGCAAATCCACAACCTCAAATGGTTCAACCACCACAAAGTCTTCAAGCTCAACCATACACAAATGACTTTAATCAACATCCATCAAGGATCACTATGAGTGAACCCACTTGGTTTGCAAAGATGTTTGAAACTTTAAGCGACCAACAATCAATTCATGAGGTTTGGTTCACTTGATAGACCTTCAATGCTCACTCCAGGAAACTACGATCAATGGGTAATAAGGTTCTTTAGATTTTGTGATCTAAAGAAGCCACATGGAAAGTTCTTAAAGAAGGTTATCTTGGATGGTCCTTTTGAGATGCCTCTTGTCATTGTACCCGGAGATCCAAATGCCATTCCACCAAGAGATGAACAAACGAACATTGCTCTTGTTGCAGACTTGAATCCTCAAGAACTTCTACACTATGAAGGAGATGAGCTTGCAATGGAATATATCCTCCTAGGATTACCAAACCTAATTCTTCGTAGTGTTGATGCTCAAAAGACTGCACAGAAAATGTGGGATCACATTAGTCTTCTTATGGAAGGATCAGTACTCAATCGGGAAGATTTGGAATCCAAAATTTACTTGGCTTATGAACACTTCATGATTGAACACGGAGACACTCGAGTCCTATCATCACCGATTTTCAGACATCATCAATGATTTGGATAAACACAACATCCACATGCCAAGAATTGCGGTGAATACTAAGTTCCTAAGTAGTCTTGGTCCTGAATGGGAGAAGTATGTCATTTTTCTCCGTCAAGCTAAAACATGCATCATCTACCTACGGATTTTGTACGATTACTTGAAGCCTCATGAAAAGGAAGTTGATAGGGAAAGGATTCTCCGTGCTCAAATTGCTCCACCCACACATCCGGAAAATCAACAACTTGCCTTATATGCTCAACAAAATTATTCTCCTCAACCGGCAACTCAACCAACTGCTTCAAACCCACCAAACGATCAATCACATCAACCTCAACAAAATCAATTGGTTCCTTACAACAACAATGATCAAGCACTTCATAATGAGGAATCCGATCCGTTCGAAGCATTGCAACAAGGATTTGCTATGATTGCTAATGCCTTTAGCCGTTATACCAACAAATCCAACAACCGTTTTCGTTCCTCATCTAATACCAAGGAATCAAGCATTTGTGAACAATGGACGAGTTGAAGTTGAGAATCGTGGTTATGGTGCGTCGGATGGTGGTCAAGGGTTTAATCGTGGGTAGGAATAACAACATGAGCTCAAGTGGTGGAGCAGGAAATGCTCGGCATGGGTTGAATGGTCTTCGATGCTACAACCTGCAATGAGAAGGGACACCTGGCTAATGCATGCCCAAAGCCAAGGACTAAGGGCGGTGCTTATTTCAAAGAGGCTCTTCTTTTGGCTCTTAAGGATGAAGCTGGTGGAACTCTCACGAGACAAAAACGAGCTTTATGGCAAATCTTGACTCGGATGATGATATGGAGGACTTGCGGGCCAATGCATTTGTTATGTTGATGGCTAATATGCACGGGAGTTACACATGAGTGACACAGGCCCGTGTATGACAGCGATGGCTTGTCTCAGTACCGAACAAACCATATTTATCTCTGATCTCATATCTCCGCCAACATCTGCATCCGGCAAGGCTCAAAATGTTCAAAATGAGTCATCCACATCTCATTCCGACGATTTTCAACTAGACCCCGTAGTTATATTTGGCGATCAAGATGACCAAACGGTTTCCCTTGATAATCAAATTGACTCCGTGGTCATACTTGAGGATCTTCGTAATGATCATGTTGAGACTCACGTTGAACACGCCGAACTTTTGCCTCATCCAGATTTTGCTCGTTTAATACAAGACCAACAAACCATAGTGGAAGAATGTCGTGCCATTAATCAGGATTTGAAATGCAAAAATGCCTTTGTTAACCAAGGATTTTGAATGTTTACAAAAGCAACTCAACTTTTTCAAAACTCAAGAAAATCGTGAAAGCGGTTTTGAAGCAGCCTTTGCCAAATCTTATCAAAAGCGAAAAATATTTAGAAAGGCAGATCGTGATCTAGCGCTTGAAGAATGCTTTGTTATGCGAAATAGAACAAGCTGAAACATGAACATAAAAAGCAAATTAACGCTCTCACCTTGGAAAATCAAAAAGCTAAAGCTGAGTTGTTAACTTGTCAAAAGCAGTTCTCTGCATACAAAAAGCATTCAACGAAACGAATAGATGATCATCTTGAAGAAATCATCGGCTTGCAAAACAAACTTAAAGAGTTTAAAACTGTTGTTTACAAACATGGCGAGTCGGTCACGACCATTGAAAAGTTTACTTTAAAACCAAATCCAAATGGATATGGACGAATCTTGCGATTACAAACCTAAGCTTTCAACAAAAGCATTCAAACCAAATCACGAAGTTTCGGTCACGAGAATATAAAGTTGATAATTACATTTATGAATGTTGTTGAATATCATCGTCAAGAGGAATTAGATGCAGAAGGCGAGAGTCGATCAAAATTAGAAAAAGTTGTTTACAACAAACCTTTTAACTATTCAAAGCGGTCACTTTCGTCACACCAACGGATTCTTCTAACACACCAAGGATTATCATCAAAACACTCGAGTCTTCTAATGTTAATCCCCAACCAGATTATGCACAAATTTATGGTCCTTTACCTTCCATCGGTGAAGTAAATTCAAAACCTGAAAATCGAAAAATTCTTAGATATTTTGACATCTTCATGGTTGACCTCAAAATTTTACAACATGAGATAGAATATCGATTAGAAATCAAAATTGATCATTTTCAATCGCCTCTGGTGCGAGAACAAAGAGACATTTTTTAGAAAAATCTTTTACCTAATGTTAAAAATTTGAAAAATTGTGCATTAGCTTGGGAAAAGGATTTTCATAAGGAACTTGGATTGATGAAGGTCGTTTTAGAAAAGCGAAACATCTATTTCTAATACTAACGTAAAAGCTGTTGAGAAAAGATGTTGATCGACTCTTGGAAGATGTCATCTGTGCTGATGTCCATAATGTTGTGCTATTGAATTCTTTATCATATGCATTTGATCATACTCTGCTGATCTTGTTAAATCTGTGATAAATGTTGAGAACACGATAATGTGCTTGGTCGAGTCCTTAAAAGTTGAAAACAAGCGATTGTCAAACGAACTTTCAAATGCAATACGTCGTCTTAATTGGTGTCAAAAGATATTCACGATCAACAACTTGCTTTTCAACACAAAATCGCCCGATTCGTGCAAAACCTTATGATCCTAAAATTGAGCAACTGGATGATCAAAGCGTGTCTTTTAAGTGTCAAATCTCAAAATATGAACAAGAACTTTTAAAAGTTAAAAAGGAATATGGTGTCATATTTGATTTACTCAAAAGACTCGTGATGAAGCATCAAATGAACTTGATCATTATCTTGCACACATTAAAGAAGTTATGCATTTTCTTTGGAAATGTTCGGTCACGAAAATCAAGATCGATTCACACTATCATCAAGTTAAGAGAAATGTTAGGAAAGTATGAACAACTTCCGCCAACCATCATTAAGAGATTAGCCCCGGTAACACTTAGTACTCATGCACCTAGAATCTCTACTGCCAAATCACAAGTAGCTAATGTGCTTCCTTCTCTTGAAAGCAGGAATAGTTGAGCCTTTTCCAAACGTCCACTTCACGGCCTAGGAGCACTCAATTGAAGAATAGGAAGTTGCGACCTAAGAAAAGATCAATCAAGAATGCTAAAGTAGAAGAACACCCTAGGACTATGAATAAGACTCACGTTGCCTCCACTATAGATATTGCGTCTGGCAAATGTAATAGAAATAGTGATGTAACGAATGCTAAACCGTTAAATACTTTTGATATTCATCGATGCACCTTGTGATATTTGTCGTAAAAGTATGAATTCCGATTGCCATGATAAATGTGTTGCTAAAGCTATCATCTCTCGTTTAAGGAATCCTAAGAACCGGAATACCTCTAGGCCACTAATCTTTCTAAGTCTGTGCTTGGTAGACCGCCTTCTTTAGATTCTAAGCGCATTCTTTGTCCCTGTAGCTCCATTGTCACCTCCTAGGAATGTAGTACCACCTAGTGCATTCACTAAGACTAAAGCAAAGAGTAGTTATAGATGGGAGAAATGGATATATAACACACTAGGATTTAAGTGGATACCTAAAGCTATTGATGTGTGTATATCTACTATAACCGCTACGGAACCCTCTAACATTTCGGGTTCCACATCTACTTCTATTCCATCATTGTCGATGCATGTATGTAATGCAGGTGATCTGAGATCATTCTCTGGATTGTTGATAGCGGATGTTCCCGACACATGACAGGCAATCTTAAAGTGTTATCAAACTTTGTTGCAAAGTTCATTGGCCTGTCGAGGTTAGGGAATGATCACTTCGCAGCTATCATGGGCTACGGAGACTATGTCAATGGGAACATCGAAATTAGGAGGGTTTACTATGTGGAAGGCCTCGGTCATAATCTGTTTTCAGTAGGTCGGTTTTGTGATGGAGATTTGGAGGTTGCTTTCCGGGAGAAAACTTGTTTCATTAGTGATCTACAAGGAAATGACCTTATGTCTGGCTCGCGTAATTCTAGTCTCTACACTATCTCTATGAAAGACATGGTTGCTTCATCTCCCATATGCTTACTTTCAAAGGCAACATCAACAAAATCCTGGCTATGGCACCGTCGTCTCTCACATCTAAACTTTCAAACCATCACCAACCTTGCTCGACACAAACTAGTTGAAGGACTCCACGGTTTCGGTATTCTAAAGATCACCTTTGCTCGGCTTGTGAACAAGGCAAAAGCACTCGTGCTCATTTTCCTTCAAAGGTGGAACACACTGACTCGGCATGTGCTTCATCTTCTTCACATGGATTTGTGTGGCCCGATGCGCGTGCAAGCGATCAATGGCAAAGCGCTACATCTTAGTAATTGTTGATGACTATTCACGCTGGACTTGGGTCTACTTTCTTTGAAGCAAAGATCAAGCTCCACAAATGATCATCACCTTTCTCACGAAAATACAAGTTCAGCTCCGAAACACCGTTCGACTAATCCGAACAGATAAAGGCACTGAATTTGTTAATCAAACTCTTCGTGAATTCTATAAGAAAGTGGGAATTCACATCAGGACATCTATTGCACGTACACGAGAACAAAGCGGAGTTGTCGAAAGCCGAAACCGAACGTTAGTGGAAGCTGCAAGAACAATGTTAATCAATGCTAAACTTCCAGATTACTTATGGGCAGAAGCTGTATCTCTGCATGCTATACTCAAAACCGTTCTATGATTACAAAACGCCACAACAAAACACCTTTCGAGCTTGTCCATAACAGGAAACCGAATCTAAAACACTTTCATGTATTTGGATCTCTTTGCTATCCGAATAATGATCGTGATGACTTTGGAAAGCTCAAAGCCAAAGCTGACATTGGAGTCTTTATCGGATGTGATAATTCCAAAGGTTTCGAATCGGAATCGTCGTACAAAACAGGTGATGGAATCGATTCATGCTCATTTTGATGAACTTACGGAAATGGCTTCGAGTATAACAGACTTAGAACCGGTCACAACCGCTTAAACTTCCCTCAAACCCCATCATCGGTGAACAAAGCCCCGGCTTACTCGTCAACAAATGGAAAGGTTATTTGCTCCATTGTTCGTGGCGATATTGATGAAGCGTGCTCGGTGTATCCATTTGTTTCCGCTGCTCAACCCGATAATATTCTTTTACGATACACCTGCTACAACAACTCATTGGATGCACCTACACCAGTTGACTCCACCACAACAGTTGAACAAACCGCTTCCAACAATGATGAAGGCTGCGATGATATTCGAATGAAGTACCCCCACCTGCAGATTTTGATCCAAATACGTTCTTTAACCCCGTTTGCTAATGAGCTGCTGCACGGATGTCGCGGAATCTTCAACAAACCATTTGAATCCTCAGAATCGCACAATGTATACCAACATCAACCCTCCACACATAGATGGACGAAAGACCATCCTCTGGAAAACATTATTGGCAACCCGAATCAACCGGTCGTTACGAGACAACGTCTTCACACAGACGGTGAACATTGCATTTATGCACTCACATGCGCCAATCTGAACCTAAAACATCAAAGATGCAATGACAAAAGACAACTGGATTGAATCCATGCAAGAAGAACTCAACCAATTCAAGCGTCTTGAAGTATGGGAACTGGTTGAAAGACCAACAGGAGTCTACGTCATTGGTCTCAAATGAATTTGGAAAAACAAATTGGATCTTTGAAGGAAATGTTATCGAGAAATAAGTCACGTCGGTGGCTAAGGGTTATCGTCAGGAAGAGGGTATTGACTTTGAAGAATCTTTTGCTCGGTTGCTCGTCTTGAGGCTGTTCGGATATTTCTAGCGTTAGCGGCTCATATGAATATGACGGTCTATCAGATGGATGTCAAAACTGCGTTTCTCAATGGACAACTTAAAGAAGCGGTTTATGTCACCAACGGATGGATTCGTTGATCACGAGTTTCGAATCCGTCTACAAAGCTGAACAAAGCTCGTATGGTCTCAAACAAGCTCCTCGGGCATGGTGCGATAAGCTATCATCCTTCCTCATTGCTAATAATTTCACCAAAGGTTCGGTTGACCCAACTCTTTTTATACAATATCACGGGAACATATCTTAATTGTTCAAATTTACGTGGATGACATCATTTTGGGTCTACACATAAAAAGTTTTCAATCGCTTTTGCAAAACTAATGAAGAAAAATTTTGAAATGTCCATGATGGGTGAACTTACATTCTTTCTCGGACTGCAAGTTCATCAATCACCCGTGGTATTTTCTTGAGTCAGTCCAAATATGCCCTTGAATTGTTAAACAAATTTGGAATGAAAACCCATGACACCTATGCCACACCAATGGCTCATACCAAGAAGCTAGAAGCTGATTTACATGGGAAATTGGTGGACCCTACAAAATACCGTAGTATTATTGGGTCTCTCATGTATCTAACAGCTAGCGATATTGTCTTTGCCGTATATCTTTGCTCTCGTTATCAGTCGCGACCAACTGAAACCCACCTCTCCGAGGCTAAAAGAATCCTCCGATACATAAAGGGAACCATTAACTTGGGGATCCGGTATCCGAAGGATTCTGGTTTTGAACTAATCGCTTTTCAGAGGCCGACCACGCAGGATGCTTAGACTCACGGAAAAGCACTTCGGGAGCTTTACAATTTCTTGGTGATAAACTGGTGTCATGGCAATCGAAGAAGGAGGATTGTACATCGCTGTCCTCAACCGAAGCAGAATATGTAGCCATGTCCTCATGTTGTGCTCAAGTCATATGGATGAGAACACAACTCAAAGACTATGGTTACGTATTTGACGAATCGATGTCTGCGACAATCGGGTGCCATTGCAATCTCGTGCAACTTCGGTTCAGCACTTTCGAAATCAAAGCACATCGATCTTCGATATCATTTCATCAAGGATCACGTGGAGCGAGTGCTTGTTGAATTATATTTTGTGGGTGCGAATACCAATTGGCGAGATCTTCTCACCAAAGCCTTGCCTCCCGCTAGGTTTAATGAGTTGGTCCAACGGATTGGTATGAGGTGTTTGACTCAAGAGGAATTGGATGACCTCCTAAAAGCAGTCTTAAAACACATCAAACACCAAAATCTCTTTTGTAAATAATTTTTCAAAAACAAAATACAAAAATATAAAATCTGATAAAACAACAAAAATATTCTTCTATCTATTTTTCTTTCAACATTGCAAGTACGTTTCTTCCGTCAACACTATAATCTTTCAAAATTCAATATTTTTTCGATCAAGTGTTGAGGGGAGAAAATAAACTTTCACTGTTTCAAAACATCTGTGTACTTGCATGTTATCTTATCTCGGTTGTTTCTTTTAACAAATGGTGGTAAATTTTCTGGTACAATGACACTCCTCGGACTAAATTTATAACCTTTCATTATTTCTCAAGTCGAGGGGGAATGTCGTCAAAGTTCCTTTCCTAAATACTTTGTTTGGTAACCAAAATGGAAGTTAAATGGCTTTGTTTGAAAAATGGAAAAAGGTGGAGGGACTAAAACTGTCAAAATGTTAAAGTTATTTTTAACAAAAACACCTCCCCACCTAACTTTAACCTTTCACATTTATTACTTTCATCTAAATATCATCCACGATCCATAATCGTTTAACAAATCCGTGCTTTCGATCATCAATTTGTAAGTGTTAATACCTTCATTGCAACAATCTAAGCATGGGTTTTGAATTTTATTTCAAACTAACGGTTAGATTTTCGCCTAGAAGGGATGATGTGTTCTCGCGTAAGCATGAACACATGATCATATTTGTGTGTTTATGAGTGAAATGATAGTGCCAAAATGTTTTTATTACATCAATTAATACATTTTCATCGCAAACATACCCGAAACACAATTGATTAATTAGGGTTTATGCGTTAATTTGGGTGTTTTCAAATGAGAACGTTTTTGGTAATAAAGATTGTTATATGAGGTTTCTTTCAAGTTGAATTGAGAATATTTAAACCCTAAATCACCCGAAACACTAAGGAATCATTAATTGAAAATTAGGGTTCTAGTTCATACGAATTGGGTAATTTTTGATTCATGGCTTATTTGATGTTAAAACTTGGTTAAACATACTCTGTATGCTTCTTAGACCTCCCAGAAACACTTTGGTGCAAATCCTATGGCTAAAATTCTTATACGTAAACTATGAACTATTAGGGTTTTAGCTTACGCGTAAGGTTTTCTACGCATAATTGTTTGATATACCGTCATGCCATGATCTGATATAAAATGAGTGTTAGTGTTAATATTGATCTTATGATGATGTTATTTCAGGTTTGCTACTCGTAATTTTCAGAATCAAGGTTATTGCAACTCTACGCATAAGGATTACCCTACGCGTAGTCATGTTATGCGTAAGAATAAATCCTACGCATAACGATTACGCGTAAGGTTCTACAATGGACTACGGCGTATCACGTGAAGGATATGCGTAAAGCAGTGACCTCTACGCGCAAGGTCTACTCTTACGAGTAAGCCTTACGCGTAAGGTATATATATACGCCTACGCGTAAGCTCTACGCATAAGGTACCCTTTTCCTACGCGTAACATTTCTTACGCGTAAGTTAGGACCCTACGCGTAAGCTTTAGTCACGCATATATGTCAATACTTTGTTTACGCTTAAACTTTGCCACTACTACGCTTAACCCTGGATTGACCTTCATGATGAATTGTTACGTGTACAAACTTGTAAATAAACTAATCATAACGTCACGAATCCAATAATGTCACTAATAAACTTATCGTTTGATATGTTGTGAACAATAAGTGATAACATAAACTTTAAAACTTAAAGTTAACTAACTCACGAAACATTTCACGACATCATTAGACTATTGAACAAACAAGTGACTTAGGACTCGTAACAATCATTGACTCTGTACATTCAATAACTAGACAATAAGACCTTCCGTTGACTAACACTATGTCTTTCGATATGTTGGTTCTTTTGGCTAATGTTATTTCAGATCAAGACATGGCTGAACAAATGAATATGGATGCATCAAGTTCTCTCCATTCTTGATATCTATCCTTATGGCTATCCAATGAAGATAGGAAAGAATAATCTCCGTGTTGACTTTGACACACTCACTTGCTCAGAGTCTTCGTGTTTAATTGCTATTGATATTTTGAGGACTCATCCGTATCGAGAATATGCTCACTCACTCTGCAAGCTGTTCACGAGATCTACATCCAACATTACGGAACACTATGGAAAGGGTCAAAGGACAAACTGTGACGGTGACTCGAATCACAAACAAGTCACCATTACACTGCAGACTTAAGGGCGTTATCCTAATTCACGAAGTCGAACCAACCAAACTTTATGCCACACCTCTGAAGAGCTCACTCTCCAATTCTTAATCAATATCGGTTATGACGAGGCTACAGGAGTAATCACCAAGCATTCTCACGTAGAGCTTAAGAGTATTCCTCAACCATGGAGAACTCTCTACATGATTATCACCAAGTCTGTTTCGGTGCGTGGCGGTGGCTATGAGCATCCTAAGCTCATGGAACTGCAAATATTTTGGGCATTGGTCAACATGAAACACATCGCTATCGAAGCTCCGATTTGGGATGACATGATGTCATTTCTCAACAAACTTGGCTCAAAGATTCCCTACATCAAATATACTAAACTGTTGATCCAGAGAGCACTTGGACTTCATCCTGATATTCCCAAGAGGCTAAATGACCCCGACAATCATGATATGTTGACGGAACCTATTCTATCGGTCAGAATCAAGGAATCGTCTACAAAGAAACAAGGTGATGTGTTTCCAGATTTCCTTCTAACGAAGATGTCGAAAAGCTCGAAACGTACAAAAGGTATCGGAAGCGGTTAGACAAGGCAAAGTTGGTCATCTCGATGAAAAATCTTACGGAACACTGTAAGGAGAACCAGAAGAGGAAGTGCTAGAAGTGTTACAAGTACAGATCTTTATAGAAAGCTTCCCAAAAGGAATCCTCCTCATAAAAGGATTGTTCCGTAAGGAAGTGAACCTATTCCCACATCACGAACCGCAAAAGAAAGCTTGTGGCGAGCTCGAAGGGACGACAGATGAAGAGATTACCTACTCTGAATGCGCAACGTAACACCTCCTTCGGCACCAAACCTCCAAGTCCACCCGGTAACAAAGGAAAAGGAAAGACTCATGTACTTGTACCATATGATGAAAGCTCGGATCATGAAGAAGAGCAACTGGATATATCATACAGGAAGAAGTTTAATATCGTTAGACACCTTCAAAAAGCTGAAGAATTTGCTAAAGACCTGATGGGTGGCCCCGGAGGATCGAGTGGTGCTGTCCACTCTTCACCAGTCGATGCGGTTAATCAACCCGATAAGGGATCTGGTGCCACCACTCTTGTGCAACAACCAACGCTTGTGAAGGAGTCTACTGATATTAACATTGAGGAATCGAGAAAAGAATAAGGCGAGAAAGAGAAAAGCTGATGAAGAAGCTAAGGATCGGACGGAAGAAAAGGCTAAATCGGACATGATGGCGTAGAAGATTATGATAACTTCTTCTCAAGCAGTCCAACTCGTTCCAAGGAGGATACTTCGCACCCCAAAGGACCCGAATCTCCTCATGTCCCTCCTCATCGATTCGTCTTCTCACTCCTCGCCACCACCATCAAAGAAGTCAACCAAATCATCATCCAAATCCGTGAAGAAACCATCTAAATCTTGGATTTCTCAAGCTCATGAACGGATTACCCAAGCTGTCAAACAAGTCGAGAAAAGCGTGCTCAACAAAAGCTAAATTTCTTTGTTGATCACATACAACATATGTATGACGAGCATGAAAAGATAAAAGGAGAAAGGAAGTTTGTTTAGGAATTCATGAAAAATCACCGTCAAGAGGAACTGAACGTAATGATCGAAGGCTACACGAAAAAGTACCTTCCGGAATACGTTCCTAAAGTCACAAAGGAGTTGTTCACCAAACAACTTTATCCAAATCTCATGCGGTCGCCAAGCAAACTATTCGATCAACGCCCTTAACCGTCACAATCAATCCAACCGATCCGGTTGTTTTCTCGGATAATGAATTGGTGGCCAAGATTGTCACACAAATGTCACGCGATCAGGGACATTTACTTCGATGAAGGAAAATTGTTTCAAGCATTCTTGGACTACCAACTTCAAGAAGCTTGTAGATTTGAAGTTTGAAAAGTCTAAGCGTCCTAGAGCGATGAAGACAAGGATAAGGATAAAGACTCGCACCTAAGCGTCGAAGCGATGCGGTGAATCTTCTTTGATGCAACCTCCTCCACAACGGGCTCCTGTTCAACAAACCTCTCCTCCTCGCTCTTCTCTTGATAAACCTCGGGGCGATTCGAGTTACCACCCCGACTCAGAAAACCGGTGATCACTTTGATTACACGGGTGGTGGCGATGAAAGGTCCTTGAGCCCCTACAACAACCCACCTCTCCCAAACAAGTGAAGAAACCAGAATCATCATCAAGGCCCTCTAAAAGGAAGAAGAAGGCGACTCGATGCAGCGAGTCGTATCATGGCTAGATGACGATAAAACGAACTTTGAATGGTTCTCTACACTTGTCAATCAAACTCTACCTACGATGAAGGTCAAGATGGTCGAAGGTTCTACATTGGAGCATGCAAAAATCTTGCAAGAAAAGTTCCATGTGAAGAAAATGACGAAATCTGAATTAAGAAGAATCAAGAATGAAGCATTTCAACTTCTAAAAGACAGCTCTGAAAGTGCCATCGAGGTTGAATATCACCTTGAGAACATTGCTAGAGCTATGTCTAACGACATGGATTGGCTCAACCCGGAAGCAAACATTGACTTCACAAAAAGGGACAACCCTCCATATTACACCGATTGGACCAAACCCTTACCGACCATTGGCCAACCAGATGAACCACGGATTCCCTTCAGATATTTCTTCAACAAAGACACGGAATTTCTTCTCCATGGTGGCGATAGTTAAAGGAAATATGCTACATCCTTGACACTTCCATTCCCTGACTATCTACTCCAAGCGCATTGCCATTGAGGAACGTGCCAATCACTTGTTCTCCAACACGGTGGAAGCATACGACCGAGATGCATTGTATGGGATTCATCAGCGGCGAGCGCCGACGAATCTACTACAGGCATGTCAAGTTGAAGTCTCAACATCCGGTGTTTAGTACTAAAGACATCGTTGCCATCCAACATGTTGGTCTTTCATCCAAATGGGACTACTCCTTTCTTAAGAAGATTGTGGTCAAAAGACAGGATGAAAGGGAGTATGCATTCTGTGGAGCTGACTTTGAGAATTTGTCTCTCAACGATATTAAGACATGTACCTTGCCAAAGTACGAGTCGCATGAGACAATTTTCAACGAAATTCAGCGAGAATTCATCAAGTCACTTGCTCATCTTCATCGGACGCATAGTCATAAAGAGCGTGTTGAAGACCTCCAGATTGCCGTTGAATCTTATCGGGCGCTTGTCAACTTCACTCCTCCAACGCTTACTCTTCCCGATCTCAACCAGCTATCTCAATATATACTCATCAGCAAACCTTTCGGCGTTGTTTACCGTAGTGAACTTCAAAGAAGCTGCTTAATGGCGTGTAGCGAACTCCACAAGTTCGGGGATCATACTTTGAAGCTGGTTAGAGATGGATTGGCATACTGAGTTGAAGGATATCGCCGAGAAAATTGGGTCTCCTAAGCTGGAATTCTCGGAAAGGAGGGATGTGAGACGGATCATCACAATGATTGATGAGCGGTTGTTTTGAAGGGATCGATTCGGGACGATTGGAGAGTTATGTGGTGGTCGACCCGGGAGAAACATAACCGGATTTCAAGCCAATGCACACTCACGGGAACATCACTGCACTTCATGGTACCCCTTGAATTGTTTTCTTCATATCATTTTGGATGTTTGATTAATTATGTCAATGGCTTGTGCACACATTACAATGTACAACCCGTACTTGTAAATAAAGGACCACGTAGTACGCCAGTGCCACAATCCTTATATAAGGAGCGAAAGCTTCTTACTTTTGAGTAAAACCTATCAAACCTTTCACTTTTCAAGGTTTTGCTCAAAAGAACAAGTACTTTCCCTTATGATTTTCAAAACTTCAACCGTTTATATCACTCGTTGAGGGGGAGTACTTGAATCAAAACTTTGTTCAAAATTGTTCTTAGTGGTCATTCTTCTCGCAACACTCGAAATGGTCATATTTATTCTCAAACGTTTCAAAAATAACACTTTAATATGCCATTTTTTAGGGGGAGAAAATATGTGATAAGAAATATGTTGTGTAAAATGCAAATGAATTTGTGTGATTCAGACTTAACCAACGAATTGTCGATGCTTAACTGTTAGTAACTCGAAAAGACTTGTTCTGGACGGGTAATAATTTCAAGCTAGTTCGCTAGTGATGTAAACGTGTCTCGCAAAGGACTTGTGCGAGTAGAATGTACCATTCGAGAAACTCTTGATAAACATGAACTCCGACGGGTTTGACGACCTTTCGAGGATTGTCTACACCTTCAAGGTAGTTATTAGAGCTAGTTGTCACCTAAAAGTTGACAATGCAACTCTTTAACTATGCCACGTAACCGTGTCTCGCGGAGGATTGTCTATCTTGAGTGAATCAATTCAAAATGTGCGCTCTTTCCTCACTGTGCATTTTAACCGTTAAAACTCTTAAGCACATGTGGAGGGGAGTATTTATGCAAAATCTTATCTCAACAAGTGGTACTAAAATGTTTTTCATTCACAAACACTTTGAGAGATTTTTCACAACAAGTGGTTTTATGGCAACATAGGTTAGTCATGGAGTTATAAGGTGACTAAGGTTAGGAATAACCGTCCTATGATCCGCCAGAGCGGAGGGATCTACCCAAGGACACCACAAATAGTTAGTATTTAGAAGTCCTTAGGTATGATTGTAAAAAGGAGAAAATGAGAATCGGAGAAAGAAAGAGTTGAAGAATTAAAAAGAAATGCAAAGAAAAGGGTGAAAAGAAATAGCCCTCCAGATTATTCAACTTAGGGCAGACCCGGGTTCAATTCATATGCTACTGGTTGTCACTTAGTCACGCCGGTATTGAAGATTAAAAGTCGTCATGGACCCAGTGACGCATGCACCAAACCTTCTTAGCCACTCAAGTTTCTCTTAACAGAAGCTTGTTTCATTCTCACGGGGAACCCTATGTAAACTATCGGCTTTCTCTTACAGATTGCTGGTATTGAAGTAAGGAGACCCTCTCCTAGTCTCCGCCAGGAAAACCAAAACGCACTATTGAGTCTAGAGCCACGAGATTCATCAAAAGATCTCTTAGGTACACTTGACATTTAATCACTTGATGATCAAATAATAAGGTTATCGATGGTTCATATCGAAGTCCTTCAGATCTTAGCAAACTGTCGAGAACATTTATGAGAGGTTCACATTTGTGATCCTCAGTGAATGAATGGAAACTCCTGCCAGGATCAACATTAAACAGCTGACAGATTAAACCCTTTCGGCAACTCCCCGTGGATTGCGCTTAGTGGTCTCTGTTAGCCTCGCTAAAGTGAAGTCATTACGGGAATTGCATTAGTTTCTTCTTTTACTCATTCACAAGGACTAGTTTAGTCAATAGTGCTAAGTTAGACTTGTCTAAGTATAAATACCCCTCCTAGTCCCAACTAGGAGGGTAGGAAGTTCATATTTTGTAAAGAAGTGTGTGTGGTTTCTTCTTCTTCTCTCTAGAAACACACACATCTTCCCCTTTTCTATCTAATACAATAACCATGTCTTATTCATTCTTTGAGCTTCCCCGACCCCCCGAACCACATGAATCACTAGTTTTATCGGTCCTACAATTGGTATAACGAGCCAGGTTGTTGTTTTTATAGATTTGTGTGGTTTTGAATGTCTGTTTAAACTGTTTTTAACCAGTTTTTATGTGCCGGAAAATTTTTTTTCCATCTTTTGAGGTTAAATAGTTTATTCACTTGTATTTGTATCATATTGGTCAAAAAAGAAAAAAGTCAACAAGTTATTTGCAGCGTTTCCAGTTCCTGTATTTTGCACCTTTACATCAAGATTCATTTTTGGTAACATATATTTTTGTGACTTATTTTTGTACCAATATATCCGTGAAAGTCAACGTGGTCAAACCTTCATCTTCATGTGGTCTAACAGTCAAAAAGAAGCATTTTTATGCTGTTTCTGGGTTTTTGTATGAAGATGGTCGGAAAAACATGGTCGGAAAATCTCAACGGAAAAAGTCAAAGGGTCAAAACCCTAAACTTACGCATAAGGAATATCTACAGTGAAAGGTGCACGCGTGATTGTGAGTTAATGGCGTAAGGAATGAGTTACTCTGCGTATGCTCTAGCATAAGCCTAGGCTTTTACGCGTAAGGCTACGCCTAAGTGATCTTACGCGTAAGGTTACGCATAAGGGTTCAAGAAATGTTACGCGTAAGATTGACAAAATAGTTATGCGTAAAATAGACTTCGACCACATCACAAACATACCATTTACCAAAACAGTCTCATTTGACTTCAGGATTATATCATCCATCATCAGTCCATGTCTTTAAGTGAAGAGACCGAGTTCGAAACACTCACAACAGATCCG
>OU343218.1:117627682-117809132 GCA_910596185.1 Chrysanthemum makinoi
TATTGCTATCTAGTTACTTTTGTGATTCTTTCTCTCTTAACCCACAAAGTAGCTATCACTTCGATTAATGTCTTCGTAGTTGAGGATAAATCAAGAGGTTTGTACATTGAATTTTACCGTTCTTTTCACAAGGATAGTACAAGCTTAAGTAACTATTAGGAGAGTTTACCTTAGATCCTCAAGTTGATCATATTGGGTTATTCTCACATGTGGTTACCTAGGACAACCGTTGAATTTGTCTGAGGGGGTTGAAATAGGTTAGACAACTTTAAATGGTATTGTTCATCGACATCTTTTCACCGCCGGTGATATGATTTATGATAGAATGCTTCAGGTTAATGCTTCATGTACACAATTGTATGCTTGATTTGTAATCGTAACCATCAAGGGAAATATGCACATTAGTGGTGATACATAAAAGATGGAATGCATTTGGTGAGATGAAGATGTTGATATCTTATTCCCGAATGGACAATCTTTGAAGAAGGTCAAGTCGGCGATCTTTTCTACATTTTCATTTGCGTGTTAGAAGACTAAAGGCGATTCTAATTTAATTATCAAAAGACTTCTTGGTCGGAAATTCATCGAAGGTTGTCGGTTTGGGGAAAGCACTAATAGGGAAACAAAAGGTCGGTTAATCCCTAATTAGATTTGCTTTCATTGTTCTTCTACAAGTAAAGAGATAGCGGTGAGAAAAGATTCATGAAGTTTGATATTTGTGAAGACACTCTTGGGGCAGCTGCGGCTTACTTTGTTGTATTTAATTTTTGCTTGTAAGGAACATTGTAAGCAACTCCCATGACATCACTTAGGGAGAGATTGTTAGCCTAAGCTAAAGTGAAGTCATTACGGGAATTGCGATTAGTTTCTTCTTTTACTCATTCACGAAGGACTAGTTTAGTCAATAGTGCTAAGTTAGACTTGTCACAAGTATAAATACCCCTCCTAGTCCCAACTAGGAGGGTAGGAAATTCATATTTTGTAAAGAAGTGTGTGTGGTTTCTTCTTCTTCTCTCTAGAAACCCACACATCTTCCCCTCTATCTAATACGTAACCATGTTATTCATTCTTTGAGCTTCCTGACCCCGAACCACGCATGAATCACTAGTTTTACTCACAGTTACTCCCCGGTCTCAAGCATTCTGATCGTGGTGATGCTTGATTAACTTTCGGCGACTCATACGGTCGTGGGTGTGCCGGTACATCGTGTTATCTCACTTGTGGACTCGATTCGAGGAGCGGCCTTTGTAAAATTAGAGTTGTGTTTTCACACTCTTTTATTGTAACACTCTAGAAGTTCAAACTTGTAAAGTGCGGAATCAGCAATACTAACCGTTTAAATGTTTTCTTCTTATGGAAGCACTGGAGGCGGAAGGCAGTCGTCGATTCTTCCTATTACTCGCCAACATCATCACTAATGGAAGTTCTATCCAAAACAACTTCTAGCGGTCGAATGATTCTTCGTCAATACAGAGAATTTACAAAGTTAAAGACTTAAAGAACTCCATCGATTACTAAATTCCAGCGATCAAAAATGTGCGAGCATGTTGAAGCGGCGTGGAGACCTTTGTAGCGTGAAGCGAACTGAAGCGGACTTGATGCAGGACAACAACAACACTATCACTTTCATCACAAAGAACAATAATCAAAGAACAAAGTTAATGATGACGTCAAAGCATAACTGTTCAAAGTAAACTATCTCTACCTTTGGGAGATTGTTTAAAATCAAGGCAATTCTTCTCACAGAAGAAGAATGTCGAGGAAAGGCGTCAAAGCTACTATTACATCAACGCATTACGTTTTCATCACCAACACTTGAGTGTTTGTTACTCATATGTAATAACACTTGGGGAGATTGTTTTGAATCACTCTAAACCTTATTCAAGTGTTAGTTACTCATATGTAATAGTTAGCTTATTATGGCCTTAATATTTGTTATTAGCCTTGGAGCTTATAATAGAAGGCCCATAAGCCTAGGCCTAGCCAAATAAGGAAGGAAGACTAGGAGTGTTGCCCTAGCTTCCCTCCTATAAATACTTATGTAAACCCTTCATTTGAAGGTGGGTTGTTCAAGTTTTCTTTTCACTCACTCTCTACGCATAACCGTATACTCCATATCGTGTGTGTGTGTTTGGATACTTGTTCAATCGCCTCTCTATCTTTCTTAAAAGCTTGTGTGGTAAAACTTGTGACCTAACAACCTTCTTCAAAGAACTTGAAACATCACCTCCTATACCACCCATCACCTGAAAAGAACTTCTAGGATCTTATCCACCACCAATCACCAACATCATGGACTTTGATTCATATTTTCCAACATTTCCACCACCTATTCCGCACTCCAAAAATCAAACCTACCCGGAGACCATCCACCCACACCTCCCTCACTATCTCTTTTGCGAACATTGCCAATCCACTAAGGATCTCGCAATGGAAATAAGGGACGGAATGCAGTTCATTCTCAACCATATCCTTGATCGCATCAATATTATCACTCACTAAAACTTCCATAATTAACTCCTATGCAAGCATGGAAGGAATGATAATAATATTTTCTCTATTCTTTTTCTTTTTGGGTCATTTAAAAGAACAACCCCTTGTTCTTAGTTTTACATTTGTATGTGGCATATATACCACTACATTTTGATATTTTATTACAAGGCTTTGTTTACGTACCTTGGCTTTCTATCTTGTTTCTCATCTTATACAAGATTATATTATATGTTACTACTAACATTTCTTTTGTAGGTACTATATTTTCTCACTTGAAGCCCTATTCAAGGGCGAGCTACCGTCAAGGGGGAGCTAGTGCTTTGTGGATCATACTTTTTTTCCTTTCACAATTTAGTTCTTTACTAGCCTCACTTTTTATTTTGACAAAAAGGGGGAGAAGAAGTAAAACTCACATATACTTTCAAAACGTACATCTAATCTTAAGTTTTATTCACCATAACTTTATATTTTGTCATCAACAAAAAGGGGAAGATTGTTAATACAAACAAATTCGTAAAAACGTTTGTTTATATTTAGAGATCTCGTTATGTTTTGTTGATAACAAATATAAAGTTATCATAAGTAAAATTATAAGAATACATGTTACTCCCTCCGTCCCATATTAACTGTCCTGTTTGACTTTTTCAAGTCTTTCTTTCTCAACTTTGACCTTAAATATTTTTGTTTGTGTTATATAATATTTGATGAAAATTATATCAATGAAAATACATTTAAAATCCAATCCATTCATATGTTTTGCATCAAGTATTATATAACAAATACAAAAATATTTAAGGTCAAAGTTGAGAAAAAAGAAAAAGAATATAAGAGACGAATGTATATTACCAAAGTATATACATTTGGTCATTTACATAAAATGTTGTAATAATTAAATTGTTGTAATATAATATGTAATAGGATGGATAATATTCAAGACCCATGACCCATATCCATGGTGCTAATCCATAACCCATGACCTATTGCATGACATCATGCATAAAATCATGTTAGGTATTATCCATGAGCCATGACCCAATGTCCATGACTCATGACCCATTGTCTAGATACATTGTATCTTGTTGGGTACCCATGACCCAAAGTCCATGACCCACGGCTCATAACCCATAACCCATAACCCGGTTTGCAACCTAAAATCCGGACTGTTCGACCGGTGTCGGATCCCTGTTTTACCTGGCGAATCCCTTAGGTGAGGGATCCGTGTGGAACCGTGAGGCTTTTGTGCCTATAAATAGTGAGTCATTTCTTCATTGTTTCTCACCATTCTTCTTACAAACTCTCTCATATATTATTTCACTTTCCTCATTTGATCATTCTAGTAGTTCTTCTATCTTTTGTTGTGATTCTCATATAGGTTCTTTACAAAGGCGAGATCACGCTATACTACAAGTTATACAAGCAAATGGTCCTTGATTGATTTGTCCATCCACAAGATTTCTGTAGCAAGATCTTGTAATTCATATTTCAAATAGTTGTTGTGTAATAGTTGTGTAAAGGTTTAGTTCTACCTCGTGGAAGAACTCGGTATTTAGCTTTGTACCGGAAAAAGTGTAAGCGACGTTGTGAGGCTTCTCCGCCAAGTTGAAGGAGCTTGTTGACATAGTGCTTGAACTCTCGAGGAGTGGAGTAGGGCAAGGAAGGTGTCCTTGTACCCGAACCACTATAAATCACTTGTGTCGCTACTTTCTATCCTTTTACTTTACTTGCTTTATTTACTTTCTTTGCTTGTTGCTTCATACTATCTATCCATCCATACAAAATCACATAAGATCGAATCTAAGTCTTTGAAACTTAAATTAAAATCGGTAAAACTATTCAACCCCCTTACAGTTTTTCACAGTTACGCACGTATATAAAATTTATAATGGCCCGTTGATTTTTCTAGTGATTAATATGACATTTTAACTTTCCATTCTATATGAAAAAAATTCATTTTCTTTATTTCTTCCATAAGAACCATTAAGAACCAATACACTCACCATAACTCCAACATCCCTTCACCCAATTACCACCTTCACCACCATCCTCAACTTATAACCACCATAGATTATTTTTTATCGTCCCTTCACCAATGTGTGAATCTCTGGCTATCACCACCGAAGACCTAATCGCAAGCATCATAGGTCTTAACCACCAATGTTTTTCGAAACCACCCGGATCCGACCATAATCATCATTGTGTCGTCTTCCCTTGCTCCCACGATGAAGATTCTGGTTGAGAAACATGTTGGAGAAAATATATAGGATGAAGAATAAAATATGCATGGCGGAGAAAAATAAGTTGAATATTTAGCTTTGTTATTTATATTTCTTGAATTGTTGTTTTTGTGTTTGAATACTTTGTAAATATGCTTTATTATTTGTATTGTTTAATTTAAGTTTAAAATATATATATGCTTTATTATTTGTGTTGTTTAATCTAAGTTTGAGAGATGTTTTAATGGCATTTAATGAATGAAAAGAAGGTTTTTCATTATTTTATTATCTTATAATCGAGGAAGCCTTTTTAGGGCATTAACTACACTAAAAACTTAAAATTCAGCAATACAAGAAAATAAAGCATCTAGTACAATTGATTTAAATACAATTTTTATAACATTAAATACCTCAAAAAACTTAAATTCCAGCATTACATGTTATAAAGCCAATGGTACAATTAGCTTTTGCACAATTACATACATAAATTAACTGGTTAATAAATATAATTAATGCAATTACTAAAACACCCGTTACATAAGAAATACAAATTATCAAACATATCGTACAACCAATTTAAACAAAATTCCTGCATTAGAGAGGGTTTATCCGATCTTTGGTTTATTCGGATTCGATTTCTTAGGGGCCGTTTGATTTGTTGATCGAAATCACAATTGGTGTGAGTTTGATAGTAGTGGCGGGTCCCTCAAGAATGATAGATTCATACCAAGCTCCCTTGCCACCTTTAATGTATACCCAATTACAAGGATTTCACCATACCGATTACCATGAAACAAACAACATATATCATTCCTATACTCATTCCTTCATTCCCTTAAGTTCAAACCAAACGCACCTTTAGTTATCTTTTTTTGCGGTTTCGGATTGAGCGGGTCGATTCGGTTTGTCGGTTTCACAGCCTTTTTCAACTGTATACATAAAACTTAGCTTTATATAAATCAAATGGATATTTTGAACGGCGAAAAAACACTGCTCACTAAAATATTTATTATTACAAGTGTATAATAAAAAATATTATAATTAGTTAAAGAGTTGAAATACGTCATATGAATTCTTGATATCCGTAAATTTATTGTCAAAAAGAATACCGAAAAATTTTATTTAAATTATTTTAGTGTATCTGTTGCCGCAACGCGCAAATATCCTGCTAGTATATAGTTAAGATTAAAGATTGGTTGATAATAGATTTATGGCATTAGAATGAATGAATTGAAAATGGGTTAAATATCCTAAGTGATTAATGTATTGCAATGATTTAAGTCTTGTAAATTACACCATGCTATAGTATACGAGCCCAACCATCATGCCACATTACCTAAAGTAGATTTTCCATTTCCATTTCCAATTAACATACAAAGACACTATTTCTTGATTCCAACAAAACTATCTAACGACGACCATTAGGTTGGAGGGTGTGGCCTAATACGGAGCGTTTAGGCAAGCAAAAAGGGTGTTTTGCTATTAGTGGATGTGTTGTTTGTAGCGATGGAAACCAACCGAGATCGAGCTTTTATATATAAACGAGTCGAGCTCGAGCTCTGGCAGGTTCAGGCTCGGCTCGTTTCGTTTCCACCGCTAGTTGTTTGTATTGTGACTATTTTTGATACAGTAATATATTGAGAGCATGAGAGATAAGTTGTTGCAAAATTTTCTAGCGGAACAAAGGAAGGAAGGAAAACGTATGTATCGCCAACATGGATGTCTAGCAAAGTTAGCAAAGGATTTTTCAGATCATCTACCCTTGGTATAAATGGTTTGAGATTGTCTTAAGTTGTTTTTACAACTTGAGTCAAGTTAGGAGGATGTGAGCTATTGGATTTGATCCAATTGCTCAAATCAAATAAACTTCTTTTGATTTGAGCTATATGATCAAATTCAATGGCTCACACATGTCCAACTTGACTCAAGTTGTAAAAACAACTTGAGACAATCCCAACCCGATACAAATGTGTTAATAAGAGGACACTAATGATACAGTACAATGAAACACCAACAAGTGGTCTAGTGGTAAGCTAGCCACTTGATGTTCTAACAATAGAAGCATGGTTCCAACCTCACTAAGTGGGTGTTTGGATTTGCGTTATGAAACAGATTATCATCTTATTGAGTTTCCAAAACGCTATAAGTAACATTATGTTGGCAGGAAAAGGTTCGTAAAACACTCAAAATAGTAACGGGATACCCGAGTTAGGCAATTTATGTTTGAGTGAAAGTTCGTAATCCCCAAAAGGAGAAAAATCCTTTTTCGTATAATATTACATCACATTATACGATGAAAGTCCAAACAAATTGTTATTGATCTTGAAAAAATAATTGTGAAATACCAATAATACTAGGTTAATCTATTCGTATTTGTTTAACCTATGAATATTTTTATTCTAACAAAAATCTTGCTAGCTAGCTTGAAACATGATAAGCAACCTTTGATGTTAAAAAACATCTCAGTTTACAATGAGTACAGCATTATTAGATATTTTAGTTTTTCTTTATAGTTTTATTTTTGGCTTCATTTTCCTAAGGGGCTTGGTTGAAAAAAAACGTGGGGGAAGAAGTGGTTAAGATTGTTAACTTTCCAGGAAGTTTCTTAAAGATCGAAACAAAACTATTGTGTTGTATATCCAACAAACAGTTAAACAAAACAAAAAAACAAACAAAGGCCGCATCAACTTTGGTATGGAAGTCGGACGATGAGTTAGAGGATTCTCAATTATTAGATTAAAATTAAAGGTTAAGAATTCACATTTTTGTAGTAAATTTTGACTTTTAATTTTAATTTAATTGTTAAGAATCCTCTAACTTGACTCAACTTGTCCCAACAACTTAAGAGGATCTTCACCCATAAAAGTCGGGCCCTTAATAAATTTTGAGGATGTACAAGGGCTAGCCAAGTAGCGATATATTTTATATAATAAATAAATTACATCATTTCAAAGTGATTTTGTTAATTCATTCTTATTGAAAAAACAATTGGGTCAATAGGAGAGCTCGATTTTGCCACGTAAGCAAAATCGTGTGATGTGATTGGTTAATAAAAGTCAAAATTAAATTGATTTTGGTCAAACTTTAATAAATTTGGTGAAGAAATTTAGTTGATAAAAAAACATATAAAAATATAGGTGTCAAATTTGTGAAAACAAAAACTTAAAAAAGATTAGGTAATTAATAAAACTTTAGTGGTTGAATTTTTAAAAATTATATAGAGTTAAGTGTAATATTATAAGACTTCATGTTTTTTAATAACTTTATATTACAAACAAATACCCCCTTATACTTTATACCCTTTATACTTTATATCTTAAAAAATACAATGTATATGTTGTTTTAAAATAACAACATATAAATTTGCATAAGATTATAAGTATCGATTTTTTCACAATATACATTCAATAAATACTCATTTATTTCATTTTTAAAAGTTTAACCTATGTGGACACGAGTTTACATTTTAAATATGGCTAGATTACTGAAAACGAGAATATAATTATCAAATCGTAAGCACGGGTTACTTTAATATAAAAATAAATATCAGCGATTGTACTTATAACAATGACTCATGTAATTCTTATTTATTTATATAAGGATATCTAGAAAAACATTTTAAAAAAAAAAACTTTAAGGAGTATACTTTAACTTTATCAACGCTCATTATGTGCTATTAAACTTGCATCATGTGTATAACATAATATCAGTAGTGAAATTTAAATAACAACATCAACATCTTTGTCAGCTAAATAAAATTAAATCTTGAGTTACCTAACATATATATTTACAAATATTTAACCAAATTCTAATAAATATTAATGCATAATGAAAAACTATTGTATAAGTATTAGTTGTACTTATATCACAATTTTCATGGGCAAATTCTTATATGTGTGGATACTGAACTAAAATGTTGAAATAAATTTTGTTTATGTGTAAACTTCGTGCGTGCACGAAACTTATAACTATATAATTATATGCAATTACCTTTAAAGACACAATATTTAGTATTAATACAGAATAATTTATTTTATCAAAACCCCGTGCGTGCACAGGTATTATAACTAGTAACCATAAGGCGAGAAACATTAATGGCCTAATATTAATGTTTAAATAATTAGTTTGTATTATATCTTACCAACTAGTGCACTTAATATTAAAATTAGGTGTTGAGCCTCTCATTTTGGATTTTGGCATGAGACTCTTAAAAAGTCGGTCACGAACTTTATATATATATATATATATATATATATATATATATATATATATATATAGATATATATATATATAAGGAATATATTAAATACAATTAATTGTAAAATTTGGTGTATAATTTTGTACTAAAAATGTGGGTCCTTGATTATTTTGTGGGTCTGATTCTTTACTGTGGGTCCAGATCATTGCTAGTGTAATTTTTATAAAGGATTGTAGCCAATTATTATAATTATAGCCAAGATATCTATATATATATATATATATATATATATATATATATATATATATATATATATATATATATATATTTATATATATATATATCATGTTAAGACAAGGCCTACAAGGCGATTAATCACCGATTAGGTCTTCTTGGAGCAACTTGCCGATTAGTGTAATGGGTCAAACAAATCGGTCAACAACGGTCAATGGCGGCCGTGGCTATGATGAATCAAACTTTAGGAAACTTGTAAATCTTGTGGGAAATACCCAAAACTTGTCTTGAACAAGTTTTAATCAATTATATTTGATGTTTTTATACGATACAAGATGATTTTCAGGAAAGTACCAAATCTCATCGGAAATACCCAAAACTGGCCGAAAATGCCAATCCGATTAATCACCGATTAATCCCGCCTTGACCGATTACAAGCTACAGGGGGGTCGACCGCCGGACTACCGATTCATGATTTTTGCAACCTTGATATATATATATATATATATATATATATTGGGAGGCTTTATTTTCATAACCTTATTAAGTGCGAGAATTGCGAGAACATTTCTAGACCAAAAGAGATCTTTTTAAATATTAAAAATTATTATTTAATCTTAAGGGTATTATAGTAAAAGACAATTTTATATTTTTTAGATTTTTTTTACTAAATCCCGTCTTTAAATACCTTTTAATTTTCGGATTTTTTTTGTTTTTTTTCTTTTTTGTGTGTGTTTCTTAGCATGCATGTTTCTAGAAAGTTAAGGTGCATATATGTTTCTTTTAAATAATTTAAATTTACATGTGTTTTTATTGTACAATAGTTTAAACTCGAATGCGTTTTACTTTAAATTGTAATTGCGCATATGTTTCTATCGTATATTTATAAACTTCTTAAATAAAAACTACTAGTAAAAACATAAATTATAGTCGTAACTCGTAACCTTTAGATTTATTACAAACCAAGAACATAATATAATACACAAATCATTATATCAAATGAAATACAAATCAAATGTATCATTTTAAATATACATATGCATGCCTTTTAAGAACATATGTACACAAAACATATGTATTTGAAGTTTCTCATCAGATTCTTTTGAACATATGTGCACACCTTTCAAGAACATATATGTACGACTTCTAAGAACATATATGTACTTCCAATTTCTCATCAGATTCTTTCGAACATGTGTGCACGTCTTCCAAGAACATACATGCACGCCTTCCAAGAACATATATGTACTTCTAGTTTTTCATCAAATTCGATAAAACATATGTGCACGCCTTCAAATAACATATTGTCACGCCTAGAAAAAAAAATAACAGTAAGATTAAATACTTTTAAAATAAAACTCAAAATAACATAACACACATGCACTAGCTTAAACTAGCAAACACGAATAAACATGAGACCATTTTTAATTTAACCTTGAAACGTATATGCACACCCACTGTGTCATTACTTTTAGCGCACTATTCCCACTGTGTCAGGACGTTAGTACTTATGAATATCACTATTAGGACCGAGCCACTCCTCACTCCGCTATACTGGAGGAGTGCAGAGTACTAGAACTTATGTCTAGTGCTATAGAGAAACACTAGATGGACGAACTTATTACTAATTAGAACTGTACTTGCTACTAGATGGCTAAATACATTTAAGTAGTGACCTCGCATAAACACTATAGCATACATTACATCACCATATGTTACGTACATATACACTTTTGGCAAATGAATATTGAAACTATTTTGAGAATCTCCTTGGTACTATGTTGGAACTGTTTTGTAAACTATTTATGAAACTACTTTTATGTAAAATTTTCTGTGTAACTCACCAACTATTTCATAGTTGACCTTTTTTATCATGCTTTTCATGTTATTAGGTGATAGTGGAAACTTAGTTGATGCATTGCATTGCACCTTTCTATTGCCACGTGTCGTACTAAAAACATATGATTATCTTTCAGTAACTTTTGTATTAAACAATTATGTTGGGTTTATTTTATGTTATCATGTATGGTGTAACTTTATCATCTTATGGATGTGTTTGATTCATCGCACCTCGCGTTTCCGCCTTGGGCGGGGAGTGACACCCTAATAGGGGAGGACGCATCCTCGGTGCACACGACAGGATCGTCCGGACCCTATTATGGGTGGTCTTACACTTAGTCTAAGCAGTTAAAGGTTATTAAAAGCGTAATCAATGATCCATGAGAATACACCTTGGACTAGTCCACATATGCTATGTACTTCAAAAGTCAACACTATAATCTTGGACGATCGATATTCGCTATCATGAATTGCCGTTTATCTAGAAAACAAAAAACGTGCATTATTAATTTGCTTCCTTCTACTTTGTCCCAAGATATCTATAAAATCCAAAGCCAAAAATTAACCAACTCAGTGTTCTCCACTTTTGATGTAGAGGAAAAGTAAAGTAAAAGGAAGTATAGAAAGTGGTGAGGAAAGAAAAAAAAAAGAATGTTAAAAAATTTTCAGTGTTCGTGAGCTGTAAGAAGAGAAGGAGGAAAGTGATGAAAAAAATATTATTTGACAATATGTCATCGATCATCTATTTAATTGATGCTCTAGTTAAATTAATAATAGTCAATTTAGTTATAACAAATGTACTAATTTTGTCTCACTCACTTTCATTTCAAAAATGAGATAGAAAGTGTTGGCAAATAAATCCACTACTTTCTTTTCATTTTTCACACTTTACTTTCACTCTTCTTTTTAAAAAAAAGAGTAAATTACATAAATGGTCCCTGTGGTTTGTCAAAAATTTCACCTATCGTCCCTCAAACTTAAAAGTTGCATGAATGGTCCCTTTCGAGGCAAAAGAATAACATGAATGGTCCTTTGATCATAATTTCTGTTAGTTGACCGTCAAATGGTGTTTGGGAACGAAATGAACAAAAATACCCTCGTATGTGTTTCATCAATGATCCCTATGGTTTGTGGGTTATCACGAATTAGTCCCTGATTTTTTATTTTTTATTTTTATTTATATAACTATTTATATAAAAAACATCTTGTCGAAAATTTTATAAAAAATTCCTAAAAATTTATAAATAATTCCAAAAATTTTATAAAAATTTTATTCATAATTATGAAAATTCTATAAAACTTAGATAAAAGTATTCAAAAAAGAAAAAAATTGTCGAAAACTTTCTATAAAAAATTCCGTAAAAAAGAAAAAGGTTTAAAAAACAAATTTTTTACGGAATTTAAAAAAAAATTAAAAACAATTTTTACGGAATTTTATTAAAAAGAAAAATTGTTCTTTTCTCTTTTTTTTCCAAAATTTTTTACGGAATGTTTTATAAAATTTTGGGCAAAAACTTTTTATAAAATTTTGGGCAAAAACTTTTTATAAAAAATTCCGTTAAAAATTTAAAAAAATATATTCCGATAAAAATTTACAAAATATTTTTTTTTTTAATTTTTATCGGATTTTTTTTAAAAAATTTCGGAACTTTTAATAAAAAAAATTTTCCCTAAAATTTTATAAAATTTTTTTGCCCAAAATTAAAAACAATTTTTACGGATATTTTTAAAAAGAAAAAAAAAATCTCTTTTTTTCCCTAAAATTTTATAAAAAGTTTTTGCCCAAAATTTTATAAAACATTCAGTAAAAAATTTTGGAAAAAAAAAGAGAAAAGAAAAATTTTTCTTTTTAAAAAAATTCCGTAAAATTGTTTTAATTTTTTAAATTCCAAAAAATGTTTTTTAAACTTTTTTCTTTTTACGGAATTTTTATAAAAATTTTCGACAATTTTTTTTTTGAATACTTTGCTCGAATTTTTTATAGAATTTTCAGAATTATGAATAAAATTTTTATAAAATTTTTGGAATTATTTAAAAATTTTTAGGAATTTTTTATAAAATTTTCGACAAAATGTTTTTTTATATAAATAGTTATATAAATAAAAATAAAAAATAAAAAATCAGGGACTAATTCGTGATAACCCACAAACCATAGGGATCATTCATGAAACACATACGAGGGTATTTTTGTCATTTCAGCCTTGCAAACACCCATTTGACGGTCAACTAACAGAAATTATGGTCAAAGGACCATTCATGATATTCTTTTGCCTCGAAAGGGACCATTCATGCAACTTTTAAGTTTGAGGGACGATAGGTGAAATTTTTGACAAACCACAGGGACCATTTATGTAATTTACTCTAAAAAAAACTTAAGAACATACTTATACTTTTCATACAAAATCAAAACTTGAAAACATAGTGGAAATGCAGTGCAGTAATTATGAGTACTTTGATAATGGGCATAGAAGCAACGGGAAACATATCTACAAATGGATAGGTTATAAGAGCACTAGGTGTCACAACAAGCCTAAGCTCTTCATTACTATAAGGCCGACCACAATGGTCGGTTGGGCAAGGTGGGTCGACTGACCCTTTGCTCGGTTGTGCCCATTGTGGCATTAAGGTGAGCATCGGTTGGGGTACTCAATTTGGACAAACTAGTTCGTGGTCATGACCGAATTGTATGCACACAAAAATCCAATTATTGTTACCGTTTCATATTTAAACAAAAAAAAAGTTTTTTTTTTTAAAACTTTACCACTTTTACATCCTATAAATACTAACTCAAACACACTTCTAAACACAATTCAACCTCAAACTACTTCTCAACACAAGATTACTATGGCTTGCCGTCTCCCTCATTCCGTTGAAGATATGCCAATGTACGTTAAAAAACAATGCGAAGAAGACGATGGGGCTTGAAAAAACGCTATTATAGACGTTATCAATCTGTTTGAGCAGGCAAGGGCAGAGAAGCAACGTATGAGGGAAAACTAAACGATTTTCAACGACATTACGCCTGAACGAAAAGCTGTGATCGACAAATTTTTTATGGATGAAGCCCGCCAAGACGACGACATTGCTGACACGTTATGGGGGTGTGTTCAACAAATACAAAACAACATCAGCACCAAAATCAGTTGGAACTATCGGGAGAACAAAATCGATGGTGTAGGTGCATCAAGTTCGTCTGCTAGATTTGTTGGGCAACCTCTGCTAGACGAGGAACGTTTGGCTCGCATCGACGAATTTGTCGGTTATCGGTCTCCTTCGTATGATTCTGCACGCGGGGAGCATTCAGATTAAGATTTATGATTTATGTATTTCGTATCGTTTTTATTTTTAATATATTAATGTTTTTATTTAGTATTGGAATGTTTTTATTTTTAATGAATTTTAAATTAGTTGTTTAAAATGTTTGAAAAATAAATAAAAAATAAATAAAAAATAATAATAATATATTTAACTAGGTCACCACTGTGGCAACTAGGTCGTCGTCAAGTCGTCGGAGAGAGAAAGATGATGTGGCAGGGTCGACCCAGGTCACCACTGCTACCAGCCTAACAAACCTCCACAACTCACCCCCTCACTCACAACAAACCTCAACTTACTCATTTAGGGCCCGCCACTTACAACATTTTTTTTTCACATTTCCAAATAAACTAAATTTATTTATTAAAATAAAAATACAATACAATATATTTAAAAAAAAAGTTATAAATTAAACATTAAAAAAAAATGAATGTAAAACTTATCAACAAGCTCAGCCCATTATTAAAAATAAATAAATAAATACAAATAAACTAATCATCTTTTTCCCAACACACTACACACACTATTACTATTCAAATACATACATTATACTCCAATTATTCAATCAAATACTCATCACCTTCATATTAACCAAATGCTCGGATCCCACTTGTCAGCAAGTTTGCTTCGCCATCTGCACTAATAAGATGAAAATGGCGAGCTATGGCGAGTTGGGGTGGTGTCACGGCGAGGTGTGGCGAGCTGCCATGTCACCAACGGCGAGACATGGCGAGCTCCACGCCTTGTGCTCTAAAGACTTCCCCCCAAATCTATAAGTTGTACCTCCTCTCTGTTTTTTTTCATTTTTTTTATTTTTATTTTTTTATAATTTTGTTTATATTATAAAATTATGAAATGGAAGTGCGGAATAAAAAATATAAAGTTTAGCAAGTTAAAAGTATTAAACTGACAAAAGGTACGAAACAAAAACTGATAAAAAATTGTGTTATACTGTAAACAGGGGACAAAGAGAGATAGAAAGTACAAAATATTTGTACTTTGGCTATGTTTGGTGCGGAGCTTTTTAGAGTTTTTTTTTAGCGATGAGCGGTGAACAACGAGCTTTTTTATTTTTATTGTTTGTTTGGCAAATGAGCGATGAGTTTTGCTATTTTTTATAAATGCTCATTTTTCCAATGCTTTTTTAAAAAGTTGTGAGCGGTGAGTTGTAAGCTGTGGCTAATGCTCGTAGCTCAGTGCACACTGCTACTGCTCGCGGCTACTTTTACCAAACACACCTTTTATGTGAGTCAAGAGTACTAATAGTAGAACCCATCTACAAATCCCGTTTGTAAAACAGAACGTTTTCAGAAATTTTCAAAAGAAAAAGCAAACAGAAATCTGGCAAAGATTGTGAAATCAATGTAAATGGTACACATAGAAAAACCGTATATAAACACATGCATGGCCAAGGGCATTCAATCACAACAGGGATACATAACCACCTATAAAAATTGATTGTTTGTTTAATGCCAGCAACAAAATATTAAAATATCTAGGTATATCGACCAAATATATACTTGTATGTGTCAAGTAGCATTTAGAACCACCAGACACATGTATATAGTAGTAGTGTAGTACCCTTTTTGAACCGTTACCTAACCCGTCTTACACATTTAGTTTGCCACCTCAACTAATTAAGCTGGAAACAAATGAATTCGAATCAAGTGATTAATTCCTTCTAGTGCAGTAGGGTAGGTTCCAATTTTGTAGGATCAGGGTACGTAGTAAGTGAAGCTATTGTATTTTTAGTTCCCTTTACACATCTTGTATGCTATTTTCTATAACTCGTTTAACTCATCAAACTTTATATTTTCTTTTCTGTACTTTTAGTTTTGTAGATTTATAATAATAATAAAAAATAAAAAAAAAATAAAAATAAAAATGTTGCCAATATTAATTTGGACTTTCCTCTTTCTTTTTTCTTTTGTTTTTCGTTTTTGTTTCTTTTCTTCTGGTTCTGAATTCTGATATGGGCTTCACAAAGGAACTTCAGATACATACAGCTATTTTTGTTAATAAGATACTAATCTTGATCTTTACATAAATTTACAACTAGTATCCGCAAACACATGTTGATCACATATAGGATCTTTGCGTGCATAGAATTCAGGTCACATACACTACCATACTGGAACACTAGAATTCTGGTCAAGGACACTACGTAATTGTTATCTATAACTGGAACTAGTAAATCGTTTTTTTATCAATATATCTTTTGATATTAAAACAAAACTCAACATCATATGAAGGTACAACAATGTTACAAACTTACAAACATATAATTTATCACTTTATAAGATGCACCCTATAAAGATGGGTGATAGAGCATCATAACTTTCCACAATACACACTTTTGCCAACAAAAAATAGTAACCATGTATGCTCATTAGCATTATCTTTCGTCTGTAATTTCGTCCATGGTTTGAGTATAATTATCTACGAAATTTATAGATAATCCAATACTGTAACATTAAGAAACGAGCCACATGAAAAAGGTCGACCACAAGGTGAGAGAGATCGCTGCCACAGCGTAAGTCCATAGCATAATAACAGAACACTCGCTTTCGCCCACCTCAAATAATTGTGTTATTGTACCTACCAAATTCATTAGTTATATTTTTACCGTAGAAGACAACTGTATTTATTGTAGCAAAATATATGTAATTATACCAATAGCCATTGCGGGTGGAAGTGAGTATTGGATTAGAAGAACAAATGTATATAGAGGATCTGAACCCACGAATCCCACATGTTGTGCGGCTTTGATAATCAATATTCCAATGAGTGGCAAAGCAACATATCGAACAACTAGAATGCCTACAATGAGCCACAACCCTACGCCTGATTTCTTCAAGCCTAAATAAAGTAAAAGTGATTAGCTAAATCGTTCATTCTGTAATAGATAATAATAGAATCACATGTAAAACATAAAAATACCCTTATATAGATTAGCTCCCACAATTAATGTCATGGCTGGAACTGTTGCCTCTCTGTTAGTTTGATCAAAAATCAAAGAAAATAAGTACGAAAACCAAAATTTGATGTTAAAATTGCACTTAAACAACAAAATACCCGAGAAGAGATGCAGAACTTTCGATAACACGAAGGGGAGCATTATCACCGATCATTAG
Organism: Chrysanthemum makinoi; assembly: GCA_910596185.1. Taxonomy (NCBI): domain Eukaryota; kingdom Viridiplantae; phylum Streptophyta; class Magnoliopsida; order Asterales; family Asteraceae; genus Chrysanthemum; species Chrysanthemum makinoi. The sequence goes on from OU343218.1 coordinate 117,645,109, forward strand.
CTTTCTAATTGGAGAAATCACTCCTATCAGAAGCCCAACGATCTAAGGAGAAATATTTTTATGTGAATACAAATCAAGTCGTATTTGATAAAATAATTTTAGTTAAAGAAAAATTACCGTGGCAATGGTGGAAGGCGTCAACCACATCTTGAGGTTAATTTTGTCAAAAAAGATACCAATATGCTGCTTAATTTTCGTGAACATATTCACCTGTTTAAATTCACTATTTCATAAGAACACAACGCAGTGTAAAACCAAAATCTTGACATTTTTTAAAGAATTTTTACCTTTCTCCCTTCATAATCTTCCAATCCGGTGTCGTGCTCCTCCACTTCGGAATACTCATCATCGGGAACCTCAACATCTTCAAAACTTGAGCGACGAGATTGTATCAATGCTTCGTTGTAATTCTCCAAAAACATATCCAAAGTTTTACCCGTGCAATCAATGCTAATAGTTGATGCCTTTGTAATGTCTTTGCCAATCACATTACCATATGCCCGTATAATGTTATAAACATATGTCCAAATATAAACCGCTCCTATCTAAAATCAAACAAAAACTTTTGCGTCATGTTTGATGCAGAAACTTGAAATTTAAAACACGCCTTATATATGTATGATGTTTACCGCCATAGAGAGTGAAACTAAACCTTGCCCATTAGTTGAGCAAGTTAATTTGTCTCCAAAGGGACTGTTACTCTCTTCACAAACTGCAGGAATGATGATTAAAAGCAAGTTTCCAAGGTTTCCTGCAACAGCAAGAACCATAGATTAACCTAAACCTTAAACGTAAACCATTTTGAAGAAAATAATATGAAGATATTAGTACCGGCAGCACATGAACCAATTACGAGACCGTGCAAGTGTTCAGGAGTTTTTGTGACCTTAACAAGCACCCATCCAAGTGCTGATCCGACTATAAATGTAAGAAGGATGTTCACTGGCATGAACCATCTACATTTAAACAATCAATAATCATATAAGAATGTATAATAAAATGTGTTGGTAAAGAATTGTAATAAACAGTAGTTTATAAATGTGCAACAGAGTTTGATCACTTGAACCATCAATTTGTTGCATATTTACTAGTAGTAATGGTGACCAAATGCCCTGGCACCTCGGTGTCAATTCAGCTTCTCTCTCTAAAATCAAATGCATGACCAAATGCCGGTAATGGTGATCAAATGCATGACCAAACCCTTTTTCAACTAAAATATACTAGTACTTAGATATGCATTGGGACTCACGTATGTATGTGCAATTTATTCGGTCGGGTTGCCGACCAAACCAAGCCAATCTAGGGGGGACGAGTTTGTTGGAGGTCTCGTACTGATGGGACGCGTCTTGGGAAGCGACCAACCGAATGGTCGACCTCCATTACGACTAGCCTAAAACAAATTTGCCACCAACTCTATAGACAGATAGTAAGGGGTGTATGGGATTATTCAATAAAACTGTTTACTTGATTATTGTATTTTAACAGTGGCACATAATCAGTTTAAAAGTTTTGGATGGACCAACTAATTATGATTTCTTACTTATTTGATTGTAAAATATTAGTAATAAGAATATTCACATTTGCTCTTTTTCTAGGCACAAAAACAAGAAAATAATATTATAAGTGTTGCTCCACAACAAAAGTTGAGGATATATAGCACAAGATAACTTGAGATGATAATGCCAACCATGTAAACAAAACACAATTGGACTTCAAAATCCAACTACAAAGTGAAACAAACTACTAACATGTGATACATAATGAAAACATATCCCATGTTTTAGTCAAATTAATAGTCATTTTGTGTTAGATGAGCTAATTAGACTCACAGAGATACTATACTGCTAGCAGTGACTGTATCAGCGAGGCTACTGCCCACAAGTGCTGGAATGAAGACATAGAACACAACCTATATATGACAAGAAACATCATACCTTAATTAGTAACTGGTTTTAAGGTAAGAGCGTCACCGAATTTCGAGTTTAACTTACGTTGTTGAGATGGTGACGAGCAGAATCGCCCAAGATATTAACGCGGTCTATGGCGAGGAGTAAACCAACAGCAGTGATAAGAAGTGTCTTCAAAACCGGAATCAATGCTACAACAAACAAATCTACAAATGCCATTGTAACTACACAATTGCAGGAATTTTTTTTTTTTTAAGATGGAAAGGAAAAAAAATGGAACAAGGAATAAGGAAGAAGATGAGTCCTCTAGAATAGTTTGGTTGACATATGCACGATTAAGATAAATAATCACCATGCATTTTAAAGGCGAGCTTCAAGTCATGGGACCATTAAAAAAGTAAAATTTATGATATATCTTTAATCATTCGATATGTAAAATTAGTAAGTTTTCTATTTATATATTTTTTAATGACAGTTTTTTTTTTAATTATTTATCACATATCTCATAAATGATTTAGAAGAGTTATTTTACATACCAAACTTTTCTTACATAACAAGGGACTCATCTCCACCATGCATCTAAAAAGAAATCAATGGCTGAGATTAAAAGCATTTTATTATTTCATCTATTTTTTATAATTTAAATATTTCTTAAACCGTTAATCGTTAAGAAAAAATAATTATACCATCGCGACGAGCATTTAATTATCTTTCTATAGATGGGCACTTTGATATACTTTCGAAAAAAGAAAAAAAAATCTTTTTTTTTCACGTTTTTTCGTCTTTTGTTTCCATTTTTCTTCGAAACTGAAAGTTGTATGAAATAGCATATATGATTTAACACTAATTTGAAGATCACATGTGATATTAGTGTTAAATCACATATGATATGTAATATCATATGTGATACTAGTGTTAAATCATATATGATAAATCACATATGATATACATATCATATATGATTTAACACTAATATCACATGTGTTATTCAAATTAGTGTTAAATCATATATATTATTTTTTCTGGCAAATTTCAGTAACGTAAAAAAACGAAAAAAACTTTAAAAAAAAACGTGAAAAACACGAAAAAAAAAATTTGTCGAAAGTATATCAAAGTGTCTATCTATAGAAAGATAACTAAATGCTCGTCGTAATGGTATATTTTTTTTCGCTTGACGATTAACGGTTTGAAAGATATTTATATTTGAAAAAAAATGATGAAAGTGGGTTTTTTTAATTGTTGGGATTAATCTCATCCATTAGATCTTATAAAAATGAAGGGTTGAGATTGATCTCTTGGTATGTAAAATATCTTTTGTCCTCAAATGATCTTAAATCTAAATGATTTTAGTGAAACTTCCCGACCTCTAGATTGATGGATACATATTACTAGACTAAAAACTTTAAGTGTCTCACAACATATTTTATAAATGATTTCACCGAAATTGAACCTCAATTTTTAAGTTGGTGGATAAATCACATATTCCTAGACTAAAAACTTTGAGTATACATAGTTGTTTGGTTTAAGGGTATAAATATCAAGGAGTGACTTTCATACCAATTGTAGTTTTTTGTTTACTGGGTTTGATAGATGAAAATGTGTATCAAACCTTTAAAATTGAGAGGTGATACTCACATCACATTTTTTTATGCATGCACCATAATTTATGCATTACACTATTGTACGGTACAATATTGTAATGCACAAATTATGATGCATGCATCAAAAAATATGATGTGAGTATCAATTCCCTTTAAAATTAGCCACTTTCTAAACTTATCAAAGCTAGTCGGTTTGTAAACTCATTCCCAATCACATGTCCATATAGTCATTTCCCATTATAAACCAAACACCCTAAGAATTGAGTACGGGGAAAGTAATTGGAATGTCTCGATAGTTATCCAACCAAAGAGATACGGAATGGCAAATGTAAAAAGATGTACGCAAAGATAACACTATTTGGATATTTCCATCTTAAGTCAAAGCAATAATCATCTTCCGGAAATTTTATATACTTTTTTTTAAAAACGATTATTTAAGTAATACTTATAAAAAAATGAATTAAAACGCGAGAAGTCAGATCTTCAGAATCTAAATGAGTAGAGAAAATTAATTCTTTTTTGTTTCAGATTTATTAATTAAAAACTCTACTAAAACTCTTCTTTCGATTCAGCTCATGTTCCTTTCAAATAGACGAGAGAAATGATTCTATGTCGTTTCCATTTATAAATTTATTTCTAATATAAGCTCCATTAGAGGTGTTCATAAAACCCGACAAACTAACGAACCGAACCGCTCAATTCAAAACCGAAAAAACCAGAAGCCAAAAAAACATAAACCGAAAAAACATTCTTATTATGGTAAGGTTTCGGTTTATATTTTAGATATCGATGGTAATCAAACCAAACCGTTTGTAATATATATGAAGGTTTTGAACTAAATATACAATTAATTGTACAATTATTGATTGTATTTATGCACTACTACGATTTTTTTGGCTCCTAATCTGAACATTACTAAACATCTATGTATGAAAATTGATTAATGTGGATCTCGAATAAATTATTTTTTTAATGTGTTACGAATGTTTATTTGAATCCAATTATTGTGACGGAATAACTTTAATATGACTTTAATCTCCGATGTTAAATCATTTTACTAAATTTGACATTTTACGTTCTAGATCATATTATCGTTCATATGGTTAAATTTGATTAAATGTTAGAAATGGTTAACCAAATTCGTACCTCAAGTAACCGCACATTTTGGTTACCGCATGTCCGGTTACTGGCCTAGTATAGTTTGATTTTGAGTAGTAAAATGAATTACATGCCTCACAATAAATGACTAAAACTCTACTAAAAACTCACCAATATATTTGGTCTACAAAAATGTGCCGTTTGATAATAATTGAAGTTCTAAAAACTTTACCACCCTTCAATTGTTTTAAATGAAGCAATGCTGAAACAACAATTTGACCTATAATTAAGGGGTTGTTTGGTATGTTTGAATCGAAAGGGTAGAAAGAGAAACATGGGCATTTCATGTTTGTGTGAGTGTGAGTCATGGAACGGAAACAGAGAATTAAAAAGTCATTCTCTTTCCATCAAAGCCATTTTTTCTGAAATAGGGGTGAGTTGAAATTAAACCGCAAACTGAAAAAATCGTAAAACCAAACCGGAAAAACCGATCAAAAGCGAAAACTGACAGTGTGGTTTCAAAAAATAGAAAAACTGACTTTTACGGTGCGGTTTCGGTATCCACTGGAAAACCAAAATGGAATAACTGCATCGAACCACTCCGTCATATTCAAATACTTTTTTATTTTTATCAAGTAAACCCACTAAGTTTCATAATTATTATATGATATAATGTTTTTGTTTATATTTTTCTAATTAATTATTTCAAGCACATTTTGTTGGTTAATTATTTTGAGAGTTTTTAAATCATATAATTGTTGTTGACCTCTTTTTTCAACGTCGAAGTTTTTAAACTTCTTCATTTAATTTAACTTTTACTGAATTTCATACTAATATATACTGTAATATTTTGTATATATTTGTCAACTTATTATGTAACCTTGTGATACATTTATCTACAATGAATATATACTAAAAAATAATATGATGAATAAAACTTTTAAAACCAAAAAAACCGTAACCACTCAAAACCGAAGCCGAAAACCACGCAGTTGCTGATTCTCATTTTATAAAAATCGCAAATACTGATGCGGTGTGTTTAGTTGGTAAAAAAAAATCCTGTTAATACAAATAATGTCAAAAAGCTTATTTATATTTTTCGACCTCCTTATGTTTTGATAATCACAAAATGTAAAAACACGTTACGTAAACAAGTTTTTAGTCGTTAAAGTCTATTTCGACACAATATCACTTAAGGTATGAACAAACAATTTATATAACTTGTTAAGTGATCAAAGAAATATTTTGTCCTTAACACTAAAAACACATTTTATCTATTTATACTAGTCTTACAATGGCAAACATGTAAATATAAAAAAAAATTCAAATTTTGAAAGTTTCCTCGCCTTCCCGCTAAAAAAAAATCAAAATTTGAAATTTTTAAATTTTAATATTTCAGACCGGTTTGACCGGTTTTAACCGGTTTCGGACCGGTTCATAACCGGTTATTAACCGGTTTGTCATTTCAAAATTTGAATTTTTAAAAATTGCCGCCAAGTCAAAAATTCAAAATTTCAAAATATTGAACCGGTTTTTAACCGGTTTCATTTCAAAATTTGAATTTTTAAAAATTGCCGCCAAGTCGAAAATTCAAATTTTTAAAAGGTTTGACCGGTTTGAACCGGTTTTTAACCGGTTAACCGGATTTTTTTTTTTCGTTTTTCAACATTTAACAAACTTCTACTGAATAAACTTCAACTTTTATTTTATAACGTCGGAAATACATAAACTGAAAGGAAAATACATAAACTTAAAAGAAATACATCAAAGGAAATACATAAAAGGAAATACATAATACGTAAGCATGAAAGTCCTAATAGTCGTCATCGGATCCCCTAGCTTCTTGAGCAGCTGCATCTTGTCTTAGTTCTTCATCGGAAAGCATCTCGATTTCACCCGCTTGTGCCTCTTCCACGTAGACCTCCCCTTCGAAGTCTCCGGCATCATCAAGACTACTTTTATGTTGCACTCGCTTCATTGCGTCCAAGTGATCTTTCAAACCCATACACATCTCCAAAGAAGCCGGTGTGAGTCTGTTTCTCAGATTTGATAAAACCCTTCCACTTGTTGAAAAAGCGGATTCAGAAGCTACCGAAGTAGCTTGTACACTTAGTACATCACGAGCCATTCGGGATAGAACGGGAAACATTGTTTCCTTTGCTTTCCAAAACGCCAACACATCAAAGTTTTCAACTTGTTCAGCCGGAATATGTGAGATAAAATCGGTTGTGATATATCTTTCATATTCACTGTTCGCTAAACCATCATTTCTTAACCGTTTGTTGGGATTTTCTCTTATCTTTTTATGCAAAGCAAGTATCGGATTCCCTCTAAAAGCCCTGGATGATGATGAAGAAGACTCCGTCACAGTAGGAGGTGGGTTGCCATATTTTTCAAAATAATATTGCCACAAACTTTTAAAAGAATGGCCAAAGGACTCTTTTGCATCATTAGCATAGTTCAGGTTTGACGCGAAACAACCAAATCATCACAATCGAGTCAATAAGAACCTCCACCCCGTTTACATTATAACATGGATTTAATGCGGCCGCACAAGTAATTAACGATAGCAAAGTTTCAAAATATTTCAACAGCTTTTCTTTCATTCCGGAAACCATGCTAGTATAAACACCACCATTAAATTCAAATGCGGCGATTTGTGAAGACATCAAGAATAGTTGCTCGAGTACCAAATGAGCCGTTGGATAATAAAACCCCGACAATTTTTTTGTTGCGTTGTAAAAAACTTCAAGTAGTCGGGTTATTTTTCAATAGTATCCCAATTATCTTGACTAAATGGAGCACACCTACCCCTTCCCGACAATTTCTCATCATGAAAATATTGCAAGGTCACCTTTTGTCTTAAACCACTTATGAACATAAGATAAGTGGAGTTCCACCGTGTTTCAATATCCCAACAAGGTTGTAACCAATGTTTCCCCGCAGTTTCACACATCCGAATGTATGCATTATATTTTTTATTACCCTTTTTAAAAACATCGACTAACATTCTTTTAAAATCTTATTTCACTTCACTCAAATGCGGATCTTTTAATCCCGCTTGCACAGCCAAGTTAATAATGTGTGCAACACATCGACTATGAAAAAATTCGCCATTACAAGCTGGCTCATATTCCATTTTTAGTCGACCCATTGCATTTGTGTTGTTACTAGCATTATCCAACGTTATTGACAAAAAAATTTCTTTCATGTTAAACTTATGAAACACTTTTCTCAACAAATTGTTTAAAGCTTCTTCGGAGTGAGGAACCGGAAAGTTTTCAAATGCTACGACTCGCTTCATCATTTGCCAAATTTCGGGATCAACCCAATGTGCGGTAACACAAAGGTACGAAAATGGCAAATTATGAGGAGCGGCCCAAACATCGGTTGTTAAATTAACACAAGCATCCATATTTAAAAAAGTATTTTTTAAATCTTGCTTAGCCGTTTTCCACATTTTCATAGCATCGCGTTTAAGAGTCATACGACTTACATGATGGTACTGCGGTTGCATATAATTCTGGTACACCTCCGTCGTCCCATCGTGGTCATAGTGGTTGAACGGCAAACCACGTTGAATCACCAAACCGGCCAATTTTTCACGGAGTAAATCATGATCGTATGCAAAAATAGTCCCGTCTCGAGCCATGGACGATTGACCGGCTTCCGGAACCGATTTGAGTGCCTTGCAATACTTTTGTTTGATGTGAGCCCTCAACGTCGAGTTGGAACCGCTAGACAATATACTCAAGCAATATTTGCATTGAGCCTTTTTCTTATCGTCCGACATTAGGACGTAGTTGAAGTGTTCCCATGGATCTTTACACGGTCCACACGGTAAAACTTTCAAAACCGTCGCTGCACTTGTTGAACCAGCTTCGGTGTTGGTGGTGTTGTTGGTGTTTGAATTTTCCATTAGTGTTTAGTGAAATACTTTCGGTTTTGATTTTTTGGAGTGTTTTTTGATTGCTTGAAAGTGGTAATTAACCAAATACATAACACATCTATTTATACTAACATTTGTATGGCAAAATCGTAAATATTTAACAACTTTTAATAAAATCCACGCTCCTTCCCGCCCCTCTTTTAAAAATTCAAATTCAAAATTTCAAAATTCAAAAAAACCAAAAAAACCCGCCCAAGCCAAAAAAACCGGTTAACCGAACCGGTTTCGGTTCGGCGGTTAAAAAAACCGGTCTTCAAACCGGTCGATTTCTCAAGTGTGGGAACCGGTTTCAAACCGCCGTTTTGGATATAAACCGGACCGGTTTGGTTTTTCGGTTTGACTTCAGATACGGTTCGGTTAACCGGTTTTTTTGTGCACCTCTACCATAGTCATTTCCCATTATAAACCAAACACCCTAAGAATTGAGTACGGGGAAAGTAATTGGAATGTCTCGATAGTTATCCAACCAAAGAGATACGGAATGGCAAATGTAAAAAGATGTACGCAAAGATAACACTATTTGGATGTTTCCATATTAAGTCAAAGCAATAATCATCTTCCGGAAATTTTATATACTTTTTTTTAAAAACGATTATTTAAGTAATACTTATAAAAAAATGAATTAAAACGCGAGAAGTCGGGTCTTCAGAATCTAAATGAGTAGAGAAAATTAATTTTTTTTTGTTTCAGATTTATTAATTAAAAACTCTACTAAAACTCTTCTTTCGATTCAGCTCATGTTCCTTTCAAATAAACGAGAGTAATGATTCTTTGTCGTTTCCATTTATAAATTTATTTCTAATATAAGCTCCATTAGAGGTGTTCATAAAACCCGACAAACTAACGAACCGAACCGCTCAATTCAAAACCGAAAAAACCCGAAACCAAAAAACATAAACCGAAAAAACATTCTTATTATGGTAAGGTTTCGGTTTATATTTTTAGATATCCGATGGTAATCAAACCAAACCGTTTGTAATATATATGAAGGTTTTGAACTAAATATACAATTAATTGTACAATTATTGATTGTATTTATGCACTACTACGATTGTTTTGGCTCCTAATCTAAACATTACTAAACATCTATGTATGAAAATTGATTAATGTGGATCTCGAATAAATTATTTTTTTAATCTGTTACGAATGTTTATTTGAATCCAATTATTGTGACGGAATAACTTTAATATGACTTTAATCTCCGATGTTAAATCATTTTACTAAATTTGACATTTTACGTTCTAGATCATATTATCGTTCATATGGTTAGATTTGATTTAATGTTAGAATTGGTTAACCAAATTCGTACCTCAAGTAACCGCACATTTTGGTTACCGCATGTCCGGTTACTGGCCTAGTATAGTTTGATTTTGAGTAGTAAAATGAATTACATGCCTCACAATAAATGACTAAAACTCTACTAAAAACTCACCAATATATTTGGTCTACAAAAATGTGTCGTTTGATAATAATTGAAGTTCTAAAAACTTTACCACCCTTCAATTGTTTTAAATGAAGCAATGCTGAAACAACAATTTGACCTATAATTAAGGGGTTGTTTGGTATGTTTGAATCGAAAGGGTAGAAAGAGAAACATGGGCATTTCATGTTTGTGTGAGTGTGAGTCATGGAACGGAAACAGAGAATTAAAAAGTCATTCTCTTTCCATCAAAGCCATTTTTTCTGAAATAGGGGTGAGTTGAAATTAAACCGCAAACTGAAAAAATCGTAAAACCAAACCGGAAAAACGATCAAAAGCGAAAACTGACAGTGTTTCAAAAATAGAAAACTGACTTTTACGTGCGGTTTCGGTATCCACTGGAAAACCAAAATGGAATAACTGCATCGAACCACTCCGTCATATTCAAATACTTTTTTATTTTTATCAAGTAAACCCACTAAGTTTCATAATTATTATATGATATAATGTTTTTGTTTATATTTTTCTAATTAATTATTTCAAGCACATTTTGTTGGTTAATTATTTTGTGAGTTTTAAATCATATATTGTTGTTGACCTTTTCTTTTAAACCTCTTTTAATTTTAATTTTTTCAACGTCGAAGTTTTTAAACTTCTTCATTTAATTTAACTTTTACTGAATTTCATACTAATATATAATATTTTGTATATATTTGTCAACTTATTATGTAACCTTGTGATACATTTATCTACAATGAATATATACTAAAAAATAATATGATGAATAAAACTTTAAAAATCGAAAAAAAAAGTAACCACTCAAAACCGAAGCCGAAAACCACGCAGTTGCTGATTCTCATTTTATAAAAATCGCAAATACGGATGCGGTGTGTTTAGTTGGTAAAAAAAAATCCTGTTAATACAAATAATGTCAAAAAGCTTATTTATATTTTTCGACCTCCTTATGTTTTGATAATCACAAAATGTAAAAACACGTTACATAAACAAGTTTTTAGTCGTTAAAGTCTATTTCGACACAATATCACTTAAGGTATGAACAAACAATTTATATAACTTGTTAAGAGATCAAAGAAATATTTTGTCCTTAACACTAAAAACACATTTTATCTATTTATACTAGTCTTACAATGGCAAACATGTAAATATAAAAAAAAAATCAAATTTTGAAAGTTTCCCCGCCTTCCCGCTAAAAAAAAATCAAAATTTGAAATTTTTAAATTTTAATATTTCGGACCGGTTTGACCGGTTTTAACCGGTTTCGGACCGGTTCATAACCGGTTATTAACCGGTTAACCGGTTTGTCATTTCAAAATTTGAATTTTTAAAAATTGCCGCCAAGTCAAAAATTCAAAATTTCAAAATATTGAACCGGTTTTTAACCGGTTTCATTTCAAAATTTGAATTTTTAAAAATTGCCGCCAAGTCGAAAATTCAAATTTTTAAAAGGTTTGACCGGTTTGAACCGGTTTTTAACCGGTTAACCGGATTTTTTTTTTCGTTTTTCAACATTTAACAAACTTCTACTGAATAAACTTCAACTTTTATTTTATAACGTCGGAAATACATAAACTGAAAGGAAAATACATAAACTTAAAAGAAATACATCAAAGGAAATACATAAAAGGAAATACATAATACGTAAGCATGAAAGTCCTAATAGTCGTCATCGGATCCCCTAGCTTCTTGAGCAGCTGCATCTTGCCTTAGTTCTTCATCGGAAAGCATCTCGATTTCACCCCGCTTGTGCCTCTTCCGTAGACCTCCCTTCGAAGTCTCCGGCATCATCAAGACTACTTTTATGTTGCACTCGCTTCATTGCGTCCAAGTGATCTTTCAAACCCATACACATCTCAAAAGAAGCCGGTGTGAGTCTGTTTCTCGCTTTGATAAAACCCTTCCACTTGTTGAAAAAGCATTCTGAAGCTACCGAAGTAGCTTGTACACTTAGTACATCACGAGCCATTCGGGATAGAACGGGAAACATTGTTTCCTTTGCTTTCCAAAACGCCAACACATCAAAGTTTTCAACTTGTTCAGCCGGAATATGTGAGATAAAATCGGTTGTGATATATCTTTCATATTCATTGTTCGCTAAACCATCATTTCTTAACCGTTTGTTGGGATTTTCTCTTATCTTTTTATGCAAAGCAAGTATCGGATTCCCTCTAAAAGCCCTGGATGATGATGAAGAAGACTCCGTCACAGTAGGAGGTGGGTTGCCATATTTTTCAAAATAATATTGCCACAAACTTTTAAAAGAATGGCCAAAGGACTCTTTTGCATCATTAGCATAGTTCGGGTTTGACGTGAAACAACTCAAATCAGTCACAATCGAGTCAATAAGAACCTCCACCCCGTTTACATTATAACATGGATTTAATGCGGCCGCACAAGTAATTAACGATGGCAAAGTTTCAAAATATTTCAACAGCTTTTCTTTCATCCCGGAAACCATGCTAGTATAAACACCACCATTAAATTCAAATGCGGCGATTTGTGAAGACATCAAGAATAGTTGCTCGAGTACCAAATGAGCCGTTGGATAATAAAACCCCGACAATTTTTTTGTTGCGTTGTAAAAAACTTCAAGTAGTCGGGTTATTTTTTCAATAGTATCCCAATTATCTTGACTAAATGGAGCACACCTACCCCTCCCCGACAATTTCTCATCATGAAAATATTGCAAGGTCACCTTTTGTCTTAAACCACTTATGAACATAAGATAAGTGGAGTTCCACCGTGTTTCAATATCCCAACAAGGTTGTAACCAATGTTTCCCCGCAGTTTCACACATCCGAATGTATGCATTATATTTTTTATTACCCTTTTTAAAAACATCGACTAACATTCTTTTAAAATCTTCTTTCACTTCACTCAAATGCGGATCTTTTAATCCCGCTTGCACAGCCAAGTTAATGATGTGTGCAACACATCGACTATGAAAAAATTCGCCATTACAAGCTGGCTCATATTCCATTTTAGTCGACTCCATTGCATTTGTGTTGTTACTAGCATTATCCAAAGTTATTGAAAAAAAATTCTGTCATGTTAAACTTATGAAACACTTTTCTCAACAAATTGTTTAAAGCTTCTTCGGAGTGAGGAACCGGAAAGTTTTCAAATGCTACGACTCGCTTCATCATTTGCCAACTTTCGGGATCAACCCAATGTGCGGTAACACAAAGGTACGAAAATGGAAAATTATGAGGAGCGGCCCAAACATCGGTTGTTAAATTAACACAAGCATCCATATCTAAAAAAGTATTTTTTAAATCTTGCTTAGCCGTTTTCCACATTTTCATAGCATCGCGTTTAAGAGTCATACGACTTACATGATGGTACTGCGGTTGCATATAATTCTGGTACACCTCCGTCGTCCCATCGTGGTCATAGTGGTTGAACGGCAAACCACGTTGAATCACCAAACCGGCCAATTTTTCACGGAGTAAATCATGATCGTATGCAAAATTAGTCCCGTCTCGAGCCATGGATGATTGACCGGCTTCCGGAACCGATTTGAGTGCCTTGCAATACTTTTGTTTGATGTGAGCCCTCAACGTCGAGTTGGAACCGCTAGACAATATACTCAAGCAATATTTGCATTGAGCCTTTTTCTTACCGTCCGACATTAGGACGTAGTTGAAGTGTTCCCATGGATCTTTTACACGGTCACACGGTAAAACTTTCAAAACCGTCGCTGCACTTGTTGAACCAGCTTCGGTGTTGGTGGTGTTGTTGGTGTTTGAACTTTCCATTAGTGTTTAGTGAAATACTTTCGGTTTTGATTTTTTTGGAGTGTTTTTTGATTGCTTGAAAGTGGTAATTAACCAAATACATAACACATCTATTTATACTAACATTTGTATGGCAAAATCGTAAATATTTAACAACTTTTAATAAAATCCCCACGCTCCTTCCCGCCCCTCTTTTAAAAATTCAAATTCAAAATTTCAAAATTCAAAAAAACCAAAAAAACCCGCCCAAGCCAAAAAAACCGGTTAACCGAACCGGTTTCGGTTCGGCGGTTAAAAAAACCGGTCTTCAAACCGGTCGATTTCTCAAGTGTGGGAACCGGTTCCAAACCGCCGGTTTGGATATAAACCGGACCGGTTTCGGTCAAAACCGGTTTTGACCGGTTTGGTTTTTCGGTTTGACTTCAGATACGGTTCGGTTAACCGGTTTTTTTGTGCACCTCTACCATAGTCATTTCCCATTATAAACCAAACACCCTAAGAATTGAGTACGGGGAAAGTAATTGGAATGTCTCGATAGTTATCCAACCAAAGAGATACGGAATGGCAAATGTAAAAAGATGTACGCAAAGATAACACTATTTGGATGTTTCCATCTTAAGTCAAAGCAATAATCATCTTCCGGAAATTTTATATACTTTTTTTTAAAAACGATTATTTAAGTAATACTTTATAAAAATGAATTAAAACGCGAGAAGTCGGTCTTCAGATCTAAATGAGTAGAGAAAAATAATTCTTTTTTGTTTCAGATTTATTAATTAAAAACTCTACTAAAACTCTTCTTTCGATTCAGCTCATGTTCCTTTCAAATAGACGAGAGAAATGATTCTATGTCGTTTCCATTTATAAATTTATTTCTAATATAAGCTCCATTAGAGGTGTTCATAAAACCCGACAAACTAACGAACCGAACCGCTCAATTCAAAACCGAAAAAACCCGAAACCAAAAAACATAAACCGAAAAAACATTCTTATTATGGTAAGGTTTCGGTTTATATTTTTAGATATCCGATGGTAATCAAACCAAACCGTTTGTAATATATATGAAGGTTTTGAACTAAATATACAATTAATTGTACAATTATTGATTGTATTTATGCACTACTTACGATTTTTTGGCTCCTAATCTGAACATTACTAAACATCTATGTATGAAAATTGATTAATGTGGATCTTGAATAAATTATTTTTTTAATGTGTTACGAATGTTTATTTGAATCCAATTATTGTGACGGAATAACTTTAATATGACTTTAATCTCCGATGTTAAATCATTTTACTAAATTTGACATTTTACGTTCTAGATCATATTATCGTTCATATGGTTAAATTTGATTAAATGTTAGAAATGGTTAACCAAATTCGTACCTCAAGTAACTGCACATTTTGGTTACCGCATGTCCGGTTACTGGCCTAGTATAGTTTGATTTTGAGTAGTAAAATGAATTACATGCCTCACAATAAATGACTAAAACTCTACTAAAAACTCACCAATATATTTGGTCTACAAAAATGTGCCGTTTGATTATAATTGAAGTTTTAAAAACTTTACCACCCTTCAATTGTTTTAAATGAAGCAATGCTGAAACAACAATTTGACCTATAATTAAGGGGTTGTTTGATATGTTTGAATCGAAAGGGTAGAAAGAGAAACATGGGCATTTCATGTTTGTGTGAGTGTGAGTCATGGAACGGAAACAGAGAATTAAAAAGTCGTTCTCTTTCCATCAAAGCCATTTTTTCTGAAATAGGGGTGAGTTGAAATTAAACCGCAAACTGAAAAAATCGTAAAACCAAACCGGAAAAACCGATCAAAAGCGAAAATCGACATGTGTGGTTTCAAAAATAGAAAACTGACTTTTACGGTGCGGTTTCGGTATCCACTGGAAAACCAAAATGGAATAAGCTCATCGAACCACTCCGTCATATTCAAATACTTTTTTATTTTTATCAAGTAAACCCACTAAGTTTCATAATTATTATATGATATAATGTTTTTGTTTATATTTTTCTAATTAATTATTTCAAGCACATTTTGTTGGTTAATTATTTTGTGAGTTTTTAAATCATATAATTGTTGTTGACCTCTTTTTTCAACGTCGAAGTTTTTAAACTTCTTCATTTAATTTAACTTTTCTTGAATTTCATACTAATATATAATATTTTGTATATATTTGTCAACTTATTATGTAACCTTGTGATACATTTATCTACAATGAATATATACTAAAAAAATAATATGATGAATAAAACTTTTAAAACCAAAAAAACCGTAACCACTCAAAACCAAGCGAAAACCACGCAGATTCTGATTCTCATTTTATAAAAAAAAAATCGCAAATACTGATGCGGTGTGTTTAGTTGGTAAAAAAAAATCTTGTTAATACAAATAATGTCAAAAAGCTTATTTATATTTTTCGACCTCCTTATGTTTTGATAATCACAAAATGTAAAAACACGTTACGTAAACAAGTTTTTAGTCGTTAAAGTCTATTTCGACACAATATCACTTAAGGTATGAACAAACAATTTATATAACTTGTTAAGTGATCAAAGAAATATTTTGTCCTTAACACTAAAAACACATTTTATCTATTTATACTAGTCTTACAATGGCAAACATGTAAATATAAAAAAAAATTCAAATTTTGAAAGTTTCCACGCCTTCCCGCTAAAAAAAAATCAAAATTTGAAATTTTTAAATTTTAATATTTCGGACCGGTTTGACCGGTTTTAACCGGTTTCGGACCGGTTCATAACCGGTTATTAACCGGTTAACCGGTTTGTCATTTCAAAATTTGAATTTTTAAAAATTGCCGCCAAGTCAAAATTTTCAAAATTTCAAAATATTGAACCGGTTTGTAACCGGTTTTTAACCGGTTAACCGGTTTCATTTCAAAATTTGAATTTTTAAAAATTGCCGCCAAGTCGAAAATTCAAATTTTTAAAAGGTTTGACCGGTTTGAACGGTTTTTAACTGTTAACCGGATTTTTTTTTTTTCGTTTTTCAACATTTAACAAACTTTCTTGAATAAACTTCAACTTTTATTTTATAACGTCGGAAATACATAAACTGAAAGGAAAATACATAAACTTAAAAGAAATACATCAAAGGAAATACATAAAAGGAAATACATAATACGTAGGCATGAAAGTCCTAATAGTCGTCATCGGATCCCCTAGCTTCTTGAGCAGCTGCATCTTGCCTTAGTTCTTCATCGGAAAGCATCTCGATTTCACCCGCTTGTGCCTCTTCCACGTAGACCTCCCCTTCGAAGTCTCCGGCATCATCAAGACTACTTTTATGTTGCACTTTCGCTTCATTGCGTCAAGTGATCTTTCAAACCCATACACATCTCCAAAGAACCGTGTGATTCTGTTTCACGATTTGATAAAACCCTTCCACTTGTTGAAAAAGCGGATTCAGAAGCTACCGAAGTAGCTTGTACACTTAGTACATCACGAGCCATTCGGGATAGAACGTGAAACATTGTTTCCTTTGCTTTCCAAAACGCCAACACATCAAAGTTTTCAACTTGTTCGGGCGGAATATGTGAGATAAAATCGGTTGTGATATATCTTTCATATTCACTGTTCGCTAAACCATCATTTCTTAACCGTTTGTTAGGATTTTCTCTTATCTTTTTATGCAAAGCAGTATCGGATTTCCCTCTAAAGCCCTGGATGATGATGAAGAAGACTCCGTCACAAGAGGAGGTTGGTTGCCATATTTTTCAAAATAATATTGCCACAAACTTTTAAAAGAATGGCCAAAAGACTCTTTTGCATCATTAGCATAGTTCGGGTTTGACGGCCTTAAAACAACCCAAATCATCACAATCGAGTCAATAAGAACCTCCACCCCGTTTACATTATAACATGGATTTAATGCGGCCGCACAAGTAATTAACGGTGGCAAAGTTTCAAAATATTTCAACAGCTTTTCTTTTATCCCGGAAACCATGCTAGTATAAACACCACTGTTAATACAAATATCGTCATTAAACGTTATTTATATTTTTGATCTTTACCTAAGTTTTGTTAACGACAAAAGTAAATTTAATTTGTATAAAAGCTTAAAGCTTGTCAAGTTTAATAGATATTAAAACAAGCTTTTTCAAACAATATATTCATCATTCAAGCATTTACATTTATGATTAGTAACATCTTGATATAACTCTAATCATTATGTATGATAGTAGTTTTTAGAATGTGTTAGGTTCTTAAAACCAAACACTACTTAAGTACTTGCATATTTCTAATAATAGAAATACAACATATGACATCATGTGATGCATCATGGAAATCATTGGAAGATTTCATTAGATATTTTGTGTGGATTTGTACTCTTCATATCTTGCACAATCTCACTTAGATAGAGTTGACTTTAGCAAAGATTTGATATCTTGACTGTCAGACCGGCGGTTCCAAAATGGTACACGAACCCTTTTAAGGGTTCCGCGGTCCGTGGCCGCTCCTGTCCACTTTGGCTATAAATAGCAATGCCAAGCCAAGTAGTTTCTCATCCCTTTCTAACATACTCTCATACATATCTTCTCTCTAACCTTTCTAACTCAGTTTCATATCATATTAGTGATCTCTTTTGTAGCAAAGAAGATCAAGTCACATTCAAGCTTCAACGAGAAGTTGGAAGTCTTGTTTGTTTAGTGTTGTATGATATAGTGTTGATTCATACTTCATTGTTGTATTAAACCATCATAATCTTGTGAGTGTGAGTGGTTAGTATTTTAGTCCTCAAAATACATTGTGTGTGGGAGTGGTTGTACCCTTGGAAAGAACTCGACATCTAGCTTAGTGTTGGAAATAGTGTAAGCGAAGTGTAAAGGTTTTCTCCGCCGGTGAAAGGAGCTTGTTGACTAGTGAAGTTAAACTCTCGAGTGTGAGACTCGAGGAGTGGAGTAGGGCAAGGAAAAAGAGTCCTTGTAGACCGAACCACTATAAACAACTTGTTGTGGTTTGATCATTTCTTTCCTTATTTACTTCTTACATATTGCTTGCATATTTCATTAACATATCTAAGATCAATATCAATTGATCTTTACAATAAGTTTCAAAACAAAGTTTTTAATTGGTAAACTATTCAACCCCCTTCTAGTTTTCTACAATTGGTACCGAGCCTCGTTGCTCAAGAATTTCTAAAATATATTGTATTTTATAAACTTGAAACGATCCATGGATTCGAAAACTTTAAAGAAGGGCAATCTATGCAAAGACCACCACTCTTTGAAACCAATGGATTTATCTATTGGAAAAACCGTTTTGAAACATATGTAAAATCAAAAGATATAGATCTTTGGTTTATTATTGTTAAAGGGATTTTAGTTCTACAACAAAGGATATTTCCGTTGATGAACAAAAAAAACTAGTTGCTAAAAATAATGAAGCTAAAATGATGCTTTATAATGCTTTACCTAGAAAAGAATATGAAAGAATTTTTATGTGTGAAACCGCCAAAGATATTTGGGAATCTTGAATTGTTACACATCAAGGTAATTCACAAGTCAAGGATAACAAAATTGATCTTCTTGTTCAACAATATGAACAATTTGTTATTCCTGAAGATGAAACCATTGATTGTGGCTTTGCTCGCTTTAACACTATTATTACATCACTTAAAGCACTTGATGAATCTTTTCGTAGTAAGAACTTTGTCAGGAAATTTCTTAGAGCACTCCATCCCAAATGGAGAGCTAAAGTGACCGCCATTGAGGAATCAAAATATCTCTCAATAATGTCACTAGACGAGTTGATCGGTAACCTCAAAGTACACGAAATGGTAATGGAGAAAGATTCGGAGATCATCAAAGGAAAAAGGGAGAAGATCAAATCCGTTGCACTAAAAGCAAAAGCGGAATCAAGTGATGATGACGAATCTTGCTCCGGTAGTGAAGATGAGGAATATGCCATGGCCGTTAGAGATTTTAAGAAGTTCTTTAGAAGAAGAGGAAAGTTCGTAAGACAACCTCGATAAGAAAAGAAGCCATTTCGAAAAGATCGGGATGACAAGAAGGGTAAAGGTGAAAGAAAATGTTTTAGATGTGGTGATGCAAGTCACCTCATAGGAGAATGTCCCAAGCCACCTAAAAGCAAAACTCAACGAGCTTTTGTAAGTGGTGCTTGGAGTGATAGTGAAGACGATGAAGAATCAAGCAAGGAAGAGATCGCTCTAATGGCACATGAGTCAAATGAGGTACTTTCCGACTCTTCTTATTCTTCTATTGATGATGACACTTTGCAAAAACAATATAATCAATTGTGTGAGCTAAGTCTAAAAATCATAACTAAAAATAAATTTTTAAAAACCAAAAAGGAATTTTGGAAAATGAAGTTTATGAGTTAAAAGAAAAAGCAAAACGACTAGAAAAGGAAAAGCAAATGACGATGATTGTAAATCATGTCAAGAGCTTAAACTTGAAATAGAAAAACTAAAGCTCACACAAGATGTTTTAATAGAAAACAATTCTAAATTTAAAAGGTTTAACAAGAACATCGCTCTTGCCGATGAAATAGTTAAAATTCATAAAACACCCGGAGACATGAATGGGCTAGGTTTTAATGAAGTATTAATTCCAAAGAGTCAAAATAAAACGGCCGAAAAGGACGAACATTCTATCAAAATTGCTGCAGATGCACGGACGAGACGGAACCAAAATAAGGGTTCCGTCCGTTGTAAATGGTGCCATGGGTACTTCAGAGAAGAATGTTCGCAATCTGGGACCGTATCTGAATTTGTTAAAATAACAAAGAAAACCAATAATAGTATTAAACTAAAACCAGCCGTTACTTCAGGAGTAGGACTTGTCAAAAATGAATTTAGATCAAAAACTACTCAACAACGATATAAAACTCCTTTTGCCAAACGCCCCTTTCCTAAGAGCAACAACAACGTACAACCCAACTACCAACACAATGGTTGGAATCAAAACTTTCCTAGACCATATCAAACTCCCGATTACATGCCATGGAACTCTTACCCATCGTTTCCATACATGAATCAAATAAATGGTATGTGTAACCCAAATGGA
Organism: Chrysanthemum makinoi; assembly: GCA_910596185.1. Classification (NCBI taxonomy): domain Eukaryota; kingdom Viridiplantae; phylum Streptophyta; class Magnoliopsida; order Asterales; family Asteraceae; genus Chrysanthemum; species Chrysanthemum makinoi. The sequence continues at coordinate 117,665,903 of OU343218.1, forward strand.
CCCATGAGATATTGGGGACCAAATGCTTGAGTTATTTGCTTCTTAGGTATGCTTGAAAGTTGGATTGGAACTTGATGAATGGATAAAAGATAGTGGTTGCTCACGACACATGACGGGCAACAAAAGTCTCTTCTCATCATACCAAGAGTATGACGGAGGTAATGTCACCTTTGGTAGCAATCTCAAAAGCAAAATTATTGGCAAAGGTACGATCGCTCATAACTCCCTAACTATTGAAAATGTTGCTCATGTGGATAGGTTAGGATTTAATCTACTTAGTATTAGCCAACTATGTGATAAAAAGTATAAAGTGCTATTTGATGAAAATGGTAGTAAAATACTAAAAGATGGTATCACCATAGCTAAAGGAGTTAGGAAAAATAACATATATGTCATGAAAATAGATAAAACATATAATGACAAACTTTGCCTAACAACATTAGATGATAGCTCATCTCTTTGGCATAGACGTTTAGGTCACGCTAATATGAGACTTATACAAAACCTATCTTCAAAAGAATTGGTTAGGAATTTACCAAAACTTAAATATGACCAACACTTTTGCGGCGCTTGCAAAATTGGTAAACAAACACATAGTAGTCACAAATCTAAAAATATGGTGTCCACATCTAAGTGTCTAGAATTATTACATATGGACTTGTTTGGACCATCCGCTATAAGAAGCTATGGAGGCAACTTATACACTTTGGTCATAGTAGATGATTATTCAAGGTTTACTTGGACGTTGTTTTTGAAAACCAAAAATGAAGCTTTTGATAAATTTGAAATACTTAGCAAGAAAATTCAAAATCTTCTAGGAATCAAAATTGTGTCGATCCGGACGGATCATGGTCGTGAATTTGACAACGAAACTCAATTTGGAAACTTTTGTGATACAAATGGTATAACACATAACTTTTCCGCTTCACGAACACCTCAATCTAATGGAGTAGTAGAACGTAAAAATAGAACAATTCAAGAAATGAGTAGAACAATGCTTAATGAACAAAACATTCCTCAAAAGTTTTGGTGTAACGCCGTTGACACTTCTACATATATTTTGAATAGAGTCTTAATACGTCCTTTCTTAAACAAAACACCATATGAACTCTATAAAGGTAAAAAGCCAACGTTAGGATATTTTAGAGTCTTTGGTTGTAAATGCTTTATTCTTAATACTAAGGATTATCTCACCAAGTTTGACCCAAAGTCTTATGAAGGTGTATTTCTTGGTTACTCTCAAACTAGTAAAGCTTACATTGTCCTAAACAAAGAAACAATGATAGTCGAGGAATCGTTGAACATAACATTCGACGAAAGTCCACCTCCCTCTAAGACATCACCTTTGGTAGATGATGACTTAGTTGAAAGTCAAATGATAGAAGGTCAAGAAATAATTAATAATAACAAGGAAGATGAACCATTAAATAAAGAAATTGTCAACATCAAAGAATCTAAAAGTCATCCTTTAGGAAAAGTCATAGGACAACTCAATCAAAGAACCTTAAGGTCACAAGCCCAAAATCAAAGTAATTATTTTATTTTTGTATCCACCATTGAACCCAAAACCATAAATGAAGCAATAAAAGATGAATCATGGGTTATTGCCATGCAAGAAGAATTAAACCAATTCGTTAGAAATGATGTTTGGAAATTAGTTCCAAAACCTAAAGATCAAACTATAATTGGAACAAAATGGGTTTTCGAAATAAGATGGATGAAAATGGGATAGTATCTAGAAACAAAGCTAGGCTTGTAGCGCAAGGTTATAATCAACAAGAGGGATTGATTATGATGAAACTTATGCACCGGTAGCTAGGCTTGAATCTATTAGAATATTGCTTGCTTATGCATGTGCCTATGATTTTAAATTATTTCAAATGGATGTTAAAAGTGCCTTTCTTAATGGGTTTATTAACGAAGAAGTGTATGTTGCTCAACCTTCCGGTTTCACCGACTTTGAGAAACCACATCATGTCTTCAAACTCAAGAAAGCATTGTATGGTCTTAAGCAAGCACCAAAAGCTTGGTACGACCGACTTAAGACTTTCCTTATTGATAACAAATATACTATGGGATTAGTAGATAATACTCTTTTTACCAAGAAAAAGGAATCACATATTATCATTGTTCAAATATACGTTGATGACATTATATTCGGATCAACTTGTCAAGAATTATGTGATGATTTCTCTAAAATCATGCACGACGAGTTTGAAATGAGTATGATGGGTGAGTTAAACTTCTTTCTAGGACTTCATAAACAACTAGAAGATGGCATATTCTTTAACCAATCTAAATATATAAAAGACATGCTTAGGAAATTTGGTCTTGAAGATTCCAAACCAACTAAGACACCCATGTCCTCGGACACTAAACTAACCAAGGATGAGGAAGGTGAATCCGTAGATAACACTAAATATAGAGGAATGATTGGTAGCCTACTCTATCTTACGGCTAGTAGACCCGACATTATGTTTAGTGTTTGTCTATGTGCTCGCTTTCAAGAAAACCCAAAGGCGTCACACTTAGAAGCCTAAAAGGATTTTTAGATACATTAAGGGAACAACGTGTTTAGGATTATGGTATCCCAAAGGAACGGGTGTAGAAAATATAGTGTATGCCGACTTCGGATCATGCGGTGACTATGTCGATAGAAAAAGTACAAGTGGTATTTGCACTTTTGTTGGACATTGTCTCACCTCATGGTTTGCAAAGAAGCAAACGGCATTGGCCATCTCAACTCTGAAGCCGAGTGCGTCAGTATGGCCGGAAAAGCATGTCAACAAGCTCTTTGGATGAAGCAAGCTCTCGTAGATTACGGAATTCATCTAAACAACATTGTGATACTTTGCGACAACAAAGGAGCCATCGATCTAAGGAAGAATCCCGTTCAACATGCTCGTACAAAGCATATTGAAATCCGCCATCACTTTCTTCGCGACAATGTTCAAAAAGGAAACATTTCAATCGAGAAAGTATCCTCCGAAGACAACATTGCCGATATCTTAACTAAGCCTCTTAAACGAGAACCTTTTAATCTTCTTAGACTTGGTTTAGGGTTAATGGAACCAAACATGTAGGATAAACATAGCCCAAAACATTAGAATAGTCAAAACAAAACAAAATTGTCTTGTACTTGCTACTGTAGCCACGGCACACCAAACGATAACAAAGACGGAACCAAATTTTTGGTGCCGTTGGTCCGTGGTGTCTCTGAGCAAAACTGCTATATACAAATCATCCTCTTCCTCAAAACCCACTTTACCAAAACGTGTATAACTTAAACCAAGCTCATTATTGTCATCTTCCAACTCACTAATCACTAAAGATAACTGTAAGTATCCTAACTACATTTTATCTCTTAATTCTGAGTCTAGGATTATTATTTATGCACAAAACTATCACAAATCATTACATGGGGTTTTATGTATGCTTTTATACCAAATATGAATTCAATTGGCAAATTGCATAACTAGTCATTGAAATTAGGTACTACATTATCATATTGCATCAACAAATCATGCTTCCCACTAATTGATAGATAATGAATATAAGGCCCTATTCAAACAACCAAACACCCCATGTCAAAAGTTTTGAAAAGCTTCTCACTTGTAGGAAAACAATTTTTTCATTGCTAATACAAATAGAAACGTTAAATTTTCATCACTTGCATGCTCTTGAATACTAAAGGTATTGCATAACTAATATGCATTCCCGGGTATATTCAAATGAAGGCACATTGAATTAGGAGCATTTGGGTTATCTCATGGTATTTGCCAAACACCCCACTAAAACCATCTTTGTGCATAAAATGAGTCGAGATAACCGCAACTCCAAATTGTTTTCATATAGGCACACACTAGAACCAAAAACGTTAAAACTTATTCTCATTTTTTAACATATTAACTCTTGTCCTTAGGAATAACCATGGTAGCCGCAAGATTCTATGATCACAAAGACACCCTTAACTACATTCCCAAACACCACAAAACCAAAGGACTTACCAAAGAACAAGTAGAAATATTTAGGGGTCTAGAATCAAGGTATTTCCATGAGGGTAGAACCATTCACTCATCCTTCCTTGAAAACACCAACCTTCGTGAAGAACTAGCCGCCATTCAATTCGACTGTCTTCTTGACATCGATGAACCAATTTGTCCTAGGTTTGTGTTAGAATTCTATGCTAGTGTGACCGGCTTTAATGATGAAGACGATGATGAATTTTGTCTTAGGTTTAGAATTAATCAAAATGACTACACCATCACCTTAGCCAACTTTGCTCAAGTGCTAGGAATTCCCAACCGAGGAACTTGTCTCTACTCGGATAAATGGTCACTCACCGCTCTTGATGCTATCAATGACCGCTCTCTACCCTACCTAACCCGTTTGGCCGACAAGGGTGTCATCTGTGAACACCTTTTTAACCCAAAGGGTGATACAACCCGAGTTACAAAAGGGAAAGAGGTAAACCGAGATCCATATGGAATGGAGCTAAATGAACTTAAGCCGAATTTAAGAAATGGGAGGAGCTACTTAGAGCCAACGTCATTAGCACCATAAGAAATAGGGATCACATTAACGCTTGCCTTTGTCATATGCTCTACAACTTGTCCACCCGTCAACCATTCAATTTAGCTTACTACATCGCTAGGAGAATGATTGATATTCCAACTCAAGGATCGGTTGCTCTTCCATACGGGATGCTCCTCACCCGTCTCTATAGAAACATTGCACCAATTCCACCCACCAAAGGGATGCACCTTCACTATGAGCTCATCCCTCACATCTTTGTACCTTTGAGTGATGCACGAGTTGCTAAGACAAAGGCAAGAGAGCAAAACCTCCAACTCCATCATCATCATCATCAAATAGCTCAGAGGATGGTCTTCCAAGCTCTCGTCTTCCGCCTCATGAGTATTATGCGTCTCTTCCCGAAATAGAGAATGAATCAGCCGAGTTCAAGCAAACTAAGGGAATGTTCAAGTGCCTTGGTAGGATGATGAACAAGATTTACAATAAGTTGGACAAATAAGGGTACTTTTAAGGAGCGTTTGGAACAATACATTATCATTAATGTTTGATACAATTTTGTTTTTTTTATTATGTAGGATGATAATATAACCTGAAACAATGGTGAATGCTAACAATTTCATGCAGGGGGATAGCGCAAGTATGCTATCAAATTTTACCCATTTTTCACTATAATGTGAAAATCAATAAGTCTTGCTCAAAATACATGTTCCACTATGTTTATATATATGTTATCTGCTTTTCCTAACTAGAAATGTTTAGTATAACATGTTTTGAGAAGAATTTCAGGTTTCGGAAAAGTTCCCGGCACCATAAATTTGGTACCGTCCGTTATGAAAATTGGTACCGCCGTACCTGTACAGGCGGACCAGACGGCACCCTTTTTAGGGTTCCGGCCGTGTAAGTTTTTGGTGTCGTGGATCCTTCAGGTAACTTTCTGAATTTCGACTATTTCGTGATTCCAAACTACCATCCAATGCTTATAAATCAATCCTAAATTGCTTATACTCTTATTAGAACTAGTATAATTCACTTAGGAATATAAGAAATCCATTTCCCACCAAAATTCAAAATTTTGAAAAATCCACCCAAGGAGCCCTTTTGCATAAAGGAAGGAACCAAATTTTTGGTACCTTCAAATCCGTGGGTGATCTGAATATTAGGAAATTCCACTCACTAGAACACATTTATTGCAAATCTTTTCTTCTTCACTCCATCTCTCTTGAATGGCTTGACTTGGGTGATATGACTAGCATTCAACCCACTTCCAAATCATTAGGAACCTCATCTCTTCAATGGCTTAACATCAAATCAAACACATTTCTCCATGATTTTTCACTTCTATAAATTGAGAGGTTTTACCATGATCATCCTCACACCTTCTTCATTCTTACTATCATCTAGCAAAGACAAACCAAAGTCAAAATGACAAAATCATCTCCAAAACCTTGCAAGAAGACCGCTAGAATTAGTGTGAGGCCTTGTTGCTTTGTTAACCTTAGCTCATCATCCGAGTCTTCTCCACTCACAATCTCATCTCCCATCCGAGATGATACAAACCTCACCTTAGCCACACCTACTCAATCACACATTGTGATCATCACTCCACCACCAACAAAAACACCAACTTCACCTCCACCGGCACCCATCCAAAAATGCAAAACACCCTCACCACCTTCACCAAAGTCTCCAACTCTCATTCCTATGGAGTTATTTTCCACTCCACCTACTTCACCAAATCCTTTCTTGGAGGACTTGGATGACTTGCCTCTTAGGCCAAATCATCCACCACCATTGCCATCATTTGGCTCAATTGAGCGGATGGCTCATGAGTCACCTCGGTCATCCTTTGACCCAAACGCCCCATTAGGGCCTAAACCTCTTCTCTTCCACCCCATTCACAAAGACATTCATGGTCCTTTGTATGAGGATCATTCACTCCCCACATCAATGTCCCCTCATCTTGAGGACATTGAGGAGTGTATGTCGGATGCCAATCCCACTAGAGAGGAGATTCAAACGGAACTCCACAACCTCCACCAAATCAAAGGCATGGTGGACTCTCACTTGAGTGAGACAATGCAAATGCAAAGTGCTTTGCTTGCCTCAATCATGACCACCCCAAACATTTCCACCAACACCAACACATCTACCATTCCACCACCACAACCTCCCCAAACATACTACCCCCCTAGGCATGGTTGCTCCACTTGTGAGCAAACGGCCCAAACCATTGATAGGACCCGGGTTATGGTCCTTGACTTTCAAGAAGAAATGAGGTTCATCCTCAATCATATCCTTGAGCGTCTCAACGCTCTTTCTCATCCACCATCAAATTAGGATGGTTATAGTTTAGCATTTCTAGTTTTCTCTTCTTAGGATTATTTTCTTTTCTTTTCTTCTTGTACTAAAACACATCATTGTGTTCCCATTTCATGATCTTTATTCATGAACATTTTTAACTAATGAATGGTGTTTTTATTATAGTCTTGGTCCTTTTACATAGTGTTTGGAAATGCTTGTGAATGATCATTATTACTAACATTTTTTTTGTAGCTTTTACTTTCACAATCCATGTATCTTCCCATTATGCACCCAATTTAGGGGGAGCTTTGATCAAGGGGGAGATAATGGCTCGGGCTCATTACATTCCGCATCGCCTCTACTTTTTGTTGAGACAAAAAGGGGGAGAAAATATAGAACTTGATTACATTTTGACTTTTCTTAAAAAGTCAACTGCATACTTTGACTTTCTGAAAAAGTCAACATCATACATCAACTAGTGAACACTTTGACTTTCATAAATAGTCAAACATCATACACTTGCATTATCTTTCTCTTTTCAAGTTCTAAAACTAATATTTTTATAACTCTTGCACAAACTTTGTATCTTTTATAAAAATAAAATTTATATTTTGTCCTCAACAAAAAGGGGGAGATTGTTAATACAAATATCGTCATTAAACGTTATTTATATTTTTTATCTTTACCTAAGTTTTGTTAATGACAAAAGTAAATTTAATTTGTATAAAAGCTTAAAGCTTGTCAAGTTTAATAGATATTAAAACAAGCTTTTTCAAACAATATATTCATCATTCAAGCATTTACATTTATGATTAGTAACATCTTGATATAACTCTAATCATTATGTATGATAATAGTTTTTAGAATGTGTTAGGTTCTTAAAACCAAACACTACTTAAGTACTTGCATATTTCTAATAATAGAAATACAACATATGACATCATGTGATGCATCATGGAAATCATTGGAAGATTTCATTAGATATTTTGTGTGGATTTGTACTCTTCATATCTTGCACAATCTCACTTAGATAGAGTTGACTTTAGCAAAGATTTGATATCTTGACTGTCAGACCGGCGGTACCAAAATGGTACACGGGCGGAACCCTTTTAAGGGTTCCGCGGTCCGTGGACGCTCCTGTCCACTTTGGCTACAAATAGCAATGCCAAGCCAAGTAGTTTCTCATCCCTTTCTAACATACTCTCATACATATCTTCTCTCTAACCTTTCTAACTCAGTTTCATATCATATTAGTGATCTCTTTTGTAGCAAAGAAGATCAAGTCACATTCAAGCTTCAAACGAGAAGTTGGAAGTCTTGTTTGTTTAGTGTTGTATGATCTTGTGTTGATTCATACTTCATTGTTGTATTAAACCATCATAATCTTGTGAGTGTGAGTGGTTAGTATTTTAGTCCTCAAAATACGTTGTGTGTGGGAGTGGTTGTACCCTTGGAAAGAACTCGACATCTAGCTTAGTGTTGGAAATAGTGTAAGCAAAGTGTAAAGGTTTTCTCCGCCGGTGAAAGGAGCTTGTTGACTAGTGAAGTTAAACTCTCGAGTGTCAGACTCGAGGAGTGGAGTAGGGCAAGGAAAAAGAGTCCTTGTAGACCGAACCACTATAAACAACTTGTTGTGGTTTGATCATTTCTTCCCTTATTTACTTCTTACATATTGCTTGCATATTTCATTAACATATCTAAGATCAATATCAATTGATCTTTACAATAAGTTTCAAAACAAAGTTTTTAATTGGTAAACTATTCAACCCCCCTTCTAGTTTTCTACAACCACCATTAAATTCAAATGCGGCGATTTGTGAAGACATCAAGAATAGTTGCTCGAGTACCAAATGAGCCGTTGGATAATAAAACCCCGACAATTTTTTTGTTGCGTTGTAAAAAACTTCAAGTAGTCGGGTTATTTTTTCAATAGTATCCCAATTATCTTGACTAAATGGAGCACACCTACCCCTCCCCGACAATTTCTCATCATGAAAATATTGCAAGGTCACCTTTTGTCTTAAACCACTTATGAACATAAGATAAGTGGAGTTCCACCGTTTTTCAATATCCCAACAAGGTTGTAACCAATGTTTCCCCGCAGTTTCACACATCCGAATGTATGCATTATATCTTTTATTACCCTTTTTAAAAACATCGACTAACATTCTTTTAAAATCTTCTTTCACTTCACTCAAATGCGGATCTTTTAATCCCGCTTGCACAGCCAAGTTAATGATGTGTGCAACACATCGACTATGAAAAAATTCGCCATTACAAGGTGGCTCATATTCCATTTTTAGTCGACCCATTGCATTTGTGTTGTTACTAGCATTATCCAACGTTATTGAAAAAAAAATTCTGTCATGTTAAACTTATGAAACACTTTTCTCAACAAATTGTTTAAAGCTTCTCCGGAGTGAGGAACCGGAAAGTTTTCAAATGCTACGACTCGCTTCATCATTTGCCAACTTTCAGGATCAACCCAATGTGCGGTAACACAAAGGTACGAAAATGGCAAATTATGAGGAGCGGCCCAAACATCGGTTGTTAAATTAACACAAGCATCCATATTTAAAAAAGTATTTTTTAAATCTTGCTTAGCCGTTTTCCACATTTTCATAGCATCGCGTTTAAGAGTCATACGACTTACATGATGGTACTGCGGTTGCATATAATTCTGGTACACCTCCGTCGTCCCATCGTGGTCATAGTGGTTGAACGGCAAACCACGTTGAATCACCAAACCGGCCAATTTTTCACGGAGTAAATCATGATCGTATGCAAAAATAGTCCCGTCTCGAGCCATGGACGATTGACCGGCTTCCGAAACCGATTTGAGTGCCTTGCAATACTTTTGTTTGATGTGAGCCCTCAACGTCGAGTTGGAACCGCTAGACAATATACTCAAGCAATATTTGCATTGAGCCTTTTTCTTACCGTCCGACATTAGGACGTAGTTGAAGTGTTCTCATGGATCTTTTACACGGTCACACGGTAAAACTTTCAAAACCGTCGCTGCACTTGTTGAACCAGCTTCGGTGTTGGTGGTGTTGTTGGTGTTTGAACTTTCCATTAGTGTTTAGTGAAATACTTTCGGTTTTGATTTTTTTGGAGTGTTTTTTTATTGCTTGAAAGTGGTAATTAACCAAATACATAACACATCTATTTATACTAACATTTGTATGGCAAAATCGTAAATATTTAACAACTTTTAATAAAATCCCCACGCTCCTTCCCGCCCCTCTTTTAAAAATTCAAATTCAAAATTTCAAAATTCAAAAAAACCCAAAAAACCCGCCCAAGCCAAAAAAACCGGTTAGGAACCGGTTAACCGAACCGGTTTCGGTTCGGCGGTTAAAAAAACCGGTCTTCAAACCGGTCGATTTCTCAAGTGTGGGACCGGTTCCAAACCGCCGGTTTGGATATAAACCGGACCGGTTTCGGTCAAAACCGGTTTTTGACCGGTTTGGTTTTTCGGTTTGACTTCAGATACGGTTCGGTTAACCGGTTTTTTTGTGCACCTCTACCATAGTCATTTCCCATTATAAACCAAACACCCTAAGAATTGAGTACGGGGAAAGTAATTGGAATGTCTCGATAGTTATCCAACCAAAGAGATACGGAATGGCAAATGTAAAAAGATGTACGCAAAGATAACACTATTTGGATGTTTCCATCTTAAGTCAAAGCAATAATCATTTTCCGGAAATTTTATATACTTTTTTTTAAAAACGATTATTTAAGTAATACTTATAAAAAAATGAATTAAAACGCGAGAAGTCGGGTCTTCAGAATCTAAATGAGTAGAGAAAAATAATTCTTTTTTGTTTCAGATTTATTAATTAAAAACTCTACTAAAACTCTTCTTTCGATTCAGCTCATGTTCCTTTCAAATAGACGAGAGAAATGATTCTATGTCGTTTCCATTTATAAATTTATTTCTAATATAAGCTCCATTAGAGGTGTTCATAAAACCCGACAAACTAACGAACCGAACCGCTCAATTCAAAACCGAAAAAACCCGAAACCAAAAAAACATAAACCGAAAAAACATTCTTATTATGGTAAGGTTTCGGTTTATATTTTTAGATATCCGATGGTAATCAAACCAAACCGTTTGTAATATATATGAAGGTTTTGAACTAAATATACAATTAATTGTACAATTATTGATTGTATTTATGCACTACTACGATTTTTTTGGCTCCTAATCTGAACATTACTAAACATCTATGTATGAAAATTGATTAATGTGGATCTTGAATAAATTATTTTTTTAATGTGTTACGAATGTTTATTTGAATCCAATTATTGTGACGGAATAACTTTAATATGACTTTAATCTCCGATGTTAAATCATTTTACTAAATTTGACATTTTACGTTCTAGATCATATTATCGTTCATATGGTTAAATTTGATTAAATGTTAGAAATGGTTAACCAAATTCGTACCTCAAGTAACTGCACATTTTGGTTACCGCATGTCCGGTTACTGGCCTAGTATAGTTTGATTTTGAGTAGTAAAATGAATTACATGCCTCACAATAAATGACTAAAACTCTACTAAAAACTCACCAATATATTTGGTCTACAAAAATGTGCCGTTTGATAATAATTGAAGTTCTAAAAACTTTACCACCCTTCAATTGTTTTAAATGAAGCAATGCTGAAACAACAATTTGACCTATAATTAAGGGGTTGTTTGTTATGTTTGAATCGAAAGGGTAGAAAGAAAAACATGGGCATTTCATGTTTATGTGAGTGTGAGTCATGGAACGGAAACAGAGAATTAAAAAGTCATTCTCTTTCCATCAAAGCTATTTTTTCTGAAATAGGGGTGAGTTGAAATTAAACCGCAAACTGAAAAAATCGTAAAACCAAACCGGAAAAACCGATCAAAAGCGAAAACTGACAGTGTGGTTTCAAAAAATAGAAAAACTGACTTTTACGGTGCGGTTTCGGTATCCACTGGAAAACCAAAATGGAATAACTGCATCGAACCACTCCGTCATATTCAAATACTTTTTTATTTTTATCAAGTAAACCCACTAAGTTTCATAATTATTATATGATATAATGTTTTTGTTTATATTTTTCTAATTAATTATTTCAAGCACATTTTGTTGGTTAATTATTTTGTGAGTTTTTAAATCATATAATTGTTGTTGACCTCTTTTTTCAACGTCGAAGTTTTTAAACTTCTTCATTTAATTTAACTTTTACTGAATTTCATACTAATATATAATATTTTGTATATATTTGTCAACTTATTATGTAACCTTGTGATACATTTATCTACAATGAATATATACTAAAAAAATTATATGATGAATAAAACTTTAAAAATCGAAAAAACCGTAACCACTCAAAACCGAAGCCGAAAACCACGCAGTTGCTGATTCTCATTTTATAAAAATCGCAAATACGGATGCGGTGTGTTTAGTTGGTAAAAAAAATCCTGTTAATACAAATAATGTCAAAAAGCTTATTTATATTTTTCGACCTCCTTATGTTTTGATAATCACAAAATGTAAAAACACGTTACGTAAACAAGTTTTTAGTCGTTAAAGTCTATTTCGACACAATATCACTTAAGGTATGAACAAACAATTTATATAACTTGTTAAGTGATCAAAGAAATATTTTGTCCTTAACACTAAAATTTATATAAATGTGACAAAACCTTTTTACAAAAATAAATTATACAAATTATTTTTGTAGTTATAAAGAAATGTTTTAATAAGAAAAATAAATTTGAATTTGAAATCTCCAACGGCCATTTTCCCACCCAAGGAGATAGCACTTTCACCAGAAAAACATTTCACCACATCAGGACAAAACAAGAGCGTCCTGAGAGACGGTCCCTCATATATATGGGACCGTCCATATTTAAGGGACATTCCCCGCTCCTCCTGGTGCCTATAAATACTACACTATTTCAATCAAATTTTTTCAACCCTCTAGCACACAACTTTCTGCTCTTTCTCAATCTCTTCTTCTACCCTCTTTGATCACATTAACTTGTATATATTTGTTTATAAGTGACCGCATTCTTTCTTCCATCAAAGTGCTAAGCGAAGAACACTCGTATTCGCCAAGACTTTCTGGCTCCACATGAAGTTGGCTAGTGTTTTCAGAAGGTGATGTATCTTTTTGATCATCTTCCAGATCATAAACTCTCCCAATGAATTCTTGAGATATGAGATTCCTTTCAAGGAGATCTCCATACCTAGCACAATGACTTTGTTTTCAGGTGGGAAGTACAATAGTAACCCATTGTTTCCTTTGGGTATCCTATGAAGATACACTTAACATATCTTTGTTGGAGTTTATCAGCTGAGTCACGTTTAAAAAACGCCTCACAACCCCAGACCTTTAAGTAAGACAATTTGGGAGCTTTTCTATACCATAACTCGTATGGAGTCTTATCAACCTTCTTAGTTGGAACCATATTTAAAATACGAACAACAGTTTCCAAAGCATAATCCCAAAAGGATAAAGAAAGAGTTGTAAGATTAAATATTGATCGTACCATATCTAGCAATGTACAATTTATTTTCTCAGATACACCATTTTGTTGTGGTGTACATGGAGATGTGAGCTGCTGGACAATACTACACTCTTTAAGGTAATCTTTAAACTCTTGGCTAATGTATTCACCACCTCTATCAGATCAAAGAGCTTTAATCTTCTTTCGTAGTTGCAATTCTACTTCATTCTTGAAAACCTTAAATGTTTCAAACACTTCATGTTTATGTTTAAGTACATAAACATAACCATAACGACTGAAATCATCTGTGAAGGTTAAGAAGTAGCTAGCACCTTTCTTTGACACATGTCTAAGTGGTCCACAAACGTTTGTATGTATCAATCCAAGTAGATCTAAAGCCCTTTCCGTTTGATGCGAAAAAAGGTTTCCTTGTCATCTTCCCAGTTATACAAGATTCGCACTTATCAAATGATTCATCATTGATCTGTTGCAAAAGCCCATCATCTTGCAACTTTTCCATGCGTTTCTTGCCTATGTGAGCAAGTCGACAATGCCAAAGACAAGTAGAATCCATGTCAGACTTGATTCTCTTATTATTGATGCTAAAAATAAAATTATTAGTATCATTCACAATACCTCGCATATTAATCTCAAACACGCCATTTACAAGAATTGCATTTAAAAAAAATCATTTAAAGAAACTGACATTCCATAACTAGTAAACATGTGAACAACCAATATCTTTTTTTCCAAGGAAACTAAAACAACACCTCTAATAATAGAAGGTGCGTAATGACAATTGTACAAAACCAGTACTAAGCCCGAAGGCAAAACTAAATCAAACGTTCATATGGCTTCAACAGTTGCTTGCACTCCATTTCCTACGAATAGGTATTGCTCCCCATGGACCAGCTTCCTTGCTCCTCTAAGTCCATTTGTATTGCAAATATGAATACCACATCCAGTGTCATACACCCAGGAAATTATTTTATGAGAAAAAGCAAATAATTCTATTACGAAGATACCTGAAGTGCTGGCAATATGTCCAACATTCTTGTTCTTCTTTTCTCGCAACTCTGAGAGGTAGAGTGGACAGTTCTTCTTCCAGTGTCCTACCTCGGTGCAGTGGTGGCAAGCATCTCCTTTCCAGGATGATCTCTTTTCTTAGGAGGGTTCTTTTTAGGATTGGGTTGATAAGCCATAACTTGTTTCTTACCTTTTCCATTCCCCTTGTTTGCTTGTGGTTTTGGATTTTGAATCTTAACACCTTGTATTACTGGTACCTGAGGTGTACGTGCCTTTTTCGATAATCCCTTCTATAGTCAATTAGCATTGCATGCAACTCACTAATTGTCTTCCCCGTACAATACATGTTAAAATTGCGCAAAAACTACGAAACTCCTTGTTAAGGGATCTGTTGATTAGGACAACACATACATCCTGTGGGTAATGATAGTTGAGACGCTCAAGTTGGTCCAAGTAACTTTTCATTTCATGGACACGAGCGCTCATGGTTTTACCGTCCCCCTGTTTGCAGCTGTGTAGAGAATCAATAAGATCATATAGTTCTACAGCTGCCGGCTTCTCAAACATACGTCTGAATTCATTGAGCATATCCATAGGAGAATAATTTTCAAATTGCTTTTGCAATGAAGGGATCATACTTTCAAGCATAAGACACTCAACTTCATTGTGTCTATCATAATAAATAGTCCAAGTTGCTAGCACTTCAGTAGTTTAGTCAGCATGAGGAGCATGAGGAATAGGTTGATTCGCATAATCTAGTCTTTTAGCCACTCGCAGGACAATCCTGATCTGCCTATACCAATCATTGAAATTATCACCAGTCAATCTTTCTCGATCAAGCATAGATTTGAAAGCAGAACTTAGTGTGCGGTTATCAGGTTGAGCCATTCTACAGAAAAAAAGTTCAAAAGTTAGTACTTTCGATAATTCAACCTTTCATGAAAATTAAATAGCTTTGGTAAATATTCATATAAACCATATCAGTTTCTTAAAGCTAGGATCCAAATTAACATAGTACCATTACATCAGTTGATCTGCTAGTAATGATAGTATTTAATAAGGTAATAATCGTACAATAATTGCCAAACATGTTTCAATTCCTAGATCATTATGGGATTTACTAATTGACACATTATGTGCAAAGTAAACATGTTTTATCCCATCTTATGCATTGGGTTACTAGATCTCATTATCTAGCTCAATTAAGTTATCTATTTTAAAAAACTAGTTGGATACCCGCGCACAGCGGCGGCGATAAATATAGTTATATAATAAATATATTAAATGAATTGCTAACCCAACTCTCCTCGCAATTCCCTACCCGCTTAGTGCATTCATTTCACAACGCTACAAATGTATATGTGTTAGTTGTATGTGTTTGTTTGGGTTTTCCGTATTTTTCCCGTGACATCATTATTCCCGCATATAAAAAGACCTTCACAATCTCTTACCCGTCAAATACTTTCCTAAAAGTAAATGATTTTGATAAATAAAGTTTGTATTGATTGAAATAAAGGTTAAAGTTATAAAAATTTAAATCAAAATAAAATAAACCTACTAAAAATGTAAAAACCAAAAACTCATAAAAGTATATCAAAATGGATGTTGAATTAAAGAGCACAAAATTTTAAAAAATATGGTGAAATTAGATCATAAAAAAATTAAACGAATTAAAAGTTATTTAAATTTAAAAATAAAGGTGATTAATTAGTTAATAAGTGACATGCGTCACCCCATTATTGGAGCTTCTTATTTTAGTTTGTTAGAGCTCTTTCCTTTTTGTTGTTTTTTAGTTAGAGAAGTGACACATGTCACTCAATGATTGGAGCTCCTTATCTTAATTTTTTGTGGAGCCCACAACTTAAATGCTTTATATAGTAGTATAGATGTATATTTCTTCCAGCTACGTCTCACGTAACGTGGAGATTTACCTTGGGATTGAAACTAGCTAAGTCTAACATAACGTAAATTGCAACTGTAAGTGTTTCTTTAATTAGATGGCATAAACTTAAATTTAAACGGTACTAATTTTTTATGTGTGTAATCAAAATATGTACGAAGAAGCATGCACACATTTTCGTATCATAGGTTTTAACAAAACTTTACTCATTAGTTTCTTTCACTAAGATTAAATCAACAAAGTTTTAATTGAGGTATTGGATAAATCAATCAAATAATTACCTTTAATTATCGCCAACTATATCATATTACTGCATGAGTCTAAAGACTCAAGTTATTTGGTTAATTACCACAAAGTGACGCGTAGAATTAAGGTCAATTCACCCTTAAGAAGTTTTCATACATAAAATTGTCGTTGGTATAGATTAAAAAATAAGTTACAAGAAGTACCCCTAAACTATGTGACAAGTAGCGATAATTTCCTTGTATTTTTATTTATTTACGACTTTTTTATATAACAAACTTTATTTATCAAATATCTAATAATTTCTTTATAAAAAATATACCAATGGAATCGCCTCTAAATTGCTAACAAAGTGAGCCCAATAGATAAAAAATGTTGAAGAAATCGCACTTATGTCAAATATTTATTTATGACTTTTTGATATGCTTTTGACACATGTACAATTTTATAAAAATGTTGAAGTTTAATATATATTTATTATAAAAAAATAAAATTTAAAACATACTTTTAAACTATCTAATAATTTACAAAAGATATCTTTGACTTTTAATTTGTGCTTAATAATAAGTTTACAAAAAAGGAAGTTATCACACCATGTCTTCTTCTTTCTTTTATTTTGTTTTCCCTTTTTTTACTTTAATAATTTAGATTACAAATAAAATAATTAACAAATAACTATTTCTTAGAGCATCCACTATTGTAGACCTTTTAAAAGGTTTATAAAATTGCCACCTCTTACATTGTAATTAATTCTTAAAACTTTTCATATTACGAACATATTCTCATTATGGTTAAAGCTTTTAAGATTTACAAATTTCAACATAAATTAATGCTATTAAAATCAAAAAATAATAATAAACATTTCTTAGACCTCTTCAAATTTTAGACCTTTTCATGCCACCTAGACATGAAATGGTTCCTCACTATGGTACACAAAATCTTAAACTTCTTCATAAGTTTTTAGACCTATTCTTGAAACAGCATAGTAGATGCTTTTATGCAACAACATCCTTTTAAGTGTTCCTAGGCCAATAACGTTTTAATAAAGCTCTGACCCGATATCAACCTTAACATCTTTTTTATTTTAAATAATAATTAGTACACAACATTTTACTAACATGGTACCCGCGTGTTGCGGCGGTAGATACCTTAAACTAAAAAAAATCGGAGTATCATGTATTTTAATTTATTATATTTTTTGATACTAAATTTACAGATATTAAGAATTTTATGTCACGTATTTCAACTCTTTAACTAATGACAATATTTTTAATTATACAATTGTGATAATTAATATTAGAGATGTCAATTTGTATAACATGAGCCTGTTTGGCCCGTGCCCGTTTAGCCCGTTAGTTTTTAGTATGAGATCATGTTTTGAACATTTTAGAGCGATTCGTATAACATGATCCCGTTTAACCTGTTGCCCATTCGGGTTTGAATATTTGTATAATGTGCTTCATTATTTGTATTAGTGACACTTAATGCAGGAATTGTGTTTAAGTTGGTTGTACTATATGCTTGATGATTTGTATTTCTTATGTAATGGTATTTTAATAACTACATTAATTGTATTTATTGACCAGTTAATTTATTAAAGTAGTGCATATTACGGTTCTTGTCTTAAAGTAGTGTGCATTAAAATAGTATTAAAGTAGTGTGCATTAAAATAGTGTATATTATGCTTCTTGTCTCGTAAGCTATTGAATTTCTATAACAAGCAAACTGAACTTTTAAGTATTTTTATTTAAAGAAGGCATAAATGTTTTATAAGATAGTATGTTGACTGTCCTTTTTGAATGGAACACTCAAAGTACCGCATCAAACAGTTGTATCATATTTACATATTGCTTTAATAACTTGTACAGTGAGCAGGGACGGAGCCATGGGGTCCGGTGGGTGCCCGAAACATCTATGGATTTTTTCGATATACTTTTAATTTTAAGACATCAATTTTTCTCAATGCATCTTAAATAACCAAGGTCCATCAAAATGTGTTTTTAGTCTTATTTAGTTGGCATTTTAAACTCTATTTTATTACGGTTAAAAAAAAGTGTATACACCCGGTTATATTTATTTCTGGCTCCATCCCTGACAGTGAGTGTGCAAACAAAAAAAATATGCAAATCACCTCTCATATGTTATACATCTCTCGAACCATCATAACCTCTTTATAACAAATTATCCTCCACAAACTTTAGCTATTTGCTGTTACGAAAAGTACTCTATACTTTTAGCTATTTACGGTTTTTTATATAACAAAATTTTATTTATCAAATATTTAACAAATATTGACCATTTTTTATAAAGAAAATATATATCAGTGAAAAGATCTCTAAATTGCGAACGAAATAAGCACAATATTGCAATAATTTTGACATACGTATAATTTTATAAAAAATATTAAAAGTTTAATATATATTTGTTTAAAAAATAAATTAAATTTCAAAACTGAGCCTAACATTGGAATGCTTTTGATTTACGCACTCTTTTATAAAAAAATTGCTTTTTGCTTTTCTTTTTTTTTTTGTAGTAGTAGATTAAATTTTTTATAAATATTTGAATGATATAAACGGTATTTGATAAATAATATGAATTTCATTATACAATTCAGTTATATAAAAACGAATGAAACTATATTTTCATTTAATAAAAGTTTTTGAGGTTTAAGGATATACGTAGGAATTGCTATCTTATTGTTGGATATATGTTTTAGGGGTTATAGTTTATTCGCCTGTAACTGTCATGTTTCATAATTTGTGTTTTACTTTTGCATGTTTACGTTTTGCCGCCAAGGTGTAGGATTGCGTAACCTAATGGGTGCTTAATTTTATTATGTTGTATTTGCTTCCAGTTATGCTATTATTTACGCCTCTTAATAATGGTATCTAAAAGTGGCAAGTGCTCTTATTTGATTGTTTGTGTTTTTTTACATGTGGAATACTATTGTGGTAGGAGGTTTGATTGCACGATATCTTTTTTGTTGTTATAGATTAGAACACGTTGCCTTGGGCTAGCTAGCTAGGTTTGTATCTATTTATAAATTTGGTTTCACTTTTATTTTTCTAACGTTACTAAGATGTGTTGCATTTGGCGTATGACATGTGCCCCGTAATTGTTAATTACTATTTTTGTATGTAAAAAAAAAATCAAAAAACTATGCCGACGCAACCTAACGAATCATTTACCTTTTTCCTTGATCAGTTGAATGAAGGTGTCAATAGTTTCGTAATGGTGATGATGGTATGCAGAAAATGGGACGTCGATAATGTTAATGTGGGATAAATTAGCACGAGCTCCGATCCGTCGTTATTTATTACGCAATGCATGACATTTACTGTTACAATAATATGCCAATATTGTTGCTCAATATTATAATTATAACACTGCGGTTACAGTACCGTTTCATCCGTTACAGCAAACTTTTAGGATTATGAATATACTAGTTATCATGTGATTTTTGCAAGAAAATGTTATGCATTTCATAGCAAATGACAACAAAGTATCCGCTAATGTACGTGTCTCCCAGTGAGTGACATTATTGGCATTCCCACTTACGGCATATCATCAATAACAGAGAACCATTAACACCTTCCTCCAACGGATCAAGAGAAAATGTATGCGTTTTATTGGGTCTTTTTGGTGTAGTGCTTGGGTTTTTAACCATGTAGATTCAATATCTTTTGCAAGTCATAGGAAATGAAAGTGAGTTATTTAGTTATAGTCCTCACAGATACATAAATTGTAAGTTTCGTACAATAAATTTCGAATTTATGGATGCTTAGCAAATAACAGCATCCACTATGATAAACCTTTTTAAAAAATTTATAATTATGTTTTGACATTAATTTATAAACCTTTTTGTTTCATAAACCTATCTCCACTATGTATAAACGTTTTCAAGTTTTATAAACTTCTCACATAATTCAAATGTATTAAATTATGAAAATGTTCAATATCCTAAACATATTCAGGCCACATAAGCTTAAAATAGATGTTCATTATGGTTTACAAATTTTTAGACCTCTTCATAACTTTATAAACATTTTCAAAAACTACCATAATGGATTATCTAAGAAGACATGGTTGGACGTCTTAGTTAAAAGTTCATAAATAGAATTTTAATAGTCTCATTTAGGGGTAATAATTTTAAAAAGTATCATACTTGTCTAAAAATACTTTTTTGAGTATCGAACAAATTGTTTTGCTTATATGGGTACTGAACTTTCAATTTTGGACTTTTTGAGGTACTTTATGACATTTTTGCCTTTCAAATTATTAAAAATCCAGGGGCAAAAATATCACAAAAATATCTCAAAAGTCCGAAATTGAAAGTTTAATACCTCAAAATGTCCGAAATTGAAATCTCAGTATCCATATAAGCAAAACAAATTGTTTAATACCCAAAAGAGTATTTTTAGACAAGTATTATGTTTTTGAAAGTTATTATCCCTCTCATTTATTATCGATTTTATTTGTAAAATTGTTGTTTCACATAGGTTGATTTGAGGCTATTGAATGAACATGCTGTTAGTTTTTAATACTCTAATTTATTGTTAAATATTTGCTAAAACAGAAAGTTGATCTATTGTAACCTTTCGTTTTGTAGACCAAAGGTTGGTCTATAGCGCTAAGATTTAATATATTAAACAACTAAATAACAAGATGAATAATCATATTATGCAACTGAATACAACTTAATAGATTAGGCATATATAACTAGAACGTTCTTTTCTATGAATAATGTATCGTTAATTAGCAGAATAGAAAAAGAAAGGAATATAATGCACCTTCGTTAATTATATGTCCATCAGTCCATGTCCTGTTTTTGACATCTACTACCTACAACGAGATGGGGACAAATCTATGCAAATAATTTCACTATCACGTAGATGATTATAAGCTGTATAAAATAATTGTTTACTCCTGTTTAAGAACGTGTTAAAATTAACTACAAATAATGAAATATAACTTACATATATATAAATATAAAAAAAATATAGCAAGAAACACGTTGCTTACATTCGTGTCATGAATCATGATGCATAATTGCCCAGTTGTTCGTTTCTATTAAGAACCGTTAATTCCGCTTGATATTGGAACATGTATGTTCACAAACACGATGTGACAAAAGCAAATGTGCATAATCATAGACCAAAACTTTTGGTACTGACGAGAATTATTTTATATATCAAACTTTTTACATAGCAAGTGACTCATTTTCATTATCTATCTAAAAAGAAATCAATTGATGAGATTAAAAACATTTTATTGATTCACTTATTTTTTATAATTTAAATATCTCTTAAACCGTTAATCGTTAAATGAAAATATTTACACCGTCGCGAAGAGCATTTAATTATTTTTCTATAGACGGGCACTTTGGTATACTTTCAAAAAAAGAAAAAAAAACCATTTTTTCACGTTTTTTCGTCTTTTTTTACGTTACTTCAAATTTGATGCAAAAAATCATATATGATTAAACACTAATTAGAATATCATATGTGATATTAGTGTTAAATCATATATGATATTAGTGTTATATCACATGTGATATGATATGTATATCATATGTGATATTACACTAATATCATATGCGATATTACATATCATATATGATATAACACTAATATCGTATATGATATAACACTAATATCACATGTGATATTCAAATTAGTGTTTAATCATATATTATTTTTTAATGCAAATTTCAGTAACGTAAAAAAACGAAAAAACATAAAAAAAACGTGAAAAATACGAGAAAAAAAATTTGTCGAAAGTATATCAAAGTGTCTATCTATAGAAAGATAATTAAATGCTCGTCGCAATTATATTTTTTTTTCCGCTTAACGATTAACGGTTTGAAAATTATTAATATTTGAAAAAAGATGATAAAAGTGGGTTTTTAAAATTGTTGGGATTAATCTCATCCATTAGATCAAATAAAAATGAATGATGAAGATTGATCCTTTGATATGTAAATAATCTTTTGTCCTCAAATAATCTTAAATCCCAACTTATTTTACGTTAAAAGATGTGTAAGTGCTTTGAACAAGAGAATACTACTTTTGTTTTTACGATATTCATTATTCATTAATTCTGAGTTGAGCACGCTTTTCAGAACTATCCTTAGGAAAAATTGTGAAGGGTAACTAGCATTTTAGCCAAATTATTAACCGTAAGATTGGCGATGAACAAATAAAGTTATTGGTACAAAATGTTGTGGCAAACAAGTCAACAAAGTAGGTACAAAATAATGAAATATATTGATTATTGACATGTGCTCTAACTAATCTTCCAGTTGTCCCCCCATGGGTAGTCGGGCACTAATGTCGACTCTTTATCATTTCCCCACACACATGACAATTTTTCAATGTTGATAATTAATCATCCTAGTATACTATTTGATGTTTCGTAGTTTCTACTAGTTGAAAGAAAGAGACGCACATGCACAAAACAATACAGGCTAGTAGTATATGTTTACATATTTTTGCAAAACTGTTGATTACCAGCAAACTACGGGGCCATTTCGAGAGAGTATCCACCCACTTTGAAGAACGAGACTATTTACTTGCAAAGTTTTTTCAGTCACTCATATTGGTATTTTTTTCCATCACTCAATTTTGGTACCTTAATGAACATGTGGAAACGAAACTCAGGGTGCTAAAAGTCAAGAAGTCAAGTCACATTATACGTGGTTCCTGTTGTGCCCTA
This sequence comes from Chrysanthemum makinoi, assembly GCA_910596185.1. Lineage (NCBI taxonomy): Eukaryota > Viridiplantae > Streptophyta > Magnoliopsida > Asterales > Asteraceae > Chrysanthemum > Chrysanthemum makinoi. Next base: position 117,689,117 of record OU343218.1, read on the forward strand.
CATAAGGGTGGGAATATCTTATCCCGTCAGCAAACCATAAATAACTATCAAACTTTGGTCCAAGCCTTTTGGAGCGTTTGGAGACATAGATGTGTCAGCAAATATCTCTGTGACCCTGCTACTTATTGTATGGCAGTAATGCTATGCAATTTTTTTTCCTGGAATAAATAATGTTTGTGACATATGAAACCAATAATTTGATAATAATAATTGACTATACACACACACACACACAAATAATGTGTAACTAGGCGTGCCATCTACATCAATATATGACTGACAGGATCATGTCAACATGCTAATTTCATGCACCAAAAATTACACTATGTGGGCTCGAGGACCATGTTACCAGAACACAGTGTCAAATGATGAATAATGGAACGACTTTATACAGAGATTTGTAAAGAGCATAGAATTGTTGAGGATCTAATACACGACGCGAACATAGAGGGACTAGTGTGCAAATGATGATGACAGGTTTGTAAAGCATGATTGTTGGTTTTAAAATGATAAGCAATTATTCCTCGTGAACCATGATTGTGTCGTTTCTCAGCGAAGTGTTTGTGAAAAGTTTTCACCAATCTATGGGTAAACAGGTTAATAAAGGATAACTGCTTCCAACAAGAATCAACAAATGTTTTAAGGATAGAATTTAAAAATTACAAATAATAAAAAGGCCAGGCATGCAAAACTGGTCCAAAGGTACTTGCTTAAAACATCAAGAACTGGTGAGGTGGTCCAACGAGAACTAAAAATGAACCATTTTGATCTGTTGACGGGTCTATTTTATCACCATTGCATAAACATTATTGTACTACGAAGATATACAACAGTCTTGAACCTTTTGATGATGCAAAACATAGAGATACATCCTAAGGTAGTACTAATGCTAGGTAAGTGCATCAAACAGAACATTTGATCAAATCCAGTTGCAAACTTACTTTCGGCTACCTTCAGCAAAACCCGATTGTTATAACTAATGGAAACGATCACATAAGCGATGAAATTCAGACTAATGCAACATCCAACCGTAGGGGCATGAAGTGAAAAAACTCTATACCATCATTGTTCTGGGAAAATAATTTACAACTGCCCATATTAAATTAATATACCAAAATCTACAATTGCAATTTTGCAGGGGCAGTTCATGAGCAAGTTATCTCCTATACCAAGCACTGTGCAATGAAAAACAAACACATAAATAAAGTTCGAGATCAGGAGATAATTAATGATGATATTACAATAGGTGATGGACTCATTCAACTAGAAGCCTCCACCATCAACGACATATCTAATTCTTCGTCGGAATCAATCACGTCTTCAAAATCATAGTATGGATTCACCTGTGAAACCATAACTTATTATCAAGGTTTGTACTCAAAAAGTATACAGAGATACAAATTTTATTGGACATAACGGGAAGGAAAAGTGTTGCAGTTTTCATAATTCAGGAGAAGTAGTTAATAACAAAGAAACAGAAAATAAACCTCATACCTTGGGTCTTGGAGTAACGGCTTCGAAACTATGAAAGATGGGAGCATCAAAATTAGGGGCTTTCAGGACAATGTATGCTCCTTTATTTTTGTATCGTTCTTCTGCAGCCTGAGAAGTTAACAAGATGGTCCAAACAATGTGAATCCCTAAGACATATTAGTGTACAAGTTTTTCGTCTACTCACATAACATCATTACTGAATCCAAAAGATTACGACTTGATTCATAAAGGTGCCAAGACAGTCACAAGAAATCCTGGATTTCAGTTACCTTCCTAATGTGCAGCTCTGAGCCATTCCATGTGGCCCATATCTACTAAGAGTCTATCAAATGCACTTTTGATCATAACCACAGTTTATCGCTCTATTAGGCCCAAGACATTCTTGTAAATTCAGGCTTGATCGTATAGCCTACTTGTAATTTACTAGCCCTCGACAAGTTTTAGTTATAGAAGGTTCTTTTTAGCTTTTTTCTTTGCAACTCCAAAAGCAATATCAACTATCAACCTCCTTCTAGTTTTGAAAGCTCAAAATTCAAATCCCTCTCCTGAGTTTGACCAATTAGTAATGATTTTTTATGAGTGATGATATTTACTTGTTGATCCCATATCCATCTTTTCAGATTGATGAATCGGCCACCATGATTAACAAATATGTCAGGTACAATGGAGGCCCCAAAATTTCCATGGTCTTCTCATGAGCCGGACTGCCAATATTTCCTTTAGGGATCATCGTATAAAATCTCAATCACCAAAGTCATGTTTCGAATTTGAGTATTTTTATGCCAAGTTTACACTGAAGCATGATAGAAGTCGTAATGTGCCATTGTCTTTTTTTGAGTAAAGCGGCATTGTCTTTTCGGTCATGGGATTTTGGGGATAGAAATCTAAACTGTTAAGAATTGTATTTGAGCTGTATGTTGTATATGAGAGCACACGGTATGGGGGACGAATAACGCGCCAAACACACCCCTTTGTACCAATGGCGCCGCCAAACCCCTACCGCCTAACTCGCCATTCGTCTGCCAAACGCTCCTCCACCATTCAAATGGCTGGTGCCATTCGTGTATCTTTCTTCTGTTTTTTCTTTTTGATTTTGTGTTTGAGTTTGTCTTCTTTTTTTTTTTTTTTGCAGGTTGTGGGTGAAATTGGTGGTTGCACAGAAAATTGGTGAAGAAGATGTAATAAAGGAAGAAAGAGTGTGTATTAAAATTGGTGGTTGCATATTCCTAACACAATAAATATATGGTCTTCAACTCGTTTGTCAAATGGGTTTTCTCAAAAGTTGTATTTTCCAATTTAATTAATGTGCATACTCTTCAACTTGTTTTTTTTTTTTTTTTTTTTTTTTAATCGTTTTTATGTATTTGTAATTTTATTTTATTTTAATAAAAAGTGTTTATTTTTAAATAAAATAAAATGAAAAAAAGTGGGACCCAATAACATGTTATTGGTGTGTTATGAGGGAGGGGTGTTTGAGTTATTGGTGTGTTATTTGGAAGTGTATGATGTGGCGATGAGGTGGCATACCAATAACGTGTTATTAGTATCTTGCATACCTTGTGCTCTGATTCATATGAAGCAAGAATGGGAAACTGGAAACTTACAGCCTGCCATGTTAAAAAGATTCCTTCATCCTCGATTAACAGCAGATTATTTCTTCTTCAATCATTGTTTTGTTAAAAGTTTAATATTGTACTAGTTTTTAACACAGTGCATACACGGGGTTCTTAAATAAAAAAAATTCAATAAAATTATGTAAAACTTTAATACTTATATAGTTATAATACCCGGGCACGCGCGGATTTTTACATAAATTTTCCATTATAAAATCGATTAATACTCGGTATATATTTTTGTTGAACTAATTATTTGACATTGTTTAATTGGCATTTTGTTGAGGTTTGACGTTGTTTAAATTTAACTATTGATGTCATGTTCTATACAAGTGCGTGTTTTATAGCACGCAAGTACCTTTGAAAAAATATCTTTCCGGATATCCTTATTTAAACTTTAAAGAGGAATTACATGCGTCATTGTTATATGTACAGTCTCTTGTATTTATTTTCATCTCACACTAACCCATGGGACGTGCCTTCATTTTTTTAAACCCATGTACGGTCGGGTTAAACTTATAAAAAGGAATAAAATGAGTCGTTATTAAAAGTGAATAGTAAAAAAAAATGCTTATCCAGCATCCTTAATCTCAAAAAGAAGAATAACATGAGTCGTTCGTATATGTATAATTCGTGTATTCATCTGCATATCACAGTAACTCGTGCTTTTATTTTGATATTTATAATTCCGTGAATATAAATTAAGTTAATAGATAATGATAATAATACTTATAAATAACAACATACATGTTTTAGAAAATAAAAATAAAGTCTAGGGGGTATAAAGCATAGTCACAGGAAATCTGACTCGCCTGCGTTTTTCGCTCCGGATCGCTCGAACCCATACGTGGTACGATCGCGATCGGGATCGCTAATTTTCACGTTCCTGAACAATGTCGATCAGCGTACCACAAGCCGTGGTTCGGCGTACCAATATCAATTGGTTCATCGTACCAATATACTAGGTACACTGATTTGCATCGAATATCGGTCAAAGCTGACTGGAATCAGTCAAATCGAAATATGCAAGATGATGAAAAGTGTTATAAAGAGATACCAGTGCTTAAAAAAAATTATATATTTTATATATATAACATATTTACCTATTAAAATTAATATTAATATCAATATGCGAAGCGAACCCAAAACGAACCGAAATGAGCCTACCCGCCCTTCGTACCAAATTTCAGGGACTTAGCGAACCGCAATCGCTTACCAAAGCGAACCGCGTTCCATGTGAATATGGTATAAAGTTTATGGGGTATTTATTAAATTTAGAAAGTTATTAAAAAACATGTAAACTGATAAGTTCATATAATTTATTTAAAATTTCACAACTAAATTTTTATTCATTACCCCTTTTTTTAGTTGTTTTATTTACAAAATCGACACCTTTGTTTTTAAACATATTTATTTTGCTATATGAAATTTAAATGGGTATGACCAAATTTAAGCCAATTTTTCCAATCAGGAGGTTCGATTTCAAATTGAACTCTCCCATTGGTCAATAGAAGAAATTGTTTTTTCCGTTTTTGTATTTTCTCTTATAGTAAGAGATTATGATTATTTTGAAAACTGCTGATAAATTGTTGAAACTAAACAGATTATTCTCAGATTGTAAAGGCAGGGTTATATATGAGTAGTTTTTGTTCAACACGACTTCAGATTCCAAAAAGATTTCATCATAATCTTACACTACCATTCACATCTACAGCACAACTGATACGCAAGTGACTGAAAAAAGAAGCCAGGCATATTGATTCTAGGCAGCCAATACATAGTAAAGCCCCAAAACAGGTCCAAAGTAAAGCAATATGACTACCATATCCGATTTAAATTACCGAACTTTTTACGAACATGAAAAAATATAAAAGTGTTCACTATGTTCAAAAATGCTAGTTAATTAGCATGAAGTCAGGTTCAGTTTCCTGTTCAAGTCCGGGTAGGTGAATGGAGTCTTCCGCTCAGCAGGAACATCATCCTATAGTGGCATGCATGTCTTATATATCCCTTTGCATTAAATGTGACTATTCCTATCTGACGACTTCTTTCATTTTCTGTTAACCTATTATATACGAAATAAAGTGTGTGCTGATGTTGATATCCTGGGGGAGGTTCATGGCTTCATGCATATTACAAGGCGAGCTGCAAAGTTTCTATATTAGCTAAAAACTTTTAATTTCTTAATGAAAATCACACTAGTGGTCCATAATGCACGTGGTCAAAGAAATGTATTTAGCAAAAAACACAGGGGGGCTCATAGCACAACACTTTTCTAGTTTTTCAACTTTCCTAACGCCATTACAAATCTGTGCTTATATTTTAAATCCACTTTACTGATCAGGCTTACAATTCAAGTTGCACTAATTCGCAACCATCCCATGTCATGGTTGGTTAGCAGGCAGCTAAATCTGGGGTCTTTAAAGGCACAGAATGTAGAGATCTACTTAAGTTACCAAGGAAAACTTCACCTTAACAAGCCCATGGGACTTTACCCACTACGTTACAGGAAATAGTGTTATACCATGTGGGCTTCACTGAGTTGTACGACGTTGTCCACTTGATAAACTGACATTGTCCACTTGATCAACGCCGGTCATCGGCGGTCAATGCCATTTTTTAACTTTAAATTAGGTTTTTTTTCAATTGTTTGGATCTTGCTTATAAAAACCCTAATTTAACTTACTGAAAGCCCTAATTTACATTTAAAGCCCGACATCCAATCTTTTTTGAGACCCATTTATCAATATACATATAATTTAAAATTTTATATATAGAAAAGTCCAATCCGCCTAGGCCCCGCCTCAGCCGATTACTAGCTAGGCGGTGGTCGACCGCCCGACTAGCGTCTAGCGCTTTTTGCAACCATGGGTGTTAGATACGAAATCCATGTGTGCTTCCTTAGAGGTTTAGTTGGGATGTCAGTGAGATAGTAATTAGTCTGAGTATGGACTAACTGAAAACAAGGAGACTCTATAGTAATAACCACAAAGTAACTCATGTAATTCTGATCAATAGTGGTTATGTGAATAACAATGTTAAATAGGGTTCAGCGTAATCAACTTGTGATATCCAGAATAGCATAATACTCGATTGTACTTGCTTATTCCTCCAATGTATCTCCCCCATTGAGAGCAACATATTCTTCAATTGCAACCAAGTAACCCGTACCACCATACTTCAGTTTCATACTAATATTATTCCTAACAAATAATTCTAGGTTTGTCATTAATAGTCTAGACCAATCTACACCTTTGGGTTCTATCTATCCCCTCTTAGTTTTCATTTCAATGATCAATTTGCCTTACCCTCCCGACACACATATCAACACATGGTATAACAGTTAATATATATACGCTTAACTTGTGCACATATAAAAATATGAAACAATTAGATCCTACAATAAATCTACTAAAGCTTTCAACATAATCTAGAGCACCTATAATGAGCATGACTTGCAGCATTACGTAAAGCAATACAGATCGGCAGAAAGATACCTGAAACTGTGGATAGTCCGGAGCACTGAAGACAGTGATCAGTTTCCCAGATGGTACTACATGATCTATGGTGTACCCTTCATCCATTCCTCCAAGACCGGGTCGTTTTTCCCTTGCATCAGGACCCTCATGAGATCTGATAATTAACTGCAACAATCAATCTCATGGTCAGTATTCAACTTGGCGCATCAATCCAAGAATATCATCCAAATACAAATAACTAGAACTCTAGAAGAAGCAGAAAACAAGTTTAATATATAAAACAGATTGCAAATAAAACTGCATCAACACAAACAGCATGTTCTTCATAGCATAATATAATTAACTACATTGAACTGATTGAAGTTCTTACCCATGTGTGATCAATCAAATACCAAGTAAAGAGTAGTTCAGGTTACAAATACAGTTATAAATGCATATTTGTCTCTTTCAAAAAACGCAGTCAGCTATTCAGGAACTTAAAATTAGGAATGGGCATATATACAAGAGTCGTTATAATAAAATATGTAAGCTGGGAATCAAATCGGTGGTAATAATCCAAAAAACTCTGTGGATGAGTGATCAGACTTTTATCATGATTGCAAAGTTAATTTGCATATATAGCTAAGATACCAACCTTGGTTCATATTCTCGAGACAAGATATACAATTATGGCTCTGTTAGAATTTTTTAGCCATTATGTGGTAAAAAGCCAATACAAGGTGTAATATAAAGAGCAGATAAGCAAGGACATGCCGACAACAATAAATACTTGTGTTGATACACTATAATGATGATGATGATATATCTAAGAGTAGAAAGAACCACAGTTAGAAACAAAGAAAATAATCATAGTATTACCTTGAGACTGAATTTCTTCAGGAAGTCTTCGGTGCAGTCTGGACCCCATAATAGGCCAATACCTCTTTCTTTATTAGGAGAAAGGCCAGGTTTATTTGACGGGTCAGACCACAAAACATCACCCGGGATCAGATTCTGACCTTCCCATGGAGGGTCGAGAACAGAGCGCCTAGCTTTAGCTAATTCTTCCATAGAACCAAGAGATAATGGAACTGACTCTGGGTTTAGTATAACTTTACGATTCTTTTTTCCTTTAGCACGTTTTGATGGTGTAGCAGGTATGGTACGGAAAATGCCTCCATGTGCTGTATAAACACGCCCTGCTATAATGGAAGCAAGAGGAAGTCCTTCAAAACAACCTAGACACTTGCGATAAACATGCTTTCCTTCGCTTTTATCACCATACTTGGCCAACACTTCCTTTTCGAATCCATAAACTGAGGTACAGTACTTGGATTCATGATTTCCACGAAGTAAGAAAACTCTATGTGGCATGAAGACCTACAAAACATGCCATATCAATATGAAAAAAATCTCAATTTTGGTGATTAAAATACAAATACCATGGTTTCCCAAATCAGAACATGATATTACAGCCCTCGCATACACAAGTCGCAACAAAATTAATCTTCAAATTATTTAAGCCGGCAAGAAAATATGAGAGCAAGATATTAGCCTAGAAACATGACGTTCCTGAAACGATAGCTTTTAAAGCACTTTATCTCTCAAGCCCCTTTCTTGCATTATAGAAGAAGACAATCAAAATAATAAACAACTAGAATAACACATTCCAACGAAGAAAGAAAACGGAAAGCTGAAAATTCATCACAAAATAACACGTGCTATAGACACATAAATTCTCATAGAAAGATCCTCCGATCAGTAAACAAAGTATAATCATTTCCCTTCAGCAAAATCACTTTACAGAAAGTGGCATCCACTCTAATCAGTTCTTAAGTCAGAGAGCAAATACTTACATTTACAAAAGACTTAGCCAAGTGCATGGCCCCTCTATCAACCAAAAACCATTACAAAATTTGCAGACATGATGATCACCGGTTATTAACTATAAAAACAGGCGCAAGGGAGCTCGACATCTATCTTTTCCATATTCATCCTTCCTTATACATAGCATTGCTCTGCTCTATTCAGTCCAAACCACATAAACTTCTCATTAACAATGTTGCAAAAATCGGTCAACTCGGCCAATTAATCGCCGATTAATCGTTAATCGGCCGAGTACCTTGTCGATTTTTGAAAATCGGTTGAAAAATCGGCCTAGGAAAAAAATCGACACTAAGCAGTCAAAAAATCGGCCGAATCGGTAAAAAATCGGCCGAATCGGGCAAATCGGTCATTTTAAAAATAATAATAATTTAGGCATTATACTTAATTTGGGGATCGTATATTTCACTTATAACGCACAATGGGCATCATAATCAGAATTGGAGCCTTTTATTGAGGTTTGGAAACATAGCAGGCTTGGAATCGGTTAAGATTTTTAGTTTGGTCTCCAGAAATACCAAAAAACTGCAGGAAATGCCAATCCGATTAATCACCGATTAATCCCGACTTGACCGATTACTCGCTGCATGGTGGTCGACCGCCCGACTACCGATTCACGATTTTTGCAACATTGCTTCTCAAACTACAGGACGGAAAACCACAAAAGGGATAAAACTCTTTCTAAACACATAACTTCAAATACGAACATATCAGGTAGTACTAACACCAATATGTCCATCCCTCCAAAAACAATTACTCTTAATACAGTTACTATTTATCAGTCTTATACTAACTAAACAACTTACAAAACTCAATTATGATACAAACTCACTTATAACAGCATAAAGATCCAACACTTAACATAAAGATACAAACTTTAACAAATTAACCCAAAAAGTTAAAACAGTTTATTCACCACACGTGGTCACATACACATAACCAACAACATAACATCCAAAATTAACATAAAAATCCAAATTTTAAGGTTTTTGTTTACAACACTCTTGGTTTAAAATTGCGCGCATCGTTGCGCTCGCATCGCGCATCAGAGTGATGCGTTTGGAAAAACGCAACGCGAAACCTGATGCGAGGTTGTTCCAGGATGCGGCCTAATGCGAACGCATCACATCACAACAGTGAATTGCTCGCATCGGACGCAATGGACGCATCACTATGCAACAGTTTTAATTTTGACTTTTATAGTTCAAGTTGACTTTTTGTTTCTGTTCAAACCATTAAGTTGACATATTTAATGTTATAACATTAGGTAATATCATTATGCACATGACTTATTCGATATTTAATCATTTACTTGTAGACTAATTTAAGTAGAAATATTATATATTTTTTATTTAACACCTAGCGCCGCGCGTCCGTGATGCGCTCGCAATCGCATCGCGCATCACGCATCGGTCTTTTGGACCTCGAGCGCAACGGATCGCCACACGCAATTTAAAACCAAGAACACTGAATACTTACCACATAGTATGCACGTGCATACTCTTTGAAAACCATCACTACTCTAATGAAAACTCACTGTATACCCTTTGATTAGCAGGCTAAAAGGACCCAAATAAAAAGTAGTTACACAACTAATTAACCAAACATACTCATAAACAACAACATAACATCCACAAACTAACATAAAAATCCAAACTTTAACTCACATACTTTGCAAGCAACAACACACACAGTCACATACTCTGATACTCACAACCAACAACACATAAACAACAACATAACATCCACAAACTAACATAAAAATCCAAACTTTAACTCACATACTTTGCAAGCAACAACACACACAGTCACATACTCTGATACTCACAACCAACAACACATCACCCAAAAATCAACTAAAACAACGTAAACTAATCAAAAAAACCTAGAAAGTTACAAACTTTAACTTACTTTCCAAGCAAGTAAAAAAATCTAACACCAAAGATACCAACAAATCAAACATTACTAACACCTCAATGTTCAATTGTCCCAAAAAAAATCGACTCTAAAAGCAGAGTAGCAGACATGACAATGTAACACGGTCTCTAATCACTAGTCTATTACCACTAGCAGACATGCAGGCAGCAAGAAGGTATGCACATGGCATACTCTTTGAACACCATCAACAATGTAATATAAAAACCACTTGGTGGTGGCCTAGTGGTAATGGCTCGCGACTATCATCACTAAAATGTGAGGTCTCAAGTTCAATTCTCGCTAGGTGCAAACAACCTTAAAGTGGCCACGCCAACCTCCTAAAAAGGGAGGGCTTTTAGTCGGGCCAAAAGGTCAGAAACCATGGTTAGCTAAAAATAAAATAATTAATTATCAAAATTTTACACTAACAAACAACATAACATCCAAAATTGAAGATAAAAATGGAAACTTTTCGACACTTACTTTCCAAGCAAGCAAGATCAAAAAAGTTTCAAGACCCCAAGCACCTCTATCAACATAATCACCATTAAAAACAAACCACCTATTCTCACAAGGCAACCCAGCTCCCTCATTCAACAACCACAACACATCATGCAACTGCCCATGCACATCACCAACCACCACCACTTCACTCTCCTTCCCATCCCTTTCAGGCTCAACCACCACACAGTTTGCTTCTTTATGCAGAATCTTGGAACCTGTTAGTATCAAGGCGTCAAATACTTTCACTGGGAGGATTGTGGGTAGGTCATAGGGTTTTAAGTGGTGTGATGAGTGGTTGAAGGTGGACATTAGATTGGTGATCCAGGGGAGGGTTAGGGTTCCGTCTGGTGGCCATGTGATTGGGATCTGTGGTAGTGGTTGTTGTGACGGTGGTTGGTCAATGGTGACGGTGGATTCCGGTGTTGAGAGTGGTGGGGAGTCACCGGAATCTTGTTGTGATGATTCCATTTAATAAATGAAATTGTTTTTTGGTAATTTTTTAATTAATGGTTTTTGAAGGTATAAAAAAGTGTAAAGGGGAGTTTAATGTGTCAGAGGCATGTCATGTCAAGTAGACAAGTTGTATTTTTTTTTTATTTTTTTATTTTATTTGGTTTATGAAAATGGCCATGTCATTCCAACGTTCCCGAGTCCAAAAACCAATATCTTTTAGACTAAAATACAGTCTCTAAACTTGTACAGAAGTATGCACCGGGACAAACCTTGTATTTTTTATTGTTGAAAGTTTCTTACCTATTTTATGTTAGTCAACGTCTGTTATTTTTTTTATTAGAGTAAAATAGTCATTTCATTGTTTTGGTTAATTAGTGACTAACGGTGTATTTAATCAAGAGTTAACTACATTTTTGGTCCTTGTGGTTGTACTTGAATTTCACTTTTGGTTCATTTGTTCAAAAAGTTGCGATTTTAGTCCAAAATGCATAGTTTGGTTCCACTTTTGGTTCATTTTTCTAACGAAGTTAGTTCAGTTAGTTAAGTCCTTTGCAACGTTAGTCCTTTATAACGGTCGTTTGCAACGTTAGTCCTTTATACCAAAGATCTTTTGCAACATTTGCAACGTTAGTCCTTTAAAAAAAATCTAAAAAAAAAAAATTCGGAAAAAAAAATTTAGAAAAAAAATTTCTAATTTTTTTTTTCTAAAATAAAATTCGAAAAAAATTTCGAAATATATTCTAAAAAGAAAACTTTTTTTTTCCGAAAAAAATTCTAAAAAAAAACTTTTTTTTTTCCGAAAAAAATTCTAAAAATATATTCTAAAAAAAAAATTTTTTTTCCGAAAAAAATTTCGAAATATATTCTAAAAAAAAACTTTTTTTTTTTTCGAAAAAATTTCGAAATAACGTTTTTAAAACGTATATACATTGAAAAACGTTTTTTTAAAATGTATATACATTGAAGAAACGTTTTTTCAATGTATATTTTTAAAAATAGTTTTTTTTTAGAATATATTTCGAATTTTTTTTCAATGTATATACATTTTTAAAAAAACGTTTTTTCAATGTATATACATTTTAAAAAAAAGTTTTTTTTAGAATATATTTCGAAATTTTTTTCGGAAAAAAAAAATTTTTTTTAGAATATATTTTTGGAATTTTTTTCGGAAAAAAAAAAAAATTTTCGAATATATTTCGAAATTTTTTTCGGAAAAAAAAAAATTTTAAAAGTTTTTTTTTTAGATTTTTTTTCGGAAAAAAAAAGTTTTCTTTTTAGAATATATTTCGAAATTTTTTTCGAATTTTATTTTAGAAAAAAAAATTAGAAATTTTTTTTCTAAATTTTTTTTTCCGAATTTTTTTTTAAGAATTTTTTTTAAATGACTAACTAACTGAAAGAACTAACGTTGCAAATGTTGCAAAAGATCTTTGGTATAAAGGACTAACGTTGCAAACGACCGTTATAAAGGACTAACGTTGCAAACGACTTAACTAACTGAACTAACTTCGTTAGAAAAATGGACCAAAAGTGGAACCAAACTATGCATTTTGGACTAAAATCGCAACTTTTTGAACAAATGGACCAAAAGTGAAATCCAGGTATAACCACAAGGACCAAAAATGTAGTTAACTCTTTAATCAATAAAATTATACCATCACCACCACCACCCTCTATTTATCTCTTTTTCGTGTTTCTCTTTCTAAATTTCTGCTTCTCTCTCTAAAATTAACACCATCACTATTCTCAAATCTCATATACTCCTCCAAAAAAAACATAATCTCAATCAAACACAATCACCATTCTCTCTCTAAAATTAACACCATCACTATTCTCTAGAGAGAAGCAGGAAAAAGAGATAAAGAGATGATGGTGGTGGTGATGGTATAATTTTATTGATTAAATACACCGTTAGTCCCTGCGATGAAAAATGCAAGGTTTGTCCTATTGCGATGCTTCTGTACAAGTTTAGGGACCAACGGTGTATTTTATTCTTTCTTTTATAAGAGCACTAACTAATGGAAATTTACTAACGATCGTTTGTCAAAAAGGTAAAGCGTGCAAAAAAATGATAAATTCAAGGACAACTGAAGTAATTATCTTGAGAGTAAACTGCAAAAAAATGTTTCTAAACTTTGCGATTATTATAAGAAATATCTTCAGTTTTAAAAATTGCGAGAAATGTCCATAATGTTTCGATTTTTTGCGAGTTGTGCCCTTTAACCGTTACTGTAGTTGCAAATTCACGTTTTTTGCTAACGCTCGTTAGTTTTCTTTATTAGTGACCATGTGAAATGATTAATTTACCCTGCTTATCTTCAATAATCTTTATTTCACTTGTTTTGCCTTCTTTCCCGCAAAACTAAAACTCTTTCATATCCTTTCACTGATTCAAACACACGCACTTTTCACCATCTTCTGCAACCCATTCAAAATCACCTATTTATCATCATCTCCGCACACCCTCATGAGCAAGCACCACCGATTCACCATCTTTTCCACACACCCGCACCATATCTGTTTATTATCATCTTTAAACCTATAACCCTAACCCTAAAACCCACCTATTCATCATCTTTGTACATGTTCATCTTTGTAAAAAAAAAGTTTTATAAATGCAACATTTTCACACACCCTTTTGCCTTTAATTCAACCATTTCATGTTTTGTAAAAAGTAGGTATCCTTGTAATGCTCTTAAAACCTTATCTTTTATGCATTTTAATAGTGCTTGGATAGATAGTTATGATTTATGTAGCTCATTAACTAGTTGTTGTTTGGTTCCTAGTTTTAATGGGGTTAAAAGGAAACATATTCATACCCATGTAATGAAATCTGGTTGGGGGACTAATGTGTTTTTAGTAGTATTTTGGTTGATTTTTACGCGAAATTGTCGGCTGTTGTGGATGCACGTAAGGTGTTTGATGAAAGTCCTGTGAAGAATACGGTTTGTGCAAATGCGATTCTGTCAGCGTATTTTGATATTGTTTAGGAGTATGTAGGTATATATACTCAGTTATATGGAAAAGATGACGAAAGAGTTGGAATGGCTATGTGCTCTCTAGCTAATGCAAAGTGCGCAAAAGGCGAGTTATTATTTTTTTTGTGTGAATAATTGATGTATAAATTACATGGGAACTTGTTGTAGTTGGTGAGATAGCTCAACATTTTATTCGTTAGATACGTTGTTTTTAATCTATATGTGGTGCAGTAAGAGTGTTGAGATATCTTCATGAAGATTGCAGGGTCGGTTGCATAGTTCATAGAGACTTCAGGCCTAGTAGTATACTCTTAACGCATGCTTTTGAGCCACTTGTAAGTCATGAAATGTCTTGTAGTCCCCTGGGTTGGTGTTTTTAGCTTTTTATTTCTTCATAATTAAAAACTAAGCCCATTTCAAACAAAGGTTGGAGACTTTGGACTGGCTCGTTGGCAAGTAATGCGTGGTTCTGGGTCGAAAGACTTCCTTTTCAACGAGCAAGCTTTACAACCCACTAGGCAGTGTATCTAATGGTTGCAGTGTATTATGGGTAAGCCCAGGGGGTTGATCGTTCTCTAGGGGAATAGAGATGCTAGTAGAGATGTATGACAAAAAGGTGAGGTTGAGGGTGATTGTTTTTATCTTTTTATATTTTTTATGAAAGCAAGTAAAATCTCGGGGTTTGAAGAGTGAGGGTTGGTAATTCTACCAATTAAACTACTAAACAATTTAAACTACAACTAATTAAACTAACGAAAGGTAAAAAGCTATGGATTGATTGAATTGTGTTTCTTATGATAATTATAAGGGAAAATTGGTCAAATAGACCGCACACCCTGATGCATATCACTTTCTAGACCACTTTTATTTTTAATTTGAAAATAGACCGAGGGCAACCGATGTCATTGGGCAACTCAACCACATTGCGACAAGTGTCCCGTATGTGTAAGGTATTGTTTTTTGGGCAACCAAAAGTCATTTGGGCAACCGTATAATTTTAAAAAGGGTTCTATCGTCATTTTACGTTAGACAAAAAGTACACATTTGAATAGTAAAAGTACAGTATCCATTAATTAAGAGAGTTCAAAATCCAAAAGTCACTGACCCATAAAGCATCCATAGTTATCGGTATTCTTTGTTTTTGCTTCTCGCAGTACTATTTTCACAAATCAACCCGTCTTCTTCGTCAGCCCCCTTTCTTCCTTGTAACGTCAGTTATGTCACCATCTTTAAAGGTACAATGTTGATTGCAAAACCACATTCGATTCATCAAGTTTTAAAAAAATGTTCCCAAATATAGTACGTAAATATTCTTCTCGTTGTTTATTACATATGATTATTTCCAATTGGTTATGTGTTATAATAAATCGTTTTTGTTATTCGATGAATACCTATGTTAGATTGGTGTTAATTCCATTTTATAATCCATTGCTCTTTTTATGTGTTAATTCCAATGGTTCTGTGTTATAATAAATCGTTTTTGTTATTCGATGAAGACCCTTTACCCAAAAATACATCTTTCTGCACAGGTTCACCAATGTTTAGAGTCTTAGCAATATGTCTAGGTGCAGGGATAGGGTGAGATTGCTTTTGGTTGACCAATTGTATGGCAATCTCATTGTCAGCCTTTTTTGGTTTTGGTGTTGGTGTTATTGATATGGTTATAATTGTAGCAATGGTTGCCTATGCAGTGGAAACATCTGAAGTGGCAGATACTTGTGTAATAATAGCAGCAGTGGTTACTCCAATACTAGCAGTGGATGCAGCAATACTGGAAGTGGTTGTCTGCACCCCTTTATTCTCCTTTTCTTCAACTGCAGCCTTTAAAGAATCATCTTGACTCTTGAGGTTTGGAAATTTTATGTTTCCTAGTGAATAATATCAATAACTAATGGAATTTTGAGTTTAGTATTGCAATTAAGTCTAGTTAGAGTATATTCGCATGTGAAGAATATCGAGATTGGCTATTATTTTCATTATTTATGTTTTCACAAATGATATCATAAAATCATAACATAAAATTTGATGCAGTAATCTAGTACCTTGTTAATTAAATAAATACTTATTACCTTACATACCTAATCAGTCCAAAATAGCACATTCTTAAACATATACAAAACACATTCATAATCCTAAAAATCATCAGCATCAGCTGCAACTTCTTTGAGTCTGTTGATAAGATTTTTGGCACATTCAACCATCTCTTGATACTTAGCTTTGACAACAGCATTATGATCTTATAAATTCTTAAAACTGATTTGCATCTCTTCATACTTCGCTTCAGCATCAGCATTATAATCTTTGTAAATCTTAAAATCAGCTATCGCCTCTTCACACGTTGCTTCCAAATTAGCATTATCATCTTGGATCCTCTTGAAACGCGCTTTCATATCTTCATACTCACATTCATACTCTGGAAGTTGTTCAATCATTCTCTTCCTCTTATCAATCAGCTCTTGTTTCTCTCTAAAATTTCCTTCTATTGGGAAAGTCTTTCCCGGCTCACAAGCAATTACCATTCTCTTGAAACGGTCTATCATGTCTTTAAATAAAGAATCGTGCAAATTAGTACAATTCGGAGTGCATGTACCATCTTGACACAAAGAACACGCCATTTCGTAAATGACTGTGATGATTGATAATCTAATTGATCTAAATGTCAATTTACTAAAATATCACAGTAGAAGTGAAAGGTAAATTTCACAAATGAAAAGGTGTTTTTAGTTTGTGTGTAGACAGCTGTATTATTTATTGACAATTTGAATTGGTGTATAGTGTGAATAATCCAAACTAACTGTAATAATTGGTGTTTGCAAATGGGTTTTTTGTGGTCTTAAAGAGTTAGAGTATCAGTGGCCTCTGCATTTTTCTTTTTTTGACTTTTTTTGTGAACTCTAGGTCTCTACCATTTGCCTATTTTGTTTTTACTTTTCACTTGTTTACTGGTAAGGATGTCAGTTGCTTTTTGGGAAATAGTTTTTGTATTTTTAAATCAAATTAATAATCTTCAACTATCAACATCCACACATTCCTCGAGCATTACCAAGACTTGATGCAATGAACACAATTAAATGGTTGAGGTAAAAAGCTTTTGCAAAACCAACTACTCCACTGCAAAAAGCATTTGCATATTTAATGTTGGGTGAAAAATAAAATTTTATAAATACAAAAGCTTTTTGACAATAGCTTCAAACACTTGAAGTCTTTACTATTGTTTTTGTAAAAAGTCTTCTTCAAAGTTATTGCCACAATGGAACTAGTCATTTGAATATCTTATTAGAATAGTAAAAAAGTCTTTCACCAAGTTGTCATTGCGGATGCTTACACTTTCATCGAAGAATCCGAATAAAAAAATCGTTGTCCTTTTCTTCTTTTTTATAAACAAATCCAGGTTTCTTGTACTCCCCCGTGTGTACTTTGTTACCTTATTCGTTCATATATTTATAGAGTACATGAATATAAATAAATGTGCAACTTTATATTTTATATTCTATTATTAAATATTTATTTAATTAAAAGTTATTGAAATTGTTATTAGGGTTTATGTTTTATAGGACATGGCGGAAACCAAAGAAGTCATATTTAAAGTGCACCACAACGGGAAATTTGAATTTCAGCCACTCCGCTATGTAGGCGGTCTCCTTGCTGATGTCTGGTGTTTTAGCTCCACAAGGGTTGCATTTACTAGGGTGCTTGATCATGTTTTGAATGATATTGGAGGGAAAATGGGCTTTATTTTATGCTTCACCAAATAATGCACTAGAAGATGGTTTAACATTGTTGCACACAGACAATGACGTTCGACGAATGTATGACCTTGCTGATGAGAATGGATCCATGGACGTCTACATTGTGCACGAGCTACAGCCTTTGTCACAATTTTATTTCAAAAACATGGTATGGCAGGAAGAGGACGCTGGCATGCGGTGCGGTAGTGCAACACCTTTCAAAAGAAGGAAGTTAACAAAGCGTGTTTCTATCACGAAAACTGAAAGAGGGTTCGAGATCATAGAAAAAAAGGGCTAGTGCACAGGGAATGGATCCACCTGTTATGAATGTTTGTTCTTGTAGAAAATAATTATGAGTTTATGCTGCCAACCATGCGATAGTGCTTCTATGCCAAACTTAGTGCTGTTAGGTTTATGCTGTTAAGTGTATCCTTTATGATCATATGGTTAAGAATTATGGTTGCCCGATCGTACAACTAGTATTGCCCAATGATGCCATTTAGTTGCCCAGATTGCAAATTGGAAGGTGGAAATTGGCCAATAACTTTAACTTGATTGTCAGAATTTTCGTGTGTAGATACTATATGACGATAACGGTTGCGTTTGCTCATTAGAATAGCACAATTGGGGATAAATACGCCCAAAAATACTAACAACTGCTACAAGAGTTAAAACAGTTGTTTTGAAAGTACAAATTAATTTTGATTAAATTGGGGATAAAAAACCACAACATGGTTGCATTTTTGGAAAAACCAAAGGAGGCTACATGGTTTGTCAAACGTGCTTAAGCAACATTTTCAAAACCAACAACAGATGTACAGACATAACAAACTTTCAGTACAAAAAAAGGATGATAATAAAACGATAAATTCAAACGTTTTGTAATTACGGATAAGTCTTATCCAAATACCAAAAAAGGAGAGAAAATCTGCAAGTAAATATTCACGTTCCTTCCCTAGAAATTTTATGACAAATCCAGCAGGAAAAATAGATGCCCAGGAGCCTAGGCACGTGCCTACCCACAAAACAGTAAATGGAAATTATTATACCGCGTGCAAGAACAGTAAAATCCTCGCTTTAAATAAAGGGAAAGCACATAAAAAAACAACCATTCCTCCACCAACAAAAAACAACAAAGAGAAGTTGAAAATGTCAACCCGTTGCCCAAGCACCGTCGGTTCCAAAAAGCCCATACATAGCCTAAACCTTTACCCCCCAAAACAAAAACATAAGCGGAAAGCGCTGCCACAACTGAAACATGTTCTTAAATGACTACTAAAAACAATTTGTCGTCCTCTGTTGATTGCAACCCGGCCCCCGAAGCAAGTGTACGTCTACTAATCCTGACGAGCTTGCGGCCACTGGGATTAATTTTAGAGCAAACCACATAAATAATTCGTAAAAAATATCACATTCTATCGTGTAGGGGATGATTGGTGTATTTTGTGACAGTTTTCTCTCCTCACTCCAACTCAAACCTATCACGTCAGCGTGTGGATGTATTTTTTCTGAATCATCTATGGTTCTACCATTGCTCTAAAATAAAATCTGCGCGGATTGGAAAAGCAACCCCACTAAAAGCTCTTCCAGTACCGCGCATAGGGGCGCATAGGGGCGGATTTACACGGGAAACCCGTTGAGAAGCCTATCGAACTTCTGCAGGGAATCCTATATGAAAATACGGCCGCCCCAGGAGAACCAAACGACGGGAAATCCTTCAAGAAAATGATAGCAAACAAGAAGGAATCCACAATCCCAATTAAGTCGCGTAACACTGCTAATGTAGTTTTTCACTGCTAGTATCATTGTGTCGGTTTAATATGTAACATTCTAGAATTTCTTGGGAAGGATGTTTTGTATTAGATAAGTATGCTAAGTATAATTATCTTGTATATTGTAAAGGACTCCTTAGCTTATAAAAGGAGGTCCAGGCTAGAGTTTGATATAACTTTTCGGCATATTTAGAGTCGATACACTTCAAGGTTGTAATCGCTAATACTATTCACAGTATTCGTGTATTAATATTATATCCAGGTGTTTTATAGACCATAAGTTATTGTAAAAACGTCAACATCTTCACTTTCACGTAAGCACATAACGCTTCAGGTTATTAGATGTGTAGAGTGAGTTGATTATTTTGAGGTTTATGCGACTTTTCTAAACGTCAAAAATGGTAGAATGCTTTTATGCTTGATTGCCAAATTACAACTGCTAGTTAACAAATACTACTGCTAGTAAACTGAATAGGTTGTATACTTACAACTGCTAGTATTATACGCACAACTGCTAGTTATTATAACAGCTGCTAGTGATAGAAGTTGCCCTACGTTCAACAGTTAGTTGCCAAATTGATATTTGGAAACAACTGCTAGTTGGCGAGATGAAATAAAAATGGATAATGGCAACAGAGGAAATACTAAATACGTTGACATACAACGTTTCATACAGACCACTGCTACAGTTTAACAAAGGAGGCGTTTTTGGAAAAAACAAAGGAGGCTACAACTCACAACATGGTTGCGTTTTTGGAAAAAACAAAGGAGGCTACATGGTTTGAACAAATTCTCAATTATATGCATATTTTAATACGCAACCACTGCTACAGTTTAACAAACCACTGCTAGTGTCGCTCAAACCACCGCTAGTGTCGACGCAAATATCAACTTGGTTTCTGTTTTCCAAATGACTAGTTGAAGTTCAAATTTTAAAAGTGAAATTTAAAGTGCGGATATCAATTATATGCATATGTTAATACCCAACCACTGCTACAGTTTAACAAACCACTGCTAGTGTCGCTCAAACCACCGCTAGTGTCGACGCAAATATCAACTTTGTTTCTGTTTTCCAAATGACTAGTTGAAGTTCAAATTTTAAAAGTGAAATTTAAAGCGCGGATATAAATGATTTACTTCAGTTTGACAAACGTGCTTAAGCAACATTTTCAAAACCAACAACAGATGTATAGACATAGCAAACTTTCAGTAAAAAAAAGGATAATAAACCGATAAATTCAAACGGTCTGTAATTACGGATAAGTCTTATCAAAATACCAAAAAAGGAGAGAAAATCTGCAAGTAAATATTCACGTTCCTTCCCTAGAAATTTTATGACAAATCCAGCAGGTAAAATAGATGCCCAGGAGCCTAGGCACGTGCCTACCCACAAAACAGTAAATGGAAATTAATGATACCGCGTGCAAGAACAGTAAAATCCTCGCTATAAAGACGCGAGGTAAATAAATTTAAAGCACATACAAAAAAACAACCATTCATCCACCAACAAAAAACCCCAAAGAGAAGTTCAAGATGTTAACAACCCGTTGCCCACGCACCGTCGGTTCCAAAAAGCCCATACATAGCCTAAACCTTTACCCCCAAAAACAAAAACATAATCGCAAAACAGTTGATGCGACAACTGAAACATGTTCTTAAATGACTACTAAAAACAATTTGTCGTTTCTAAAACGACAAAAATGACCAATCTCCGCGACCATTCACAACATTCCTTCAACCAAAACCCGTGTCCTTTGAGGTTTGTGGAAGCCTGGCCTGACCATATGGCATACCAAAGGTTGGAGTTTAAACCGATTAGACTCTGATTAGCCATTTGGGATGTTCAAAGTTCAGGCTGTTCTTTCTTAACCTCGCTCTTCCCGAGCGGAAGAAGGATGTATATCATGGGTATTGGGTCGAAGGAGTGGTAGAATGTGCAAAGAGAGGCAAACAACACGGCTGAAATTTCTGGTCTCAGTCCTCTGTTGGTTGCAGCCCGGCCCCGGAAGCAAGTGTACGTCTACTAATCCTGGCATATCGGGTTGGATAGACTGGGTTAAAGGTAAAAATGACGAGCTTGCGGGCACTGGGATAAATTTTAGAGCAAACCACATAAATAATTCGTAAAATAAATCCCATGCTATCGTGTAGGGGATGATTGGTGTATTTTATGACAGTTCTCTCTCCTCACTCCAATTCAAACCTATCACGTCAGCGTGTTGATGTATTTTTTCTGAATTATTTGTGGTTCTACCATTGCTCTAAAATAAAAGCTGCGCGGATTGGAAAAGCAACCCCACTAAAAGCTCTTCCAGTACCGCGCATAGGGGCGCATAGGGGCGGATTTACATGGGAAACCCGTTGAGAAGCCTATCGAACTTCAGCAGGGAATCCCATATGAAAATACGGCCGCCCCAGGAGAACCAAACGACGGGAAATCCTTCAAGAAAATGATAGCAAACAAGAAGGAATCCACACTCACAATTAAGTCGCGTACCACTGCTAATGTAGTTTTTCACTGCTAGTATCATTGTGTCGGTTTAATATGTAACATTCTTGAATTTCTTGGGTAAGATGTTTTGTATTAGATAAGTATGCTAAGTATAATTATCTTGTATATTGTAAAGGACTCCTTAGCTTATAAAAGGAGGTCCAGGCTAGAGTTTGATATAACTTTTCGGCATATTTAGAGTCGATACACTTCAAGGTTGTAATCGCTAATACTATTCAGAGTATTCGTGTATTAATATTATTTCCAGGTGTTTTATAGACCATAAGTTATTGTAAAAACGTCAACATCTTCACTTTGACGTAAGCACATAACGCTTCTGGTTATTACATGTGTAGAGTGAGTTGATTATTTTGAGGTTTATGCGACTTTTGTAAGCGTCATAAAATGGTGTCGTGTCTAGATAGTAGATGACGATAACGGTTGCGTTTGGTGATTAGAATAGCACATTTGGGGATAAATACGTCCAAAAATACTAACAACTGCTACAATAGTAAAACAGTTGTTTTGAAAGTACAGATTAATTTGGATTCAATTGGGGATAAAAAAATAGAGTTACAACTGCTAGGGCAAAACATAGTTTAGACCCACACACATCATAATTCGCAACACCTAACAATATGTTGCAATCAATTTCGAAATAAACATCAATGGTGCCCAACTCTTCTGCTGCAACTCACAACATGGTTGCGTTTTTGGAAAAACCAAAGGAGGCTACATGGTTTGAAGAAATTCTCAATTATATGCATATGTTAATACTCAACCACTACTAGAGTTTAACAAACCACTGCTAGGTTCGCTCAAACCACCGCTACTACTTTCCAAAAAAAAGTATATAGAGACATATGGTCATATAAAAACTCTGCAAGGTAAATATTCACGTTCCTTCCCTAGAAATTTTGGGACAAATCCAGCAGGAAAAATAGAAGGGTAGGAGCCTAGGAACGTGCCTACCCACAAAACAGTAATTGAAAATTAATTATACCGCGTGCAAGAACAGTAAAATCCTCGCTTTAAATACGCGCGGTAAATAAAGGGGAAGCACATAAAAAAAGGGTACAACCATTCCTCCACCAACAAAAAACAACAAAGAGAAGTTGAAGATGTTAACCCGTTGCCCACGCACCGTCGGTTCCAAAAAGCACATACATAGCCTAAACCTTTACCCAAAAAAAAAACATAAGCGCAAAGCAGTTGCTGCCACAACTGAAACATGTTCTTAAATGACTACTAAAAACAATTAGTCATTTCTAAAATGACGAGAATGACGACTAATAACACATCCCCGCGACCATTCACAACATTCCTTCACCCAAAACCCATGTCCTTTGAAGTTTGTGGAAGCATGCCCAGACCATATGGCGTACCAAAGGTGGGAGTTTAAACCGATTAGACTCTCATTAGCCATTTGGGATGTTCAAATTTCAGCCAGTTACTTCTTAACCTCGTTCTACCCGAGCGGAAGAAGGAAGTATATCATGGTATTGGGTCGAAGGAGTGATAGAATATGCAAAGAGGGCTTAAAATTATGGTCTGCAGTCCTTTGTTGATTGGTGGCCGTTTCCCGAAGCAAGTGTACGTCTACCAATCCTGGCAGATCGGGTTGGATAGACTGAGGTGAAGGTAAAAATGACGAGCTTGCGGGCGCCGAGATAAAATAAAGAGCAAACCACTGCTAATGTAGTTTTTCATTGCTAGTAGGATTGTGTCGGTTTAATATGTAACATTCTTGAATTTCTTGGGTAGGATGTTTTGTATTAGATAAGTATGCTAAGTATCAGAGGCGGACCTATGTTGTGTTTAGGTGGTGCCCGGGAACCACCTTAGAAGAAAAATCCTTTTACAAGCGATATAGTAAATTTTTTAGGAACCACCTTATAAAATCACAAGGAACTACCTTGGAAAGCTTAGATCTAATGATAGAAAGAAAAAAAAGTAGAGAAATGGAAGAAAAAAAATTATTGCCGGAATCGGAGATATGTTGTTGCACGAAGAAGATGAAGTAGATGAAAGTTCAGTCAAAGTCTTTTATTGAATGTAGTGCAAAAACTCTTTCACATTAGTTGCTTTTTTCTGATTTTAGTAATTTTTTATTTTGAATATAGCAAAAGAGAGCAATTTGTTCTGGATATAGCAATATTGAGATGGGTTAAAATAAATTTCTTTTTCTCTTTGTCAGACTCATTTCTTTGTAGACATCTTGCTACTATACATTCTCAATAATTATACAATAGTACCAATAGTGAATATTTGATTTATCACAACTAAAGTATTTTTCTCCTTTTTAGATATACATACATATTGTCAGTCAATAGAAAGAAAAAGTTTTCTATTTTAATCGTCAAAAAACATTACACACGACATTGTGCAACCTTATTGTATAGTTCGACAAGATACTACGTAACCCGAACCGTTGAGTTTTTGACTTGTTGATCCGTTAATTTTGTCGTATCAACTAAAGGACTCCTTAGACTATAAAGGACTCCTTAGACTATAAAAGGAGGTCCAGGCTAGAGTCAATACACTCCAAGGTTCTACTCGCTAATACTATTTAGTGTATTCGTCTATTAATAATAATATTTGTAGGTCTTTTATAGACCATAACTTATTGGTGTGAATTTAATTTGTTAACATTAATATTTATTTTCAAACATACTATTCAAGTGAACACTGATGAAACGGAAATGTCAATGTATTGTAAGTTTGTAACTACTTAGATTAAAAAAATGTTACATAATTTTTGTTAGGTCACGGATTTTAAAAATACCACAAAATTGTTATAAAGAGCAACACAATTGGTTGCTCCTAATTGGTTGATTATATGTGTAGAGTGAGTTTATCATCAGTTTGACGTAAGCACATAACGCTTCATGTTATTAGATGTGTAGAGTGAGTTAATTATTTTGAGGTTTATGCGACTTTTCTAAACGTCAAAAAATGGTAGAATGCTTTTATGCTTGGTTGCCAAATTACAACTGCTAGTTAACAAATACTACTGCTAGTAAACTGAATAGGTTGTATACTTACAACTGCTAGTATTATACGCACAACTGCTAGTTATTATAACAGCTGCTAGTGATAGAAGTTGCCCTACGTTCAACAGTTAGTTGCCAAATTGATATTTGGAAACAACTGCTAGTTGGCGAGATGAAATAAAAATGGATAATGGCAACAGAGGAAATACTAAATACGTTGACATACAACATTTCATACATACGACAACCTACAACATATTACGATTACTACATAAACCCTTGATAAACAGACACACCAAACTTTGTGTACACAAATTTAATTGACGCAGGGTATTCAAACCATACATAAAACTACAACCACTAGAACAATTTTACAACGGCTGTGACGGAAGACAGGGGGAGTTTCAACAGCTTCCTAGCGAACTCCCAATTCGTCTTGATATTATCATAACCATCGTGCATCAAATCGCTGGCCCTGATATACATTTTCTTTAACGACGTGGAACAAGCAAGTATAAACTTGATTATGTGTAATTCATTCTGTGATCTAGGAAAGAATCAAAAAATCACTGTCTGAATCTGCCCATGACTGAATGTGGTTGTGTCTAAATCAAATGAAGGTTGTTCCAAGGGTAAAACACTAAGCGTGTGTGCAGCCTGGAAAATCAAATAGTATTGAGATAGAAAAACATGGAAGTTTACGGATGTTTATTTGATACGTATGAAATACAGTAATAAAGTATTACACTTACTCTGGTTTCCAGCTTTTTCAAGTTTGGATATCCGCGAATCATTTGGACGATGAGTGACACGATAACAGTCTCGCCAAAATCAAATCCTTTTAGATTCAGATTAACGAGGGATACAAACGGCAAAGGGACATTCATCATGGAATTACCATCACGCATCAACTACAACAGGTCGAGTTTTGGGTTAGATTTAAAGATTAAATGTCGTTACAGTTACACATATATTTAACATTGTAAAATTAGAAGTGTAAATCTCAAAACGGTCTTACCGTGCAATAGTCAAAATCCTATGTAAGGGTCTCAAGAGATGGAAGTCTTGTCAGGTGAAAGATATTGGATGCTATGATTGTCGTGACAACATTCGAAATACCGAATGACAAATGTAACTTCTTCAAATTCCTAAGACTTGCAAGATTCCATAGTTTCATCCCGTTTGTACTCTCAACATCCAATCTAAGAGACTCAAGTAAGGGACAACCAGCAATTAAATCCCAAACTGTACCGGTAAGAAATTTGACTAAACACAATTCTAAGCTCAATAAATTTTGAAAATTAGTGAAAAACACCAAACTAGGAAAATCACAACAATGAATTTCAAGATGTTTCAATTCAATACGCCCGTAAAGTTCGGTTGGCAATGTAACTGGTTGTCCATACCAGTTTCTAACTGTCAGCTCCTCAATTCCTTGTAGTGCCAAAAACATAAGCCAATCACGAATCTCTTCATAATTCAAGTCTTCCATTCCAGACAACGGTTTGGGATCTACAGAGAAGACAAACTTTTTTATGGGAGCCGTAAGCTGATTTAAAAGTCTAGTAACATGGCTCCCATCAAACTTATATGTTAAATAATAAAAGAAATCCTCATCAATTATGACTTCGGTGAGCAAGGTCCACTTAAACCTCCAATTTGTAGATAAAATAGAGGTGCTCACCGCTTCTCTTATTGGCAACCGATTTAAAATGTTACCGATCAACTGTATCGGCATGTTGCTAATATAATCTCTCATAATGGTGATAACATTAGCTCGAAACGACATGGTTTTCAAGGAAATTTTTTTGGTTTTTTTAATTGTCGACAAGAGGCTTTGGATGAGGGTTGTTGATTTGCAATTGATGGTCAGAACGAGGGTGTCTTATGATCATTATATGTGGTTGTTGGGTTGGTTCATTGATTAGCGCGGCCAAGATACAAGCTTTTCAAATTTGGTCCGTAAAATATGGCCAAAACCCATTTTACTACCTCCAACTTGGCTAACTGCAATTCCTGCTACCCTGAACTTTTAAGGGCGCGGGACGGTACCCTGAACTTGGAAAATGGGTCATTTTACAACCATCCGTTTACTTATCTAGGTCATGTGCCGTTAAATATTTGATAGGCCCAATTGAAAACATTGAATCATGAAAGCAACGCCAAACATTGAAAATGAATTGGTTGTATACTTACAACTGCTAGTTATTTTTACTACCGCTATAGTTAATTTTACTACCGCTAGTAAAACTGAAGTGGTTGTAGACTTACAAATGCTAGTCATTTTTACTACCGCTATAGTTATTTTTACAACCGCTAGTAAAACTGAATTGGTTGTATACTTACAACTGCCGATATCAGGTTACTACTCGCTAGCTATTTTAACCACTGCTTGTGATAGAACACATCAACGAAATGATGCCACCGTCGTTAATCTTTGTTGTGTATGGCCGTGTTTGTGCCGCCCGTGTGTAGGTGCTGCTGATACTAGAAGGACTCCTTGGTTTATAAAATTAGTCAATATGGAAAAGAAGTTGCCCTACGTAGAACGGTTAGTTGCCACATTGTTTATTGGAAACAACTGCTAGTTCCCCAGATTAAACAAAGATGTATAATGGGATTAAAAACATAGGAAATAGTAAATACGTTGACATACAACGTTTCATACAGACAACCTACTACATATTACAATTACTACATAATTATAAGTTTAATGGTTCCATATTGATTTATAACATTCAGCGAGTCGCAGAAAAAGCTAACCACTCCATGCTTCCTTCACATAGACATCGTTACTAAAACCACAAAGCTTCATTCCCATTAAGCATGATCCCTAACTTCTACCGAACAAACCTGTTGAACATGAATATAATGGTGTAAGGTAAAAATAAAACAGTAATAGAATGGCAAGTTAAAAATAAAACATACTATAAACAACATGGTCTGGCTGATTTAACAAAAGAAGTGATTCTTTGTATGGGGCGATGTAGAAAGATCCCGCATCTCCTAACATTCCCATGCAGACAAATAATTCAACTTCTTTGTTGTACACAAATACCGATTGACCCAAATGATTGGCTATGCGCTTCCACTATTGGAGCTTGATCCTTTGTAAACCCAAGCAAACGAACCGAATATAGGGAAGGGATGGCGAATAGGCTTCTAAATGATGTTATGGAAGAACCATTGACGTCCAACAACCATCCGCAAAACAATGGAATATCTTCACCAATGATAGTCCCAGAAATCACTAGAGAGGTTCCAAGATCGAAAACATTGAATGGAACTGGGAGTTCATTTTTTAAAATCTGTGGTAGGTCTATAACTTTAAATTGGTTGGTTACCAAATCAAAAGAAATCAACATATAAATCTTATAAATAACACCGTCCTCATTAGTTAACTTTTCACTCGCAGTCCAATAGATAAAACGACCCACAAGTGCCGAGTTTTACGTTTCAATTTGATTGTTTCACGAGGGGGGTGGAAATTTTCAAGGCGTGTCCACCGTAAAGAGTTCAAAGAAAAGACAGACACATACCAGAAACCACTTTCGAAAACAGGATAGGAGACCTTCACTATCGTCGGGTCAAGAGTTTCCGGACGGACGACAAAACCAAAACAAATCTTTTGACGTTCGATTTGATGCGTGTAAACCGGGCTAAATACTGCAAGTGCTTTTTTGATTGCCGGGTTCCAAATAACAATCATTAGATTAGAACCATAGACAAAACACCAAAGACCATTAGAATTGCCAACTGTAATCATAGATGAAAGCATTAAATCTGTATTAAGTGGCGTACTGATTAGCTGTTCATCTAAAGCTAACACAAAACCTTGGTCACCCATATCGAATGTTAGCGTAAATAAACACTGATCATTACGACGAACACCGTAATTAAAGATGAAGCTTCCACAATCTATACTAGTCTTCCATAACTTGCAAACACTACGTTCTTTGGAGTATAGACTTAGGAGGTAGCCTACGGATGATATCTAGTTGAACATCCAGTGGGATATTGTCCGACATATTTTCTAAACAAAGGCAGAAAGATTGGGATAAAGATATGAAGTCAATAGACCATAAGAAGAAAGAAAGATTTTGTTAAACAAATTGTATTGAAGAAAGAAGAAAGTGAGTGGGAACACAAGACATTAAAGGACATGTACCGTAAATCTGTGTTTTGTGGGCGTTTTTTTTTTTTTTGGTTTTTTTAAATATGAAATGACAAAACTATCCTCGTGTATAAATACAAGTTGCCCAAAAAACATAAAGATGCCCAAAAAACAATACAAGTTGCCCAAAAAACAATACGTTACAATACATGACATATACCTTCAAAATACGTACTTGTGTCATAAGTTGTCGGACACATGGCAGCCCCTGGTTGGGTCCAAGAAAAGCGGTGGGCAACATGTCTATTTTCGAATTTTAAAAGGGCGTGGTCCATAAAGTGATATGCATCAGGGCACGCGGTCTATTTGTCCAATTTTCCCTAATTATAAACGTGTTTAATTAGATTTTCTTACTCCCTAATTATCTTTTATTGTTCAGTTGAATTGTCACATCCTCATTCTAATTGATGTGTTGTATTCCGTGTTAGTCATAGGGGGTACCTAATTCCCTAATTCTATGAATCGTAACTCTCCTCTAGTATCCGGGATCGCCAAGTACCGAAGTATATCCCCTAAATACTATATTATCCTTAAGCTACAACTCACGCAATAAACACAACGATGGCCTAAGTGCACTCTTAAGCTTTTTGCTATTTAGGACGTTCAAGCTCGCAACAATTAAAGAATAAGCCAGTTTTCCTTACTCTAGTGTCTACTAATTAAAACAAGAGACAACCTAACAATAATCAACAACTAGGTTTCATTGGATCTAAGCAAACACTAGATTAATTTAGCTACACATTATAGATAAGAAAGAACACAAACAAACAATTGAATATAGATGAAACATGGTGATAGATTGGATAAACAAACTTATCTTTAAGTGTAAAGAAGGGTTTGGAACCCTAAAATACTACCCAAGTCGGACTCCTAACGAACTAGGGTTTGCTCTCGAAAATAATGCACACAAAATACAGAAAATTCGAAGTCTATATATAGATTTACACTCGCGACGGCGTTGCCTTTTGATGGTGACGCCGTCTGATTGCCGTCATTAGTATTTCATTTTGGACAAGTCATCGTCGGGACGGCGTAAGGTGAGAAAATGTGATGCCGTCTGGCTTGCTTAGGGACGTTGTGCGGAAGGATCTTGGTTGTCTGGTGAAGAACATAAGGGCGACGCCCTTCTTGAATAAGGCGTGACGCCGTCAGGTGTTGAGACCAAAATATGACCTGAGCCGTCGCTTGAGACTTTTTAGAAAACCTTGAGAGCGACGGCGTCGCCCTTGGAGTTGGGACGCCGTTGGGCTTGTAAAACAGCCTTGTTTCTTGACGTTGTCGTTTTCTTCATGTTTTCGCTCCTTTTCGTCAAAAAATTCTTCATTCCAGCAATTTGCTTCCAAAAGACCTAAAATATGAAAAGGAACGATTTTAAGCGGTAACGGATATAAAATGTAACAATTTAGGGCTTAAATGACCTCATAAAACGTATGTTTTAAATCCTTATCAAATATCCATACACTTGGAATTTGCTTGTCCTCAAGTAAATGTGCTTTTGGCTAATGAATTTATGAGTTAAGGGTCATTTAACATTGTTTTAATATAGTCTACAACAAGTACAAGCGCCACAATAGTCAAAACAAGCACGAAAATTATATACTAGCACCTCACAATTGGTGTTTGGATTCTCTCATCTCTCGGGTTTATATGAAATATAACATTTAAGGAAATGGAAGATAAACACTCACTACCTGTCATAGCACATAGATTACCATAGGCTTGAGAATAGATCAAACCTCCACCGCTTTGGCGTAAGCACCTATGAATAACTATCTAAGAGGTCTTTACAAAGGGTTATAATGTTAGGCTTCGGGTAGGGAATAAAAGGGTTTTGTTGGATATGAGGAATTTTAGTGGTGGCAAGTCAAAAATCTAAGTTACATGCATGTAAAACGAGGCATTGCTAAGCTAAGACTCGACTCACTAACACTAAATAACAACTTGAAACAAAACATATACTTAAAACATAAAGATAAATGTAGGTTGGTAGCCCGTATGTTTCTTTCTTTCTTTCTTTTTTTGATTTTACTCTTTTTTTTCGATTTTTTTTCATACAGTTTTACTCTACTATCCTCTAAGATAACATCAAAATAAAGGGATTTATAAGAGGATCCCTACACTTGAGTTTTTATTTCACTAACACTATCGACCAGATTTGAAAATATCAAAACACTTGGAGTACTTAATTACGTAGACAAAGGGAAATTGAATTTAACGTTCTTTCCCGTTACCCCATAAAATACTACTTCAACCCATGAGTCCCAATCGTCCCAAAACTGTGTACAAATGATATGACTCGACTCAGCAACCATGAAAGTAACTAGATAATTGAACTAAGGGTTTAAACAATGGTTACAATAATGCACTAAAGATGAGTGCATACAAGGTGGGCTTAGGCGATTTGAGTGTAACATTTGGGGGTGGATTGTAAACAATACTCTTCATTGATATTCCGGAACATCACGAGAACCGCGAAAAGATAGGCTCTGAGGGGTTAACTAGGGGTATCGTGTACTAAATATGAGTACATCGCAAGGGTGTGGGGAAAATTACTCAACCGATGTGGTTGACGTAATTAAATTACATGTTTAAAACAAGGGTTATCCTAATGCCTCTTATCATTTAGTTAATCCTAAATACATGAATGTAGTCTCACTAGCGATCTCGGAATGCATCACAAAACAAGTTCTAGAATCTATTATACTACCGGTACACTCACTAAGCATTAAAGATGAATGCTTTTATTCCTAAAGATCTAGGGGCGAATCTCACATTTTTGGGGTGGAATTTGAGTGGTATACGGTTTTTGTGTTAGTCATATAACTCCTATCCATGAGACGCTTTATTAAGACTAAAGTTTTACTCGTAAGTGCCATAATTCTTTTTTTAATTTGGTGCTAAAATTAACCTAACAAATATTTCTCATAGTTTATTACACAATTTACCAAGGACAAGACAAAGTGAGTGAATAGTTTCTAAGTTCCCGTTTTATTCTTCCTCCCTACACTTAAACTGAACATTGTCCCTAATGTTCTTCAAAAATATCAAAGTAATGATAGAGAAAGGTAAAATAAAAGAGAAAGAAACTAATACTCCCCTGATTAGCTCGGTAGGATATATGTGAAATCGCGGTTAAATCCTCCTCCAAGAAGAATGAGTAAGTAATAAGTGTTGTTTCCATCATGTACTTCATCTTCTTGTCTAATATAACCTGCACACTAATAAGAAAATGAAAACAAAACCTCGCGTAAAAAATCGGCGGTAAAAACTATATAAACAAAACTAAACTAGAAAGCAAGTAAGATATAATGCTTGTAAAATGGATGTTTGCAGATTTCTTAAAAATTAAGAATTGGAAATTTCAAAAATTACGAATTAGGCAGAAAACGAAAAATCTGGACTCTGTTTATATATTGCGTGACGCCGTCGGGTTTTAATCCCGACACCGTCAGGTTGTCCTGAAAGAAAGAGTCCGATACGTTTTCCCGAAAAAATTATGAAAAATTTACTTCTTTAAAGACCTAGAAAAATTCTTGCAAAACACTATTGTGACTCGATACAAGCATTTGACTCTAACAAACACAAATATATATAATTCCAATTATTGTTAATCTCATGTTCATATTTGTTCTAAAAACACATGTGATCTTCCCTACACTTATCTTTTTGTAAAATACCTTATATGCAATTAAGACGAATGTAAAAACAAAATAAAGTATTTTCACAAAATAAACATGAGAATCAACCAATAATGAAAAAGATATATACAACAAACAAATGAAAAATAAACAAGCAAACAAAGAAACATGGGTTGCCTCCCAAGAAGCGCTTTTCTTTATTTATAAGTCTTGTAGCTAGACTCGAAGCCATTCCACTACGTGGATTCATTTTTTCTCATCATGGCATACCCTATCATGTTGACAAATTCCTCATCGACTCTAGACCTAGGCCCTAGGGTCAAGCAATCCTTATAGTAAAGGCTCATTTTCTTCCACATAAAGTCCATGGCTTTTTCTATATCCTCCTCGCTCTTTTCCTCAAAGTCTTTAAGGTTATCCTTTTCAAAGTAGGATAGAGGACCAAATCCGCTTACTTTCCAAGGCATCCTATATGTAATTTCATCGCTTCCTTCTGAAAATCTAATCGTTCCTTCAGACTTGTTATAACTTAGCTTAGACTTTTCAACAAACGGTTTTCCTAACACGACACGGGACAAGCTATAATCGATGACACATCCTACATCTTCTAGGATCATAAAATCTGCTAAGTAGGTAAAATTCCCAACAAAGATGTGTACATCCTTGACCCTTCCAAAAAAATTGCAAACCCCACCGGGATACTTAGGGTCTCTCCTAGTTTTAAGTTGTGTGTTCATTATGTTGTTGTAAACAGCTGAGGACATCACATTGATAGGAGAATCTACATCTATGTAAGCATGATCGACATATCTATACCCAATCATACATGGGATCTTAATGTTCCAAGGATTGTGATGCGCGCGGAAGGCGCGTTCGGGGTCAAAGGAAACTTCCTTTTCTTCGAGCAAGTTTTTCAACCTCCTAGGCAGTGAACCAATTCGGACTACAAACGATTTAGGGTTTTTTCTCCAAAAGTCTACCTCTCAAAATACAGAAAAATCGAATTCTATATATAGATTTACAATCGCGACGGCGTCTCCTTTTGCATGGGACACAGTCAGCTCGCCGTCATTAGGGTTTCGTCTGGGTCAAGTTATCGATGGGATGACGTCACCTTAGATTTGTGACGCCGTCAGTCTTTAGTTGGGACGTCGTCTTGACTCTAGATCTGGGTCGTCTGGAGTGAAAACTGTGAGTGACGCCCTCCATTATTAAAGCATGATGCCGTGAGGTTATGTGACCAAAATTTCCACTGAGTCGTCGCGTGCATGTTTTGATCAAGTCTTCATAGAGGGACGGCGTCGCCCTTTGGTTGGGATGCCGTCAGGTACTGTTGATCAGTCTTGAGTGGCTTCGATCTTGACTTTGCCATTTTCTTCATGTATTTGCTTCTTTTCGTCTAAATGTGCTTCATTCCAGCATTTTGCTTCCAAAAGACCTAAAAAGTAAAAAGGAACGAAATTAAGCAGTAACGGATATAAAATGTGTCGAAATAGGGCTTAAATGACCCCCTAAAAGCGTATGTTTTAAATCCTTATCTAATATCCCTACACTTGGTATTTGCTTGTCCTCAAGCAAATGTGTTTTTGACCAATCAATTTATAAGTTAGAGGGCATGAAACATTGGTTTAAAATAGTTCATAACAAGTGAAAGTACCACAATATTCATAACAAGCAAGGAAATTATACACCAGCACCTCACAAGTGGTGTTTGGATTCTCTCATCTCTCAGGTTTATATGAAATATAATATGAATGGAAATGGAAGATAAACACTCATTACCTGGCATAGTACATAGATTACCATAAGCTTGAGACTAGATCAAACCTTCACCGCTTTGGCGTAAGCGCCTAGGAACAACTATCTAAGAGGTCTTTACAAGGGCTGTAACGTTAGACTTAGGGTAGGGAAACAAAGGGTTTTGTTGGATAGGGGATATTTAGTGGTCACAAGTCAAAAATATTATGTTACAAGCATGGCATTGCTAAGCCAAGACTTGACTCACTAACTCTAGATAACTTGAAACAAAACAAACATAAATTTAAAAACATAAACATAAAGATAGATGTAGGATGGTAGCCCGTATGTTTCTTCATTTTTTTCATTTTTTTGACATACCTTTTTACTCTACCATCCTCTACGATAACATCAAAATATAAGGGATTTGTAGGAGTATCCCTACACTTGAGTTTTTATTTCTCTAACATTAATTGACCCGATTCGAAAAGATCAAAACACTTGGAGTATTTAATTACGTAGATAAAGGGAATTTGAATTTATCGTTCTTTTCTGTTACTCTATAAAATATTACTTTTTACCCATGAGTCCCAATCGTCCCAAAACTGTGTACAAAAGATATGACTCGACTTAGCAACCATGCAAGTAACTAGATATTTGAACTAAAGGTTTAGTAATGATAACAATAATGCACTAAAGATTAGTGCATACAAGGTAGGCTAAGGTGATTTGGGTGTACATTTGGAGGTGGATTGTAAACAATGCTCTTCATTGATATTCCGAAAAACCGAAACATCACGAGAACCGCGAAAAGGATAGGCTCTGAGGGTTTAACTAGGGGTATCGTGTACTAAAGATGATTACATCGCAAGGGTGTGGGGTAATTACTCAACCGATGTGGAAGAAGTAATTATAATACAAGTTTCAAACAAGGGTTATCCCAATGCCTCTTTTCACTTAGTTATTCCTAACTACACAAGTGTAGTCTCATTAGCGATCTCGGAATGCATCACAAAACAAGTTCTAGAATCTATTATACTACCGGTACACTCTCTAAGCGTTAAAGGTGAATTCTTTTATTCCTAAAGATATAGGGGCGAACCTCACATTTTTTGGGTGGAATTTGAGTGGTAAACGGTTTTCTGTGCTAGTCATATAATTCTTATCCATGAGACGCTTTATTAAGACTAAAGTTTAGCTCGTAAATGTCATAAAAAAATTTAAATTTGGAGCTAAAATTTCCATAACAAATATTTCTCATAGTTTATTGCACAAACTACCAAGGACAAGACAAATGATCAAGTGAGTGAATAGTTTCTAAGTTCCTGTTTTATTCTCCCTCCCTACACTTAAAATGAACATTGTCCCCAATGTTCCCCTAAAGTATCAAAGTTATGATAAAGGAAGGTAAGTAAGGAAAAGAAACTAGTACTCCCCTGATTAGCTCGGTAGGATACGTGTGAAGTTGCGGTTAAATTCTTTTCCAAGAAGAATGTATGAGTAATAAGCTTCATCCAATGAGTGTTTCTTCTTCTTGCCAAATATAACCTGCACACACTTATAAGAAAACAAACGAAGCCTTCGCGTAAAATCGGCGGTAAAACTATATATGACACACAACTATATTAGAAAGCAAGTAAGATATAATGCTTGTGGAATGGATGTTTGCAGTTTTTCTGGAAAATTAAGACCTGGGAATTTCCAAAAATTTATAAGTTGCACAGAAAACGAAAAACTGTATAATCTGTTTCTATATAGCTTGACGTCGTCAGGCTTTAATCCTGACGCCGTCAGGTTGTCCTGACAGAAAGTGGTCTGCTGCGTTTTCTGGAAAAATTACATCTTTAAAACCTGGAAAAATTCCTGCAAAACATCCATTATGACTCGATACAAGCATTTGACTCTAACAAACACACAAATATATCAATTTCATTAATTGTAATTCTCATGTTCATGTTCTTCAAAAACGTATGTGATCTTACTACACTTATCTTTTTGTAAAGTATCTTTATATGTAATTAAGATGAGGTTAAACACAAAATAAAGCATTTTCACAAAATTAAACATGAGAATAAACAACAATGAAAAAGATATAAGACACACAAAAATTGAAAAACAAAATAAACAAACAATTAAGCATGGGTTGCCTCCCACGAAGCGCTTTTCTTTATTTATGAGTCTTGTAGCTAGACTCAAAGTCGTGCTCCTATTTTCCGTATATCTTAGATGCCCATTCGAATGCCTTGACTCTTCCTTCATCACGAATGTATTCGGGGGCCTAATTCTAGACAAGCAGTGTAGTGAACTTTATCCTTACAATCAACCTCAAAAGCCGGAATATTGTCCACATCTAGCTCATCAATGCCTTTGAACCTTTTATTTTTGTAGGGCCTTACATATTTAACACATTCGGTCCCATTTGAAAACTTGGCTATCCTTTCCTCTTGATCATAAATCATCATGGATTCCTCAATAAATGATCTTCCAAGTATCACATCTCCTAAGAATCCATCAATGATGCCCTTAACATCTTCCAAGATCATGAAATCACACCTATATGTGAAATTACCTACAAAGACATGCAATCCTCTAGCTCTCCCAACATAGTTAGTTACTTTCCTAGGATAAAAGGGATCTCTCCTAGGTCCTAGCTTTTCGCTCATGATCCAATTGTAATACAGCCTAGACATTATGTTCATGGGTGCCTTATAGTCTATGTAAGTGTGATCCCTATACAAGTACCCAATCATGCATGGTATCTTAATGTTTCTAGGGTCACCCTTTTTTATGCATGGCTCGAAAGATGGTCGCGGGTAGTTAAATACGTTATAGTGATAGGCGATTTCATTTCCATTAGGGTATGACTTGAAATACTCATTAAGTTCTTCTTCCTCACTACCCTCCATAATTTCTAATACTTTATAATCTCCTTCCCCAATTTCATCATCCGAATCATCACTCGTGGTTGAATCGCTATCTAAAGTACTAGTTGTTTCTTTAAGGGTTTCTTAAGTGCATTTTCAATTATCCTATTCAATTTCTTAAGTTCTCCAATTTCACTAACGATACGAGCACGAAGTTGGTTGGAAAAAGTCGGATCAAGTGGTGGGTTTTGTGGTGGATGGTTGTTTGATGGGGGATTGTTGTTTGGTGGGTTATCACCTTCCATGATGAAAAGTGACAAGGTTACGAACAAAAATACGAAGAAGGGGGATAGACTACAAGGAAGCTAATGAAAATGAGAAAAAATATTACTTGATAGGAATCAAGCAAGGGAACCTAAACGAGATAGATATCTAACTACTTATTCTATTCCCCAGCAGCGGCGCCAAAAATTTGATGCGTGCAGAAGGCGCGTTCGGGGTCAAAGGAAACTTCCTTTTCTTTGAGCAAGTTTTCCAACCTCCTAGGCAGTGAACCTAATCGTTGTAGTGTAGTATGGGGTAAGCCTCGGGGATTGATATCATTCTCTAGGGGAATAGGAATGCTAGTAAGAAATATATGACGAGAAGGTGAGGTTGAGGATGATTCTTTTTTATCTTTTTATGTTTTTTTAGAAAGCTAAGGTAAAATCTCGGGGCAATTGGTTGGGGGGTGGTACTTCTACCGATTACTCTGCTTTATCTAATTATTTAATTACTACGGGGTAGCTTATGTCTAATTGAAGTGTGCTCGTATGATGATTAAAGATGTGTTCACCTAGATAGTATTACTCCCTAGTTATCTTTTATTGGTCGGTTGAGTTGTCACATCCTTTATCTTAACGCGTTGTATTCCTAAAGGTCGTAGGGTATGCGTGGTCCCTAGTTCTTTGAGGTTATCTCTCGTATATGACCTACGGAATCGGCAAGCCTATGCTATTTCATCTATAGATCATATCATCATAAAGCATACTCAAGCATTAAATACAACGAAGATGCCTAGTTGCACTCCTAAGCCAATTTCAATTAAGATAAAAAAACAACCTAACAATAATCAATAACTAGGTTTCATAAATCTAAGCAAACACACAAGAAATTTAGCTAGACATGATAGACAAGCAAACATACACACAATCAATCGAATACGAGATAGACATAATGATAATTTGGATTAATAAACTTATCTCGATGTGTAAAATAAGGTATGAGACCCTAAGATACTGTCCAATTCGGACTACAAACGATTTAGGGTTTTTTATCCAAAAGTCTACCTCTCAAAATACAGAAAAATCGAATTATATATATAGATTTACAATCGTGACGGCGTCACCTTTTGCATGGGACGCCGTCAGCTCGCCGTCATTAGGGTTTCGTCTGGGCCAAGTTATCGATGGGACGTCGTCACCTTAGAGTTGTGACGCCGTCGGTCTTTAGTTGGGACGTCGTCTTGATTCTAGATCTGGGTCGTCTGGAGTGAAAAATGTGAGTGACGCCCTCCATTATTAAAGTGTGACGCCGTCAGGTTATGTGACCAAAATTTCCACTGAGCCGTCGCGTGCATGTTTTGATCAAGTCTTCATAGAGGGACGGCGTCGCCATTTGGTTGGGACGCCGTCAGATACTATTGATTAGTCTTGAGTGGCTTCAATCTTGACTTTGCCACTTTCTTCATGTATTTGCTCCTTTTCGTCCAAATGTGCTTCATTCCAGCATTTTGCTTCCAAAAGACCTAAAAAGTAAAAAGGAACGAAATTAAGCAGTAACGGATATAAAATGTG
Organism: Chrysanthemum makinoi; assembly: GCA_910596185.1. NCBI lineage: Eukaryota > Viridiplantae > Streptophyta > Magnoliopsida > Asterales > Asteraceae > Chrysanthemum > Chrysanthemum makinoi. Next base: position 117,728,650 of record OU343218.1, read on the forward strand.
TCGAAATAGGGCTTAAATGACCCCCTAAAAGCGTACGTTTTAAATCCTTATCAGACTGCCTCTCCTAACTTTAGGATTGATTCTTACAAAGGGTGGCCGAGGGTTGTCAATTATGTAATGGAGGTATGCGATTTCTTCTTTAGTGGGATAAAGGTTAAAATATGCATCAGTTTCCTCATCCTTACTTTCTTCTATTATCTCAGTGACCTCAATGTCACCTTCTTCTAATTCATCATACGAATCGTCGCTAACCATTGAATCGATACCCGATGTGCTAGCCGCCTTCTCAAGTGCATTCTCAATTGTATTCTCAAGTAACCTATGTAATTTTTTAAGCTCATCGATTTCACTAGTGATTCGGTTTTGCAGTAGGTTAAAAGAGTGTCGGTTAAGTGGTTGGCCCAGAGTGGGTGGGACGTGTGGTGGTGAATTTGGTGGTGGTAGTGGATGATGTGGTGGATGGTGTTGTGGATCATTGTTGGGTGAATTATCACCTTCCATGATGAAAAGTGACAAGATTACGAACAAAAACACGAAGAAGGGGGATAGACTAAAAGAAAGCTAATAAAGAAGAAAAAAACTCACTTGATAGGAATCAAGCAAGTAACCTAATCGAGATAGAAAACTAACTAGCTATTCTATTCCCCGGCAGCGGCGACAAAAACTTGATGCGTGGTTCGGGTTGAAAGACTTCCTTTTCAACGAGCAAGCTTTACAACCCACTAGGAAGTGTACCTAATCGTTGCAGTGTAATATGGATAAGCACAAGGGGTTTGTAAAACCCTAAAAATCTAAAACGTGTGCAAAGACCATTTTACCCCTCAAATTAAATGTTTATAAAATACGTAAAATATGTCCAGCTCATTAAATACATTTATAACCTAACTCAGAAATAATTAACTTGTGCAAGATAAAAATAAAACCGACACACCTTATGTCTAATTATATATCACACGACTTGGGTTTGCATGGGCCGAAAATGTACACAAAAAGAACTACAAGACACCACACTTTAAAATCAAGCCCATCACTTTTGTATTTTAGGAAGTTGAAATTCTGTTTTTGATTCCCTTATGTTGGCCGAGAATCCCTCCCCATTACCCCCCATATGTTCGGCAATTTCATCCCCATTTACCCCATTTAATTCTCACCCAATTAACCCATTTAATTCTCATTATCAACTTAACATTTACACATCTTAAAACACATTCTAAACCCTAGCATACAAAAAATGACGGCAAGAACTTTGTTCCCTCATCCTTTTCGATCACAAGCAATCATAAAGGAGGTTCGTGAGGTGTTTTAAAGAGGCCTTGATCATGGGGTTACTAGTTTCGAAGGTGGAGGCTGTTGTGGTCGTGGGTGAATTCAAGAAGGCGTGGTTGTGTTAATCTTGTCTTGGTCGTGAGCTTTTTAGGTCGAAGGATAAGGTGTTGGTTCGACTAGTCTTGGTCCTTGATCCATGTTTTCTCCCATTCGACACTCACCTAGGGTTTGTATCATAATCCCATTTCAATTCTTTCTCATTTTATTTTGTTAGTCGTGTGTGATTATGTCTCCAATCCGAATACATGTTAATGATACGTAAACCATTCACATAAAATGATAACTTAGTCGCATGAAAGCATGAATAGGGACTACATAAAATATCAAATGAAAAGTGCTATAATTCGACCCAGATGTAACCTTGAGACCTTGAATCTTTTCGACCCATAATTCCACGACCTAAATCATGTTTATCTATTTTTGTATCGAGCTTAATGGGTCATTAAACGCGTTTATCTTGGCCTAGGTTTTGTATGTCGATAACAATGTTTAAAATGGATCTCGAATGGCTTTGATTTGTGTCGAATGGAATTGACTTGATCAGGAGTATGTCACGACTTGATTATGCACATAAGAGAGTCATTATAATTCTATCTAGGGTTTAGATGCGGCGTGCTAAAAATGGAAATGGAAGTCGAAGTCGAATTAGGTTGAGAGTTTTTAAAAGGGTTCAATTCTAATTAAAAGTTAAAGGACTCATTTTGTAAATAATAAGACTAGAAGTTTTGGCTCGTTAACAAGGTAATAAGAATGGACTAAATGCGTAAAATAAGTAAACTTGTGATATTTACACTTTAAACCCTATACTTTGTAACAATGACATTTTAGACCCTAAACTATTATAACTTGTCATAAATGACCCTTAAACTATTATAATAATCATTTTCATCATTTTAACCTAATTTGACATTAATTATATCATAAATGTCTAAACCTGCTATTTATGGAAAAACTACTATTTTTGGAAAATTACTTAATATGGAAACCTACTAAATCGGAAAACATACCTAAAATAGAAAGTTACCTAAAATGGAAACTTACTTAAAATGGTTAAGTTACTTAAAGTGGAAACTTACTAAATAAGGAAAGTTACTATATTTGGAAACTTGCTAAAAATGGGAAGATTCTCATAAACCCTAAAAAACTTAATCGGAGTAAAACACTTTAACTACAATGTTAATACAAATAAGCCGTAAAAACGTTTATTTATATTTTATGATCTTCTAATGTTTTGTCGATAACAAACGTAAAATCATTTTAACGAAACAAATAAAATACGTAAATGGTTTGAGCCAATAGTTTTCTAACACACTCACGTTTTCACATAAAACACTAAAACAAGTATAAGTGATTTTATGATTTAATAAATACATATGTACAACAACTAGTGTTTACATATTGGGCAAATATATACATAACTAGTTTGTATTATAATGGGTAAAAACTACAACCCATGGAGCATATCCATAACCCATGATATTGACCCATATCCATTTGACTAGATGAATTGCATCTATTAGATACATTGTATCTAAGGAAATACCCATGGACCAACCCATAACCCATGACCCATAATCAAAAAACCCATGGGCAAAAGGGAGCGTCCCATGGATCCCAATTAATACACTGGACTGATCCCTTAAGGGAGGGATCCGTGAGATCCGGGGAACAGTAAATAGTTTTCTTCTATAAATAGTGAGCCATTTCTTCCTTTTGGGTTGCCACTCCCACACATACTTTCCCCAAGTATTGTAACTCTCTAACCACTGATCCTAAGGGATCTTTCTATGTAGTTTATCTTTTGTTCTTGTGTGATTCTCTAGGTTCCTCTTAAAGGCGAGATCACAACTTCTTGAAGTGAGCAAGCTCAAGTCCATGAGTTGCCACGCTTCGTCATCATCAAGACTACTGAGGTTCTCTTGTTGATACTTCTTTCTTCCTCCATAGAAGTGTTGTATCCAAGGCATTAGTGAAGGATGCCGAAAGAGTCAAGACTAAAGCATTAGTGAAAGGTGCTTAATGTCCGTGTCAAAAACATTAGTGAAGAATGCTAAAAGAGTTAGGACGAAGGCATTAGTGAAAGGTGCCAAGCGTTCGTGTCAAGGGAATTAGTGAAAGATGCCTAGGAGTCAAATTAATTGGCATTAGTGAAGGATGCCAAGGTCGTATTATCGATGAGGTGCATCGTTATACAAATAGTGATAGTTTGTTTCCAAGGATGTTGATATCCTTGATGGTGTTGTAATAAGGAGTGGGGTCTCCTTTGGGATTAGGTGTTGTGTAGTGTTGGGTAGTAGTTCATCAATTGTAATGGAACTCGGTACTTAGCCTAGTACCGGATAAAGGGTAGGCGACGTTGTGTTAGGTGTGGTTCACCTTGGTGAAAGAACCCGGTGGTTAGCCTAGTACCCGAAAAAGAGTAGGCGACGTTGTGAATGCTTCTCCGTCATAAGGAGTTGGTGTCTTGTAGTGATTACGAACTCTCGAGTAGGTGACTCGGGGAGTGGAGTAGGGCAAGGAAGGTATCCTTGTAGCCGAACCACTATAAATACTCGTGTCATGGTTATGTGCTTCTTACTCTTTATCTTTCATTACACTTTTATATATCTATCTATCAATATCCAACATACACATCTAAATATATTGACATAATTCGATCTAAATATTTTAAAATGAAGTTTTAATTGGTAAAACTATTCAACCCCCCTTCTAGTTTTCCACAATTGGCATCAGAGCTTCGTTACCAAGTTTCTTAGAGTATGTTGTACTTTAAAAACTTGATACGATCCGTGTATGTTTGAAAACTACAAAGAAGGAAATCTTTTAGAACATTTTTTTTCTTATGTTGGATATTGATAGATTATTCTAACTTATTCTTTTCAAATAAATCTTCATGCTAGGATCTCTCCAAAACCTTCATTTCTATTCAAAGTAATGAAGTCAACTTTCAAGAAAAAATCTAAAAGTAATCACAACCTACTTAATCTAAGTACAACGGATTACTTTAAGAGCTCATGAATTACTTTTGGTCTTATGTCTTCGCAAACCAAAATCAAGAGCATAAAGGTGTGTTTACTCTTCATTAGCTAGCTTATATCTACATGAATATGTTAATATCATTTTTTTATAATTGCTAGTCTTTCAAAAGTCTCCCTCAAGCATTTGAAAGCGTCACACTCACCTATAGCTTACCTAGGATCTATTTCAAAGTACTTTTGATTTATCAACTCATCAAAACTCACCATATTTCTGCTTCAATACTCACACATTGTTTCTCACATTTCAAAACACTTAGGTGGACATTTTTATCAATTTTAGGAAATTGTTTCTAGTCATTCTTATCTCAAAATGGAAACTAGTTTTTTCAATTCTTTTATTTTTTGAGGATTTTTCAAACTCCATCTCAAGCTTAAATCTGATTTCTAGAATCATTTATTATGACTTGACACCATCAAAATTCCTAGTGTCGTCCTTGAACACCCATTGGTGATCATAAAGTCTCATTTTCCTTCCATAAAAGGCAATCATTAGCTATATCACTCATTGCCTTTGATTATTCAAGTACCCTTCTATTTAAGACTCTTAGATGGACTAAAACACTCAAGAAGGTATAGGTATTAGACCTTACAAACATCATTGTTATGTTTTCTTACATACTGAGAGACGGATCCCTAGGATTATCCTAGACGGATCCCTCATTAGAGGGAACCGTGGGATCCGTATGACAGATTATGTCAACTCTAACTAAAACAATCATTTCAAGCTCATCTTGCTAACTTAAACACTCCATCTCCTCTTAATTAAGTTCCTAGATCAGTACAATTCTGAAGTTGACTCTTGTGCATGCTAATCATTACATTCCAAGAAATCTTAGTGGCTTAAGTCTTGAATGCACTTGCCAAATCCCTTGCTTTATAAACTACATTATTAGGACTCCTAAAGTCATCATCTTCATCCTCATTTTCAGCACTTAGAAACCTTTACAAACCTCTTTGAATCATCTTATCATGAGAAAAGCTCCTAGTGCTAACTCATCCACCCAAGAACCACCCAAGAAACTTGCTCGTGTTGTACACGAAATTTCCTCAACCGAATCATCTCCGATCAAATCCACAAATGCTAGGATTTCCCCAACTCAACCAATCAAACCAATCCCCAAGAGGATTGTTCCCACAAAGATATCATCACCAAACTCTACAATTCCTACTAAACCAAACACACCCTTTTCAACCCAACCAACATCATTGGCGCCTAGAGCCATATCATTTAACACCTCACAATCATCTCCACATTCCTACAACTTAGAGGATTTACCTCCTAGGCCATCTCATCATCCACCATTACCGATACACTCTTCATTAGAGAAGATTGTACAACAAAACCAAGGTGTTGAATCAACACTTGCACCGATGTCCATTTCTCCATTTCCCTCTAATGGTCCATTTTGGATTATGAGGAGACATCAAAGTCAACTACCCGACCACATGGAAGTTGACACTTCTGTAGGATCGATATATTTATTGTGTTGATGATTCGGGTGGTCTTGGATGATCAAAATACATGATAGCCATTTTAGAGAGAGAAAGTAGAGAGAAGGGTGTTCAAGCTAGAGACTTGGTTCAATAAAATGTAAAAGGTTAGATTGAAAGCACCACCCCTTCCATGGATGGAAGGGGTATTTATAGTTACACAATACACGACCTCCTATCGGCCTGTGGATTAGGAATACAGTGGGTAAAGACCCGTCATTCCTCCACGGTGTTACACTACGCTAAACCACGCTACAAACTAACTAATTAACTACTAGATAATGTAACTAACGATAAGTCTACGAGCTAACTTAAGCTAGATAACATTTGAGGTGACCGACTCTTCACTAAGGAATTTTCTAATTCCTAACAATCTCCCCCTAAGGGAGGTCACCCCATGTTTTACATTTCGAATCCTAGCATTCTATTCTTGACTTTGTTCTTGAGCTAGTAGACTTCAATTCTTCAATTCCACAATCTTTGTGCTTAAGCAGTGACACTTCATAGTCCGCATATTTTGTACTTTTAGTGGAGGCCTTTAACTGATCCACATCTTTGATGATATTCGAGCTTTCATTGAGATCATCAGCCACAGTAAATCTCTGGATCACCCTTTATTGTGTTGCCTTCATGTGATGTTGTGACTTTTGGACCGACATGCTCACACTTTTGAATCATGACATCTTTCCATCATAGTAGCGGAAGCCTTGCTGGTTCATGATATTTGCAGCAGAAGCGTAGCATAGTATGAAATATCGAGCCAGTGTTATGTAGATATGCACCAGTCATGATTACTTCAAATTAAGTGTGGATGCTGTGAGCATGCGGCTTTGGATTGACTTCTCAATTCTGATCAGCTGCAACCGTCCAAATGTACCTGCAAACAATAGTTAGCAATAAAACACACGATTCCCCGTTGATCAGTACAAGTACTGCCTGTGATCAGGTAGGATTCCGAGGAATCTCCTTGACAGGTTTCACAAATGTTCTAGCCGTTCTTAAACCGAATGTCTCAAAGAAGACAACACGGAGTGAGTGAACCAATGAATTGAGATTCACTGATTGATGAAAAATGATTTAAAAACAATCGCGTATTGCTTAGAAGAAAGAGTTTTGCAATACGACGAAGGTTTTATGAGAAAGATCAATTTTCAATCAAAATACTTTTTGTATTTGAAAAGAGTACACATTCGATGTGCTAGAGAAAAGAAGAGATTCGCACATCGAACGGTTTTTCTAAAAGTATTTTTCAATCAGAGATACTTTTTGAATTTGAAATATGAATACACATTCGATGCGCTAGAGAAAAGAAGATTTGCACATCGAACGGTTTTTCCAAAAGTATTCGTCAATTCATTTCCTGGACCAAGGTTGATTCAAGACTGAATCGCCCCATTGTTTCTGTCCAGTTGTCACAAGTTTGATCTTATGAGAAGATCTCACATGTCACCCACCAAGAGCTTGTTTGATGTTGGCTCTAGAAGGATTTCCATCTTCATCGTGAATATTTTCATATCACTTGGATGTTCTGGCAATACCACAAGGATAATGCGTAGGACTCTTAATATATAATCTTACTTTCCACATTGTGTGAAACAGCAAGTCTTCATTATTTTTGTGTCCTAATGAGATATTGTGGATGATCTCTTAGCTCTAGACTCAATCGTGCACATTTGGTTCCTATGCCGGAGACTAGGGAGAGGGTCTCCTTCTTCAATATCAACAATCTCTAAGAGAAAGTCGATAGATAATGTCGGTTCCCCGTGAGAATGAAACAAGCCCTTTTAAGAGGAACTTGAGTAGTTTGGGAAGTTAAGTGCAGTGCGTCACTGGGTCCATGACGTCTTGTCTTCAATACCGATGTTGCCATCAGTAGTATATGAATTGAACCCGGTTTCTGCCCTAAGGTTGAATAAATGGAGGGCTATTTGTTTTCACCCCTTTTTTCACATTTAATTCTTTTTCATTCTTCAACCCCTTCAGTGCTTACCGAGACCTCATAACTAGAACCTTGTTGGGTTTGTTCCAGTATTAGCTCAGTCTCAGTCCGCACTCTTCCCATATCTCATTTTTCTCCTTTTATCATCATACCTAAGAAATCTACACTAACTAGTGGATAGTCCCTGGGTAGATCCCTCCGGTTCTGGCGGATCATCGGAACAAATACCTAACCTTATCATCCTTATATCACCATACATAAAGTAAAGTTGGTCGGTCTATTTGGTATTGTTCATCTGCCATTGGAACCAATTGAAAAATCATTTGGAAAAACAATCAAGGTACTTGTGATACGAGATCAAAGCATTTTGTACCTTAAAAGTTTTGATCATTTAGAAAACCTCACCCTCAACATGTGCATATGATTTAGAAATTATTTAGCACATGGAGGCAAGAGGACTTTGAAATATTTTCTTTGATCACAATTTTCATACGAAACAGCCATTTGATTTTCTTGGTAAAATTCTCCCCCTCAATATGTGCATAGGATATTTGAAATCATTTTATCACATAGAGGCAAGAGTTATTTTGAAGTACTTTTCTCGATCACAAAAGCCATTAAGAAACCATTTGCTCCCCCTCAATATGTGCTTCGAGATTCGAAAGTGTTTAGCACATATGAGAGAGCAGCCTGCACATTTGAATCAAATCGATCACCTTTTATCAAATTTCATTATTAAATCACAAATTCTCCCCCGATCAAAAATATCAAACCCTTTGAGATTTTGGATCCCAAGTGATTTAATAAGGTTTAGAAAACATAGGAGAAAATGTGGCCAGGTTTAAATACTCATCTTGTTTTTGGATAAATGCTCCCCCTCAACATGTGCATTATGTATTAGAAATCGTTTGGCACATGGAGGCAAGAGTGCCTTTAAAGGACTAAAACCAATTCCATTTAAACAAATTTGAGATTTAAATCACGATCTCTACCCCAATCAAAAATTTCAAACCTTTTGAGATTTGTGATCCCAATTGATTTAAATCATTTAAAAGATTTTTGGGGAAAGACGTGGCAAAATTTAATTTTGAAAAATGACTGATAAGTACCAATTTAAGACGTTAAAGATTGTTAGTGTCAGGTATGATTGTTTTAAGAGATCTTTAAGTAAAATAAAACAATTTCACAATCAAACAAGAACAGAAAAATTTCTTTTTGAAAGACCTTGATTCAAAAGGAAAATCATACCATGACATAACATTAAATCTTTAGATCACCACATTTTAACATACAAACGGACTCTTTTGAAGATATATTGTTTGAAAATATTTTATTTTAAATCACTCTCCCCCTCAATCGATGACAGTAGTCGATGATTGAGTGACTTATGTTTTGATAAAATGAAGTCCGGTGATTTTCAAAATTTAGTCCAATATATTTTCAAAACAATATTTTTCCCATTTTCAAAACATTTTAATCAAATTTTTCAAAATTGTTTAAAAATGATATCATGCACAAAGATACGTTAGGTGGTTGAGCTGCTTTTGTTGATGTTGCTGCTGTAGGGCTTGGAAGAAAAACCGTCTGCAAATGCAGTGAGACTTCTTCTTTCGTTGCATTTTGAATGCCAACTGAGGTCAAATTTAAGCTCCGTTTCTTCAATCACTTAGAAGAAAAACCATCTGCTGATGCAGTGAGACCTCTTACGTTGCATTTATACCAACTCTTCATAGAAGTCCAATTAAGCTCCGTTTCTTCATATGTCAACCCAAGATATAGTTACCCTTTCCTTTCGGCATCCAATCTTCTTCAATTGTGGGATCCGGATAGGGAACATTCTTATAAACCAATATACCTGGATACGTTAGTGAACACACATACAAATATATGGTGGTCGACATCACCTAAACAACAATCGACTAATTCAAGTCAATTCAACATATCAATCAGTTCATATAAGGCATGGGAATAATGTGTTCCTCAAACTCTAATCATCTAATCCTAACAGTCTTATCCTAGGCACCTAGTCCTTCAACATAGGTTAACATCATTTTTAATTAAGCATATAGGATAATTAAGAAAGCCTGTTAGATGATATAGATTTGAAAACATTCTCCCCCTCAATCAATGACTCATTTTCTGAAAATATTAAAAGCGCTGAAGTCATTGATTGAGTTTTCAATTTTAATAAAAAACTCTGAAACTGATTGATTTTCAAGCAACTCAATTACCACCATTTTGTTAAAACAACAAATATTTTTCTGAAGAATTTTAGACGGAAAAACATTTGTGTAGGAACAACAGTCCTTCGACATACTTTCCTTATTTTGATTTTAGGATAAGTGCACGAAATATTTTTGAAAATGGTTTAGCGCAGCACTTTCCTTTCTTGAAGAATGGGTTGCTATCTGAAATAATAGAAAACCATAGTTTTAGCACGGGTTACAGTCTGAAATAACTGCAAGCCATTTTTTGAAGCCCGGGTTACAGTCTGAAATAACTGTAAGCCATAGTTTTGTGACATGTTTTGAAAAGAAATATTTACACCTTCTGCTCGAACTTCATCTATGGTCCCGTGCCATTGTTGAATGACATTTCTAAGACCGCAGATGTTATCGATACTAGAAGACATGTCATGAGAAACACATATTTTTGGTATTTTTAAATTTTTCTGATTTTTATGGGTTTTTGAAAATTTTATATTTTTCTATTTTGTTTTGTTGGATTTCTATTTTTGTATTTGGTTTTTGAAAAATATATACACAGATAGATAAGATGATATAGTTAAAGAAGATGATGATACGAGTACCGAGATAAGGATATCGAGCAGCCCCGTTGTAGAAGATAGAAGTCATCATCTCTTAAACATTCACCACCAAAGCTTCCAAGACTCTTGAATCGAGGATAGAAATTGAGCCACTTGAAAGTGCGACTTTGGTAGCTTCCCCCCAAACCGTAAATCTTCTTATTGAGCAGATTCTAAGCTTTCTTTCAAGCTTGCCTTAGCCAGATGCACAAGGACGCACACCATATCATCGATCTTGCTGCTCCATATAAGAAGGATCATTGTAAGTCTTCGTTCGGGGTTATATCATCAAGTAGAACAGCAGCAACGTATCATCCCACATATAAATAATCTTCTCAGATTCCATATCCACTGAAGTCTGAAGCAATCCATACCACAAGTTGTCAAGAAACCACTTCCCCCAAGTAGACGAATTGATGCAGTCAGTCTTTTAGACTAGAGCTCACGAACCCGAATACACATATACCCAAAGACAAAGAAACTTATACCATCGAAGTAGCAGATTAAGTCCAATAGCCAAAGAATAACCCCAATGTATACTTTTCTCTCCCCCTGAAGAAAGTGTATGAAGCTCAAGAACCCGAAGTACCCAATGCCCAAAGAGAGAATAACCGATAACATTGAAGAGGCAGCCGAATCACGATTATCTCTCAGGAGGACTATCTTTGCGGATCTTCAACTCCGAATAAGTGATTATATCTCAATCAATGATTAAGCCCTCAAGTAAAACAAATTGAGCATCCCCAATGTACACAATCTCTCCCCCCGATGATTGTGATAACATCAAAATCATCACACACTTGTGTACCTCTTTCATCTTAAGAAACTAACTCTTCCATCTCTTCCCCACATAGTTGGAATAAGAACACTAAACGCCTTGATGAGTAAAACCTTGAGTTTCTCTGCGGTCATGACATTTTTTTTCCCGGGATAACTTCAATCACTTAGAAGTATTAAGTCCATCAAGTTTACTCGCCATGAGTCAAACCTTGAGTTTCTCTGCGGTAATAACATTTGTCTTCCCGGGATATCTTCAATTACTTAGAAGTATTAAGTTCATCAAGTTTTCTCGCGTTTAGATACGTGTCTCCTTCCCCCTTGCTGGTTTTGACACTTCAGAATCAGCAACTCTTTATAAGCCCATATACTAGAAATCTTGTTGAGAAGATCATAATTAGCTCAGATGTATCTGTGAGAATCAACTTGCTGAAGAAACAGAATGAGCAAGTCTAATTGGGGATTAAATCTGACTTTTCACTCTCCCCCAATTAGTGCTCTCCCCTAAACCGACAATCTTTATGATGAATGCTTGAATTAAGAAGAAGTCTTTAGATCGTTAAATGCAACTCGTCTTTAGTCTTCTAACATGTAGCAGAAAATGTAGAACAGACTGTAGACTCGACCTTCTTCAAGATTGTCTAGTTGGGGATTAGATAGTTAACATCTTCGACTCACCAAAACACAGGAACATCACCAAAAAGCATCCCAATTAACTTACATCTTGCAAATCCCCTTAACTAAAATCCCTCCCAATCAAACAAGAACAGAAAGATGTTCATCAAGGAAATCAGCAATCAGGCCACAACGAACACACAAGATGGTAACACCAAACTACCAATCACATCAAACAAGAACAGAGAGATTGTTCGGAATCATCATGTTGATGTATACGTGAAGCATTAACCGAAAGCACTTTGTCAATAAACTTATCAATCCGAGTGAAGATGTCAACCAACGGCTCTAAGAAGAACAACTCCATGTGAAGATGACCCGATAAGAAGAAGCTCGGTTCTTACATGAGTTTGGAGCCGTTTGACCATTTATTCTCAGAAATCAATCAACCATGCAGTAAATTCACACTTCTTCTCCCCCTCAAGAATTGCATACGGAGATGCCATTCTTGATTAAACAAGTGATTATCTTTAAAATATAGACTATTCACACTTCTCCCCCGCAAAATTAGCACATGATGTCGCCATCGTCATTATAGTTGAGCAAGTTGAATAAGAAAACAATCAATGGTAGCCCGGTTCACTTGATGACTGAAGCGCATGGAAAAAGCATGAAGCATGTTGATGAGAATGGTCATAATTGAGAAGATTTCTCTTCTTCAGAAGATAAAGCGCACTGACACGTACACTTTTCTTTTCTTTAGAGTATGAGGCTTGAACTGTTCTGTTCAAACGTCATAATCTCTCTCTTTTCAAATTCTCTTGGCAAAACATGTAATCATCACCATTATCATTCAGTAGACTCTTTGTGGTGACAGCTGATGGAGATAACCCAATATGATGAATTTGACCCTGAAGTAAACTAACCCGAACTCGTGACTTAAACTTGCACATATGTAACAAAGAGCGGTCCGAGACTTCATGCCCATTTGAATCTCTAAGTACTCTATACTCTTCAACCAACCAACCCTCAAGTATAAGACGTACATCACCTCTTGAAAATCCACAATTAAATGTGACACTGAGCACTACAACGTAACTCCTTAAAGTGATAGTTATTTTTGTGGCAAAAAGAGCCCAGTTTCCCCTCGTGATAAAAGAAAAAAGACTCCCAAGAATAACTAGATTTCCAAGTCTTCGTTTTTGATAACAAGCTCGAACAAGGATCATGAAGAATCTTCATCCAACCATCCCCGATACCTTCAGATACTAAGTACACTCGCCCGTGATAATTCACTTCAATCTCAAATAAATAATACTTAATTAACGCCATTGTCACATCTTCTAAACTGTTCAAATCTAGCCTTCTTTGACATTTAAATGAACTTTGATAATGGTTTCATCCCGACCATGGTTAAATACACATAACCCCGTAAAACCATGTAATAACCAAACTACCATGACGAATATCCAAACACACATCCAATTCATGAAATACACCCTTTTATCCCTTCTTCGAAGCAGAAACCGTAGCACCAAAGATCTAGTAAGATCCAGATTTACACTTTCTCTTCTCCAAGATGGTTCCATCATTACGGGATTTTACAACTCTATGGTTTAAACCGAGAAATAGTTTCTTTCGCGGGATTTTACAAAACCAAGAATAAACCGTAAGATAGATCCGGAAATGCACTTTATAATTACCAGGATGTTTCCATTGTCACGGTATTTTACAAGTCTATGATTTAAACTGAGAAATAGATTCTTTCGCGGGATTTTACAAAATCAAGACAAAACCGTAGACAATGTCAGCTTGAATGTGTTATGATAACTTTGGCTTCAGTGAATATCTGTTTTAGGGGAACATGCAGTGGTTCATCAGCGGTTCATTATCCAACATCAACAATATCATCAACCATCCAATAAACACTTTGGTAAACACATCATTCACGCATTCTGTCGGCTGTTGCTGTGACCACATGGTGAAGTAAACCCGATATGTCAAACTTGATCATGAAGTGAACTTCCCCTGATTTGTTACTTAAACTTGTACTAATCCTTGTGAAGAAGAAACGGTGTACCCAATGTACAAAACCTCTTGACGTATCCTCAACTGCGTGAGACACCGAAGTGATAGTTGCGTTGTGGGTAAAATGAGAAAGAATCACAAACGCAACTAAATAGTCAAGTCTTTATCACACTCTATAAATGCCCAGACAAGCCATCTTCGCGGAATGGTAGAAAGAAAGAAGACGAAATAAGTAAACGCGCCCGGAAAATCTTCACTACAAAGCCAAATGAGAAATACCGAACAACCAACCCCGTAGTCAACATTGTTTAATAAACAATTCAAGCCGAGACCTAATATACTCCGTGAAAATGTATAAACCAGAGTATCAAACCTCATAGCACATCTAATCTCATCAATCAATCTCATCATTAGTTCACATAAATCCGATCTCAAATTGAGAAGCCCATCTGACCGTCATACAAATCCAAGCTTCATGGCCTAATGTTCAAGCGAACTTGTATATCAATCACTTATACTCCCGTTATGGTAAATTTCATTTCTCAAACATTAAGCTCAAGCCGTGAATTTATATCCACCGTGAAATATACCATACCAAAATTACCACTCTTGAATAAAATAAAATTTTCATCCAAATATTTCAACATATTCGGACAACACCCTTTTTTTTTCTTATCAAACGAATAAACTGATGCAGTCCATTACTCAAATGAAAATAGATAAACAGTCCATGAAAACCAATCAAGTTCAGCCCATAACCAATATTATCCATAATAGGTTGTTAAAACCCACGATTCAATTCCAACGACAAATCCGAGCCATGAAATAAATACATACTCGGGCCCAATTGTGCACATTAACCTGATCCACATCCAACAGTTAACCGGTTATAAAAGAACATTTTAACCTAAATATTAGGTCATAAATCCAAACCCTAATCACAAAGTCACAAAATACTCGCCTACCACTCTAATATCACTCCCACCACATTTCTCTACTCCACCAAACCCAAATTAATCACCATCAATCTCATCAACTGCCTCCATCACATCTACTTGCTAGAGGATTCTCACAAACAAACATAACCTTAACCACGTCTTTTGATAGAACAATGAACGAATCACTCAGTTCTTAATCTCAAACGGCTTCAAGATCTTATGGAAAGGTCTCGGGTAAGGTTGTATTGTTGTTTTCGTTTGGTTTTTGTGATTGAGTCAATGAACGAACCAAGAAAACGATTATTACATAATTGTTGTAACTCGTTTTTCTTATAAGTTTCGGATTGTAATTAAGAAGCTTGGCTTCAACATCTTGAATCTGTGATGATAAAGGAACAAATATAAATCTTTTAAAGATAACAAATTGTTTCGATCTGAGATTTGTTTGCAATTTCATTAAGAGTGTATTTGAAAAGGATTTCTGCTCGTTATCATTATTATGAGTTGAGAGGTGGACTGATGATGATAAGTATAACAGAGGTCGATGGGTTTTGAATGTTTGGTATTGTTTTGTGGTTGAGGTCTTGTGGTTATGTTGTAGTTTGGTAATTTTGTGGTCAAGGTCAACAACTCTTCTTCATCTTTTATTTTCTGTCCAAGTCGCTACCTTAATGGTCTTGAACAAGTCGCTAGCAGAGTTTGTCAAGTCGCTAGCCAAGTCGCTATAATTCTTAATATCAACTCGCTACCTTGTTAAATAACAAGTAGCTAGATCTCTTCTTTTACAAGTCGCTAACATTATTTCCTCAAGTCGCTAGCATAACTCGCTACTCAAATACAATGAATCTAGACGACTTGTAAAGACAAGTCGCCAGGTCTGTTTTTGGGTTCATCAAGTCGCTAGCAAGATATTATAGTTTTCCGATGAGTTTTCCGACTAAGTTTTCCGATCAGCATCAATAAAACCCAGAAAACTGCAATACGCAATGCATTGTATGACCCATTTGACCAAGAAAAAATAACCATTGTATGACCCACCATCAACCCTTGTTGAGCCACCACTTAATGTGCCTCCACCAATTCCTCTTTCATTTAAGGATATTCAACCTACCTCACTTGAACCTCCACTTCAAGACGCTCAACCTTTACCACCATCTTTTCAAAACCATGACAAGGATTGCTATCATTGTCAACATGTTGAAAGGTTGATACATGAACTACGTGAAGAGCAACGCTTCATGTTTTATCACCTCCTCGAACGTTTCGATGAGGTCAACAAACCTAAACAACCATGAGCCTAAGGATTAAAACGGTGTCCTAGTCTCAAACTTAACTTAGAGAGTTTAGGAATCCCATTTCATGTTTGATCATCCTCAAGCATGTGGTTGCTTCTTAAGTTTAGGTCACTCATTAGTATTAGAAGAATATGTATTACATGGCTAAATCATTCTCTTAGTTTTAGAGATTTGTTGATTATCTCTTATGTTTTATTGAATGATATCTTATTTGCCATATTGCTTTGAGCATATGTTTGTTGCTTGAATACATATCTTTCTTTGATGTTAACATTACTTGGTACATCACCATTGCTGAAATCTGTCATCAGACAGACGGATCCCTGGAATTTGCCTAGACGGATCCCTCCAAGAAGGGAACCGCGGGATCCGTGCAACAGAAGACCAATTTTCTACTAACTTGAGTCTTATTTGCAGGAAATTATGCACTATATACTTGTTTTCTAACCTTTATTTTGTAGATTTTCAAAATACACATGAAGACTTTGACATGCTAAGCTAGGGGGAGCTTTGTGTCAAACCATACATTGCAAAACCATTTGCAATACAATCCTTATATGGATTACATTTCGTCACGTCCCCTTGCAAAGTTGCAATCATTAAGGGGGAGCGTTATCGTCACTACGACGAAACCATTTGCAACCATATGTGCAATACATTAGCTTAGTAGTTTTTATTTACTTGACTCCCTCACAAAGGGATGGACTCGTCAAGGGGGAGTTAAGACGAGAACTCTTCCCGTCACTTGCTCTCTATATCTTTTTTCTTTTACATGTTTTTCTTAAAACATTGTGTTAGTTTCTTTTCGACGCTCTTTTTGTTTCGACAAAAAGGGGGAGAAGAGAGTAAAAACTCCAATTCGAACTTTTATGAATTTTAGTTTTTCCTTAAAATAATTTTATGTTTTGTCATCAACAAAAAGAGGGAGATTGTTAATACAAATAAGCCGTAAAAACGTTTATTTATATTTTACGATCTTCTAATGTTATGTTGATAACAAACGTAAAATCATTTTAACGAAACAAATAAAATACGTAAATGGTTTGAGCCAATAGTTTTCTAACACCCTTACGTTTTCACATAAAACACTAAAACAAGTATAAGTTATTTTATGATTTAATAAATACATATGTACAACAACTAGTGTTTACATATTGGACAAATATATACATAACTAGTATGTATTATAATGGGTAAAAACTACAACCCATGGAGCATATCCATAACCCATGATATTGACCCATATATATTTGACTAGATGACTTGCATCTATTAGATATATTGTATCTAAGGAAATACCCATGGACCAACCCATAACCCATGACCCATGACCCATAACAAAAAAACCCATGGGAAAAAGGGAGCATCCCACAGATCCCAATTAATACACTGGACGGATCCCTTAAGGGAGGGATCCGTGGGATTCGGGGAACAGTAACTAGTTTTCTTCTATAAATAGTGAGCCATTTCTTCCTTTTGGGTTGCCACTCCCACACATACTTTCCCCAAGTATTTTAACTCTCTAACCACTGATCCTAAGGGATCTTTCTATGTAGTTTGTCTTTTGTTCTTGTGTGATTCTCTAGGTTCCTCTTAAAGGCGAGATCACAACTTCTTGAAGTCGAGCAAGCTCAAGTCCATGAGTTGCCATGCTTCGTCATCATCAAGACTGCTGAGGTTCTCTTGTTGATACTTTTTTATTCCTCCATAAAAGTGTTGTGTCCAAGGCATTAGTGAAGGATGCCGAAAGAGTCCAGACGAAAGCAATAGTAAAAGGTGCTTAACGTCCGTGTCAAAAGCATTAGTGAAGAATGCTAAAAGAGTTAAGACGAAGGCATTAGTGAAAGGTGCCAAGCATTCGTGTCAAGGGCATTAGTGAAAGATGCCTAGGAGTCAAATCAAGTGGCATTAGTGAAGGATGCCAAGGTCGTATAATCGATGAGGTGCATCGTTAGACAAATAGTGATAGTTTGTTTCCAAGGATGTTGATATCCTTGATGGTGTTGTAATAAGGAGTGGGGTCTCCTTTGGGATTAGGTGTTGTGTAGTGTTGGGTAGTAGTTCCTCCATTGTAATGGAACTCGGTACTTAGCCTAGTACCGGATAAAGGGTAGGCGACGTTGTGTTAGGTGTGGTTCACCTTGGTGAAAGAACCCGGTGGTTAGCCTAGTACCGAAAAAGAGTAGGCGACGTTGTGAAGGCTTCTCCGCCACAAGGAGTTGGTGTCGTAGTGATTACTTAACTCTCGAGTAGGTGACTCGGGGAGTGGAGTAGGGCAAGGAAGGTGTCCTTGTAGCCGAACCACTATAAATACTCGTGTCGTGGTTATGTGCTTCTTACTCTTTATCTTTCATTACACTTTTATATATCTATCTATCAACATCCAACATACACATCTAAATAGATTGACATAAGTTGATCTAAATATTTTAAAACGAAGTTTTAATTGGTAAAACTATTCAACCCCCCTTCTAGTTTTCCACATACATCTAATAAATGAATATCCTTTCACTTCTGTAGATCCCTCGAGGAAGGAGTAATCTTCCGTGTCTTGTGTTTCATCTATTTGTGTATGTCTTTGCTGTTGAATCAGGTACATATATTTTGACCTTATCTTTTAAGGTTTCTCATGATTCTTACACATCTTTCGATATTAGCTTGATTATTTTGCCTTTGCTCTGAGCCTTATTATTAGGGTTCCCCTATATGCCTTTGCTATGTTCCCTTAGTTTTGTGAACCCTTTGATATTGAACCTTGTTTTAAACCTTTAACATGAACCTTTAGATTATGACCTTCATTTGACCCTTCAGTTTAGTACTCGAGCCAATTCCTAGCCATGAAGGTAACATGGCCATGTCTTTGATGCACCATTGACATGACTCTAGTGTGGTCGAGTGATGTTCCACACCGTCCCTTTTGATATATACATTATGAGCTCAACATTATTATTATTATTATTATTATTATTATTATTATTATTATTATTATTATTATTATTATTATTATTATTATTATTATTATTATTATTATTATTATTATTATTATTATTATTTATTTTTTATTTTTATAAAAACAACACTTTTATTAAAAACTCATAGGATTACAAAAAATTAGTGGAAGCCTTGAAACCAACTGGGCCCCCACACCTCTAGCAATGGCAAAACCAATCCTATTAAAAATATGAACTGCTGCACGCGCTCCAATGTCCTGAGTCATAGAGAATCGTCGAATACGCTTAAGTAAGGTAACTGCATCCTTCTCAAGTTCTCCAAAAGAAGAAAAAGAAAAGGGGAGAAACTCATATCCAATATCCGACATTTCGATCGCATTTTGACACGCCATTTACGATGCGTAGCATCAATGATCGACGCCTCGCATAAAATCAGTCATCCCAGATTGCGTCAAGGGCGACGATCCCGTAAGATCAACACATACATCACGCCCACTATCCCAAGAGTAAAGTAATATATCAGCCGGACGCAAGGATCTGTCCCCATCTCCATAAAGCCCAATATCCACCTCCTTAGGAGCAGAAATTCCGGACCGGGAGCATATATCAACAAGAACATCACGCACAAGGTTATGCCGATGTTTAATGCCAACAATACCCGCACACGAAACGGCATGATCCCCGTAAATATCTCCAGAAAATACCTTAGAACAAGTTCTAACACTACTGAACAAGGAAAAAAGGAACACCCAAACGATAGCATAGCACACAGCGATATTATTATTATAATAATAATAATAATAATAATAATATTATATTATTATTATTATTATTATTATTATTATTATTATTATTATTATTATTATTATTATTATTATTATTATTATTATTATTATTATTATTATTATTATTATTATTATCATTATTATTATAAACATCACTTCATTAGAAAATCATAGGAAATTACAAGAAATTAGTGGGGAGCCGAGAAACTAACTGGGCCCCCACTCCTCTAGCAATAGCAAAACAAACCCTACTAAAAATATAGTTGGCACCACGCGCGCCAATATCTTGAGTGACCAATATCTTGGCACCACGCGCGCCTTATTATTATTATTATTATTATTATTATTATTTTTATTATGGCCACTATGATTTGTACAAGGGCGTATGGATGCATCCTAGATTTGATTTGATTTGCATTTGATATGATATGATATATTTTGGTGACTGGTGCTGTGTGCAATACACGCCTTTCACAATTTTGGGAGCTAGCTACTCCATCGTTACTTATGATATGATATGATATGATTTGATTTGTTTGGGCTCGTGGTAGATTACTGATATTTTTCCTTTCATGTCCTTTCATTGTTATTATGCCTCATGTTATTCCACAATGCACTATATTCTGTATTTCTCGTCCTTAGTTTCTTTGATTGCTCATTCATTTAGTATTCTTATGTGATTCGTCCGACTACCATATTATACTCCATTTCATTTGATTTGTCATACTCTTATTCCATTTTAGTTGTCTATCAAGCTTATACTTCGAACTGTCATTACATTCACTTACCGAACCATTATATGATTTTTGGATTCATGTGTTGACTATGCTATTATATGATTTACGTGACTTTGAGTTTACCCTACTATTACATGACTTATGTGACTATCTGTTACCATGCTATTATGTGACTAATTGATTCACCCGTTTGCCATGCTAGTATGTAATTATCTGACTCATCCGGTTGCCATGTTATACCTCGTCAGTTACTTTTGTGGGCTATGATTATCATTTAGTGTTCCTATTTGCCATTTGTGATTACCATGCTTGTACTTCTGTTGGTACTTTCGGATGCTTATGTTGTTAGTTCAACATTGTAATTGATGTTTAATTGCCTTGTTGATCTGTCATGTTTACACTTCTGTTTATGCTACTGTTTGATAACAGAAATGGTTCAACTTATGTTGTATGTCTAGTTGACTTGTTTAATTGCCATGCTATGTCCTTGTTTAGTTAATCCATTAAATTATGATGTTCGTTTGGTATCCCTACCTGTTTCATGTGGCTATCATGCTTATACTCCTGTTAGTACTTCCGCTGGTTATTATACTTGATCTGTTATTTAACTGAGGGTTATCTAGCTTGTGTGATTGCTATGCTTACTTTTAAATTAATTTCTTCTGCCTGCTTTTAGATTTCCTTTGGGCTTTTTGATTATCTGATTTAATCGTATGCCATATTTATGTTTAGTTGATACGCTGTCTGCTATGCTTGATCATTGTTTGTTACTTGTTTTGCTTATGATGCTGTTCATCAACTCCTAATTGATTATGTTTCGGTACTTGTATGTCTGGTTGTTTATATGTACTTATATATGTCATCGATGCGCTACTTTGCTTTGGTCTCCTTTGATTTCTGTTTCATTTGGATATCTATTATTATTGTGTTCTGCAGGTTCCTCATTGACTCATTGTGCTCTTTTCGTTGCGATATTGTTATCTGTCTCCTTTGTTTCGTTTTTATATTTTTATTATGTTAGCTTTTGTTTTGTCATATCTGCTCACTGGCTTTTAAGCTCAGCATTTTTTTCTATGCGTGCACGAAGTAGGATGCTGGGCTTTGTTGGGCTGAGAGTAGGAGCATTTGAGTGATCTGACCCTAGTTTTCCCTTATTTTATTGGACTTACTTTGAAGAGCAATTGTTTTGATATTTCATTTTATTTTGGACATATTGGATTTTGTATTTTTCCTTGTAAGTCATTGTCTATATGACTTAGTGTTTTTATTTTATAAGACTTCCGTTTGTAAAATTTTAATAGTATGTTCTGATATGACATCATGATGTGATACTTTTACCCTTGTCGGGTTGGGGTGTTACAATTATGGTATCAGAGCCCAGGTTTCGTCTTGTTGACCTTAGGATTGACCTGTGAGGACTTGGGTAGACATTAGGCTTCCGTCTGTTTCGATCTTTTCCGATTCTTTTGATTTTGTCCAGATTTGACTTTGATATTCTTTTGTCTTCGCTGATTCGACCTTCTTCTTTTCGCATTTGATTTTGTTATTTTATCTTCGCGCATTTGTTTGTCGATCGTTTAGATGGAGACTACTCGTGGAGTCAAAGATGATGGTACCAACCCTGTGTTGCTGCAACCGTTTCCTAATGTTGGATCATACTATTATGTTGTTTGATGATTCGTGTGGTCTAGGATGGTGGAAATACATGTTAGCCATTAGAGAGATAAAGAGTAGAGAGGGTGTTTGATGGATCTGGACACAGTCCTTGTGTCAATGATATTTTGTATGATATTATTAAGCACGCGGAATTTACTTAGTGATACTTAGAAGATGAATTATATGATGTATTGTATAAAACACAGATTAAACACAAAAGTTAAGCTCCAATATTATTGATGAATAATACGAGTGATCTTAACTTATCACTAGGGTTACACCTTGAAGCTCTTGTGTGTAATACGTAGGTAATTAACAAGTACCTAAGATAATGACCTAGGATCTCCTTTTATACAACAAGGAGTCCTTTACAAGATAAGTATAAAGCTAACATAATAGAATATACACAAGATCTATTCTATACTTATCTAGACGCATTTAACTAAACATAAACCGATAGCAAAGGGTAATAATGAACTGGCAGTGGAATACGTTTCCACCTGCTAGTGTTAATCCAAGCAGTGTAAACCACATACTATCCATGGTAACGGATTATTCCCAACAATCCTCCCCTAAACTTATGATTTCTCTGCAAATCAATAAGTTTCTTCAATATGCATTATCTTCAAGGATTTGGGGAATTCAATCAAACACTTCACTTCTTCCTTAACTTCTGTATAGCTCTTGAACATTGATCTTGAAGTCTTTGTAACAATGCTCTGACCTTTTCATTGTCTTCATTAACTCTTATTGGTAAGGTTAACATCATTG
This sequence comes from Chrysanthemum makinoi, assembly GCA_910596185.1. NCBI lineage: Eukaryota > Viridiplantae > Streptophyta > Magnoliopsida > Asterales > Asteraceae > Chrysanthemum > Chrysanthemum makinoi. The sequence continues at coordinate 117,751,803 of OU343218.1, forward strand.
TAAGAGCTCTAGCTCTAAGTGGATATTCTTTTTCAGCAAGCATGAAAAAGTCTTCTCCATTAGTCGTAGAGACATGATGAACTTCACATGAATCATAGTAAAACCATTTAGTACCAAAACTTGTGAATAAGGTTTTCCAGAAGTCATCATCAACATTTGGTTCATAGAGCCTTCTAAGATTCACCCACAACTGCATCTCCTTAGTATCTTTGAGATCTTGAGCATTAAACCTTTCTTGAACTAATCTCCATAATGTATTAAGGTCATCTCTGTCAAAAGCTTTAATAAGATCTTCAAATGTCATGAATGATGAAGTTTCACCTCCCAGCCTTGTGATCTTCCATGATGGAACAAAATTGCTAGCAGTGAAAACTTTCCAATCAATAATAGGATGTCGAACTTGCAGTGGTTCTGGATAAAAATCTCTTTCTTCAATCACAATCATTCCAGTCAATTGATCTTTAGTGAGTTTCTCAATAGGAATTTCCTTCTCAGTAGACATTGCTTGATCTTCATCAACCTTATTCTTCTTAACAGTTTGAGAATCACTTACTTTAGCCTTTCTCTTCAATCTAGGAACCCTTTTTGCTTCTTCTTCAGAACCCATTGGAATAAAATATTTATCTTGTTTTTGAGTTCTGTAGTAAGCCTGTTCAACTTGATCATCAGACATTCCTTTGAATTGATGCATCTTCCAACCACCAACATGACAACAATAAGTCTTCATATATGAAAGAATTTGTCTCTTGGTAGGTTGTCTTGATTTCTTTTGACCCTTTTTGACTGTACTAATCACATCTTCAAGTGCTTGATTGTTCTTCATTTGAATGAAATCCTTCAACTGATCTGTTCTTTGTTCCTCGTTAAGGATGCATCGCCTACAGGTCAATTGCCTTTTTCTTGATTTCTGGATTATTAGCAATCAAGAATTCAATATCATCTTCAGTAGGAACATAACTAAACTCTGGAGGCTTCTCTCTAAGAACTGTAGGTTGAACAAAGGGAAAGTGGATCAACAAAATCTTCCATTCTATTCAATCTTTTAGCTTCCAAAAGGCTTGCAACTTCCATTTCTTTCAATCTTTTCTTCTCAAAGAACTTGGTTCTTCTACTATCTTCTCTGCAAGATCTCTATCAAGAGCAATCTGAGTTTGTCTTTTCTTTGAAATTTTGCTTCCAGTTTGCTTTACATCTTCCATAACCTGCTTTACCTTGTCTTTCTTCAAATTATCAAATTCTTTACTTGCAGTGGCAAAAGTTGGCTCTGCAGTGGAAATCAAATCAGTGGTAAAATCAGTTGCAGTTTGGAAAATGTCTTGATCTTCAAGTTGCTCTCCATGAGTTTCAATTTCCTTTGCTCCTTTACTTGTATCTCCTTCATCTTCAAAATCAATTGTCCTCCCCTCAGTGTCAGCACCTGTTGTCCTCCCCTGTTTGGAAGAATTTCCCAAATCATGATCAGCTGATTCACTATCAGTAGGTGAGGATGAAGATGAAATCACCAACTTTTCAGTCTTTTTGTGCTGTTTCAACCCTTGTATATCTTCCTTTAAAGTCTGAATCTCTGTCTTTAAGTTTTGAATATCTTTGGCATGCTGCTTCTTGACTTGTGCCAAAGACTTCTGTAGAGATTCAACCTGCTTTGCTAACTTGGTACACAAAACCATCAATTCCAATTGGTTCCCACTGCCCTCATCACTTCCAACTGTGTTACCTGTTGGGAGAGGTGAATCATGGGGCAAAGGTTCAGCTTCCTCCCTAGTTGGACTAGGTTGAAGTCTAGAACCACCACTGCTTGTTCCTAGACCATAAGGTTCAGAAACTTGTTGTGTTGTCATGAGAGGAGTTGACTGTTTAGACCTTCTCTCATAGGTTCTGGAAACTGGTGGAGTATAATCAATGTTTGGAACATTAATTATGGGTGTGTTTTGTTCAGTTAAAATTTTAGCAAGCATTTGTGGTAAGAGAGGTGTAAAAATCATATTGCCATCTTTGTTCAAATTTTGAAAAACTTTAGGCTTTAGGCAACTGATTTGATAAACATTAGTGTGGGATTGCAGTTGAAACTCATTTAGCACTGCTTGCACAAACCTTGGATACATTAAAAATTTTGTTTTACTCTGTACATTGCCTTTCATACTTGTAAAAATATAACGTGACCAATTGAAAATCTTATCAGTGACTAAACAAACCAAAGGATAAGCCATGGTTGAACTAAATTGCTCATAAGATGTTTTCTTTGGACTGAGACAATGCAACAGAGTATGAATCAAAAATCTCCATTGGGGACAAAAACCACTCTTTTTGAAAGTAGCCTTTTGTCAGTGGTATCATACCCCATGGATGATAAAGTATCATGAATTTCGGGCATAAGTAATGTGATGAGACCATTGAGATCACCCAATTGGAGTACTCTCCTCAAGGATGCCTCAGTAACATCAATAGTTACCCCATCCACAGTGGCTCGTAGAGCATCCACTGTTTCATGTGTATCTCCAATCTCTAGTGTTATGGACTGAGCAGAAGTCCAAAACTGTTTGATTTGAGAGATATAAATTGTGGGTTTTAAAAGCAAAGCATACCTTATATGTGTGGTATGTAGAAAGTCCACAGTTTAATGATAAACAGGGCCGCTTTTCTCATTAGACTTTTGTAGATAGGCCACGAGGTTGTGCTCATCTGCAAACTTCAAAGATGCCATAGAAACTTTTGATGAAAAACTAGATTATGTCAGTAAGAATGAAAGAGTAACTAGCCAATTGAGAGAGAAAGATAAATAGGGTTAGGGTTTAGAATTATTGCGCTAGTAAAATTATCTTAAGAAAGTATTAATAATATGGAAAGAAGATAATTCCCTTAAAATTTTAACCCTATATATATGACAAACAGTGGTTACTTTCAACGGCTTGTAAAAATAAGTTACTGACACAATCAGTTGTAACGGCTAGAACAACAGTGGTAAAATAACACTGTCAGTGGTAACTGTGAACTAGCAGTGGTAATTTTTCACAAAAATTTCAAAGAGCAGTGGTAAATAAAATCATATAAAACTAGACTACTCTTATCATAGTTTTTAGCAAACTACCAGCTATCAATGGATTTGATATGTCTTTACCATGAGCCGTTTGCTATGGACTAGCCAACTCTTAATCATAAAGAATATGGTGAGTTGATAACCATATAGTTTTTGGTAAGTTATCAACCATAAACGGATTTGTCAAGTCTTTACCAGTAGCCGTTTGCTCTGGACTAGTTGATTCTTATGTGTATAAGACACGGTGAATCAATAACCATTTGTTGTGTATCTCAGATATACACCTTTTACATTCAACTCTCAGCAAAACTTGGTTATGTATCTGTAAGAGATAAGAATAACCAACTTGATACATACCAAAGTTATCTTTAACCAACCCAAGTAAAATATCTTCCAAAGTCAACTTGATAATATCTATATTTACTCCTTAACCTACCAAAATAGGAAAAAGTAAACATTCTCATTAAATAACCCTTTCAACCAACCTTGTCTATATAAGGAGGCTTGGCTTGTTGAAATCTTCATCAAATCACATTCAAACATCCAAGAACCCTAAAACAATCATGAGTAATCCCTCCAATATCATCAACATCTCTTCAGACTCAGAAGAAGAATATGTAATCGAGTCAGAGTCCTCCTCTGAAGCATCAGGATGGTGTGGATACTTTCCACCAGGGGCTGGCTCTTCATCCAAAAGGTATACCAAAGAAACTGCTAAGCGTATGCCTGTAGTTAAACCTGCAAAATCTCTTGAGTTCTACTCCAGCTCATCTGGTGATGATGAGGAGAATGATGAAACTTATTCTATGGCCAAAGATTTGCCAAAAGATCTTTCAATAGCACTGGAAACAGCTATCTCCAATATGAAGCAGATATCCATTCCAACTAAGTCTGCAATGCTACCAAAGCCTCCTCCACAAATTCTTGGTCTTCCATGTCCAAGAATGCAGTCCACCTTTGAGAACAAAAGGAAGAGGGCATAGAAAAACAAACATGATTATGTGGGTAAAGGCAAGAAGCCAATGGAGTAGCTGAAGTTAGATGTAGGATGTGCTAGGTTGCAGTCTTTTGTGTTTTGATGATAAGTAGTACTTTAACTTTGGTTGTATTGAATCACGTTATATTAATGAAGTTCCTTTGTTTTCCTTTTTCCACTGTAAGCATGTTACCACTGGTTGCAATATAGTTCCCACTGTAAAATAATTTCTGTGTAAATATCAGTGGACAACAAGATAGAATCTAAACAACCTCGAGCATCGATTCATCAAAGAGTAACCATTCAATGTAAACAAAGAATCCTTCAAATCTGCAACTCACAAGCATAAATCAAACGCTGGAATCACTGTTGAGTTTTGGCAATGGTTAGTGTATATACTTGAATGAACATAGCAGTAGCTATACTCAATAAAGTCAACTCATAAACACTGATACACTTTCTAAGGCCACAGGACTCCAATTTACTTCTCAACTACTTACACCTTCCCCTCATTAACTTCTTGAATCCAACTTATTTAACAAACCATTTAACACAAACCACTCAAATCACATACTTCAAAACTTTCACTCTCAAAGATCATTTTTCCAACAACACCATGAGTCAATCAAGTCCAATCAATCTTTCTTCTAGCAGTTCATCTGATAGTTCATGGGATGACTTTGTGTTGAAAAACCCTGAGAGAGTTGAAAAAGAAGAGTATGAGAAGGTTGTATCCAGGAAGAGAAAACATTCAATTGTTCTTTCAAATCCTTTTCCTGCTGGTCCTTCATCACTACAACCAGAGCCTCAGAATGCAATAAACAAGGAAGATAGCTCAGAGATCAGCTCCTATGTATCGCCATATGTGGATACAGATGATGAGACCTCTGGACGAGTCCTGAGTGTTCCCCCTCTTGCAGCAATAGCTCCTTATGAAGAGTTGCAATCATCACCTTCTCAACCATTGCTATCAGCACCTCCATCAGTAGGTCTTTCATCATCCTCACTACCAGTCAGAGAGGTGGTGAGGGGATTAGCATGTCCTAGAGTGTACGAGTGGATTAACATGCGTGGAGCTCCGAAGGTGATGCCAAGATGGGGTTTTCCCAAGAAGCCATAGATGAAAGATGATGGGAAGGAAGGGGATGGGTTAGGAAGCTTGTGTTTGGGGTAGTTTGTTGGTAGTTGTTTTTCAGTTTATGTTGTGATGCTTGTAATTTGTACTTCATGGATGTAACTGCTGCACTTAGAGTGCAGTTTTGTGTAATAATAATAATAATCCATGTTTTCTTTATCTTTAGTGTTCCTGCATCACACATTTTGTTCCACTAACATCATTATCAAAACTGACATATTGTCCATCATAATGCTCAAAATCTGAAAGATAGGACATGTTGCCAGTCATGTGCCTTGAACACCCAATATCTGTATATCCTTGATCTGATCTTTTTGTCCTTGGATGTTCTTGCACATAAGAGTAAAGAGTTAGTTTCTTTTGGGGACCCAAGCCTTGATTGACTTGGATCTGCCTCGTGTATCAATATAGTTAAATCTATCAAAGGTCATTGATACACCATTGGGATTGGTTGAAGAGGTATTTCCTTTAGGTTTCCATTCCCAACGTGCTGAGGCCTTCACAGCATTGCCCATGTCCCCCCTTTTCTTGTTCACAACCCTTGCAGTGGTAACTTTTGAATGAGCAGTGGTAACTGCTGGTTTCTTTTTAGGTACCCACTGTTGGTTATAATTAACCTTTTTAGCTTGAAAAGTTCCTTTCCCTGTTTGTGCAGATTTTGCAAAAGTTGTTTTGGAGTTTGTACTTTTAACAGGTGACTTAGGATGAGCAGTATTAACGGTTTTAGCAGTGGCAAAAGTTTTGAGGCCACTCCTAAGTTGAACTGCTCTTGGGACCATTTTGCAATGTGTGTTAGGGTGTAATTTTTATTGAAACTTGTTAGACTCCACCCTTTTATTCCCATATACTTCCCTTCTCCCATTATGATAATCACAATAAGCATGTAAATGATCAAAACTACCACAGATATAGCATGCCTTATTGTACATCACAAAATCACTACTTAGTTGTTGAGATTTAACATGATTCCAACTCCTCTGGTTACCCCTAGGAGCTGTAGGCTTGTTACTATACATCTCAAAGATACCTTACAGTTGGTCTAGGTTTATTAACTGGTTTCCTAGGTTCCTCTGTAACAGTATTAACAACTTTTAGGATAGAAGCCTCTACATTCTTTTTAACATTCTCATCAACAACAGATGAGTCACTTGCACTCTCAAAAACATCATTATCAATCTTACTCTCTTCCTCACTCTTCACCACTGTGTCTTTTAAAGGACCATATTCTCTTTCAAGTTCCTTAAAATCATCTAATCTTGTATGAGCTAAATCTATACCTGGAGGTGATGGAACACCTCTTAGTGGTGGAGGCACTGTATTATAACCCATACCAGACTTAGCTTTACTATAAACTTGAGCATTCCAAATTTTATCAATTGACTTAGACTGATGATAACATGTGTCTAAGGTTAAATTGACATTTTCAATTTTCTTTTGGAGTTTTTCAAGCTCCTTTTGGTATGCTTCATTCACAGCAGTTGTATATTCTACCTCTCTCCTAAGAAGAATCATATCATCATTATATTTTGACTCATTTGCCTGATAGTGCTCTATTTGCTTTTCTAATACTGCCATAGCTCTCCTAAGATTAGACACAGTATAATTAGCAGTATATAACTCTTGCCTTTCATTAGAGTATAAATCATTAAGCCTTTCAACTTCTTTAGCAGCCCTACATGTTTTAGAACAACTATCAAAGTTTTGTACCTCAGAGTCAGAGAAAGCCATGAGAGCAAATTCAGTAGCAACAAGAGCAGCATCAGAATGTTCTTCTTCTTGTTCATCAGCCATGAAACTCCAATCATAGCTCACACCATCAATAGCCAGCATTGCCTTTGGTTCTTCCACAGTTGGTCCCTTCTTTTGCTTGTACCAAGTAGACCTGTTGTCCTTGGTCTTTGGTCTTCTACATTCTCTAGCAAAATGTCCAAACTTGTGGCAGTTAAAGCACTCCACTTTCTTCTTATCAAAGCCTGCAGTTTCATCACCATTGATGTGAATAGGCTTGCCAGTCTTCTTGTAGAATTTCCTAGCCCTCATGCTAAGAAGAGCTATCTGCCATATAATATCCATCTCCTCCAAGTCATCTTCATTAATTTGCTCTATGTCTTCATGAGTTAAGACAGAGCCATCAACTTGTGTGGATATGAAAGCATAAAAGGTAGAGTCTCCAATACTAGCAACCTTCTTCTTTGAACCTGCAGTGGTAATATTTACATTACCAGTGGAAACTTTAGAACCAGCAATGGCAACTTCATCATCACTGTCATCTTCAGAATCATCACTGTCAACAGAGGTTGACAACAATGCCAAGCTACTAGAGCTTGTACCAAGTTTCCCAGCCTTCTTCAACCTTTGCTCAATGAGTTTGAAGTTGTTGTAAAGATCATTGAGCTTCATTGTTTCAATGTCTGATTTGTTTTCCCAAACAGTGACATTAGTTTGAAACTCTGAAGGCAAACTTTTTAGAAACTTCAAATTGAGGTCTTCCTTTTCTACCTCAATGCCAAACACTGTCAGTTGAGTAACAATCTTTTGTAGTTTGGTGAAGATGCTATCAAGTGAATCATTGCTTGAAGCAGAGAAGTTTTCATAACTTTGCTTCAACAAAGTCTTCTGTGTCTTCTTAGTAGCATCATTACCACCAAACACTGAGCAAATGTCTTCAAACAGTTCTTTAGCAGTCTTGTGCTTGCTGATTGCAATAATTTGATCTCTAGGAAGAGTCATTAGCAACAAACTTCTAGCCTTAAGATCATTTTTTTTGCAAGCTTTTTCAATACTAGATTCAGGCACAGACACTTTCACAACATCTGTTTCACCAACCTTCACAGTACTAGTCACATGCATGAAAGAATCACCAGTTTGAATGATCTCCCATAGAGCATAGTCCTGAATGAGAAAGTACTGCTCAATCAGTATCCTCCACATCTCAAAATCATTAAGTTTGAGCTTTGGTAGCCTTGGTGTAGAAGAATTTGATTGGTTGTTTTCCATCTCCATTGAAACTTGAGTGAGTAGGTTAAGCTTATTCCTTGGATCTTCTAAAACAAAATATCAAAACCTTCGCTTTGATACCACTTGATGGATCTGGACACACTCCTTGTGTCAATGATATTTTGTATGATATTATTAAGCACGCGGAATTTACTTAGTAATACTTATAAGATGAATTATATGATGTATTGTATAAAACACATATTAAACACAAAACTTAAGCTCCAATATTATTGATGAATAATACGAGTGATCTTAACTTAACACTAGGGTTACACCTTGAAGCTCTTGTGTGTAATACGTAGGTAATTAACAAGTACCTAAGACAATGACCTAGGATCTCCTTTTATACAACAAGGAGTCCTTTACAAGATAAGTATAAAGCTAACATAATAGAATATACACAAGATCTATTCTATACTTATCTAGACGTGTTTAACTAAACATAAACTGATAGCAGTGGTAATAATGAACTGGCAGTGGGAATACGTTTCCACTGCTAGTGTTAATCCAAGCAGTGTAAACCACATACTATCCGTGGTAACGGATTATTCCCAACAGTGTTCTTGAGAGACAAAGTAAACAAAAAGAAAGAAAGGTTAGATTGAATGAGAAGAACCACCCCTTCCAAGGATGGAAGGGGTATTTATAGTTACAACCTAAACGTCCTCCTGTTGGACTGTGGATAAGACATACATTGGGTAAAGACCTGTCCTTCCTCCACGGTGTTACTCTAAGCTAAACTAAGCTAATAACTAACTAATAAACTAGTAAATAATGACATGTCTACGAGCTAACATATGCTAGACAATATTTGGGGTGACCGAAACTTCACTATGGAATTTCTAATTCCTAGCAATCTCCCCTTGAGGGAGGTCACCCCACGATTTACATTTCGAATCCTAGCATTCTATTTTGTCTTCTGTTATGAGCTCGTGGACTTTAATTCTTCAATTTCTGCATTCTTTGTGCTTCAGCAGTGACTCTTTAAAGTCTGCATATTTTGTACTTTTAGTGGAGGTCTTTGAACTGATCCACATCTTGATGATCTTCGAGCTTTCTTTGAGATCATCAGCCACAGTAAATCTCTGGATCACCCTTTATTGTGTTGCCTTCATGTGATGTTGTGACTTTTGGACCGACATGCTCACACTTTCTGGATCATGAAATCTTTTCATCCGAGTAGCGGAAGCATCATTGTATGTCGTTGATAGTCATGATTTTCTTCAATTAAGTATGAATGATGTGAGCATGCGGTTGTGAATTGACTTCTCAATATCGATCAGCTGCAACCATCCAATGTTCCTGCAAACAACAGTTAACGATAAAACACACAAAAGTGTCTTTGTTCACTTTCGTTGAATATAGTTGCAAGAACTACGGTTCCCCGTTGATCAGTATAAATACTGCCTGTGATCAGGTAGGATTCCTAAGAATCTCCTTGACAGGGTTTCGCAGCTTGATCTAGCTGTTCTCAAACCGGAGCGTCACAAAGTAGACAACACGGAGTGAGTGAACCAGCGAATTGAGATTCACTGATTGATGAAAAATTGATTTGAAAACAATCGCGTATTGCTTGAAGAAAGAGTTTTGCAATACGACGAAGGTTTTATAAGAAAGATCAATTTTCAATCAGAACTACTTTTTGTGTTTGAAAATGAATACACATTCGATGTGCTAGAGAAAATAAGATTTGCACATCGAACGGTTTTTCCAAAAGTATTCATCAATTCATTTCCTTGACCAAGGTTGATTCACGAGTGAATCGCCCCATCGTTTCTATCCAATTGTCACAAGTTTGATCTTTAGAAAAGATCTCACATGTCACCCACCAAGAGCTTGTTTGATGTTGGCTCTAGAATGATTTCCATCTTCATCGTGAATACTTTTACATATCACTCGGATGTTCTGGCAATACCACAAGGATAATGCGTAGGACTCTCAATATATACTCACTTTCCACATTGTGTGAAACAGCAATTCTTCATTAATTTTGTGTCCTAATGAGATTTTGTGGATGATGTCTTGGCTCTAGACTCAATTGTGCATTTTGGTTTCCTATGCCGGAGACTAGGGAAAGGGTCTCCTTCTTTAATATCAACAATCTTTAAGAGAAAGTCGATAGATTATTTAGGTTCCCCGTGAGACTGAAACAAGTCCTTTTAAGAGGAACTTGAGTAGATTGGGAAGTTATAGTGCAGAGCGTCACTGGGTCCATGACGTCTTGTCTTCAATACCGGTGTTACCTTGGTAACAACCAGTAGCATATGAATTGAACCCGGTTTTTGCCCTAAGGTTGAATTAATGGAGGGCTATTTCTTTTCACCCTTTTTACATTCAATTTTTTTTCATTCTTCAATCCCTTCAGTGCTTACCGAGACTTCATAACTAGAACCTTGTTGGGTTTATTCTAGTTCTAGCTCAATCTCAGTCGGCACTCTTCCCATTTCTCACTTTTCTCCGTTTTTCATCATACCTAAGGACTCTACACTATCTAGTGAATTGTCCCTGGGTAGATCCCTCCGGTTCTGGCTGGATCGTGGGAACTAATACCTAACCTTACCATCCTTATAACACCATGCATAAAGTAAAGTGGTCGGTCTTTTGGTACAGTTCTTTCCTTCTCGAAACCAATTGAAAAATCATTTGGAAAATCAATCAAGGTACTTGTGATATAATATCAAAGCATTTTGTACCTTAATTGTTTTTGATCATTTATAAATGCTCCCCCTCAACATGTGCATAAGATTTTGAAATTGTTTTAGCACATGGAGGCAAGAGGACTTTGAAGTAATTTCTTGATCACAATTTCCTTAGAAAAAGCCTTTTGATTTTCTTGGTAAATTCTCCCCCTCAATATGTGCATTCTTGTTTGAAATCATTAAACACATAGAGGAAAGAGTTCTTTGAAGTACTTTCACGATCACACTACCATAAAGAAATCATTAGAAAATCAATCAAGGTACCTTTTGATAAAACATTTCAATCTTTGTACCTTGATAGTTTCTTTTATTTTGAAATGCTCTCCCTCAATATGTGCATCAATTAATGAAAACGTTTAGCACATATGGGAGAGCAGCCTGCACTTTTGAATCAAAACGATCATCTTTTATCAGATTTCATAATTAAATCACAAATTCTCCCCCGATAAAAAATATCAAACCATTTGAGATTTTGGATCCCAAGTGATTTAATTAGGTTTAGAAACCATGGGAGAATATATGGCCTGGTTTAAATACTCATCTTGTTTTTGTATTAATGCTCCTCCTTAATAATGTGCATCATGTATATGCAATCGTTTGGCAGATGGAGGCAGGAGTGCCTTTAAAGGACTAAAACAGATTTGAGATTTAAATCACGATCTCTCCCCCGATCAAAAATTTCAAACCTTTTGAGATTTGTGATCCCAATTGATTTAAATTATTTAGAAAAGTTTGGGAAAAGACGTGGCCTGATTTAATTTTGAAAATTGACTGATAAGGACCAATTTTAGATAATAAAGATTGTTAGTGTCAGGTATGATAGTTTTAAGAGATCTTTAAGTAAAATAAAACAATTTCACAATCAAACAAGAAGAGAAAAATTTTTATTTTGAAAGATCTTGATTCAAAAGAAAAATCATACCATGCCATAACATTAAATCTTTAGATCACCACTTTATTACGTACAAATGGACTTGTTGATGAAATATCATTTGAAAATATTTAAGATTGAAATCACTCTCCCTCTCAATCGATGACCATAGTATTTGATTGAGTGACTTATGTTTAAAATGAAGTCCTGATGATTTCCAAAATTTGAGTCCAATTTATTTTCAAAACAATATTTTTCTATTTTCAAAACAATGTTTTCAAAATTGTTGAAAAATGGTATCATCCACTACTTGTCCTGCACAAAGATACGTTAGGTGGTTAAGTTGCTTCTGTTGTTGCTGTAAGGCTGGAAGAAAACCATCTGCTGATGCAGTGAGACCTCTGACGTTGCATCTGTCATGCCAGCTCTCCATAGAGATCCAATTAAGTACCTTTTCTTCATTTTGTTGACCCAAGAAATTGTTGCCCTTTCCTTTCGGCATCCAAGGCATGAGAATTATGTATTTATCAAACTCTAATCATCTAATCCTAACAATCATATCCTAGATTCCTAGTCCTTCAACATAGGCAAATATCTTTTTCTGTTAAACACATAGGATGATTATATAAGCCCTTTAGATGATATAAATTTGAAAACATTCTCCCCTCAATCAATGACTCATTTTAAGAAAAGTTTCAAAACGCTGTAGTCATTGATTGAGTTTGAAAATTTATGAATAATTCAAGTCTAATTGATTTTAAGCAATTTATTTTCCACCATTTTCAAAACAAATATTTTTCTGAAAAATTTTTAAAAAGAAAAACATTTGTGTAGGAACAGCAGTCCTTCGACATACTTTCCTCATTGTGATTTTGGATAAGTGCTCGATATTTATGAAAATTGGTTTAGCGTAGCACTTTAATTCTTTGAAGAATGGGTTGCTATCTGAAATAATAGCAAACCATGGTTTTAAGCACAGGTTACAGTCTGAAATAACTGCAAGCTATAGTTTTAGACATGATTAGAAAAGAATATTTACACCTTCTGCTCGAACTTCATCTATGGTCCCGTGCCATTATTGAATGACATTTCTAAGACCGTAGATGTTATTGATACCAGAAGACATGTCTTTTGAAAAACAATATTTTTGGTATTTTTCAAGTTTTTGTGATTTTTATGGATTTTTTGTTGGTCTTATATGTAACCACCCGCATTTTTAGGTTACTTTTCATTTTCGAGAATTTACTATTCACTTTTACTATTCACATTTACTATTCACTTTCACTATTCATCCCGTAAAATTTTTAATTCACATTCTCGTAAGATAAATTATTTTAGTAATAACCTGAGAGTTTGACCATCGTTAGATCATTTTCGCAAAAGTTATTAAGTAAACATCGTTTTAAAGTTTCGTTTTAGACGGTCCACCGTTTAAACATCACACACATAACGAAAATCAACCATGACAATTTTCCTCGCATCAGATAAATTTTTAGATCACTCATGATTAATTTGAGAATTTTTAAGATTCATTATTTTTAATATTACCAAATAAGCCCAGCACAGAACAAAACTAAACTTACGTTTTAAACAATTCTACTTACATCCAGACTTAACGATTCTTGCACTGTGTTTCTAATATGTTTTTGACACTTTTACATTTTTGGAAAAGTCAAACATATTTTCCTCCTCCTTTGACCATAAAGGAATTAACCTTGTACGTTCTACATTTTTGCTTAAATCGCGTAACTTTTAAACTTCACAAATAACTGTAAAGTTATCCCGCGTATGACGAAAACCAAAGTTTGACATCGCATATCACTTTTAGACTAATTTTAGTCTACTCTAAATAAATTCACGGTCGTTTCCCTGAAATTTCGTTCTTTTCCGATAAACTGCGAATTACGCGTTTTTGACTCGTATTTCCAGCTTTAAGCAGTTTTTTGCACCCAATGAGACTTATCACCCATTTTATATTTTTAGATGGAGTATAATGATGAGTCTCATCATTCCTACAAGTTTCGTATTTTTACGATACCCGGTTTTACGGTTTATGGCTTAACGACTTACGGTTGGCATTTAACGGAACCAAAACTTACTCTAAACTCAAGATAAGATAAAAAATAACCACCTAAGTCATCTTATCATTTCTTGGCCGACTTAGGGGAGTCATCATTTTGGTGGCATCATCCTAACCATGGTTCATTTAGATCTTTACAAGTGTCCTAACCTAACCATGGTTAATAATTAACCCAATATATGGTTAACCAAACTTACCCTCCTATAAATAGCAAGTGATATGCATCCTAAGAACCCTCACAATCTGTTTTGGGTCGTTCATATCACAAATCATACATATCTTCCATCATTTGATCCATAAACTCCAAGTTTATGCAAGGAAGTTCCAAAGATCAAGCTTCTACATCAAATCTCTAGCAAGTTTAAGTGATCTTCTTGAGTTTAAATCCAGTCAAGTCACTTAGTACTTCATCACCAACTCTTCAAGTTTGCAAGGGTGCCAAGGTGTGGAAAGCTAGCTCAATCCAAAGTCTTAAGCGATCAATCAAAGTCCGATCCTTACTAAGTTACTCCTTTCTTATTGAAAGCCAAAAGTTGTAAGCAACTTATCACCACCATCATCTCATCTTTATTATTCATAATATTAACTATTTCATTCTATATATATAGTTACTATGTTGATTCATGATGTACATATACTCAACCACTTGTTTTAATTCACATATTGTCATAAAGGTAACAAACTAGTAAACTAGTCATATTCTACACATGTGAGACCATTAAAAACAGTAACATAAGGACTTTCTAACTTACATAATATGGTAGACAAGATAAAAAGGTAAACATAGCAATTTGAATCACCCGAAACGGACAAACAAGTCAAAAGTTATAAGTAAAAGAAGTTAGCGAAACCTAAACGCCAAAACTACCATGTACAAGCTGTTTTCAGTTCTGTCTTTTTAAAAGTGGTACTTCTGGTCCGAATCATCAAAAAGTTAAAACACGAAAGTTGTCCGAAACGACGTTTTCCTTTGATTATTAAGAAGGTCGGGCCTTGAAAACGCATAAATAGGCCAAAATCTTTCAAAAACAGAAACTGCCGTAAATATAGTCTCACAACTATACTTTTGTCACAACTAAAAGCAAACCAAGAGGCCTAATGGCCATAAGCCAAGACCACGGCTATGGCTAAGGTCAAGGTTGAGTCTCAAGACCATGGTAGTCAAGACCAAAGTCACGGCGAGGCCATGGCTAAAGCCTCAAGGCTTGTTTGCCCAAGACCGTTAACTAAGGTAATCATATTTATGAAACGACGAGAACTTGTAAGAACATGATAAACTTATTTATATAACAATCTTCACTCAAAACATATATTATATCTACTACGTGCTACAATAGTAGGGAGCTTCATGTGAGGGGTTTCATTTGAGTAAAATGTATAGACGAGTTGCTGGATTTACGATTTAAAGTGTCCTAGCTCCTCGAACGTTTACTGCATGACCTCTGAATTATGATGGCCCGAACAGTAGTACGATATCTATAAACTAAATACGTTTTCACAACTAGACCATTTCTATAAATGACATACACAAATACCATGTACTACATCATGATCAACATAGAGACGTATATAGGATGGTTTATGTTTTCCTAAACATTGTTCCAAACCTAAGTCGCAACATCCTATTTTAGGTTGCTCGTAGAAGTTCTCACGGCATATCCATCATGCTCATTATACATTTGATATCATTTATTAAGGTGAGTTCATAGCCCCACTTTCTATTACTTAATTGTTTTACAAACCCTTGAGGGAGATACATGCTTTATTTTAAACCGAACACATTGCTTTCAAATTCTATACTTATCTGATTATTCTACTTGCACTAAGTTACCGCATTTGCCAATCTTAAGTCCCTAATCATGAATCATTAATCACGAGTGAAGTGAGCGCGAATATTGTGGATAGATCTATCGGGATTGACGAATCCCGTTTGTTTGACCAGGATCCGGTAAACAAACGCACTATATTTGAGTACATTAGGTAAAAATGGCAATTTTACCTGTTAAGGGAACGTATCAACAATTTCTCCAATTCAATTTGGAACACGTTAACGCCTTGATTGCATGATGCTTAGTGAATAATAAACTGCTTTGTTTTCAACATTATGAGTGTATAACAACGTAACTCACACAAATATTATGTGTTCAACTGATTTCCTAAACTCAATGAACTCACCAACCATTGTGTTGACACTTTTAAGCATGTATTTCAGGTCTATATTGTACGAGGCTGGCACGGAGGAGCACGGATACTCAAGAAGGCTATAAATTTTATTATCATTCGAAAACCCATTTAATGTATTTTGTAAACAATGGAACCAACTGGGACCTATTTTGTAAACTCTGATATTTATATAAATCGAATGATAAATCTTTTAAAACGACTCCATTAGAGTTCGTTTTCTATTGTTATGACTGTTGTGCCATGAAGTAACACCCAGTTTGAATTCCACTGCGTATCACGAAGTTGGGGGTGTTACATTATATTTTTCTATTTTCTTTTTGTTGGTTTTATTTTTTTGTATTTTGCTTTTTTGATAAATATTTACGAAGATAGAGTAGATGATATAGTTTAAGAAGATGATGATACGAGTACCGAGATAAGGATATCGAACAACACATCGTAGAAGATAGAAATCGTCATCTCTTAAACTTCCACTACCAAAGCTTTCGAGGCTCCTGAACCGTTGTAGAAATTGAACATTCTGAAAGTGAGACTTTGGCAGCTTATCCCCAAACCGAAAATCATCATGCTGAGCAGATTCTAAGCTCTCTTTCAAGCTTGCCTTAGCTAGGTGCACAGAGGAGAACACCATATCATCGAGTTTGCTGCTCCTTTTAAGAAAGATCATCGATTCTCCGTTCGGGGTTATATCATCAAGGTAGAAGAATAACAACGTATCATCCCACATTTGAATAACTCTTCTCAAATTCCTTTTCCACTTAAGTCTGAAGCGATCCATTACAAAAGGTGTCAAGAGAACAATTCCCCCATGTAGTTGAATTGATGAAGTCAGTCTCTTTGTATAATGCTCAAGAACTCTCCCGAATACACATCATGCCCGGAATAACTTAAAACACCTCCCCAATGTTCACATTTATTTTCCCTGATGATCGTGTATAATGCTCAAGAACCCGAAGTACCCAAATGTCCTTTCTATGGAGAATAACCGATAACATTGAAGTAGTAGGCTGAATCACTGATTATCTTTGTGGCGGTCAACTCTGGAATAAGTGATTATCACTGAATCACCGATTAAGCTCTCAAGTGAAACAGCTGTGCATCCCCAATCTACACAATCTCTCTCCCTTGATGATTGCGATAACATCGAAATCATCAAACACTTGTGTACCTCTTTTATCACCAGAAACTAACTCTTCCATCTCTTCCCCCCACATAGTTGGAATAAGAACACTAAACGCCATGAGTCAAATTTTGAGTTTCTCTGCGGTAATGACATTTGTCTTCCCGGGATATCTTCAATCACTTATAAGTATTAAGTTCATCAAGTTTACTCGCGTTTAGATGCATGTCTCCTTCCCCCTTGCTGGTTTTGATACTTTAGAATCAGCAACACATTATAAGCCCGTATACTAGAAATCTATTGAGAAGAACACTTGAACTCTTGTGAGAATCAACTTGCTGAAGAATAATGTGAGCAAATCTAATTAGGGATTAATTCTGGCTTTTCACTCTCCCCCAATTAGTGCTCTCCCCTAATTTTGACAATCTTTCTGATAAATACCAGAGATAAGAAGAAGTCTTTAGATCGTTAAATGCAACTCGTCATTAGTCTTCTATCATGCAGCAGAAAATGTAGAATAGACTGTAGACTCGACCTTCTTCAAGATTGTCCGTTTGTGGAATGGAAAGTTAACATCTTCGTCTCACCAAATGCATTCCCTTTAACTTATGTATAGCAAATCCCCTTAACTCAAATCCCACCCAATCAAACAAGAATAGAAAGATGTTCATCAAGGAAACCAGCCCCGCAACTGGAAGCACTTTGTCATTAATCATATCAGCCCGTGAGAAGATGTTAACCAACGGCTCTTAGAGGAAACTCCATGTGAAGATAACCCGATAAGAAGAAGCTCGGTTCTTACATGAGTTTGGAGCCGTATCACCATATATTCTCATATATAACTCAACATGCAAAATTATCACACTTTTTCTCCCCTTCAAGAATTGCATACGGAGATGCCATTCTTGATTAAACAAGTGAATATCTTCAAAAGGTAGTCTATTCACACCTCTCCCCTTCAAAGGTTGCATATGATGTCGCCATCTCCATTTTAATTGAGCAAGTGGAATAAGAACATAATTCCTGATAAGCAGATCCGCTTGATGATTGAACGCGCATGGAAAAAGCATGAAGCATGTTGATGAGAATGGTCATAATAAGAAGATTTCTCTTCTTTCGAAGATAACGCGGACTGAAGCGTACACTTTTCTTTTCTTTAGAGTACGAGGCTTGAACTGTTGTGTTCAAACGTCATAATCTCTCTCATTACTACTACTCTTGGTAAACTTGTTATCAACCCCATTATCATTCCGTAGGATCTTTGTCGTGACAGCTGATGGAGAAAACCCAATATGATGAATTTGACCCTGAAGTAAAATAACCCGAATTCGTGACTTAAACTTGCACATATGTAACAAAGAGCGGTGCCGAGAATTCATGCCCATTTGAATTCCTAAGTACTCTATACTCTTCATCCAACCAACCATCAAGTATAACACGTACATTACCTCTTGAAAATCCACAATTCAATGTGACACTCAACACTACAACGTAACTCCTTAAAGTGATAGTTATTTTGTGGTGGTAAAAAGAAAAATCACCCAAAATAACTAGATTTCCAAGTCTTCGTCATTGAAAATGTTAAAAGCTCGAACAAGGATCTTGAAGAATCTTCATCCAACCATCCCCGATACCTTCAGATACTAAGTACACTTGCCCGTGAAATTTCACTTCAACCTCAAATAAATAGTAATGAATTAACGTCGTTGTCACATCTTCTGGTTAAATGCTCAAATCTAGCCTCCTTTGACGTTTTAAGTGAACTATGATAATGGTTTCATCCCGACCATGGTCAAAAACACATAAACCAGTAAAACCTTGTAATAACCAAACTGCCATGAAGAAAATCCAAACACACATCCAATTCATGAAGTACACCCCTTTATCCCTTCTTCAAAATAGAACCCATAGCACCATCATCAGATATGATCCACAAATACACTTTCCTTTCTCCAGGATGGTTCTATAATCATGGGATTTTACAATTCTATAGTTTAAACCGAGAAATAGTTTCTTTAGCGGGATTTTACAAAATCAAGAATAAACCGAGAGATAGATCTGGAAATGCACTCTTCTTTTACCGGGATGTTTCCATTGTCACGGGATTTTACAAGTCAATGATTTAAACTGAGAAATAGATTCTTTCGCAGGATTTTACAAAATCAAGACTAAACCGCAAACAATGACAGCTTGAATGTGTAATGACAACTTTGGTTTCGGTGAATATCTGTTTTAGGGGAACATGCAGCGATTCATCAACGATTCTTCTCCATCATCAACAATATCATCAACAATTCTTTACCCATACGTAGAAAAATTCACAAACCATACTAAGTCAAGAAGTATACACTCCTTCCCTATGGAGGTTGACCGTAAAACATCAAAGTACACGTTTCTCCCCCATGATGGTTTCGAACTTTCGGAAGCATCATTGACGTGTACGATCATTTGCACGAAAAGTTCTTGTCATAAGCAAACATCTTGAAAAGTCATGACTGACGCTGAAGATTCTTGAAAGATTTTGCTTAGACTGTGAAGTATCATTGACATTCATTGGCGTCGAATATATCATGGGAATTGCTGATCACATCTCATCTTTTAAATACTTTGGTAGGCACACCATTCATGTATTCTGCTGGCAGTTGCTTTGACCACTTGGTGACCTAAACCTGATATACCAAACTTGTACATGAAGTAGAATTCCCTAGATTTGTTACTTAAGCTTGTACTAATCCTTGTGAAAAAGAAACTGTGTACCCAATGTACAAAACCTCTTGACGTATCCTCAACTGCGTGAGACACCGAAGTGATAGTTACGTTGTGGGTTAAGCGAGATAGAATAACAATAGTAACTAAATAGCCAAGTCTTTATCACACTCTATAAATGCCCAAACAAGTCATATTCGCGGAAGGGTAGAAAGAAAGAAGACAAAATAAGTAAACGCGCCCGGTAAACCTCCCTTTAATTTCAAGTAAGAAATATCGTACAAACAACCCCATAGTCAACTTAGTACAACCATCAATTCAAGCCGTGACATAATATTTTTTGTGAAAATGTATACACCAAAGTACCAAACCACATAACACATCAAATCTCATCATCAAATTTTCAACTCGCACGTCTCAAATCCAAGAATAATCATCACCCGACCTAAATAATCAATTTTATCTTGACCCGGTTCAAAAAGTAAGTGACATATTACCTGGTTCAAAACAAATTAGCAACCAAAATCCACTTCCACAATTCGTATATTTATTACCAGTCTACGAATTAATATCAATACAAGGCCCAATTATCAAAATTCAACAATCGATTTAATTAAACTCCCATCAAATTTGATTCAAGTAATCTCTTGTAATACAATAATTAAATCCGGCCCATAATCAAATCCGTTAATTTCACCCGATTCAATATATAAATTGAATACTAAGTAACCTCGGGGAATATGGGTGCTAATGATTACTTCGGGCCACACTTGATCTGTTACATAAGGAATCCAACATACAATTCCAACTCTCATATTACCTCTAAACGAATGGAAGAAAACTCATGTGAACTCAAGTCCAAAACCACGAGGCCCAACTTGATGAGATCACCCGATCCATAACAGCTTTCCAATCCCACATACGAAACCGGTGTTAACATTATCATAACTCTAATTACTCGTGTATAAAATACTCCACATAATAACATTAACCCTAAAAATCCTCTCACCAAACCATACTATCTCTCTACCCCTATCTCAGAAGTATCTCACACATCTTCAAACCATATCACAACCTTAAAACCTCCGCCCCTAATATTCATCATACCCTGATTTCACTCACTTCTAGCATCCTTCTCCTAATCAAATCCAAACAAACGCAACATCAATCAATTTTACATCTCCACTAAACATAAAGCGACCTCGCCACAGGGATGGCTTGAGGTTTACATCTCATATCATTTCACACCTATGACAGCTGCTCGTATCGTATCTTGATATCGATCATTTGATACAAAGTGACCTCGCTACAGGGATGGCTTGAGGTTTAGACTCGGCTTCAGGATTCTTAGATGAGTCTCAGGTAGGTATGAAAATTGATTATGTTATGTTCTTGTGGAAATTAACAGAAACCGAAGCATGATTTTAACATATTTGTTAAAAATCAGTTTTCGGATATAAATGAAGTTAATCTTCAACAAGATTTGCGATGATTTTCATTGTTGTGGTTTTGAGATTTTTGTTTTTCTACCAACTGAATGAAAAGAAATATGAAACAAATTGTTTTGTATTTCTTTTAATGATCGGAAATTAAACATGAAGCCTTGCTTCTTAAAGATCGATGATGGAATTGGTTCAACATAAATCTTTTTAAAGATTAGAGAAACATAGAACCGTATCTGAGACCCTCTACTTTCTTTTAATTGACGAGCTAGAGATGAGGTCGGATAAGATTTATTTCATTTAGATTAGATGTAATGATTTAACTGATGTAGATAATTAGAGATGATGTTTGACATTTGTATTTGAGATATGATTTACTGATTTGTCCTAGTGTCAAAATCTGATGTAGTGTTCCGTTGTAACTGAAATGAGTGAAGTCTAATGTATATGAGATATGATGAATCACTGATGTTGTTTTCCAAGTTGTATGATGATGATGGTGTATATGTAGGATGATGTTCTTTGAATTTTAAATTGTTGTTGTTGTCAGTTGTAGTATTGTGATGATTGAAAATGTTTGAATGTGAATGTGTATACGAATGTGATGATAAAATTGCTTAGGCAGTTCTTTTTCACCTTCTTGTAAAAACCTCCTTGGTCTAGAGCATGAGTAAGAGTCTGTTGAAGAATGTTTCAAGCCACATCAACCCTTTTACCAAACCGCAATAACATTTTAACAAACCACATACAATTTTCAAAGCGCATCTTTTACTCAAACCTCTTTGACCAAATCACAGTTGACTTTTGAATCAATCCGCATAAAACTGTTTAAACCGCATTGTTTTCAAACTTCTTCAAACCGCATGCTTTATTGTTGGGTCAAACCGCATCATTAATCAAAACGCTTTGAGACTTTTCAAACCGCATGATTTTTTTTCAAACCGCTTATAGCACAAACTGCATATAGGCAAACCTCTTTCGGTACATTGAATCTGGACAAAATGCAGTCGCAACTGTCAAACCGCTTCGAGAACAAACCGCATCAACTAAACTGAATCTGGACAGTTTTATCAAACCGCACATAAAACTTTGACCAAACCGCATCGATGAACTTAGGCAAACCGCATATCAAACCAGCGTCAAAACGCTTAATAAGCATTGAATCTGGATATACACAAATCGCTTCAAAGAACTTCTTCAAACCGCACCTAAGAATCTCATAGTTAAGCACAAACCGCAACACAAACGCAGAAAACTGTTTGGATCAGCAGAAAAACAAACAACAGTTTGAACAAGACAAATTCATAACTTGTAACAACACATTAAAACCAGTATGAGACAATTTAGTAGCTGCTTAAAAACTCATCTAAGCCATACAACCAAATTAAAAATAGATTAAACATCAACATAACCACATCAAGACGCATCAAACTCATACACAAATCGTTTCACAAACCGTACATCTCAACCAACATCAAACCTCATCCAAACAAACTAAAACCACGTCAAACCGCATCTAAACAAACTATAACCACGTTAAACCGCATACATGAACGCGTTCAAGAACCGCTCAAAAACCGCACAAATCATCAAGAACAACATAACCTGGCTCTGATACCAATTGTTGGATCATACTATTATGTTGTTTGATGATTCGGGTGGTCTAGGATGGTGGAAATACATGTTAGCCATTAGAGAGATAAATAGTAGAGATGGTGTTCTTGAGAGACAAAGTAAACAAAAAGAAAGAAATGTTAGATTGAATAAGAAGCACCACCCCTTCCAAGGATGGAAGGGGTATTTATAATTACAACCTAAACGTCCTCCTGTCAGACTGTGGATCAGGCATACAGTGGGTAAAGACCCGTCCTTCCTCCACGATGTTACTCTAAGCTAAACTAAGCTAATAAACTAGTAAATAACGATATGTCTATGAGCTAACATATGCTAAACAATAGTTGGGGTGACCGACACTTCACTATGGAATTTCCAATTCCTAACACCTAAATTGTCAAGATTCGTGAAGCAAAAGCCGCACCCGACTGTAATGTTGCGGGAGACATTAGGATGCTGCTGGAGGGAGCCGGGCGGATCAACCAGAGGTGCAAAGATGGAGACAAGATCCAACGGGTGGACGTTTGGAAGATGTACGAGCAGAGGAGCTATGATCGGCGTACTTTAGACGTGTCGAGAAACTACTACCAAGATTCGGGCATATTGTAGTCAACAGTCCAACCGTTGTGATGCTGAGAAGATTCATCAACTTCATATGATTGGGCACGTTTGGATGATGGATTTCTATGGCTTGATTCTTTGGTGCTACTACGACCTCGCGTCATGTTTTATATCTCCTTGATAATCTCGATTTTCATCCATTATGTTTATATGATTTGTATCAGTAAGGTTAGACCTTGCGGCACTTTGTCCTTTTTGTGAACCCAAGGCTATTTTTGGATCGTCGATAATAAGTCATGAGGAACCGTCTCGTGTAAGTTGGTGGCCTTTTTTCTTTGGTGAAATGGTAAGTTGATTTGAGGTATTTTTGCGCTGCCTGTATGTGAATCTGGTTTGATTTGGTATCTTGCTTGCTACCTATATGTGTATCTGTTTGACGTGATGTTGATTATGTGGTTCGTCCTGACCCGAGATAGAGTATGATGACAATAATGACTTGTTATGTGATGCAAGTATTATGATGCCTGATCAACGTGATAATACCGAGATCATATAATTTGAACTTATTGGGATCATACGACGTCTTGGGAAATGCCTGAGGTTGGTTCAGTGGATGGATTAGGGTTCATATCCGTTATTGGTCAATTTTCTTATTCGTTTGAAATTATGTACCTCCTTGCGAGATTCTTACTCACATCTATTACGTATAAGTTTTGTACGCTTTGGAACCGAAATCGTTATGACCTGTGCGAAACTATGGATTGCTACGTCTGGCTTAAACTTGTACGTCTCCGTGTACTTCTGCGACTTCAATTTTCGAGGACGAAAATTTTCTTTTAGAGGGGAAGAGTTGTAAAACCCTTAAAATCTAAAACGTGTGCAAAGACCATTTTACCCCTCAAATTAAATGTTTATAAATTACGTAAAATATGTCCAGCTCATTAAATACATTTATAACCTAACTCAGAAATAATTAACTTGTGCAAGATAAAAATAAAACCGACACACCTTATGTCTAATTATATATCACACGACTTGGGTTTGCATGGGCCGAAAATGTACACAAAAAGAACTACAAGACACCACACTTTAAAATCAAGCCCATCACTTTTGTATTTTAGGAAGTTGAAATTCTGTTTTTGATTCCCTTATGTTGGCCGAGAATCCCTCCCCATTACCCCCCATATGTTCGGCAATTTCATCCCCATTTACCCCATTTAATTCTCACCCAATTAACCCATTTAATTCTCATTATCAACTTACCATTTACACATCTTAAAACACATTCTAAACCCTAGCATACAAAAAATGACGGCAAGAACTTTGTTCCCTCATCCTTTTCGATCACAAGCAGTCACAAAGGAGGTTCGTGAGGTGTTTTAAAGAGGCCTTGATCGTGGGGTTACTAGTTTCGAAGGTGGAGGCTGTTGTGGTCGTAGGTGAATTCAAGAAGGCATGGCTATGTTAATCTTGGCTTGGTCGTAAGCTTTTTAGGTCGAAGGTTAAGGTGTTGGTTCGACTAGTCTTGGTCCTTGATCCGTGTTTTCTCCCATTCGACACTTACCTAGGGTTTGTATCATAATCCCATTTCAATTCTTTCTCGTTATATTTTGTTAGTCGTGTGTGATTATGTCGCCAATCCGAATACATGTTAATGATACGTAAACCATTCACATAAAATGATAACTTAGTCGCTTGAAAGCATGAATATGGACTACATAAAATATCAAATGAAAAGTGCTATTATTCGACCCAGATGTAACCTTGAGACCTTGAATCTTTTCGACCCATAATCACACGACCTAAATCATGTTTATCTATTTTTGTATCGAGCTTAATGGGTCATTAAACGCGTATATCATGGCCTAGGTTTTGTATGTCGATAATAATGTTTAAAATGGATCTCGAATGGCTTTGATTTGGGTCGAATGGAATTGACTTGTTCATGAGTATGTCACGACTTGATTATGCACATAAGAGAGTCATTATAATTCTATCTAGGGTTTTGATGCGGTGTGCTAAAAATGGAAATGGAAGTCGAAGTCGAATTAGGTTGAGAGTTTTTAAAAGGGTTCGATTCTAATTAAAAGTTAAAGGACTCATTTTGTAAATAATAAAACTAGAAGGTTTGGCTCGTTAACAAGGTAAAAAGAATGGACTAAATGTGTAAAATAAGTAAACTTGTGATATTTACACTTTAAACCCTATACTTTGTAACAATGATATTTTAGACCCTAAACTATTATAGCTTGTCATAAATGACCCTTAAACTATTATAATAATCATTTTCATCATTTTAACATAATTTGTCATTAATTATATCAAAAATGACTAAACATGCTAATTATGGAAAAACTACTATTTTTGGAAAGTTACTTAATATGAAAACTTACTAAATCGGAAAACCTGCCTAAAATAGAAACCTGACTAAAATAGAAAGTTACCTTAAATAGAAAGTTACTTAAAATGGTTAAGTTACTGAAAGTGGAAACTTACTAAATAAGGAAAGTTACTATATTTGGAAACTTGCTAAAATTGGAAAGATTCTCATAAACCCTAAAAGACTTAATCGGAGTAAAACACTTTAACTACATCTAATAAATGAATATCCTTTCACTTATGTAGATCCCTCGAGGAAGGAGTAATCTTTCGTGTCTTGTGTTTCATCTATTTGTGTATGTCTTTGCTATTGAATCAGGTACAAATATTCTGACTTTATCTCTTAAGGTTTCTCATGATTCTTGCACATCTTTGGATATTAGCTTGATTATTTTGCCTTTGCTCTGAGCCTTATTATTAGGGTTCCCCTATATGCCTTTGCTATGTTCCCTTAGTTTTGTTAACCCTTTGATATTGAACCTTGTTTTGAACCTTTAACATGAACCTTTACATTATGACCTTCATTTGACCCTTCAGTTTAGTACCCGAGCCAATTCCTAGCCATGAAGGTAACATTGCTATGTCTTTGATGCACCATTGACATGACTCTAGTGTGGTCGAGTGATGTTCCACACCGTCCCTTTTGATATATACATTATGAGCTCAAAATTTTATTATTATTATGGCCACTATGATTTGTACAGGGTCGTATGGATGCATACTAGATTTGATTTGATTTGCATTTGATATGATATGATATATTTTGGTGACTGGTTCTGTGTGCAATACACGCCTTTCACAATTTTGGGAGCTAGCTACTCCATGGTTTCTTATGATATGATATGATTTGTTTGGGCTCGTGGTAGATTACTGATATTTTTCCTTTCATGTCCTTTCATCGTTATTATGCCTCATGTTATTCCACAACGCATTATATTCTGTATTTCTCGTTCTTAGTTTCTTTGATTACTCATTCATTCAGTATCCTTATGTGATTCGTCCGACTACCATATTATACTCCATTTCATTTGATTTGTCATACTCTTATTCCATTTTACTTGTCTATCAAGCTTATACTTCAAACTGTCATTACATTCACTTACCTAACCATTATATGATTTTTGGATTCATGTGTTGACTATGCTATTATATGATTTACGTGACTATCCGTTTACCCTTCTATTACATGACTTATGTGACTATCTGTTACCATGCTATTATGTGACTAATTGATTCACCCGTTTGCCATGCTAGTATGTAATTATATGACTAATTCGGCTACCATGTTACACCTCGTCAGTTACTTTTGTGGGCTATGATTATCATTTAGTGTCCCTATTTGCCATTTGTGATTACCATGCTTGTACTTTTGTCGGTACTTTCAGATGCTTATGTTGTTAGTTCAACATTGTAATTGATGTTTAACTGCCTTGTTGATCTGTCATGTTTACACTTATGTTTATGCTACTGTTTGATAACGGAAATGGTTCAACTTATGTTGTATGTCTAGTTGACTTGTTTAGTTGCCATGCTATGTCCTTGTTTAGTTAATCCATTCAATTATGATGTTCGTTTGGTATTCCTACCTGTTTCATGTGGCTAGCATGCTTATACTGCTGTTAGTACTTCCGCTGGTTATTATACTTGATCTGTTATTTAACTGAGGGTTGTCTGGCTTGTGTGATTGCTATGCTTACTTTCAAATTAATTGTTTCCGCCTGCTTTTAGATTTCCGTTTGGCTTATATGTATTTTGATTATCAGATTTAATCGTGTGCCATATTTATGTTTAGTTGATACGCTGTCTGCTATGCTTGATCATTGTTTGTTACTTGTTTTGCTTATGATATTGTTCATCAACCCCTAATTGATTATGTTTCGGTAATTGTATGTCTGGTTGTTTATATGTACTTATATATGTCATCGATGCGCTACTTTGCTTTGGTCTCCTTTGATTTCTGTTTCTTTTGGATATCTATTATTATTGTGTTTTGCAGGTTCCTCATTGACTCATTGTGCTCTTTTCGTTCGATCTTGTTATCAGTCTCCTTTTTTTCGTTTTTATATTTTTATTATGTTAGCTTTTGTTTTGTCGTATATGTTCACTGGGCTTTTTAAACTCAGCCGCATTTTCTTTTCCATGCGGCAGGTACCAAGTAGGATGCTGGGCTTTGTTGGGCTGAGAGTAGGAGCATTTGAGTGATCTGACCCTAATTTTCCCTTATCTTATTGGACTTACTGTGAAGAGCAATTGTTTTGATATTTCATTTCATTTTGGACATATTGGATTTTGTATTTTTCCTTGTAAATCATTGTCTATATGACTTAGTGTTTTTATTTTATAAGACTTCCGTTTGTTAAATTTTATTAGTATGTTCTTATATGACATCATGATGTGATACTTCTACCCTTGTCGGGTTGGGGTGTTACAGGGTTGATCGTTGTCTAGGGGAATAGAGATGCTAGTAGAGATGTATGACGAAAAGGTAATGTGGAGGGTGATTCTTTTTATCTTTTTATATTTTTTAGGAAAGCAAGTAAAATCTCGGGGTTTGAAGAGTGGGGGTTGGTAATTCTATCAATTAAACTACCAAACAATTTAAACTAAAACTAATTAAACTAACTAAAGGTGAAAAGCTATGGATTGATTGAATTGTGTTTCTTATGATAATTAAAAACGTGTTTACTTAGATTTTCTTACTCCATATTTTTCTTTTATTGGTCGATTGAATTGTCACATCTGTTGATCCCAGTTGAGCAGACGATCTAATATAGAAACTGACTTGAATAACAACTTATTAAGTATCACGCGGAATTTAATACTTAATCTTCAGAAGAAGAACAATAAACATTCAACACCTCAATATTATTATTAATACGAATACTCTAACCAGTATTAGGGTTTTACAACCTTGAAGTGTATCGACCTTAGATATAAAACATACGTATCTAATCTAACCTAGGACCTCCTTTTATAGGCTAAGGAGTCCTTTACATAATACAATATGTAACCTACAAGAAAAATATCTTTTCCATATTTATCTAATACAGAATACTAAACCGACTATACAAGACTACACAATACCACTAGCCGCTGTTTGTCTTCAGCAGTGGTTCCATTCTTCTGTCCGTGGTTTCATCAAGACTGTCCGTGGTTCCAACACTTAGAATAATTCTTGATCCAAGGAACCAAAAACCCAACAATCCTCCCCTAAACTTGATACATTCCAATAGAATTCTCAAGTTTCCTTTAAGCTCAAAACATCTGAATTGGAGGATGTAGCCAAACACTTACTAGATTTAAGAATTTTCTCATACTTCAGCAACAAATTGTAAGCTTGACCATCATAGGGCATCAACATCTTGATAATACCAGGCTTCATCATCTGAGTAATAACTTCTGGATACTTATTCAATTGAGGATAATTAGCTTCTACCAACATATGAATAACTTCTCCGTAAACAGCTAAAACATGAACTCCACAAGTTTGATAAAGAAACCATTATGTAACTTGTCCATTGCAGAGTCCTTTCCATTCAGGTTCATCATGAGTAGGCTCAAACAAAATCTTCAAGTGATGATAAACCATTTTCTCATGATAATCATCTGGTTGCACATCACCATATTTATGCCTATAAAGCTCCCAAAGATTCAAAGAAATCATCTCTATCAAAATATCAGTAGCATCTGTGAAAATTGATTATACTCAGAAACTTCATTATTGAGTCTTTGAATTTTCCAACATCCTTTACTCCCTTTAAGCTCATATTCATAAAAGATAATTTTATTTCTATCTTCAGTTTCTTTCAATCTTTTAGAACCGATGCATCCCTAACCTCGATTTTCTCTTTAGATTACCTTTAATCCACTTCTTCTTTTTCGAATTCATTGACGAAACTATCATTATTAATCCTCATACATATCAAATAAAGCTCATGAATTCTTTCAAAAGAACATTTATTAAGATTATCAGGAATATGTATGCCTGAATTTTTAATAATCTTCATCTGTACATTCCTCATCTGTGCAATTGTAGGAGGTTTCTTTCTTATAACTTGCTTTCTTTCTTTACTAATCTTTCTTGCCCATTCACCCAAAAGTCTAGCTCTTTCCTCATCATCTAACAATGCCCATTCTTGTGCAGTATACTTGTAAAACCCTAAAAATCTCAAGCATGTAAAATGACTATTTTGCCCTCTATTTAATATTTATAAAATACGTAAAATTCATCAAGCTCCTTAAACGTGAAATTTAACCTAACTCGTAAAGGTTAGAGTTGTAAAACCTAATGTACAAAATAAATGAGATTTTTTGACACTTCACATCTATGCGTATTACGCGCCTATATGTTACACGAGTCGAAATTTCATAAGTTATAAAACACTTATTAACTTAAAAGTAAAGGCCCATCTATGTAATAAGTTGGAGATTGGACTTGGCCCATACTCCTTCCTTTGGCTCGTCTAATGCAAGAACCGATGTTCCCCCTTCTTCTTTTTTTGTTATACGCACCATATGAAAACACATGAAACCCTAATCTACAAAAAATGACGGCTACAATATTTCCTTCTCTAATCCATTCGACCACAAGAAGAACACAAGAGATTCGTGAAGTATTTCAAGAAGGTTGTGATCGCAGTTTTGATTCGTGAAGTGTCTTCGTGAATTGAGTCCCTGATTCAAAGAAACTTGGTCGTGGGTTTCTGGTCATGGCTTCTAGGGCTTATAAGGGTCGCTTGATTTTGCTCTTGGTTGTACTCCTTCTGGTCGTTACATGCTAGGGCACAAAAGGGGTGTACTAGTGCCTTATTTGATCTTGTTTTCCTTCCACTTTCACGCCACAAGATTCGTTGACGAAGATACGACGTTGCTTTCCGGTGTTACTTTTCCGTTGTTTTCATTACGTTGCTAAGGTACAGATATTCTGACCTTTTCAGTAAGGGTTTCTTATGACGTTTTTGTGACAACCCGTACTTTCAGGTCATTTCTCGACACAATTCATGTCTCATTATTTCAACATTTATAGTAAACTTGGTTTACTTGTTTCAAATTCGCGTAACCTTGAAGGTTTAGAGGCGAATTCATGATCATAGCATCACGTACATTTCATATGGACTAAGATTAGTCTACATTCCATGGACATCATTTGCATCTCATTAGTACATTCACGACATTTCATTTCTCATTCAACGCGTAATTTTTATATTTAATAATCTTTATCGCGTGAGTTATTATTTTAACATTTATCCCGTTACTTTCAAAAATGATCCCGATGTATTTTTAAACTTACATTTAGTTTATAAAAACTATATTTTTAGTTTTCCTAGTGTTTCAAATTTATTTGGTATATTAATCGTTAAAGTTAAATTATTACGACGTTTTCTTAAAAATTATACGATAATTATTTTATCACTCAAATTTCACAAGGAATGTATTTTTACAATTTTTATTATCTCATTACATTCTATTTTGACCTATTAAAAACTTACTTGCACCAAAAATTACCATTTACCCTACAAGTTACAACTTTCTACAAATTTACTTACATTTCTTACAAATTACATAAACTTTACACATTATACTTTCAAGTAAATGTTTAAAAAAAAAAAAAAAATACAAAATATCTACATTTCCCCCCCCTTGGCCGACCAAGGGGGAAGGGGAGTCATTAATTGTGTATGGTCTTGATTTCTTATAAGTTTACTCAACATAAAAAGTCTTCTACATTATTACTTCACTCATTTACTTCACCATAATACTCACATAGTTAAAAGAAAAATTTTCTCTCTTCCTTTTTTTGGCTTCTCAAAACCGGTCACCACATCAAGAGCAAAGGGATCAAAATTTTCATCAAGCAAGTGTTTAACAATCTAGTATATACTCTTTATAAGGTTTTGAAATAAAAACCAAGAGTATTTAGGCTAATCCTTGTTACTTTCACCTCATCATAATCACTTGTAAGCATGATTTTATCATTTTATGTTTCCTTTTCATTTTCATATTCATCTTTTCATTTTTGGAGCAACATGCAAGACATATGTGATTTATACCATTTTTTACATGATTTTAGAGTATATATATATATTTGGTCATCCTATAATTATCCCCTTGGTATTGGTTGGTCTTGATGATGTCTAGGAACCCATGACACCCTAAGAAGGTGTATGGTAGGATTAGATTAGTTTTGGAGTTGATTTGAAGGGATTAGAATAGGTTTTGTCCGAGTAAAACTATTTTCAATACGTATAAAATTATGTTCTGTCCTTGTTTCGAATTTATGGAAAAACCTACAGTTGGTACGAAACTTTGGCCTTGATTTTTAGAAAATATACTTTAAAACGAATCCGTGGCCGCTTGAACGGAATAAAACGGAGTTATAACGAGAAAGTTATGGATTTTACAAGTTTGACGACGGAAAATATTATTTTCAGAAATTTCAGCATACTATATTTATTTTGTCCGAGTCAAAAACGAGCCTTAAGCTTTACAAATTATTTCGACTTGTCAAAAATATATTAGTTTACTTCGATACGAAGCTAAGGACGTATAAAACGTAGAAAACGGATTTGAAACGACAAAGATATGCACTTTTTCATAAACTTGCCGTAACTAATTTTCTGCACACAATTAGCCAAAATCACTATCTTTAACCCTTAATATCTTTATGTTCGAGACCTTTTGGACGAAAAATCCTGAACTGAAACTTTTAGATATCGATACAAACTTTCCAAAACAGTCGAGTTCATTTTCTAACGATCGACGTAATCGGTTTTACGACTAGTTTTCCAAAGCCATTTTTGTTAATTTCATGATTTTTCCGACGACATTGTTTTGCGACGAAAAGTGAAAATTTCTCTAAAAATCATTATAAAACCATTGTAGGATGACATTTTGACGTAAAATCATGTAAAGTGATTTTTGATTGGTCAAGACGTCAAACGAGTATTTTCGACGATAAGTAATATTTTCAAAACTCGCAAATGGTATAAATAACATACGGAATGCATGCATAACATTACATTGCAACTCATGAAATATCATATCATTGATAATAGGTCCCGGTTAACGCATCACATTAAACCTCGGTGTACTCACTTTTGCCATTATTCCAGTTTACCAAGTGAGTTTTCATAGCCCCGTTTTACATGCTTTCAATTTATTTCAAACCCACGGGGGAGAATACATTGCACTACATTTTTAGTACGATACCAAGTATGTTAAATTCATTTACATTGCTTAAGTTACCGCATTTGCCAATTTGAAAGTCCCCATTACCTGAACATGAACCGTTAATCTTTGAAGCGAGGATGAGTGGATAGATCTATCGAGGGTGACGCCTCCATCCGGGTTGGTGAATCCCAACCAGGCAAACGGATGCATTTCATTTGATAACATTACGGAGTTGTCTCGCAAACACTCTGCAGGGGCATACATTATTGAACAGTCTAGTTTCGGGGTCATGGGCTTAGAGCAATTGTAACATTATTTTTACGTGACTTGATTGTCATGCATGGTCTATACTTGTGTAGTCGTATAAAACATTTACCTAAACCTATGATTTCTCACCAACATTATTGTTGACCGTTTTTAGCAATGTATTTTCGTGTAACTCGAGGCATTATCATCATGACATGGTTTAGGGACCTACATTTTGAGTCGCGGCGTCGACTTACATTATGTACATTATGGCACTTCATTTCAAAACATCGTTGGATTTGTAACATATTTGTATTTCCGCAAACTTTGTAAACCTTTTGGGACCGATGTTGTACTCTGAATGTTTTTATTATAATATCCAACGATGTGTTTTTAAAACGACACTTTAGGTCGTTCAATATAACTGTGATGTGGTGCTATGACAGTCAATCCCCAGGAATTCCATTCCGCTGCAAAACAGGTAAATTGGGGTGTGACAGATTGGTACCAGAGCTACAGTTATAGAGAACTAGGTTGCATCATTGACCCTAGACTATAGCTACATTATCATAGCATCTCATCATTTCATCATAGTACATATTCATGTTTATCATGCGGATTCACTTGCACTTTATTCGAGATTATTTACTTTTATTTCACATCGGTTGTCACAGACATGTCTTCAGATTCACATCCCATCACCATATCATCGGACTCTAGCTCGGATGATGTCCCAGCTAACCCCATCATGGATGATGTTTCATCACACTCCACTGAGATCGTATCTTCCATTGGATCTACTCCAGCCTTTCCACCTATAATGACTGACACGGAGACCGAACCCTTTGAGGAGGGCGAGGTTGCACCCACTCCTCATGTTAGCCCAGCTCACGATCCGATACACCTACCACCATCACCACTGCCAGCACCATCATCACCATCTTCATCATATTTTCTTAGAGATCCTTTGCCTACGACAGACTTGCCGCCCAAAAAGCGTGCTCGTTTTGATATCCCTACACCAGCATCTACTGAGCCCGAGCCACCCGTTAGGTTCGAGTTAGGCGAGAGCTCTAAGGCTCGCAATGCTCGACAGCCTTCTACCGAGGCGTTAGGAGCCCGTATTGTTAGTCAGCAGATCCAGATTGATAGGTTGTCGCGACAGTTGGAGGAACTGTCGGTGGATAGGATTGAGCCCATTGTCGGGAGGTCGAGGGTTTAGTGTTAGGCAGTGGTTTCGATTGACTTATCTCATCGAGTATTCAGAATAGGCGCTAGAGGACAGGGAGAGTATTGCGCTTGCAGGTCAGATTGGAGAGTTGAGGAGTTTGGTGGATAGTTTGACGACTCAGGTTCGCGATCTTCGGGATAGGGCATGAGCACCATGAGGTGCCTTATGTAGACTTTTGTCATGTATAGTTTTGACCATTATTATCCTAGTCACGAGGTGTGTGACGTAGTTTAAAGAACTTGTTGTATTTTGGTTGTTGTACAAACAAATGTATCAAGTATTGACTCTACTATGTAGGAATGGTTGTTATTATCTATGATATCGGTCCATGTAGGCCGAAATTTTCATGTATATTATCCACGTGTGTTGTGATTATATTTGTGATATTTCGTTATTGTTCCGTTGTGATTCCATTTACTTTATGCATGTTGTGGTTGTGGATATAATTGTATGATGGTTGTTTCTACTTACGAGTTCTCATGATTGTTTCATCTTGTGATTTTGAAGAGTTATGGCGCCTAAGAAAGCCACACCGGAAATGACCCAAGCAGCAATTCAAAAGTTGGTGAATGATAGCATTGCTAATGCACTAAGAGTCGAAAGGGAAGCAGTGGCTGCTGCTGCGCCGAGGCCGCCGCTGCTGAAGCCGCTAGGCTAGCTCGCTATTGGTAATGCCGGAGGATCTGGGTTAAGAAATGTTCGTACAAGGATTTCAAGAGTGGTGAACCCACTAAGTTTAGAGGTACTGAGGGTGCCACAGCCATGGTTCGATGGTTTGAGAAGTTGGAATCGGTGTTTTTGCTTTGTAACTGTCCGGATGATAGTAAGGTTAAATTTGCTACGAGCACATTACTCGATGGAGCATTGTCTTGGTGGAATTCATACGCTCAACCGATTGGAATGGAGAATGCTTTTAAGCTTACTTGGGAGGAATTTAAGGGCTTGGTGACTAAGAAGTTTTGTCCTCGAACGGAAGTGAAAAAGTTGGAGACGGAGTTCTATGAATTGGTCACTATTGGTTATGATATTGACACATACATTCGGAGATTTCAGGAATTAGCCGCGTTATGCCCGTCGATAGTATCGGATAATGAAAAGTTGCTAGAGGCTTTTATTGGAGGACTTCCCGAGGTTATTCAAGGAGATGTGACTTCGTTTGATCCACAAACAATTGAGGAAGCTATTCGAGTGACTCAGAAGTTGATGGCACAAGTGGTGAAGCGAGGTAAGTACACCACCACCAACCGAAACAACAACAACCCCAACAACCGTTTCAACAATAACCGAGGCAACTACAACAACAACAATAGCAACAATAACAAGCGCAAGTGGGACAACACCAGGGGTAGAAATGCTACTCAACAACCACCCAAAAGGCAAGAGGTTGCTAAGGTTTATGCTGCGGGTCAAAAGGAAGGAAAAGGATATTCGGGGGTTTTGCCGAAGTGTAATAAGTGTTTTAGTCATCACAATCCGGGTCGATGTCCGGATCCATGTGAGAATTGCAAGAAAGTTGGTCACCGTACTAGGGATTGCAAGGCACCACAAGTTACATGTTTTGGTTGCGGGGAACCTGGACACTACAAGAAGGATTGTAAGAAGGGAAAGAATCAAGCAAATCCGAATCAAGGAGGTTTGGCACCAGGAAGGGTTTACGTCATTGGAGGCGGAGAAGATAGGGAGGACCCGAATGTCATCACGGTACGCTTTCTTCTCAATAATCGTTACGCTTCAGCTTTTATTTGATTCGGTGCCGATAAAAGTTTTGTGTCCAATGCATTTGCACCTTTGCTCAACATTAAGCCAACCACCTTAGATACATCATACATTGTCGAATTAGCTAATGGTAATTTAGTTAGCACCAATACCATTGTCCGCGGTTGCACATTCAATTTTCTTAATCATCCCTTCAACATAGACCTCATGCCCGTAGAGCTTGGTAGCTTCGACGTCGTCATCGGCATGGACTGGTTATCTAAGCATCGTGCAAAGATCATTTGTGATGAGAAAGTTGTTCATCTTCCCTATAACGAAACTTTGATTATTCGTGGGGAACGAAGTGGAACCAGACTTAGTATCATATCGCGCATCAAAACGGAGAAGTACATTAAGAAAGGTTGTCTTGCTTTCTTAGCTCATGTAACCAAGAAAAAGTCGGAGGAGAAGCGACTTGAAGATGTTCCTATTGTCCGTGAATTTTCTCAAGTATTTCCGAGGATTTACCGGACTTCCAAGACGCCAAGTAGAATTTCATATTGACTTAGTGCCCGGAGCTGCACCGATTGCGCGAGCACCGTACCGTCTAGCACCATCCGAAATGCAAGAGTTGTCTAATCAATTACAAGAGCTTCTAGACAAAGGATTCATTAGGCCGAGTTCCTCGCCTTGGGGAGCACCGGTCTTGTTTGTGAAGAAGAAGGATGGATCCTTCCAAATGTGCATAGATTATAGAGAGTTGAACAAGTTAACGGTGAAGAACCGCTACCCACTCCCCGAATTGATGACTTGTTCGATCAGTTGCAAGGTTCTAGTATTTATTCCAAGATTGATCTTCGGTCGGGTTATCATCAACTTCGAGTTCGGGAAGAGGATATTCCGAAAACAGCGTTTAGAACACGTTACGGTCATTACAAGTTTCAAGTGATGCCGTTTGGATTGACTAATGCACCTGCGGTATTCATGGATCTCATGAATAGAGTTTGTAAACCGTATTTGGACAAGTTTGTTATTGTGTTCATCGACGACATCTTGATCTACTCCAAGAGCAAAGAAGAGCACGAAGAGCATTTAAGGACGATTTTAAGGCTACTCAAGAATGAGAAGTTGTATGCCAAATTTTCGAAGTGTGATTTTTGGAATCGCAAAGTGCAATTTCTTGGTCATGTCATTGATAGTCAAGGACTACAAGTTGATCCCGCAAAGATTGAAGCCGTGAAAGATTGGGCTACTCCAACGAATCCTACGGAAATTCGACAATTTCTAGGACTAGCCGGGTATTACCGAAGGTTCATCGAAGGTTTTTCGAAGATAGCAAGACCTTTGACCAAGTTGACACAGAAAAACAAGAAGTACGAGTGGGGAAAGAAACAAGAAGTTGCTTTTCAGTTGTTGAAACAAAAGCTTTGCAGTGCGCCAATTTTGGCACTACCCGAAGGCATTGAGAACTTTGTTGTATATTGCGACGCTTCGCATAAAGGACTTGGGGCTGTTTTAATGCAAAACGAGAAGGTGATAGCGTATGCTTCTCGACAACTTAAGACTCATGAGAAGAATTACACCACTCATGATCTCGAGTTAGGAGCCGTAGTTTTCGCGCTCAAGAGTTGGAGACACTACCTTACGGTACAAAGTGCACAGTGTTTACCGACCACAAGAGTTTGCAATATATTCTTGATCCGAAGGAGCTTAATATGAGGCAACGTCGTTGGTTGGAGTTACTCAGCGACTATGATTGTGAAATCAAGTATCAACCGGGAAAAGCCAATGTTGTGGCTGATGCTCTTAGTCGGAAAGAGAGGCCTAAACCTTTAAGAGTTCGATCATTGGGAATGACGATTATTTCTCCTTTACCATCGAAAATCCACGAAGCACAGATCGAAGCACTTAAGGAGGAAAATCGACCAAGTGAAAAGCTTTATGGTATGCCCGAAAGCGCAAATGGTTTTGTAAAGAGAGCAGATGGAGTATTATGTTTCAAGGATAGAATGTGGGTTCCATTGCATGGCGGAATACGAGAATTGATTATGCATGAGTCGCATAAGTCAAAGTATTCTATTCATCCAGGATCGGATAAGATGTATCAAGATCTTAAGAAGCTTTATTGGTGGCCGAACATGAAAGCGGAGATTGCCACGTACGTTAGCAAATGCCTTACCTGCTCTAAAGTAAAAGTCGAATATCGAAGCCTTCAGTTTACTCCAACAACCGAAATTCCTCAATGGAAATGGGAACGCATTACAATGGACTTTGTTACGAAACTTCCTAAGACATCTGGAGGTTACGACGCTATTTGGGTAATTGTTGATCGCCTTACCAAGTCAGCCCATTTCATACCGATTAGAGAGACTTATTCCATGGAGCAACTCACTAGACTTTATGTCAAGGAAATAGTCTCAAGGCACGGAGCACCAATTTCTATCATTTCCGACAGAGATAGTCGATTCACTTCAAACTTTTGGAATTCATTGCAAGATTCATTCGGAACCCGATTAGAGATGAGCACAGCATATCACCCACAAACCGACGGTCAAAGTGAAAGGACCATTCAAACGTTAGAAGATATGCTGAGGGCATGTGTTATTGATTTTGGAAATGGTTGGGCTAACCATTTGCCATTGATAGAATTCTCGTACAACAATAGTTATCACACCAATATAAAGATGGCACCATTCGAGGCACTGTATGGTCGTAAGTGCCGATCACCGCTTTGTTGGGCCGAGGTAGGAGACGCACAAACCCATGGTCCGGAAATGGTACGGGAAACCACGGAAAAGATTGTTCAAATCCGTGATAGACTCAGAACTGCAAGGAGTCGACAGAAAAGTTATGCGGATGTTAGACGCAAGGATTTGGAATTTCAAGTGGGCGACAAAGTTATGTTGAAAGTATCGCCTTGGAAGGGCGTGGTA
Organism: Chrysanthemum makinoi; assembly: GCA_910596185.1. NCBI lineage: Eukaryota > Viridiplantae > Streptophyta > Magnoliopsida > Asterales > Asteraceae > Chrysanthemum > Chrysanthemum makinoi. The sequence continues at coordinate 117,790,879 of OU343218.1, forward strand.
CAATTTGGAAAGCGTGGAAAGTTGAACCCGAGATACATTGGACCATTCAAGATTTTGAGCAGAGTTGGTCCGGTAGCTTATCGTCTTGATCTTCCGTCAGAACTCAGTCATGTGCACAACACGTTTCACGTTTCAAACTTGAAGAAGTGTCTTTCGGACGAATCACTCGTTATTCCATTGGACGAAGTTCAGCTTGACGACAAACTCAATTTTGTGGAAGAACCTGCAGAAATCATGGACCGCGAGGTCAAGCAGTTGAAACAGAGTCGTATTCCTATTGTGAAAGTTCGTTGGAATTCTCGACGAGGTCCTGAGTTTACTTGGGAACTGGAAGACCAGATGCGACGCAAGTATCCTCATCTTTTCACCGACACCGTTAGACCTAACAACGATTGAATTCAGGGACTGAATTCCTTTTTGGATGGGCGAATGTGACAACCCGTACTTTCAGGTCATTTCTCGACACAATTCATGTCTCATTATTTCAACATTTATAGTAAACTTGGTTTACTTGTTTCAAATTCGCGTAACCTTGAAGGTTTAGAGGCGAATTCATGATCATAGCATCACGTACATTTCATATGGACTAAGATTAGTCTACATTCCATGGACATCATTTGCATCTCATTAGTACATTCACGACATTTCATTTCTCATTCAACGCGTAATTTTTATATTTAATAATCTTTATCGCGTGAGTTATTATTTTAACATTTATCCCGTTACTTTCAAAAATGATCCCGATGTATTTTTAAACTTACATTTAGTTTATAAAAACTATATTTTTAGTTTTCCTAGTGTTTCAAATTTATTTGGTATATTAATCGTTAAAGTTAAATTATTACGACGTTTTCTTAAAAATTATACGATAATTATTTTATCACTCAAATTTCACAAGGAATGTATTTTTACAATTTTTATTATCTCATTACATTCTATTTTGACCTATTAAAAACTTACTTGCACCAAAAATTACCATTTACCCTACAAGTTACAACTTTCTACAAATTTACTTACATTTCTTACAAATTACATAAACTTTACACATTATACTTTCAAGTAAATGTTTAAAAAAAAAAATACAAAATATACAATTTCCCCTTGGCCGACCAAGGGGGAAGGGGAGTCATTAATTGTGTATGGTCTTGATTTCTTATAAGTTTACTCAACATAAAAAGTCTTCTACATTATTACTTCACTCATTTACTTCACCATAATACTCACATAGTTAAAAGAAAAATTTTCTCTCTTCCTTTTTTTGGCTTCTCAAAACCGGTCACCACATCAAGAGCAAAGGGATCAAAATTTTCATCAAGCAAGTGTTTAACAATCTAGTATATACTCTTTATAAGGTTTTGAAATAAAAACCAAGAGTATTTAGGCTAATCCTTGTTACTTTCACCTCATCATAATCACTTGTAAGCATGATTTTATCATTTTTATGTTTCCTTTTCATTTTCATATTCATCTTTTCATTTTTGGAGCAACATGCAAGACATATGTGATTTATACCATTTTTTACATGATTTTAGAGTATATATATATATTTGGTCATCCTATAATTATCCCCTTGGTATTGGTTGGTCTTGATGATGTCTAGGAACCCATGACACCCTAAGAAGGTGTATGGTAGGATTAGATTAGTTTTGGAGTTGATTTGAAGGGATTAGAATAGGTTTTGTCCGAGTAAAACTATTTTCAATACGTATAAAATTATGTTCTGTCCTTGTTTCGAATTTCTGGAAAAACCTACAGTTGGTACGAAACTTTGGCCTTGATTTTTAGGAAATATACTTTAAAACTAATGCGTGGTCGCTTGAACGGAATAAAACGGAGTTATAACGAGAAAGTTATGGATTTTACAAGTTTGACGACGGAAAATATTATTTTCAGAAATTTCAGCATACTATATTTATTTTGTCCGAGTCAAAACGAGCCTTAAGCTTCACAAATTATTTCGACTTGTCAAAAATATATTAGTTTACTTGACACGGCTAAGGACGTATAAAACGTAGAAAACGGATTTGAAACGACAAAGATATGCACTTTTTCATAAACTTGCCGTAACTAATTTTCTGCACACAATTAGCCAAAATCACTATCTTTAACCCTTAATATCTTTATGTTCGAGACCTTTTGGACGAAAACTCCTGAACTGAAACTTTTAGATATCGATACAAACTTTCCAAAACAGTCGAGTTCGATCTCTAACGATCGACGCATTAATCGTTTACGACTAGTTTTCCAAAGCCATTTTTGGTAATTTCATGATTTTTCCGACGACATTGTTTTAATTAAAAGTGAAAATTTCTCTAAAAATCATTATAAAACCATTGTAGGATGACATTTTGACGTAAAATCATGTAAAGTGATTTTTGATTGGTCAAGACGTCAAACGAGTATTTTCGACGATAAGTAATATTTTCAAAACTCGCAAATGGTATAAATAACATACGGAATGCATGCATAACATTACATTGCAACTCATGACATATCATATCATTGATAATAGGTCCCGGTTAACGCATCACATTAAACCTCGGTGTACTCACTTTTGCCATTATTCCAGTTTACCAAGTGAGTTTTCATAGCCCCGTTTTACATGCTTTCAATTTATTTCAAATCCACGGGGGAGAATACATTGCACTACATTTTTAGTACGATACCAAGTATGTTAAATTCATTTACATTGCTTAAGTTACCGCATTTGCCAATTTGAAAGTCCCCATTACCTGAACATGAACCGTTAATCTTTGAAGCGAGGATGAGTGGATAGATCTATCGAGGGTGACGCCTCCATCCAGGTTGGTGAATCCCAACCAGGCAAACGGATGCATTTCATTTGATAACATTACGGAGTTGTCTGGCAAACACTCTGCAGGGTCATACATTATTGAACGCCTAGTTTCGGGTCATGGGCTTAGAGCAATTGTAACATTATTTTTACGTGACTTGATTGTCATGCCTGGTCTATACTTGTGTAGTCGTATAAAACATTTACATAAACCTATGATTTCTCACCAACATTATTGTTGACCGTTATTAGCAATGTATTTTCGTCAGGTAATCGAGGCATTATCATCATGACATGGTTTAGGGACCTACATTTTGAGTCAGGGCGTCGACCTTACATGTACATTATGGCACTTCATTTCAAAACATCGTTTGGATTTGTAACATATTTGTATTTCCGCAAACTTTGTAAACCTTTTGGGACCGATGTTGTACTCTGAATGTTTTATTATAATATCCAACGATGTGTTTTTAAAATGACACTTTAGTCGCTCAATATAACTGTGATGGTGCTATGACAGTCAATCCCCCAGAATTCCATTCACGCGAAAACGTAAATGGGGGTGTGATGCTTTTCTTCGTTAGCTTTTCTATTTCAATTATTAGGTTTCCTATGCCATTGCTATGAACCCTTCATTGTTTGATTCTGTTGCTTGTTTGAAACACCGGTTTTATTGAATCATGCAATATCTGACTTGAACGTTATGTTAGAAAGACTTTGATACGCATATTTGTTGAACCTTGCTATATTTGACTATGAATTTCTGAATTGTGAACATTTGGTTATGAAAGTATGATATATGACTACGACATTAACTTTTGACTTCTGAACCTTTGAACATGAACCTTATGATATGAATTATCTCGATGTTATCGTTGAACTTTGTGTTTGATTATGATCTGTGTCAATTATGACAACTGTTGGACCTAAGTTAGTTTGACACCCGAGCCAATATTCTCACTAGTCATGGGGGTTCCATGTCCGTGCAGTGATGCACCCTCACATGACTCTAGGGCAGAGTGATGATATGCCACGCCCCTTCAAGATCTGTTTATTGATAGTATGGCCACTATCTGTCTGTTGGGGCGTATGGATGCATCCTAGATCTGTTATCTGATATGTTTTCTGGTGAATGATGTCGTGTAATACGCCGTCTTCACAAAATTCTGGGAGCTAGCTACTCCAATTAGTTTATGAGGTTACCTTCTAAATAAGAAAGATATTTCTCGATATGATATGTTCGGGCTCGGTAGTTAACTAAATCTTTATCTGTTATTTCAGATAAGTATTCTGATGTTGATTCGGTATGTTCAAGTGTTTATAATTATGTGCTAGGCTTATTATATGTTATTATATGTGGTTATGCTTTTGTATGTTTAAGTGACTACCGTCTACTATGCAAGGATATGATTAATATGTTTCAATATGATTCGCAGTCTGTCATCCATATTATGTTAGTTTATCGTTATGTGAATTCGTTGATCTGTGAGATGAATGTGCTAGTGTGAAAGTAAGTATCCTGAAAGTTTAGTAAGTATGATTGTTCAAGAACGGTGAACTTTGCCTATCCGTTAGGTATCTATCTGCTTATGTTTGATCTGCCATGTTTATACTCATTATATTAAGTTTTGGTTTGGAAAATGGTTTAATTATGATATCTGTTTTGATAATTTGCTAATTGCTATGCTATGTCTTTTGCTTATTTAGTTATAGTTTTCCTACTATGTATTCTATTTGCATGTGTAACCGCCATGATTTGACTCTATTCCCGCTACAATATTGGATTAAGTGTGTTAAATTTAGATTAATTGATTTGTATGAATGCCATGTTTACTTTCTAGAAATTGTTTCCGTTAGCCTTTTGATATTTCATTTGGCTCATATGTACCGATTTCCGCTTTAGTTAATGTTTGGTTATCTTGATGCGTTTGCGTTGGTGCCATCAATATGATATGTGTTTGTTCTTAATTGCTATTTGTTCTTCCTGATTCCTCAGATGATCAGTGCTTCCACAAAATCCTCAATGATTCATTAATCATTCCATCAAGGATTTTGTTATCCGTTTCTCTTTGTTTCATTTTTGCATTCCGTGACTTTATTTAGTTTTCGCTTTGTTATATCTGTTCACTGGGCTTTTTAAGCTCAGCCGCATTTCTTTCCTGCGGCAGGTTTTAGGTTTGGAGATGGGCTTCGATGGGTGAGAGTTAGGTATCTTAGTGGACAACCCTAGTACCATAGTACTTATGGACTTACTTTGAAGAGTTTTGTTTTGAGATTTCATTCATTTTGGATATTGTATTTTCCTCGTCAGACAATTTTTTATATGATTTGAAACGTCATTTTTTTTAGGTTTCCGTTTGTAAATATTTTATTTGTATGTTCTGATATGACACCAGAATGTGACACTTCTACCCTTGTCGGGTTGGGGTGTTACAATACTCATCATGTATTTGTTTAGAAGCTTGAAGATACTTTCGTGATTCATACCATGTAGCTAACCATTTCTGACTAGCCTCTTCTTCTTCTTGCTTCCTTTTCTCTAAAGCTGCTTGTTCTTCAGCTAACATCTTTCTTATATACTCTTCATCATAAGCAATCTGTTCTTCTTTACTTTTAAACTTCAACTTTGGTTCTGCAATTCCTTTACCTTTTCCAATATCTGGTTGAGCCACATTCTTCTTCAAAGGCCCACCAATAACTAAACTTTTACCTTTGGATTTGTTTGCAGTAGATTTAAGAGAAGAAACAGTGCAATGAGGTGTAGGGTTGGATGAGGTTTTACTAAGATTAATCAATGTACTTGCAGCTTCTTTTTCAACCTCTTTAGATTTAGGTGGTGACATAGGAATGGTTGTAACAATTGTGGAAGTGGTTATGATAGCAATGGGTACAATTGCCATGTCTGACACTGCAGCAGTGGTTTCAAGAAAACTATCCGTAGCTGCAGACACACTAGCAGTGGTTGTGTCCTGCATCACTTCATCTTCTACCACAGTCTTCAAACTTTCAAGAACTGCCTCATTCCCATGTTTATCAGATACCAAAAATTCTTGATCTCCACTATCAACATCTTCTTCCATAGATACATCTACAGCCTCCCCTGAATCCATGCCTTCACTCCTCCCCTGTTTGGGTACATTTTCCACATTCAGATCTGGAGAGGAGTTCACCTTCTTTTTCATTTTCCTAATTTTCCTCAAACAAGCAACCCCAGGTCTTCTTACTTTCTCCAAAACAAACATCCTATGCTTCAGCCTCCGAATTTCCTTACCCTGAAACACAGCCAACTCTTGAAGACTTGAGATTATATCATCCATTTTAGCACATTTAACCGTCAATTCATTAACAAGTTTAAGAATATCCTCCCCACTTCGACCTGTGTGAACTGGTCCGAGAGGTGGTTCATTAGAAAAGTCATTTTGTACCATATTAGGATCCGTCAATTCATGTTCATGTTCCAATCTATCCTCAGCACTTCGAGATGTGTTAACTGCTCCGAGAGGTGAATCCATGGATATAGAAAACATAGCATCAGACCTAGCATGATCATCTATGCACCTTGTATTAGCCAGTTGGCTAGGGATTCCTCCACATATGTTAAGTTCCAAGGAACTCTCCACATTAGGAGTTGCCAAAGGTTGGGTCTTAAAGATGTTTCCACTAGCCTGACCAGCATCCAAGCATGTATCAGTAGTGGAAGCCCTTCTAATCATGTCACCTCCACCACCTGTGACAGCCTCATGAACAACACCACTAGCACTAGCCTGAGGTAGCTGAGTGCCCTTCCTCCTTCTAGTCCACACAATGGGGTTAACAGTTGTTGCAAGTGTACTATCAAGTGGTTGTTTAGTATACTAGCAGCGTGGTTTGAGAGTCACTATCAGTGGGTTCAGATGCTAAGGGTTGGACTTCACTACCTTCACAAAAACTCAGGAACATCAGGCAAAGTGATCATATGTGGGAACAAAGGAACATCTATGATTTGAACATTTGGCTTTTGATTCCTCATATGTGCAAACACTTTAGGAAGCATATAATGCACTTCATATTCTCTAGAATGCTCAATAGGTTCTTCAATTTGACTCTCAACAATCAATTGCACAAACCTAGGATATAAATAATATTTTCCTTTCTTCCTAATGTTCTGCACAAGACCATTATAAATCATCCTAGACAATTAAACTTCTTCCTTAGAAAAACAAATAATAGCGTAGCAATCTAGAAGGAAAGTCATCAAAGCCAGTGGTCTTGTTACTCAGACACATCAACAAGGTGTGTATTAAAAACTTCCATTGAGGTGAAAACAGACTCTTAAAAAACTTTACCTTTTCACCCTTGTGTGTATAGCCTAACCTCTCTAAGCCAGCAAAAAATCTCAACATCTGAAAGATTATCAACACCATCAGCATCATCAAACTTCAAAACCCTTCTAATAATCTCCTCATCAACTAAAATTTCATTCTCATCCATAATAGAACTAAAACCTCTACTCCATCGACCTCCTCAAGCTTAGCATTCCCCCAGAACTGATGTATGTAGGCTTTAAGGATGGTTGGTGTGACAGTTAAGGCAAAGTGAATAGGACTATGAATAAGGAAATCAATCATTTGATGAAAACCTTCAGATCTATTGTTTTTGACCAAGTTAGCAACAAGATTATGGGTGTGAGAGTACTGGGTCGCCATTGTGATTGATGATGTAAGGTGTGGATTTGCGAATTAAGCAAAGTAAAGTGATTAGGGTTTATGGAGAGCGCCAAGATGAAGTGGTTTGAAGATCAATTAAATGATATGTCCGTGATTTGGGGAGATAAATATACTTTCGCCAAAGTTACCAAACAGCCCCTGAAGTATCCAAAAACCATCAGCATGCTATCAGTGGTTTGAAGACCACTATCCGTGGTTTGAAAACAGCTATCCGTGGATACAGAATTGCACTCCAACCAGTTGATCATTAGATATAGCAAGCAAATCTGTGTCTAACTAAGAGATATCTCACAAAAATATGAAGGATTACACAATCTTTTTTTTTTTTAAAAAAAAAAAAAAAAAAAAAAAAACTCTAGCAGCTAACAACATCATACGCTCCAATGTACACTAATCCTTCATACCTGAAAGTCACAAATAAGAACCAAACACAGAAAAAAGAGTTAATGTTAGCAGTGGTTAGAAAAAGATAGAAGTGGTTACATATATCTGTCAGTGTTTAGCAAGTGTGCTAAGAACTAAGTCAATATGGTCAACTTCCGGAATTAATATATTTCCAAAACCCAATGATCTCATTAACTACTCAACCACATTTAACCTGCCCCTTATTTACTCACATAAGCCATATCTCTACTTATAAAAGAATCCCAAATCTTAGATAACACACACATCAAGTAAAACCAAAACCCTAATTCCACAAAAATCACACTCAACAAACACCATGTGGAATCCCAGTTGGAATAAACCAGAAGTCATCGATCTAACATCCTCCTCCTCCTCCTCATCATCATCATCATCATCAAGTGATAATTCAAACCCATGGCGGCTGTACCTTCCTCCACAAGAACCACGACTAAGAAAATCCCCCTTTCTTCCTTCATCGGAAGATGATAGTGTGGTAGATCCTAGTGAGTCATCAAGAGGATCAGATGATTCCAATGAGAGTTTGGAGCCAATCTTCAATAGATTGGTTCAAGAGGAATCAGAAAAAGCAAAACCTTCACCTCTCACCCCTCAACCAAGGCCACAAGCCAAAAATCCACCACTTCCAAAGAACAGAGAGGTGGTTCTTGGTCTTTCTGCACCAGGTTTGGTGCTTCTTCATATTGTAAAGGGAAAGGGTAAAAGGAAGATGGAGTGATGCTTTATGGTGGAACGAGTAGATGGGTCAACAGAAGTCTTCTCATATCACAAACCCATCTGCTATATTCATCTTCATCATCTTCGTTTTCATCAATCCATCCTGACCATTTTGATCCTTAGCTTCTTCGTCGTACTGGTCATGCATATCCAGTGTTTGAATAGTGTATAAGCTAGGATAGGATAGGTGTAGGAAATCATGTATAGAACTAGTCTTTTAATTGCACTTGAAGTTAATTGTAAGCTGTAAGCTGTAAGCTGTAAACTGTTTCTTGAATGAATGAACAATTTAACTTCAGCACTTCTTTTGCATCCATAATTAACTTTCTTTTATCTGCAAAATGGTTAGTGGGAACAAAAAGCAACAAGCAGTGGGTTGAACATAACTATCAGTGGTTAGAAACAAGAATAGCAATACTAAGATCACATAATAACAGTCCAATACTTATACAAAATTTTACAAAACAAGTTGAGAATTTAGAGATTAATCATGCCAATACTAACAACAAGGTACTGAAACCTCCCCACATCAAAGGCTTTAGTGAGAAGATCAGCAACATTGAAATCAGTATGGATTTTTACCATTTGTATCAACCTTTTCTCATTACAATCTCTAATAAAATGATGCCTTATCTCAATATGTTAAGTTCTTGAATGTAAAACAGGATTTTTAATGATGCAAATTGTACTGTTATTATCAATGTAAATCTTAGTATGCATAAAGTTGTACCCAAAATCCAGCAATTGATTCTGAATCCAAAGAACTTGACCACAGCAACTAGCAGCAGCCACATATTCAGCTTCAGTTGTAAAATTTGCCACAATAGTTTGCTTTTTACACTGCCATGAAATAAGTCTGCTTCCCAAAAACTGACATCCTCTAGTAGTAGATTTCCTATCCAAACTAGCACCAGCATAATCACTATCTGTATAGGCCACCAAATCAAAAGGAGAATCCTTAGAGTACCAAAGGCCCACTTTAGGATGACCTTTAAGGTATCTAAATATTCTCTTAACAACATTCATGTGTGTTGTATTAGGTGTAACTTGAAATCTTGCACACACACATACTGAGAACATTATATCTGGCCTAGATGTAGTAAGATACATCAAAGATCCAATCATGGACCTGTACAATTTATGATCAACTTTGGGACTTCCATCATCTGGTAGCAGTGGTTTCTGAGTCTCCATAGGTGTACTAGCACTCTTCACATCCTGAAACCTAAACTTTTTCAAAACATCTGCTACATACTTGTCTTGACTAATGAAAATACCATCAGTCCTTTGTTGAACCTACATCCCCAAAAATAAAGTGAGTTCTCCCATAGAACTCATCTGAAACTTATCATGCATAAGCTTCTCAAAATCATTGCATAGCCCCTTATTGGTTGAGCCAAAGATGATGTCATCTACATAAACCTGAACCAGTAAAATATCATCCTTGTGCTTCCTAATGAACAAAGTCTTATCAATCAACCCTCTTTTGAAGTCATTGTCCATTAAATAAGTAGACAGGCACTCATACCATGCCCTTGGAGCTTGATGCAACCCATACATAGCCTTCCTCACCCTGTAAACCTTGTCAGGATGATCAAGATCTTCAAAACCAGGAGGTTGACAAACATAAACCTCCTCATCAATTGTGCCATACAAAAATGCACTTTTAACATCCATCTGATACACAACAAAATTCTTGAATGAAGCATAAGCTAAAAACAATCTAATAGCCTCAATTCTTGCAACTGGAGCAAACACTTCATCATAATATAAGCCTTCAGTTTGTGTGATCCTTGAGCAACCAACCTTGACTTGTTCCTCACAACAATACCTCTTTCATCCCTTTTGTTCTGAACACCCATTTTGTCCCAATTGCCCTCTTACCATATGGAAGATCAACCAATGTCCAAACCTCTTGAAGTTTGAACTGAAGAAGCTCCTCTTGCATTGATTCTGCCCAACCTTCTTCAGATAATGCTTCTTCAACTCTCTTAGGCTCCTTTTGAGACAGAAAACATGCAAACAAGAAATTTTGCAGATCTTTATGACTATTTCTTTTGTGAAGTGATCTTGCAAAGAAACCTTGTTCAGGGAAGGTTTTTGTATTCTGAACCTTCCTTCTTGTTTGAACAGGGGTGTTCAAATTTCCAAGTGTTTGTTCCTTAGGATGAATCTTATGAATCCTTGTTGAGGTAACAGGACTTTCATGAATGACATGTTCCAAATTAGTAAAATCAGCATTGAAGAAATCATCCATGTCTTCATCATCAGTAAGAGTATCAATTTCTATCAAAGTAGGCATATTAGGATCATGTGGATACTCCTCTTCACCAAATAATGGCTTTGTAGTTGGTCCAAAGAAAGTACTATCATCAGTACTTACAACCGTGGTTTCACTTGTACTGGCAGTGGTAGAAGTGGGCTTAGCAGTGCTTTCATTATTTCTATCCGTGCTTTCATTTGGCTTAGCAGTGCTTTTAGAGTGCCTTTTCTTCTTTTCAATTTCTTCTACCGACACTGAGTTATCTTCAACAACTCATCCTTATCTTGATGATGATCAACATTGCCTCCAGTTTTTAAGACATCATCATCAGTGGGACCTTGCTTATCAATGATGGGTGAGACAGAACTAGCTTCCACTTTTCAAACAAATAGAACTCCTGAGGAGAATCAGCTTCCTTAGAAATTGCTCCTGCATCAGAATCCTTTGAGTACCTGCATCAACATTAGTGGAAGTTCCTGCAATGATAGGCTCATAATTGATAGAGTTGGTTAGCATATCAATGTTAAACAGCCAGTCTGGTCCTTTGGTCTCAACACTAGAAGTCTCTTTTCACTAAATTGAACATGTAGGTTCTCTTCAACAATTCTAGTCCTCCTATTGTATACTCTAAAGGCTTTACTATTAGAAGAGTAGCCTAAAAAGTATCCATCATCAGCTTTTTCTTGAAACTTGCCTAGGTAGTCTATGGTATTCAAGATAGTAACATGACACCCAAAAGGTTTTAGGAAAGCAATCATTGGCTTCCTATCATGTAACAGCTCATAGGGGGTCTTGTTATGAGACTTCACTACCTTACTTCTATTCTGCACATAACATGCAGTGCCTACAGCTTCAGCCCAAAAGGTAGTAGGTAACTTGGACTCTGACAACATTGTTCTAGCAGCCTCAATTAGTGTCCTATTTTCCCTTTCAGCTACACCATTTTGTTGTGGTGTTCTAGCAACACTAAACTATCTTTCTATACTCTTAGCTACACAAAACTGATTCATCACATCATTCTTAAACTCAGTTCCATTATCACATCTGATTATCTTAACCTTATGATTTACTAGATTTTCTATCTTAGTAATGAAACTCTTGAGGATCTCACTAGTTTCACTCTTAGCTGCCAAAAAGTATACCCAAGAAAATCTACTATAATCATCAGTGATAACTAGGTAATAATGCTTATGGTTCAAACTTTTAACAAATGTAGGTCCAAATAAATCCATATGAAGGCATAAACAGGGGTGTGATGGTGTTTACAGTTTTGGTCTTACAAGAAGCTCTATGTGTTTTCCTTTTGACAAGCCACACACAGTTCCTTACACTCAAAAACCTTAGAAGGTAACCCTCGCACTAAGTTGCCTTTACAGTTATTGATTGTTTTGTAGTTGAGGTGACCTAGCCTTCTATGCCATAACTTAGACTCATCTACATATGCTTTAGCAAACAAAAGGTTAAGGACCTATTAGGAATTACATCTTTAAGATCAAAACAATATATGTTTCCTTCCTAGGTACCCTTAGCTGTATATACTTCTCATCAGGTATCTTAAATTCAGGTGACAACACCACACACTCAGTTTCACCAAAAAGTACCCACTTTTTCTTATCACACATTTGAGAAACACTGAATAAATTATATTTTAGTCCCTGTACCAGATAGACCTTTTCAAAGTCTAAATTCCATGTTCTGATTGTGCCTCTGCCAAGTATCTTTCCTCCCTTTGGATCATTACCAAATGCCACATATCCTCCATCAAATGCTTCAAAATCCTCCAGGTTGCTCCCATCCCAAGTCATGTGCCCAGAGCAACCACTATCAAAAAACTCCTTTGTTTTTAGCTCATCTTGTAGATTGCCATGCACATGAAATTAAACAAATTAGTTCCTTTTGTGGACCCAAGCCAATATGACTTGGGTTGCCCTGTGCATCAATATAATCAAATTTGTTTAGGTCCATTGATGCACAGTGGACATGATGTAAAACCTTGGTCTTAGGTTTCCATTGCCAACTAGCTGAGGCCTTTACAACATAAAAATGGTTTCCAACCACTGTGTCAGTTATCACCTTTGGAATAGTTAAAACTTATTTTGTATCAGTGGTGATATTTTGCTTAGCAGTGTTTACAGTTTGCTTAGCCGTGTTTACACTTTGCTTAGCAGTGGTTGGAACCCATTTGGGTGCAGCAGTGACAATTGATTTTGTATTTCCATTCCTCATTAACACTGCTCTAGGAATCATGATTCTGTTAGGATGAGGGTTTGTTTTCTTTGAAAAGTTTTGGTGATTTACCCTCCTCTATTGATTCCAAACTTGTGGTTGTTTATAACAGTTTCTGTAAGTATTCAAAACTACCACATACAAAACAAGCCTTTTTAACACATTGAAAATCATTTCCTAACCTATTTGAAATTAGTCCATTGAATTTCTTGGTTCCCCTAGGTATGTATCTTTTCATCGGTTCCTAGGTACTTCCTTGTACTCTACTACTTTCTTAGCAATTTAAGCTCCAAATCTAGGCACAAGATTGGCTTGCTTAGTATCAACTTTCTTAACAGGTTCTATCCTCTCAGGTGTGTTGATACAAGATCTATCTTCCTCAGAATCTGATTCCCAATCTTCAATGATGGGAGCATCAGATGACTTATCAGAACCTATCTTAGGTGATGCATTGCTAGTTTCACCTACAAGTTTATTGAAACTAAATTCACTGCTAAATGAGAGCTCTTTTTCAGGTGGTGCATGTTTCATAAGAGATGGTGGTGGCATTTCATTGTAACCTAGGCCAGTACCATCCTTGAACAATTTTTGACCTATTGGTTTATTTACTAGATCAGAAGCATATTGTGTTTTAGCAACCCTAACAACATGTTTTTCTTTTTCTTTTAGGGCTTCTACTTTTACACTCTCAGCTTGTTCTAGTTTCTCTTTAAGCATCTTAATATCCCTATCCTAAAGATCAATTTCTCCACCTAGTATATTAATTTTATCAACATACTCAAACTCACATTTAATACAGTAATTTAGCTTTTCTTTAACACTTTCTAGACCAACTCTATAACCTAAGTTATCTAGAGACAGTCTCTCTACTTCTTTCCTTAAACTCTCAGTGATAACTTTTTGAGATTTAAGTATCTTGACATGATTTAAAAGAACAAGAGAAGTTTAGAATCATTAGATACCTCAAAATCTGAACCAGAAGATGAAGCATAGGCCATGAGAGCAAAGTTATGCTCTTTGAAGCTTCACTAGCAAGAAAAGCTGCATTGGGTCCTTCTTCAATTTCATCACTCCAGTCATAATCACCTATACCATCTTGAGCCACCAATGCTGAAGAAGGAGCATGCTCTTCAGCAGTCTCTTGATGCTTCTATCCTCTTGGGTGCTCACACTCCCTAGCAAAGTGACCTTCTTTGTGCAGTAAAGCACTCTATCTTGCTTTTATCAAATCCAGCTCTCCTTTGTCCATTATACTTGACTGTCTTCCAGTCCTTCTCAGAAACTTCCTTGCTTGAAGAGTCAACATTGCCATTTGCCATTGAAGATTTATCTCCTCAAGATCATCAGGATCAATTTGATCTAGATCTTGATTCAAAACAGTAAAACTGGTAGTTAAATCAGCCAGAAAAGCACAAATTGCACCATCACTGACATTATCACTAACAGGGGTATTGTTTGCAATAGCCGTGGTTATTCCATAGGCAGAAGTGGATACATCTTGTGAACTCTTGTGATTGGTGGAAACAAAAGCAATGTTTTGGCTAGTTGAAGATGTACCAGCAATGTTGTTCTCAGACTCATATACCTTCAAGTTGTTGTAGAGATTGTCCAGAGTCATCTTTTCAAAGTCATCCTTGTTCCTCCACACAAGAGTATGCATAGCCCAATCAGGTGATAAACTTCTGATTAACTTTAGATTAATATCTTCTTGAGCAACTTGTAGTCCACGACTTCAGTTGGCTTATGAGCTTTTGAAGTCTGTTATAGGTGCCATCAAGTTTTTCTCCACTCAGAGAAGTGAAGTTTTCCAGCTGATGCTTGAGCATATTTTCCTTGATTTCTTGGTAGCTTCATTACCTGCAAACCTTGTTTCTATAGCATCCATAAGCTCCTTAGCATACTCATATTGTTCAAAGTCCAAAGCATATTTATTAGGTATTCCCATAGAGAGAATACTATGAGCTTTAATCTCCATCTTTCTCTTAGCCTTGTCGATCTCACTAACAATGGAGATATCTTTGCCATCTTCACCCTTCATAGGAAGAGTATCACCTTTTTCCACAACATCCCAGAGAGGATAATCAATCATACGAATATATTGCCTTATTCACATTCTCCAGATTGGTACTCTCCACTTGAGCATGGGCACCTTGGAAGCAGTAACCATGTGTGTTTCGTCAGACATCTTATCTTACTTAAACAGAACGTAACAAAGCTTCTTCTTGGTAACAGTTTCTAGATCACAAGCTCTGATACCACTTGTTGATCCCGGTTGAGCAAACGATCTAATATAGAAACTGACTTGAATAACAACTTATTAAGTATCACGCGGAATTTAATACTTAATCTTAAGGAGAAGAACAATAAACATTCAACACCTCAATATTATTATTAATACGAATACTCTAACTAGTATTAGGGTTTTACAACCTTGAAGTGTATTGACCTTAGATATAAACATATACGTATCTAATCTAACCTAGGACCTCCTTTTATAGGCTAAGGAGTCCTTTACATAATACAATACGTAACCTACAAGAAAAATATCTTTTCCATATTTATCTAATACATAATACTAAACCGACTATACAAGACTAGCAGTGGTTACATTACATTATCTGTGGTTACACAATACTACTAGCCGCGGTTTGTCTTCAGCAGTGGTTCCATTCTTCTGTCCGTGGTTTCATCAAGACTGTCCGTGGTTCCAACACTTAGAATAATTTTTGATCTAAGGAAACAAAAACCCAACAACATCCTCATTCTAATTGATGCGTAGTATTTTGTGTTAGTCATAGGGGGGTGCCTAATTCTCTAATTCTATGAATCGTAACTCTCGTCTAGAATATCAGGGATCGCCAAGTACCGAAGTATCTCCCCCGAATACTCTATTATCCTTAAGCTACCACTCACTCAATAAACACAACGATAGCCTAAGTGCACTCTTAAGATTTTTTGCTATTAGGACGTTCAAGCTCACAACAATTAAAGAAGAAGCTAGTTTTTCTTACTCCTACCAATTAAAACAAGAGACAACCTAACAGTAATCAACAACTAGGCTTCATTGTATCTAAGCAAAGACTAGATTAGTTTAGCTACACATGTGTTAGTATAAAAAGTGTGACGGGTTGTGATGGGTGTTAGTGTCGCTTGTTGGATTGGGCTAACAAGCTTCCGGTAGGCTGATTCTGTACTAATCCAAGTAGTTTGATTGAATTTTGTGCACAAGAAGAGTAAACCGTTAGGCTTATCGTGGGGACAGACCCCACGATTAGACTCTGGCGTGAGAGTAAGTTCACATTCTTGTCAGAGAAAGTAAGAGTATGTGTGTGTAGTTATGAGAGAGAAAGTTGTACCTTGTATGGGGATTAGAGCCCCTTTATAGGCGAGGCTTACCGCTAGGGTTTCCTAGTTACTCACACATAGTAGTTAGTTTCTGGGGCCGGACCCTTGTCGGACAAGGTTCCGTGTTAATCGCGGATGCGGACACAGCATACCTTCAGCAGCCGGAGGTTCGGTCTGCTAAGTTTCCTGCGTGCGTCTTTTAGCCTGGACTATAGCCAATTTCGTTATTGGGCTTACTGTTGGTCCAGTGTTCGTAGTTATTCTCGTTGTTGGGCCTGAGCCCAGTATGTGTATAGCACGGATTAGGCCCAGTGGGCTTGCTATACGTGCTATACATCATCAAGTCCCCCCAGTCTAGTGTGTTCATTGCGTGCGGATACTGTCACGTGCAGTGAATGTTACTAGTCTAAGTTGACTGGGCAATGTTTACTTTCCACACTTTTTTGACGCGTCTTTCTGAAACTTTCGTTTCTTGGGAAGTGTTTCGTGCGACGTGGGCACTTGTCGACTCTTCGTTTTCTGCTTTGATTTGATCTGATGTCCCACGTGCTCCTTCTATTCTTATCTTTTTACTTTTGATCTTGATAGTTTATTCCAATTTTCCTTGCCACGTGTTATCATCCAAATTTAGGTAGCCTCTTAGTATAAATATTTCCCTTATTTTTACTAATTTCAGTTTTCTTCTTCCGTTTTATTTTCGCCATCGCCGCCTGGTTTTATCATTTAGAGAAGAGAATCCCTTCAGTCGTCCATCTTGTCTTTTAATTCTATCCGTTCGCTATGAGTTTGATTGTTGACATAAAGTGTGGTACTCCTCCAGAGACATTTGACTCCTTTCTTAGGAAATATCATATTCCTTTCGAGGTTCATCCGGAGCTTCCTTCTCGTAATTGTACGATGCATGAGCATCCTCCCGGGAAGATTGGCTTATATACCCTTCTTTTTTGACCTTGCGAATTTTTGTCTGCCGTTGTCCATTTTCTTGTCGATTTGATTAGGCTTTATCGCATCAACATTTCCCAACTTTCAATCTTTGGTGCGTGCAAGATTTCGCAGTTTGAGATCTTGTGTCGTGCTCATGGCATTACACCTACTGTAGGTTTGTTTCGCCTTTTTATGTTAATTCAAAGGCCAAAGGGTGGTTCTCTTTCAGTAAACGAGATGCTGTTCCAGTGGTTTATACTAAAACCCTTCATTCTGTGAAAAGTTGGAACGACCGCTTTTTATGGGTTGATGACTTTGCTTGTCCTGCTTTGTTTACCTGACATTCTAACAAGAATTGTTTGAAGGATCATGTTCCTCGTGCTGATGAGTATAAGGCTGATCATTATGCTATTCTTGCTGCCAATCCTTCTCCTTTTCGGGTATTCCCTGAAGCCTTACTTTGTTGGGTTGGCTTGAGCCGCTATTATGCTTTGGGTAAAGATGTGTACCATGAGTTTCTTCATGATAACGGAATGGGTGAGAGTTTTTTTAAAATTTTTTTTGTATCCATATTTTGATCTGTTTTTTTATTGTACAGTGATGAGTTGGCCTGATTATGTTCAGTCTCCGGATCCTCTGAAAGTTAGAATGGTTACGCGTCTTCGTCAGGAGGGGGAGCCTAGCATTGTAGAGGTTGTTGTTCGTCGTACAATGCCGCTTCTTCCCATTGCTCCTCCTCATTCCAAGGATGAGCTGGAGGCTGAAGTTAATGTTCTTTTTGGGCCGGAAGGTGCTAATGTTAATATTGGGAGTGGATCAACCCTCGAGGCTACAGATTCTGATGCTGATCCTGCTA